>LR812539.1:39545942-40170942 GCA_903798195.1 Danio kyathit
TAAACTACATTTTAAATCATTTAGTCCTCTGCCAGCAGAAACATTTCTACCAAATGCATGTCCATGCCCGAGCCTGTCTATCCCGAGGAGGTCTATAATATCGAATTTAATCACGATTTGTGAATGACACAGTAAACTTTGTATATTTGTTGGCCTGAAAATTACTTATACTAATAGTAAATAATTCTGGAGATCTATTACAGCTCCACTATGCCATGGTCAGAACAAGGCCTATGATGTTTTGAGGCTAATAATACACTTTCAAAACAACAGTTATAGATGCAGTTATAGATCCACATTGGTGTAAAGTAACAAATTACAATTACTCAAATGACTGTACTTGAGTAGTTTTTCTCAGGAATTGTACTTAACTAAGTTGTTTTAAAAATGTGTACTTTAACTTTCCCTTGAGTACATTTTTTGTGCAGTATTGGTACTTTTACTCCACTACTTTCCTTCAACCTGCAGTCACTATTTTATTTTTTTTTATGTCTATGACGATTAGCTGAGAGAAAAAAAATCTGTCCTGTGATTCCTGTCCAATCAAATTGCACATAGAAAGTAAATCTCATCATACTGAACAACCTGAAGACATGGGTGCTTTATAAATGCAGCAAACCGCTTGAAAGCATTAAAAGTGTCCAAAAAGATGTCCAAAATTTTTACACACAATGACCCAGAGACTGCATGTCACCTATGAGAAGATGGCAGAGGTTTACTGTGATAACTGAAATCACCAAATAGTCTTAAAAAAATCCCTAAATGCACTACAGAATGTTACGTTAACAAACACACACAGAAATTGCATGTAAACGCATCAGCTTTTCAAAGCGAATTACTCACTACTAGGGCTGGTTGATAAAATCGGTATTGATATTTACTGACAGCACCATTGAACACCATTGTCAATATCATAAAAAAAAAGTTTAATCGATATTGACAAAATATCAATATTTATATTTTTGACTATTAAAACTATTTGCCTTAGTAATGTTGGTAAATTATAATAAAGTGGTTAAATAAAATAAAAATCCTAATATTCCTAAATGGATTGTAAAAAAAAATATTCAATAATTATCGATATCGAATGATATGAAACATGATATTGTGATAATTGTTTTGCAATATCGGCCAGCCCTACTCACTACTCTAGAGTACTTTTAACAGTACATTCCGTCTTTCAAATAAATGCTACAGGGTGGTATGACACCGTTCCTTTTCCCGCTAACCAGCTGACCACTTACCTGCATGTGGACGGGTTTCTCGCTGTTACCAGTTTGTCCAGGAACTCAACACGTACGTCGGCGGACTTGAGATGCAGAGCAGAGTTGACCATGATGACTGTGTTCGAGTCTGGTGAAGAATGGTTCCAGAAAGCAGTTAAGACAAAAACAGAAGAAAAAATAAAACAAACAAGTAAATAACAGTGTGAGAATGTGGTAAAATCTGAAAACGTGGTAACAATTAGGGGGCTTTTCTTTTTCTGGATTGCTTTTCAAAACACTGAGGTTGGGTTTAGGGAGGAGTGTAGGCGGGTCAATAGGTGCTTTAAAAACACTATTGGTTGGGTTTGGGGAATACTAATAGGGCTACTTTTTACTCATACTTGGAAAAATATTTACAACAGATACTTTTACTCTACTTGCACTACAGTTTTGGGTAAGTAATGGTACTTTTACAGTGCATCCGGAAAGTACTTATAGCGCTTCACTTTTTTCACATTTTTTTAATGTTACAGCCTTATTCCAAAATGGAGTAAATTCATTTATTTCCTCAAAATTCTACACACAATACCCCATAATGACAATGTGATTTTTTTTTTTTAAATTGTTGCAAATTTGTGAAAAATAAAAAAACTGAAAAATCATACATCTGTCTATATAAGGTCCCAGGGTTGACAGTGCATGTCAAAGCACAAACTAAGCATGAAAACAAAGGAATTTGTCTGTAAACCTCCGAGAAAGGATTGCCTCAAGGCACAAGACTAGGGAAGGTTACAGAAAAATTTCTGCTGCTAAAAGTTTCAATGAGCACAGTGGCCTCCATCATCCATAAGTGGCAGATGTTTGGAACCACCAGGACTCTTCGTAGAGCTGGCCGCCCATCTAAGCTGAGGGACCGGGGGAGAAGGGCCTTAGTCAGGGAGGTGATCAATAATCTACCTGTATGGTAGAATAGCCAGACGTAAGCCACTCCCCAACTGGAATTTGCCAAAAGACATCTGAAGGACTCTCAGAAACAAAATTCTCTGGTCTCTTTGGAGTGAATGCAAGGCGTTACATTTGGAGAAAACCAGGCACCGCTCATCACCAGGCTAATACCATCCCTACAGTGAAGCATGGTGGTGGCAGCATCATGCTGTGGGGATGTTTTTCAGCAGCAGGGACTGGAAGACTAGTCAGGATAGAGGGAAAGATGAATGCAGCAATGTACAGAGACATCCTGAATCAAAACCTGCTTCAGAGTGCTCTTGACCTCAGACTGGGACGACGGTTCATGTTCCAGCTGGACAATGACCCAAAGCACACCACTAAAATATCAATGGAGCAGTTTCACAACAACTAGGTGAATGTCCTTGAGTGGCCCAGCCAGAGCCCAGACCTAAATCCTATTGAACATCTCTGGAGAGATCTGAAAATGGCTGTACACAGTCGCTTCCCGTCCAACCTGATAGAGCTTGAGAGGTACTGCAAAGAGGAATGGGCAAAAATTCCCAAAGACAGGTGTGCCAAGATTGTGGCATCATATTCTAAAAGACTTGAGGCTGTAACTGCAGCCAAAGGTGCATCAACAAAGTATTGAGCAAAGGCTGTGAATACTTATGTACATGTGATTTTTCAGGTTTTTTATTTTTAATAAATTTGCAACCATTTCAAAAAAATCTTTTTTTTTTCACATTATCATTATGGGGTATTGTGTGTAGAATTTTGAGGAAATAAATTAATTTATTCCATTTTGGAATAAGGCTGTAACATAAAAAACTGTGGAAAAAGTGAAGCGCTATGAATATTTTCCAGATGCACTGCACTTGAGTATGATTTTTCAGTACTCTTTCCACCACTGATGATCCATTTTTTTGAACACAGAGGATGATAATCCAAGTATCATGTAATGGTTTGCCTGAAAGAACTATGAAAAACATTATGAAATAACTGTTCTAAGATTTTAGCATTAATAACAAACTTTTGAAAAAAGGTTTTATGCAACATAGGCTCATTCTGAAAACGTAGCCCTATATACGTTTCTGGAGATTGTGAATTATGTAGCCAGAGCGACGTATGGCTGCATTTCGTCTTTCAAATGAATGCTACAGGGTGGTATGACACCGTTCCTTTTCCCGCTAACCAGCTGACCACTTACCTGCATGTGGACGGGTTTCTCGCTGCTACCAGTTTGTCCAGTAACTCGACACGTACGTCGGCGGACTTGAGATGCAGAGCAGAGTTGACCGCGATGACTGGGTTCGAGTCTGGTGAAGAATGGTTCCAGAAAGCAGTTAAGACAAAAACAGAAGAACAAATAAAACAAGCAAGTAAATAACAGTGTGAGAATGTGGTAAAATCTGAAAACGTGGTAACAATTAGGGGGCTTTTCTTTTTCTGGATTGCTTTTCAAAACACTGAGGTTGGGTTTAAGGAGGAGTGTAGGCGGGTCAATAGGTGCTTTTAAAAACACTATTGGTTGGGTTTGGGGAAGGGGGAGGGTGGGGTGGATCGGTCGGTTGGTTGGTCAGTCAGTGAGTTAGTCAACAGCGACCTCTGGTGGATTTACGTGAGAACAGCAGGCACAAATGGCACTCGTGAGAGAAATTTGAGATCTGAAAAAGCGTACACAACAGCCTCTGGTGGATTTTTGCGAAAACAAAAACTGCATGTATTTTGGGATGTATTTTGCTCTCTCCAGAAATGTATATAGGGCTACATTTTCAGAATGAGCCTGGGTTGGTTTTATGAATGTAAGTAATACTTTCTACAATTCGTCACCTTAGAATTATAAGGTACTATCTGACATTTTTGTCAAAATTGAGTTATTAAATGACAACTTATTTACATTATGGGATGTTTTTTTAGAAGTTGTTTACATTTTAAGACTTTTTATTTAAAAAAACAAATGTTACACATGCACTGTTGGCTATGGAATGCAAAAACTTTGAAGCTTAATATCTCAAAATCATTCAGAACGCAGATAGAACCTTATAATTCCAAGGTGACGAATTGTAAACTACAAAAATCTGATTTTGTGAAAACAGTGTTAAGTCTTTAGGCATCCATGAATAATTGCCAGCCAAAATAGCAATAGTGGATTACAGAAGCACATGTGATTATATGTGCAGTGTTTCTTTCATCGCCACCTACTGGTGGTTTGTGTCGGTCTCTATGAATAAGATTCATTTTGCCAACATTGTTTAACTAGTCAGAAGGGAATTTCATCTTGTCAGTCATTCAGCAAATTTTTAGTAGAAACGTTTGTAATATTTTATAATAAACCTGTCAAATCCAGTGCAGCAAACACCAAATGTACTAAAAAGAAATGGAAGGGGAAAATGAGACGGCAGCAGCAACAACAACAAAAAAGCACTGGCAAAGCGTTTCATTGCTGGAGGGAGCTGAGAGTCTCAAAGTATGAAAACTCATGTCAAGCTTGCTTTACTTCTGCTTGACAGGTAAAAATACCAAAGGGTGGAAAGGTCATGTCTAGCTCTTCTACAACAGTTAACATTGTTTACAGGAGTCTCACAGACGTGCTGTAATTTAGCATAGATGTCTTTGTGTTAGCACTGATGTTCGAGTTAAGAAAAAATGCAATTAAATTAAGTCAATTTAAACATGTATCTTATTGGGGGTTTTTTAAACTGGGAAAATAGAAAATACTGGTTAAGAAAATGGTCTAATTTATTTATTTTTAATAATATTTATATATTGATAGATACAGATGTTTGTTACATTCACAATGTAATTGAAATTGACATTTATTTTACATTTGACATGTATTATTGTAGTTTCTACTTTTGAAAGCTGTTTGAAATATGTGTAGTGTGTATGCAAACTTTCTGGAGACACAAAAAAATTATTTTACATATTGTAAAAATTGCAAAGGACACAGCTGATCACCGATTGGTCAGAGGGAATTGGCATTACTGGCGTCATTGGTCTTGCAACACCAAACTTGCTATATTTAAATAGTCAGCTGCAGTCCCTTTCAGCATGTTCCATTCAGAAGGGTGCCCCAATGCTGTGTTCACACCAGATGCATGAACATTTGAGTTTACTCACTTCATTCGCTCGTCAAATTCCGCTTCATTCGCGCGTCAAATCCGCTTCATTCTCGCGTCAAATTCACTTCAGAACAGATGCGGATTCGCTTGATGGGCAGGGCTTCTGTCTGCCCGGTGACTGTAGCTTTGTTGCTAAATGGCTAACATGGATTTTATTGAGAAAATAACTGTGTTTATGTGCTTTTATAAAGGCTGAAAAACAGCGTTGATACGTTTGGAGCAGTGTCTGAGTCCACTAGATGCTTTCAGAGGTGCACCCAGCTCTGTGAGCTCATAAACTCCTCCAGAAACTTAACCTGGATGACTGAGGCTTTCAGTGGTGCTTCTGACTGAGCCAAGCCTGGCTGGAGGATTTCCCTTGGGACATCAACAACAGGTGCTACGTCAGAATCACGCCCCCACAAGAGAAAGCTCCTTATTGGTTAGCGTGGCGCGAATGTCCGCAGAAGTTCAGATTTTTGAACTCGAGCGATTCGCACCATTCGCGTGTATTGCGCCGCAGGATGTCTATTCGCGCATTTGCATTGACTTAACATGTAAATCACTTCAGCATCTGGTGTGAACACAGCATAAGGCACAGGCATCAAATCCAGTTCCTGGAGGGCCGCAGCTCTGCACAGTTTAGCTTTAACCCTAATAAAACACACCTGATCAAACTAATTGAGTCCTTTAGGCCTGTTTAAAACCTACAGGTAAGTGTATTGAAGCAGAGTTAGAACTAAACTGTGCAGAGCTGCACCCCTTCAGGAACTGTATTTGACACCTAAAGCTGCGGTCACTCTAGATTTTCTCCCCATAGACTTCCATTCATACGCATGCGAATGCGTCAGACCGGAAACACAAGCTTGTGCGACAAGTTTAGCAGTTCGCTGCTTTGGAAAGTTCAAGCTTGGTGAACTCTGACCTGCAAAATCGTATAATGTGACTGTGTGAGACCAATCGAAGATCAAAACATGACCTCCCTGGACAGAAATGTAAAATATGAACCAATCTCTTGCTTTTTTTTAAATGTCTAATCGTCTAGTTTAATCCTGGCCCTTTTCGCAGCGCCGAACAACAGAATTTTGCATGGTCAAACCCTAGTGTGTCCGCAGCATAAGGGTTTGGCCTCTGGATTGTCAGTTTGAAAGGGATTAGGGTATGGGTATGAGCCCTTCCAAGTGGAATGCACTGTTTAACTGGGGACCCGTAATGTTGATCAGTTGTATGCTTTGACATCTTTCTTTTTAAAAGGCCGTTCATTCTGAAGTGCCCTTCAGAGGGCAATGTATTTGTAACACACTGTGTGTTGTACGTTTTTTTTCTTGCACATTTGTTTATGTCATGTTTATGTAGAGGCAGTGCAAATGTATTGAAAATTGGTATGAGAATCAAATGAGAAAAATTTACAGACTCTTTTGAATGTACATAAAATAAACAATGAGACAATATATTAAAGTATATAGTCTATAAATGTAATAAAAAAGAAAGAAAAAAGGAAAGGAAATAACATAAATACAATTCAGAGAGAATACTCACACATCCAGATGGCACAGTACAACATGAAGACTTCCCCTGAAGAAGTTTTCCCCTGACAATCTCAGTCAGAATCTAATGAGGTCAGAGAGTCAAAAAAAAAAAAAAAAAATAGAATGGGGGTCCAAGTTTTATAGAATTTGTCAGTAGAGCCCTGAATGGAATATTTAACCTTTTCTAGAGAAAGAAATGACATGAGCTCTATTAACCAGCTATTAAGAGGGGGAGGAGTTGGAGACTTCCAATGAAGCAAAATGCATCTTCTCGTGACCAATGAAGCAAATGCAATAACATTGTATTGTTGTTTAGAGAGAAGAGAAGGTAACATACACATTAAAGATGGCAATCAAAGGACACGGAGGGAGAAAAATATGTAAAGCTCCTGAAATAAAATTTTAAAAGAAGCCCAATATGATATCAGTGCACTACAGTAGTGAGTATTATGCTGTCAAATCTGATGAGTTTACATGTAATTTGTTGATGTGTGTGTGTGTAAACGTAACATTCTGTAGTGCATTTAGTTATTGCCCAGCAGGCACACAACATAAGATGTTAATATTAGGTTAGATTTAGGTCATGATGTCAGGTGACCAAAATTCAATGTCTAGCCAGCATCTAAGGACAAAGTTATCTTGGTGTCCAATAATGACGTCAAATGACGTTGATATTTGGTCGATTTTAGGTTGTTAGTTATGTGACAAAAATCCAACGTCAAGCCACTTGTGCTTTTAGGGGGCACACTTTAACATACATCACAAAATACCTAATCAAATATTCGAAGTCATTGTTTTCATGTATCACTCTGCAGTCTTCATAAACAAGCTAATTAAATAACAAACTCAAGATAATCTTCCGTGTTCATTTGTTTGACAAGTAACTTTATATTGTAGCGGATAACACATTTCTAACATTCAAGTACATCAAGGCTCATTTTTAACAGATTTTTTAACTAAATTTTAACAGATGCAGTTGAAGTGAACTTTTTTGCCCTCCCGTTAACTTATAATAATGTTTTCCAAGTGATCTTTAACAAACCAAGGAGATTTTCACAGTATTTCCTATAAAACAAAAACAAATATTCTGGAGTCATCATAAGTCTTATTTCTATAGTTTATTTCTTAAATAAAAGCAGTTTTGAATTTTTTTTAAACAATTTTAAGGTCAGTATTATTAGCCTCCTTAAGAAATATTTACTTTTTTTTATTGTCTACACAACAAACCAGTTATACAATAACTTGACTATTCTAACTTTCCTAGCTAACAAGTCTTTAAATTACACTTTAATCTGAATCACTGCACAATACTTAAAGGGACTTTGTCTGAATACAACTTGCAAAATCTTGCAAAATAACTAAAATATTCTGCACTGACTGTCACCATGGGAAAAACAAAGTTATTAGAAATTAAACTATTATGTTTAAAAACGTGTTGTAAATAATCGTGTGTTGAAGACTCGTGCTTGATGTCACGACTGAAAACAAAAATGAAGGCAAACTAAAGGAGTTGAATATTATATCTTTACATGAGCGTGACTGAAAACTACATTTAATCATTGTGTTCTCCGGCACTTGCAGACTGTTTGTAAATTTAAGACTGCATTTCCTAACGTAATACTATGTACACTCAATTTCTGATTAATTATAGCCTCTGCATAGGACTTCCTATATTAAAAGTGTTCAAATCGCTATTGAAAACAGAAGTCTAATATAATCAACAGTGGATATTTTGATAGTTTTTCACAACATGAACATGACTGAATCTTTTTATTACCTGTCAAATTTGTGGGTTAACTTTTGACGAAAGCGGGGAACTGATGCACGCAGCACCGTCACTGACAGAGAGAGCGAGTGCGCGCGACACCAAGAGCGCGCGATTGAGGCCTCACCTCAGTCAGTGTTGCCAGATTGGGCGGTTTTGATTTCGATTGCATGCATGTGCATTTCGGCGGGTTTGGATAGTTTTTGGGCTGGAATCAGTCAGCTACATCTGGCAACACTGGCCTCAGTCATATCTCCGCAGTCTGCCACCGATGGCTGATCGCGCTTCTCCATAGATAAGAAAAAAATAAAGTAATTACTGCAGGTACTGCACTAAACATGTACTCAAGTGAGAGTAAAAGTACACATTTATAAAACTACTCAGTAAATTACAATTTCTGAGAAAAACTACTTAATTACAGTAACTTGAGTATTTGTAATTAGTTACTTTACACCACTGACTACAACTAAATAATACCACTCCTTTTAAGCAGTACTAAATAGCAGTGGAAATGCAAACCAAGCTGAGCCGTGCCAAACCATACCATACCATAACATACCACGCAGTGGAAAACGGCTTTAGATGCTCAAGGAACAAAGATTATTCTGTCTGGCCCAAGCAAACAGATTGCAGTTGCAGATAAGCCTCCCCTGTCTACTGTCAAGTGTGCCCACCTTGGGCATCTGAGAACCGGAGCTGGACCTCAGAGTAGTGGAAGAAGGTTGTCCGGTCCTGTCCTGTTTTCCTTTACATATTCTGAATGGTATTGTTTGTATTTCCTTGGAGAAGTGATAAGATTAAGGATAAACTCTGACATGACGAAAAGCCAATGGATGGTGTGGTGATGCTCTGGGCAATTTCTGCTGGCAAACCTTGAGTCCGGACATCCATGTGAACATAAATTTCAGACATGCTACCATCCAAAACATTGTGGCAGACCAGGTACAATCCTTCATGTCTATTTTTTATTCCGGGTGGAAGGAAAATACACACTGTCCACACAGGAATGGTTTAAGGCAGGAGTGCCCAAACTTGGTCCTGGAGGGCTGTTGTCCTGCAAAGTTTAGTTTCAACTCCAATCAGACACACCTGGGCTAGCTAATCAAACTCCTACTGAGCTTTCTAGAAACATCCATGCAGGTGTATTGAGGCAAGTTGGAGCTAAAATCTGCGGGACATCGGCCCTTCAGAACAGAATTTGGGCACCCCTGGTTTAAAGGGACAGCAGGAAGACTTCAAGATGTTGTTTTGGCCTTTAAATTCCCCAAAATCTTAATGCATGTGTGGGATGATCAATGGCAGCTCACAGCTTTATCTTCTTGAATGATCTTTTGCTAAGGTTTTGGTGGCAGGTAGGTCTTTCAAAGTTCATACCTTTTCAGGCAGGCACTCTTTTGGGCCCACGGCATATTAGGGTGGTGGTCATAATGTTTGGCTCACGTCTTTTTGCTACATCACAATAGACTTTTTTAATATTTAGCTCAAAAAATGGCAGTACGACAGTTCATGACATAATTCACGATATAAAATTGCAATACAACAGATTTCGCAAAATGTATACTAATGGTAGAAATGGGATATTGGGAATCAAGCTGTTCATGTTTTGACTTTCTGACCATAGGAAGGGCACAAGGTCTAGGCCACTATTTTGATTAAATGCTAAACCATCTGGTGTCAAGTTTGTGTGCTTTTTAACAGGCATGATGTCATCCTAATGAGAAGCACGTGGGTGAATATGGAAAAAAAAATGGCTAGTGTGAAAAGTGCTTCTCTGAGAGAGATTCAGAAATAAAATTTCGGTTTAATTAGGACTGTCACAATCGTTGTTTTCAAATGTAGTTTTCTTGAAAAGGCTTTAAATATTTAGGGCTGGTTATGTAATTAAAATTTTTCTTTGTATAATATTATACATGTCGTTTGAAGTTTTTAAAGATGAAAGCTGAAGTTTATAGACAAAAATAGATTTCGTTCCATGGAAACTGGAAGCCCATGGTTCTCTGCAGTTCGTCCTCTTAGGCTCATAAATTGTTCAGTGGGTTTCGTAAATGAATAAATCAAGCATCCTGAGGTTCTGAATGAGTTTCCTGTAATACGTGACTCTTTGTATTTTTGGATTTCATATTCTGACAACTGTTTTCAGATGTCACTCTTTGATGTTCAAAGAAATGCTCTGTATCAAACACATGTGCCACTCTTTATGTGATGATTTTGGTGTTGTGTCCACAATTCTTTTATGTTTTATGTTCCTTTGGGAGAAATGCAAGAGGATAAAAAATTGTGCTGTTTCTTGTGTGGACATAACAGTTGAAAACAGTTGGCAGAATTAAAATTGTGTTTTATTTTCTTACCATCTTATTTAAAATTGCATTCAGTTTTACATGTTATTATTTGTTTGGGTGGACAATATTTTTTTCCAGCACCAGCTCTGCTGATGACAGAAATGAGATCGGTAACCCTTTATAATAACAGTACATGAATAATGATGTATTAAAATGTAAACTAAACATTACTTTATTATGAATTAATGATGAGTTAATGTATGCACTAATCATGAACTAACTTTAACTACAACATGAGTCACATGAGTTCATGTGTGAATTACGGCTACCTTAATTACTTGTTAGTACATGATTGTTTGTTAATTAATGTATTAATTACCACATTAGTTTATGCTTAATTTAACCATCATGAACTCATGATATGTTAATATATAATTATGTTGTGACTTTACTTGAAGGGACACATCATCATTAACCCATTCTTAACTACTCATGAACTCCTTATGCACGTCCAACTAGTCAGTTTACACTGAATAACAATAGAAAAGTGTTCTGTCAACGTCAGCATGAACAGGAGTTCGAACTTCAGAGTGTCGGGATAATGTCTGTGAGAAGAAATGCAATCCCGGGGCGCGGAACTCTAAGGGCTCTATTTTAAACGATCTAGGCGCAAAGTCTAAAGCGCAGGGCGCATTAAAGGTGTGTCTAAATCCACTTTTGCTATTTTAAGGACGGAAAAAATAAGGTTTGTGCCGCAACAACATGAGTTATGGGTGTGTTTTGAGAATAAACCAATCAGAGTCTCATCTTCCATTCCCTTTAAGAGTCAGTTGCATCGCACCATGGCACATTTGCTATTTACATGGCGGAATTTGTAAGTAGAAAAATTGAACGCTTCACTAGCGAGAAAACGGTTAAACAGAGCATCTGCAGTGCGAGGATAAAGAATGAGTCTCCTCCATTCGGCCTTTACTTTCACTTTCTCTTTCTCTCTTTCATGGATGAGGAAACCGTGTTGTACACTCCACTGAAGACATCCGTGATTCCCAACCTTTTTTTAGCTGAGACCCCCTTTTCCCCCTGAAAATACCCCCCCCAACATTTAATGATATTATCACTCCTATTAGTTTGCAGCAAGGGTGACCAAAAATGTTGTTTTCAAACAAACAGTATGTTTATTACTATATCTAGATATGTTTATGCACAAATAATAGCCTAATGTAAAATATAAAAACAAACATCAATACGCTATTTGTAAATGAAAAGCATAAGCCTTTGGCCTTTAAATTGGCTCTATATTAGTTGCCAATTAGTTGACAATTTTTTTGTCAAAGTTTCGTGCCAGTAGCTTATTAATTTGGACAGCCTGATGCATTTGTTAGAAAGAACTTTGGTGCAGATTATACACTGTGACTGGGTCAGGGACTCTTTGCTTCGAGAAAATGGAATAAAACCATAGTTCAGGTAACTATCTTGGTATTTCCTGCATTTAGTGTTTCCAGTATTGCTAGCGATGCGACCCAAAATGTTTGGAGCTTCCTCACCTGGGTCCAGTATGCTTGGGTCATTAGTATTAGCTGCTGAAGGCGAATCAGTTAGACTCAATCCTCTTTGTAAAGAACAAATTACAAATTTCTCCATTTTTTTTGGTCAGCCAGGGGATAAAATCAACTAAGGCAGCTTGATCGTTCTCCTATTTGTCCACTGCTTAAAAAATTGTACAAATATGACGCATACTCACCATAGAGCTCGCTAAGACCCCCTTGTGGGCCCCTCGTTCCCCTGTTGGTAACCGTTGCATTAGCCTACATAATTAATTTTGTTTGTTAAGCGCAAAAATCTGTTTAAAAACTATTTCTAAATTCAGTTTTAATTCCCAGCAAACAAATAAATGAGCAATAATAACGAAGTGTGGTCAAAAGTTATATCCAAGCACACGTCCTATGCCCCATATGGTCCAAAACCCGACAGGTGGACCAATCTAAGCTTGTTTTTGATAAAACAAATACAAATAATCATATAATAAATACTACTACTAATAATAATAACCTTAAACAAAAGCAAGTTGGCGTGAATAAACTGAAAAAATCCCCCCAAGATGAGGCATGAAAGCAGTGGTTTTTATATTCATTCAGTAATACTTTTTGTGATATTTTATTCCTTTAATTCTTTTTCATTTGTAATGATATTTGTGTATTGTTGTACATCCTGCGTGTTTTAAGCAATGTGTAGGCGAGGCACACATCTAACGAGCTCTGCGCTGGACTTTAGACCTGCTTTCAGCTGGTCTATTGCACAGTCTATTTTAGTTCCTCAAAATAGCAATGCGCCAACAATGTGCCATAACACACCTCTTTTCTAGACCGGAACACTCATGAGTCCACAAAGTGGCGCAAATGGATTTGCTATTTAAACAACGTGGCTGAAAACGGGAAAATTAAGGTTACGCTGGTCTGAAGCAACAAATCGAGGCAAACCAGGGCAATCACGTCTTGCGCCTTATTGCGCCAGGTCTATGATAGGGCCCTAAGCGACGTACAATTAAGAATATTGGAAAATATCAAAAATCTAAATCCTATCACAACTAATAATATGATCAGCTAAAAACATAAACGGAAAATTTGAATAATCGAAATTGGAGTCAGATTAAATTATTCGTAAGGTCAAAAGTAAAATTGGTCTACAAATTTTAATGAATTAAAATAATTCTTTCCAGAAGTGCCGGAAAGGCATACATGCAGAACTCCTTAAACCACATCACTGGATTCTGTGTTTGGGCCGGTGGAACCATACAACTGAAATGAAACACCAGCACGTTCCAACCTAAATGGGGTCTTCAGCATTTTCAAAACGCTTCATTTTTTGTGGATTGAAGATGCCGGAGGTGTGTGAATGCCAGGCATAACAAAAAGTATAAGCTTTAAAAAAAAAATCTAATGTAAACAGCTCCTTAAAGCTCCGAGAGATGGATTAAAAGCCACAACGTTCTTTAACTCCACTCAGAGAAAGTCTGCATCCTGCATCCCAGTTGTGGATTACATTGTTATTTTCAGTGATAGTGCAAATATCAGTGCTGCAAGAGAAGTGCTGCCACACAGAAACA
Organism: Danio kyathit; assembly: GCA_903798195.1. Taxonomy (NCBI): domain Eukaryota; kingdom Metazoa; phylum Chordata; class Actinopteri; order Cypriniformes; family Danionidae; genus Danio; species Danio kyathit. The sequence continues at coordinate 39,559,873 of LR812539.1, forward strand.
CAGATGGGTCTTGACTGCAGTCACCTCAGTGAGGCTGATTTGATGTAAATGTCAGCAGACAGCTCCCAAATGCACCCTCTCCACTTCCCCTGAGTTGTGCTCTGCTCACAATGTCACCTGCTTTCTTCCCTTTTGCTAAAAGCAAAAAAGTTCATTTCGCAACGAACCCCCCTTCGCTCTTTACCTAACAAACCCGATTGATTACTTGTCAGCGTGTGTGTTGCTCCCTTAGTTTTGTCACTTCGAATTCTCACCATCATCCATCTAAGGCTCACAAGGACCCGTGCTGCGTCAAGGAGTTATTTAAGTAACCCCGCTCAAATTGAGTTGTTGATGAAGCCACGCTCAGAGTGGAGAGATTTAGGGGACCGAACTAAACTGCAGCATCTAGAGCCAGGGAGAGGCGTTTGTCACTGCCACGGTGTCGGAGAGACATCAAGGACACTGATGTTTGCTAGCGGGGGAGCGAGGCTCAGCTGGAGGTGCAGGTACAGGTAGGATGAGTAGATGCAGGGTGACAGCAGTTCCAGGTAGCTGCCGCTGCCGAATCCACGGGGAAATGCTGAGCTCAGCAGTCTGAAGTGAAGTTAACAGAACAGGCAGCTTGCAAAAGTGCAGGGAGGAGTGCGAGGTGAGAAGGCACAGCAAACATGACTGAGCAGATGGGAATTTCTTATTGTTTACCAGAATCCGCTCTCATAAGGGAACGTGCTTTGGTTTTGAAAGAGCTTCTTTTTTTCCACTTGAGCTCAACATTTTAAATATGGAAAAACAGCGAATAACCTCAATTTATGGCACTCTTCTTAAAAGGAAAGGCAAAGCTGTTATGTTCGTTTTCTTTGTTGGCATGTTGCGACATGTTTTTAATATTCAAAATCTTGCTAAATGTTTATCCAGAGCCTTTATATAAGCTTTGATGTCCATGACATGCTTTCTCAAACATCTTCTAATGCTTTTTGACCATCTGGAGAAATTAAAGGTGGAGAGCTTTGCTTTATTGCCCATTTTAGGCCTGCAAAAGTTTGGCCCTAGACTCTGATAAGCACCATTATGGCCCGTTTCCACTGAGTGGTACGGTATGGTTCGGTAGGCTTTTATGGCTGTTTCCACTGTCAAAAGCGTACCGAACCGTACCGTACCACTTTTTCGGCACCCTTTCGAAAGGTTACCAAAGATGAGAAAGGGTACCAAATGGTGGAGCTACACGCGCAGCTGAGCGCTGATTGGTTTACTGAGATATGTCACGATCTCGTGGAGCTAGCCAGAATGAAAACAAAAGGAACCGCCATGTTTTTTAAATACACAGGCGAGACAACTATATGCATATAATAACGATCCATGGATGTCCCGAGCTCAAACAAACCTTGTCGTTTTCTTGATGAACGGCCACAAAGACAAAAATCTGCCGTGTCCTGTTGTTGTTTTACGAGGCCGTCTAAAAGTGCGAGCGGTTTTTGAAGATTAAAGATACAGACGAGAGGTTAGCTCTGACTGTGGGCTACTGTATATGTTGCATGTTGTTTTTGAACTCAAATAAGTACTCAATGTAAGCTGTGTGTAGTTTTTCTGTAAGTGGTAATATATCGAAGACTGTACGGGGCTGTTTGTGTTCATATATGTTGCATTTATTTATTTATTTTATATAATTGCAGACGTTACAGTAGGCTGTAACACTGTCACACTGTCATTAATCTGCAGTTATAATCAAATCATGTTCATAGAAATGTTAGAAAAAACATTTATAAACAAGTATTTATATGTTTAAAGCATCTGTTTTGTGAGAAGAGCTTCTCATATAATGTGAACGACCTGTACAGCTTTACTGTAGACATTTATTCGAGCGAGAATGACGTCGACTTAAACTCTCTGTTGTACACCACGCCTACCAAAAGGGTACCCTTGGTAGTGGAAACGCAAGCCTGATAAAGGTGAACCGTACCGACCCGAACCGTACCGTACTGTACCACTCAGTGGAAACAAGCCATTAGGGTGCAATGAAATAGGTCACGATTCTACCATAAAAAGTGCTTCTCCTGATGATAATTAAGGTATTAAGAGAACAGTTTGATAGGGTGTTTTTTAGTTCAAGCAGTTTACACTTAGCAGGCACAGGACGTCAACATGATGTCAAATTGATGTTGTACCCCAACGTCATGGGATGTTGCGTTTTGTTTGTAAATGAAAACAGAACCGATTACATTTTGGTTACTTTCCAACGCAACCTAAAAACAACAAAATATTAACGTCTAATCATGTTACAGCTTGACGTGGTGTTGACGTTACCAATATCACATCTATCAGACGTTGGATTTTGATTGCCATACCTGATGAATAAATGTCAGTATTTGATGTCAATATGACGTTGGTTTAAGATATTGGCTCGACGTTGGATTTTGGTCACTTTCCAACACAATTTAAAATCAACAAAATATCAACATCATTTCACAACGTTATTGGATGTCAAAATAACATTGTCCTTAGAAACTGCCGACCTTAATCTAACCTTATATTAATGTTTTACGATGTCGTGTGTCAGCTGGGCAGGGCTTTTACAGAAAATATGCAGTTGTCAGTGTATAAAATTCCAATTTAGGAATAAACACTTTTAAAAAGCCCCTATTATGCATTAAAAAGGTCAGTTTTTGGTTTTGGCCATCTCCAATAACAGTCTGATATGCTTTCATTGTCTTATAATATGCATTTTTTTTTGCCTAATTATTCCAACGACTCCTATATGATTCGTTCTGCGATTTAATTAGTTCCCAAACCCCTCCTTAGCGCGATGCTAATCTGCACTGATTGGTCCGATGACCCAGTATGTAGTGATTGGTCGACTGCGTTCAGCGTGAGACAGAAGGTGCATCCCAAATCGCATACTTATGCACTATTCTATGCCATTTTGTAATATAAATAGTTTAAGTAGTGCGTTTACACTCAACACTAAAAATAATAAGTGTTAGTAAAAAAAGTTAGTAAAAAAACATTAGTGTTCCATTTGGGACAACACTACATACATATACTATGCTGTTGAGTGTGTAAGTGCATAAGTGCATAGTGTATAGTGTGCCATTTGGGACACAGCTAAAGAGAAATGCCCACCAGGGCTTATCAACAATTTTGAAGTAGTCAGAGTGTATGTGTGAGCCCAATGCAGGAGTGCATTAAAAGCAATGCTCTATTCTTAACCATAAGTAAAAACAGTGACACACATTCAGTATTAATCCACACAGCGAGAAAAGTTGAACTGTTTTGAAACTTGACCATCGAATGTGTGTAGGAACAGCTGATGGTGGCCATAGCAACGACAAACGGCAGTAGATCGCGAGCTCACAAAGGCATTTAAATTCGTAAACAAAGCGGCCCGTGTTGCGTTTTCAATGTGGCTTAGACACGATATGAGAATATAAAGATTTAACCAGATACAGTACAAGCGATTACAAGTAACGAAACACAAAATAAATAATTGGCATCTAGAGAAAACAAGGAGGCAACAATTATCACACTTACTTGCATTTGTGAAATGGAGGAAGAAACTGATCGATGAACTGTGTACTGTAAAGTTCCTCTCAAGCTCTGACAAAGTCCCATACATCAATAGTCTTTTCTGATCCTTCCTTTAACAAACGGCCGATGAATCCCCCGTTGTAAGCGTGTAGATTGCTGTAGCACTCGTCAGAAAAATGACCGGATCACAGCACACGGCTGGGGCTATAATAATGAGGTATTTTTGCAAAAATAAACTTCAACCACTGACTCTTCACAGCCTCATCTTTGGGTAGGGAAACTCTTCCTCACACTTCAGAGCTGTGCGACTTGGTTCAACTGGGATTTGTTACAGTGTTTGTCTTCCTCTTTTTCTCTCTACAGTGTTTGTGGGCGGGGCCGGGGGTTTCAATTTTCCCTGGTCTGTGTGTGCAACAAATCGGCGGGGCTTGAATTCCGTATCAACGTCACGCCAACACGGCTTAAGACTTGTTACAGCAGCGATTCATACAAACTACTATGAGTCGACTCTTTTATAGATGAATCAATAGTTTTGAAACACGGTGCACTTTCAGATTTAAGCCTCAGCTGGATATTTCACTTCACTTGAAGCTGTGTTACAGACTGCATGGAAGGTCATTTTCAAAAACCCATAATAGGGGCTCTTTAAAGATAGTTTGACAAAACCAAGAACGATGCAAGATTAATGCATGGAAGCTTGTTTCTGCCTCAGAATAAAATATAAAATGTGACATTCAAATAGCCATTTTAGAATTTCATTCATCACAATTCTGGCTTTTATTTTTATGACTTCCCAGTTAATATCTCGAAATTTAGATAATTTTTTTCTCAGAATTCCAAGATTGTATTTCACAATTTCAAGTTTATATCTTGCAATGTTTCACAAATCTCAATTGTGATAAAGTCAGAATTTTGAGGTGTAGACTTAGGCCCAAGCACAATTCTAGCCCTTAGCCCTTTCCCTTACCCCTACCCCTCATTTTGCGCGTTCACATGAAGGGGTAGGGGTGTCCCAATTCTCTTTACCTTGAAGGCGTAGGGCTAAGAGAAAGGGGTAGATAGCCCTTTGAACTGAGATTTTTCAGGACCACACTCGAAACCAATGGGTAAGAAAACTTCCCAGAATACATTAGCCACAACGGCAGTATAGCTGCACCCGGAAGTAAGGAGATCCACAACTTAGTATTTTTTGTCATTAATATGAATGATAATGTAATGGATTACATTACATTTATGATTTTTTTTTGTGTGTGTGTTTTACTGTCATGCTTTTTAAAAAAAAAACACTAAAATAAAAATCGCAAAATTTCGCTATCTATAATCCATAATAATAACTCCTGTACAGCAGTCCCACAACAATCTGACACTCGATGACACTCAAATCCCCTGTCAGAAAAGTCTAGTGGCTGGTCTAGTGACCTTTTTACAGTGTCTGCTATAATGTTAAGGTTGTTTTTTGTGCGTTTACATAGATGAATATGGCCACTGTGTAAATGCACAGTATAGTTACGATCTTACTGCCACATTATATCAGTATGACAACATAATATATGCCTTCAGTGATTTCCTGAAGATAAATACCAAAAAATAACACAACTGGAATAACTACAGTAGTCGTCGTCGTCGATCTCATATGAAGTACGAGCTCGCGATGACATATGATGACGTGTGCAGGTGCTGTAGTGGTGTCTTATTTCATAGGGATACATTTTGAAGCCCTTCCCCTTCACACTCGGTTTTAAGGGCCAAGGGGAAGGGGTAGGGGTACAAAAATAGAATTGGGATTGGGTCTTATACTTCAGATTTTATAAATCAGAACTTCAGCATTTAAACTTGCCTTTTCATTTTTACACCATGTGGAAAATAGCCTTCCATATTAAATACAAATAAATCCATTTCTTCACACTTTGCCTGCATTTCAAGGGTCTCTCAGCAAGTTGCCCTGTGATTTAATTCATCAAAGCTTTTTGATTTCTTTAACTTGGTAGAAAATGAGACAGTAATTTATGTTGTGGTGCTGAACATTGCAGAGACGGTCACCAGATTTGCAGACAGGACAAGCAGTTAAAAACAAACTGTTCCTGAAACACCAGGGGATTTCAATTCTTTAAGTCACTTTTTTGGAAGATTTCCATTCCATTCTATTTCTTTCCTGTCCAACGTTTCAATGTCTTTGATCATGGAATTGGAAGCAGAAGATGTGGTGCACATTGCGGAGAGAGCCAGAAATCGGGACTGCTTCTGGTTAAACAGAGGGATTAAACTTTGCAGTCTTGTTTGGTGCACAGTCTGTTATTCAGTTTATATTCACACTGCGAGGATGTTACCAAGGAAAGAAAAGGCTGTTTACAAGGCTATAGCTCTCGCCATGTTTCAGAGCTATGTAATCCTTGGCACTTTCTGTAAATAGAATACAAAATAGACTCAGAAACTATATTTGAATGTTCTTAAAAGCATAATTCACTCAAAAATGAAATTTACGGATCATTTGCTAACTCCCAAACATTTCCAAACATAGAGTTTTTTTTCTGTTGAACACAAGGTGAAGTTTCACAAACTAATTTCGAGAGGAGCACGTGATATGATTAAGCACGTCTGGCTTCTCATCTGTAATCAGTAATAGTCCAATCAGAGTGATGCAAGCTTACTATAAATAGATCATTTTCTCCCTACTGCTCTATCTTCGTTTTTGGAAGAATCCCCCCTTCCACCCCATCTCCTCCTTTTCCTCCCTTTACTAGGGGGAGCTCTCGAGACCTACCTGATCTCGGATCCCCTGATATGCTTATTGACCGGGCGGGAGCCTTGGGCTCAAGTATCTCCGAGCTCAGGGTTCTCTCCCGGGACAGCATGCCAAACCTGCTTAAATGCTAAGTATATCTAAGTGGGAACTCTTGAAAGAAGATATGTTGAATAATGCTGTAAATGTGCAGCCATTGACATTCATAATAGGAAAAAAATACCATGGAAGTCAATGACTTTTGGTTTTTACAATCTTCAAAACGTCTTCTTTTGTGTAAAAATCCAAAAACAAACAAAAAGTGCTCTGGGGTAGCTTAAATAATGTGTCTGTGCTCTTTGGGCAGGGGATTCATCAGAACAAACAGCAAAAATCAGTCCAAGGCACTTGAAAGATGTGGAAAAAATATTAAAAAGCCTTTATTCACATGGCTAATCTTAAAAAAACCTACGTGTTTCAGCAGAGAGCAGCCTTTATCGGGGTAACAGTGATCAGGTGCATCTGGAGCTTCTTTTAAATGCTGCGGTCTCATGACTCCTTGGAATATCAAAACCGTACTAAAATAATATATTAAACAAGGTGAACTCAACAATCATCATTAATTCAGTGTTCAAATGTCTTCTTTTGTGTTTTAACAGAAAAAAACTCAATTTGGAACCAGTGGAGGAGAAGAATTTTTACAGTTATTTCGGTAACCCTTTATAATAACAGTACATGAATAATGATGTATTAATATGTAAACTAAACATTACTTTATTATGAATTAATGATGAGTTAATGTATGCACTAATCATGAACTAACTTGAACTACAACATGAGTCACATGAGTTCATGTGTGAATTACGGCTACCTTAATTACTTGTTAGTACATGCTTGTTTGTTAATTAATGTATTAATTACCACATTAGTTTATGCTTAATTTAACCATCATGAACTCATGATATGTTAATATATAATTATGTTGTGACTTTACTTGAAGGGGCACATCATCATTAACCCATTCTTAACTACTCATGAACTCCTTATGCACGTCCAACTAGTCAGTTTACCCTGAATAACAATAGAAAAGTGTTCTGTCAACATCAGCATGAACAGGAGTTCATGAGTAGTTAAGGATGAGTTAATGATGATGTGCCCCTTCAAGTAAAGTCATGACATAATCATACATTAACAGCTCATGAGGTAATGTTGGTTACATTTAGCTTAAACTTAAATGTTAATTAACACATTAATTAACAACATGTACTAACAAGTAATTAAGGTAGCCGTTATTCACACATGAACTCATGTGACTCATGTTGTAGTTCAAGTTAGTTCATGATTAGCGCATACCTTAACTCATCATTAATTCATAATAAAGTAATGTTTAGTTTGCACATTAATACATCATTATTCATGTACTGTTATTGTAAAGTGTTACCGTTATTTCTTTAAAAAAATATCAATGAGAAGTACCTAAAGTTTGCAAATACATTAAATATCATTCATTTATTCATTCATTTTTCTTTCGGCTTAGTCCCTTTTTTATTAGGGGTTGCCACAGCGGAATGAACCGCCAACTATTCCGCCATATGATTTAAACAAGCTGACGACCTTCCAGTTGCAACCCATTTCTGGGAAACACCCATACAATTTCTCATTCACACACACACACACTCATACACTGTAAAAAATCGTATGTTCTATTTACTTAAAAAAATAGTGGTAACACTATTGTATGTAATACTTTTAAGTACTTTTCAAGACTTGATTTTTTTTAGCAAAAACCACTTGAATTAATCATGTGAAAATTACTAGGGTGATAGATGTGATAGATGAGGTTTTTAATATTATTAATATTATTAGTGGAATGTGCTTTCATAATTTAAGAAAATCAAAGGGACTAAGTCGAAAAGAAAACAAATGAATGAATGATAATTTTATAAATCGGCATACAGTGAATGTACACTGTAAACATAATAGGACATTCTACCAGAAACGTACATTTTTACGCTTGTCCTCCTCCTCAAAAAAAAAAAGTTTGTTGGGCTGAATTTTGCTAGAATTTAGACGTCAGTTGCTGGCTGGAGGGAGGAGGAGGGGTAGGTGCAAATGCAGTTTGAGACCCCTGCTTAATGATTTCCTTTCTTCTGTAATCACAAAAGAAGATATTTTGAAAAATACTGCAAACCTGTAACCATTGGCTTCCGTATGTTTTTCCTACTATGGTTTTCAGCTTTCTTCAAAATATCTTCTTTTGTGTCCAAGAGAAAAAGAAATTTGAGGGTGAGTTGATAGTGAGCAAATTTTCATTTTTGGGTGAACTATCCCTTTAATGTGTTTAAAACTATGCTATAAACATAGCCTAGTTTACAGTAAATAAATATACTTTTTTTATCTTCATTGTGCAGAACTTTTTGTCTTATAATCAAAATCTTTTACCTGTTTCCTCCATGCTGTGAGTGAATGTAGAGGGGGATGTGTTTCCTTCAGGAGAGACACCTTGTCTATGAAACACTGTATAATGAGGATTTCCGCTGTCGCTGTGCCTGACCACTATGACAGCCTACCGCTCCATTTTCCAGGCAGATTCCACTGGCTCCTGTCACAGCCATGTCTCATAAAGCCCACTCATGCTTTAGCCCCACAATAATGGATATTAGTCAATGCCAGAGAAGATCCAGAAGACCTTGAGGTCCTCCTGGCCCACAGTGAGCGCACTGCTGATCTGACATATGGCTGCTCAGTGGGTTTATTGTGCACTACAGCAGAGAGCTTTCCCAATCTTCCTCTATTAAACAGCAGAAAGGAATAACCTTCACCTGAACCCGCTGGAGACATCACCGCTGAGGTGCAGTCGCCTATTCGTCTCCATCGCTTGAGAGAATGACGTACCTGCTAAAGTGTGAGATGCATTCCTTGAAAATCCCTCTTCGTTCTTTATAGTCAGTTCAGCAGTGTGTTATCACAAAACTGATGACACAGCAGGTTCGAGTGGCATCTTTATGCCATAAAACAGGGGTGCTCAACCCTGTTCCTGGCGATCGACCTTCCAGCTGATTTCAGCTCCAACCCTGATCAAACACACCTGAACCAATTATTTAGAACGTGAGGAGCACTTGATAATTACAGGCAGGTGTGTTTGATAAGGGCTGCAACTGAAAACTGCAGGACGGTCGATCGCCAGGAATAGGGTTGAGCACCCCTGCCATAAAAGGTTCTTTATAGTGGATTTTTTTTTTTACATTATTAAAATGTTGTTCATACTAATAAATGATTCTTTGAAGAACTCTTAACTGAAAAGGAAATTTATATGAAATTGCTGTGAAACCCCCTTTAGAAACCTCAATTTTTAACCACTAGAACAGTTTATGTTTTTAAAGGACAACTATTTTACCCCTTTTTCAGGACAAGAAGTCTTTTGTGTCTCCAGAATGTTTCTGTAAAGTTTCAGCTCAAAACACCCATAAGATTATTTATTATACCTTTCAGAATGTTAGAATTTTCTGCTTTAAACACGAAGGGCTCTAGCATACATCCGGCGCAAGGCGTGACTCAATTGTTGTTTGCTAGTTTCAGCTCGACGCAAGAGACATTTTGACGTTTTGCACCACACTATTTAAATAGCAAATGCATTTGCACTCATATGTGCGCCCATAGGCGTTCTGGTCTAAAAAAGGAGGTGTGTTGAGGCGCATTGCTGGCGCTTTGCTATTTTGAGAAACTAAAATAGACTGTTTAATAGACCAGCTAAGAGGAGGTCTAAAGTCCAGCGCAGAGCGCGTTAGTTGTGCGCCTCACTTAAACATTGCTTAATACACACAGGATGTAGAGCAATACGCAAATATCTTTATAAATGAAAAATAATTAAAGGATTAAAATATTACAAAAATTATTACTTTCTAGCCTACATAAATATAAAAACTATCGCCTCCATGCCTTCTTCATCTCGGGGGGCTTTTTCAGTTTATTCATGACAAATTGCTTTTGTATAATGCTATTATTATTAGCAGTATTATTTATTATATGCATATTTATATTTGTTTTATTAAAAACAAGCTTAGATTTGCTCACCTGTCAGCTTTTAGACCATATGGGGCATAGCATGTGTATTTGGAAATATCTCAGTTTTTTGACCACACTTCATTATTATTGTTCATTTATTTGTTTGCTGGAAATTAGAACTGAATTTAGAAATAGTTTTGAAACAAATCTTTGTGCATAACAAACTAAATTAATTATGTATAACCTAATGGATGTCTGTGTGTACAACAAGTTTCCTTATCCACGGAAGAGAGTGAAAGTAAAGAATGAGGAGGCTCATCTCTCATTCTCGCGCTGTAGATGCTCTGTTTAACTGTTTTCTCACCAGTGAAGCGTTCAGTTTTTCCACTTACAAAGTCCGCCATGTAAATAGCAAATGCGCTATGGCGCGACACAACTGACTCTTAAAGGGAATGGGAGATGAGACTCTGATTGGTTTATTCTCAAAACACACCTATAACTCATTAAGAGAATAAGCTCAACCCTGTTAGACCATGTGCTGCGGCGCAAAGCAGGATTTTCCGTCCTTAAAATAGCAAAAGTGGATTCTGACACGCCCTTAATGCTTTTGCGCCCTGCGCTTTGGACTTTGCGCCTAATTCATTAAAATAGGGCCCAATGTAGCTGTTTTTGTTGCCTGTGCCTTTAATGCTAGTTCTCTCCGCCCACTGTTCCCACATGCCTGTCAGAGTGTGCCTCAATCTCCGCCTCGGCTGCATCAGATAAAAAGCACAGTGACACACATGAAGGAAGCAGATGAGTGAGAAACACTACAGTAAGAACTTTCCCAATGATTATTTGATGTTATTTGTCATTACAAAGTTCACACATACACACAGCGTGCACGTTTAGCTTTGATCAGTTTTTGCACAGTAAATTTGACAGGATACACATTAATATCCACTGCTGTGGATATCCATTATGTTAATGTACACTTTAACATCCACAAACCAGGATTGAAGGGTTTTGTTTTATGATTGTACTGACATGCGACTGTGGTGATGAAGTAAAGACGGTAAAATCGCTGTAATTCATTACAAACATGCACTGTTTTAAAAACGTTTTAACCTTGTAAAACTCATTCTTGATCACATTTGATCAACAGATCCTTTAATCCTGGTTGCTTTGCGCATGTCCTGTCTTGTTGAAATGATTATAGGCATGCAAGGATTGTTGGTCTCACTCTCTCACACACTTTGTCCTAAAGCAACTACTGTATGCTTAGTGGTTGGCTGGCGGCGTGCAGGAATTACACTTATTACCAAGCCATACTTACATGCTATTTCAGCCCAAATATTCAGAGTAGCATGGTAAACAATATAGAGAGTGCGTCACATGCAGTCATTGTTCAAAAATCAACCAATATGAATATAAAAGCAACTTCACCTGAGGTTTTGTTGTTAATCTAAATAAGAATCTACATTATCGATGCTGTAAAAGGTCCCTTATGACATTGAAAATAGTCATGTTAGTCTTTCGCCAGAAGATTTTGTGGCTGAACAACACTTCCGTGCATATAACCCATTCATAAAACAACAAAATCTGCATAAGCTTTGCTTGATTAAAATCAGCCATGGTGTCATCCTTCCTCCAGTGTGCAAAAGTAACTACAATATTGATTCAGGATTTTAAAAAGTTTCAATTCAGCATTTGATTTTACTGGTCTCTCTCTCTCTCTCGCTCTCGCTCTCTCTCTCTCTCTCTCTCTCTCTCTCTCTCTCTCTCTCTCTCTCTCTCTCTCTCTCTCTCTCTCTCTCTCTCTCTCTCTCTCTCTCTCTCTCATGTCCATGTGAACACGGCGTGCATGAATGCCAGGGTATATGCATGAATCCTAAAAGTTTTTAAAGACTTTTTAAAAGACCTTCTTAAAATATTTTAAGACCTCATCACCACTTTAAGTTCTAATCAGTATCAAACCTTCAACTTAATAAACAGTTGTAGTTAAATTAATCAATGGAGCACAACCATGCAACAGAACTCAGATAAGCTCGGAAAAAACAAAGCTTGAAAGAATGAATTACGTGGTTGTTTTCAGCAACAGACTTAAGCCAATTGTCTTTCTCCTACCAGGAGTACACAAACTTACATTTTCCTATTTTGCTGTCTGTTTCACTCTATGGTTTCGCTACATGTGGAGAGCATCACATCACCTGCCCACCTTTGTCGCAAATTACCTGACATCACCCAGACCGTGGATCTTGACTGGACGCGCCTCAGCCCGAACTAATCAGGTGGATCGAGCACATCGTTATTAATATTAGGAGAAAAATAAATATATTTATGCTTTTTTGGAGTCAAACACTTTGGACAACGTAAAAACGTGATTAAAACGTTTTAATATCTTTTAAGGGCCTTCATTTTTTCATAATTAGTTGATCAACGTTTAATGCTTTTTAAGACCCCCTGGACACCCTGTATGTGCTAACGGTGAATCTGCATGAACGCAGATGTACAAATCTATATTTGCTGACAGTTTGGGCTACTTATCAGAATTATGGGAATTGTCAGCCTGAGAAATTTTAATTGGATGAACATTTTTTTTGTTTTATGCCTCACCCAGAATTTAAAAATACATAGAAATACATTTAGATAATTTACTTTAATCATTACTGTTGAAATGTGAAGATACTTTCAACAAGCACAACAACAACAAAACGATTTCTGAAGACAATCACCTGGCTACTACATGTTTAAGTGCACATTTAAAAGTAAGCAAATGTGTGTTAAAATACAGGTGCTACACAGACCCTGAAAAGTGAAGTCATTTTTAATTGCCCCCTGCTGGCTGGCTGTAGTATTGTTTATAAATCTCACCCTCACAATAAACTAACGAGACATGAGCCAATCAACAAAATAATTTTAGATTATCCGCTGTGTAAAACATATGCTGGATAAGTTGGCGGTTCGTTCCACTGTGGTGACCTCTGATTAATAAAGGGACTGAGTCAAAAAGAAAATGAATGAATGAATTATTACGCTTGAGTTTGGAATACGTTTTGATTCAGCAACAATTACAATTTTACAGACTGTGGCTCCAGGTGACATCATCAACAACATGACGGCAGCCCATAGTGGGTCATTTTGGCTTCACATTCAATGGATGAAAGTGGAGATGCATTGCCCACATTTTTTAACAGTCTATAGTCAAACAGGCTTATAGGTTTGCATGTGTATAAAAAAGTCTACATGGTTATATAACTTTATAAAGAGTTCAGAAAGCTGAACAACAGCTTTCATAACAGTGCCAAACTGCTCCCTTTACTAGTCCTCACTGTTTTCTTTCTGGTCCTGTAAATGTCCTTTGTAAATCACGCAGCCCTGAAATGCTGTTTTGGGCTCTTGAAGAACTCCATCCAAAACCAACCTATAAAGTCATTTTTTCTTGTGGGGTGAGCCACTGTATAAAATTGTAACTCTTTCAAAGTGAAAGCAAAACAGGTTTGCCATGGAAAATACACATTTGAGGTATAAAACCCGCTCGAGAGCTGTAAGAAATGTGCTGTGATGTAATTTTTGCTTCATATGCAAATACCCCTCCACCAAAACAAGGATTTGAGATTTAGCTGAAAGGCATGACAGTAAACCACACTGGTGTTGAGGTGTAAAATATGTTACTGGAGTGTATGACCTAGTTTTCCATGGTTGTTCATAATATATTCATTGGACTCAACAGATTTATTGTTTCCTTAAAGGAATAGTGCACCTAAAAATGAAACTTACTGAACTTTTCGAGTCAACATGGCATAGACATTTAAGGGTGCTCGAGATTCCTCAAGATGTGGAAAAAGTGGAAAGCACTATGAATACTTTCCGGATGCACAGTAAATATATATATATATATATATATATATATATATATATATATATATATATATATATATATATATATATATATATATATATATATATATATATATATTTTTTTTTTTTTTTTTACATGCAGTTTACTTACAAAAAAAATTTATAAATAATAATAATAATAATAATTTACAGAGAAAAAAAATATCTATAGAGAAAGAGAACGTTTTGAGTTTCAGTGCTAGGGCCCCATACCTGGAATTGCTTAGGGCCCCCAAATCACTAAGTCTGCCCCTGACTGTATGTATACATAAAACTAAAAATCCCTAAAAAACATTTTTTTCTATGAAAGAGAGCAGCATGAACACTCTTCAAATTATCTTCTTTTGTGTTCCAAAGACTAACATGACATGAGGTTGAATAAATGATGATAGAAATGTCCTTTTTGGCTGAACTCTGCCTTTAAGTGTCTTGTCAGTACTTGTATTTGGGTGCTTGTATGCCTTTAAGTGTATGTTCATGCAATCCAGCAGCAGCAGCAGCAGCCGTTTGGCCCAGCAGGTCATGTGACCTGTGAGTTTGAGCAAGGCGTTTCTGGAGGAGAGGGGAGAGAAGGAGCGGAGGAACAAATGTAAAACACACGTCCTGGCGGGACACACTGGCTCGGCCGTGGCTGGTTTCAAAGCCAGCAGTGACGGCAAACATAGATCCAACTCTCTTTTACAGCCACCAACCAGTAACAAGTCCCTCTAGTGCTAACAGCTGCCAGCTCTGGGCCTGATCTCCCATTAAAACCAAAGGCAAAGTAAGAAAGCATATCTTGTCAGCTTGCTGATTCCCGGATCCTCAGAAGTGAATCATATGACACATATGGCAGACTTGGCCCGGATTTACCGGAACAGAAGAGGAATTCAAACAGTGTGATACACGCATTAGGACATGTTGTTGCACATGTGGTCTGCGATGATATCATTGGTCATAATGGAGTTGTTTGGGGACTTTAGATGGTCCTGTTTAGCCTTTAGGTTGTATGTAAACGCAGCTGTTGGTTTGTGTATGGAAAGCTTGTGTTTAGCTGCAGTGTGCATCTATTGGTTTTCCCTTCAGGCTCTATTACATGAAGTTTGCTGACTCATCTTTTTTTCGTCCACAGTGGGCAGTAAATGGGTTGGAATAGCAATAGTCTATTGTTGCCTGACAACATTAGGTTTGTAAATTAAATTTTCTAATTTGAAATGTGTTCTGTGCTGCACTTGTTTTTGTGTGTGTGTGTCTGCGTGTGTACTTTAACTTAAGAAATGTGTAGTATTATATTGTTGTAAGATACATTTTAATATTTATATTTATTTTACATTTATATCTTGTATTAAAATGACTTTAAACAGTTCTTTTCTAACTGAATACATTTTAAAGTGTATTTTCTTTTTTTTGGCATGATCACTCCTTTCTTCCTTATTTCATTTGTTTTTGTTTGTTTATATGGTATTCATTTTATTTGTTGGTTTATTTATTGGTTAATTTGATTAGTTATTTGTTTTTTTGTTTGTCTACTTGTCCGTATGTACATTTATTTGCTTGCTTGTTGGTTTATTAACTAATTAATTTACGGATTCACTCCTATTAATTTGTCTTCATCCTTCTGATTATTTATTATTTGATATATATATAGATTTGATACATATATATACACACAACAGTTCTGTCTGGTTCTCGAATCTGATTGGCTGATAGCAGTGTGATATTCTGCAATATCAGCACTCGTACAGCCTCTTCATCTTTGTGTATTACTCCGCACACATAGAGTGACGGCAGATCAATAAACTCACTACAGTTTGACAAATATTGCAGCTGTTGGACAACATAATGTACTTTTGAGGCTTTTTTAGTCAAGAATGTTGTTAAGATTGCAATTATGCACTTTATAAGGAGAATGCCTATTTCAAAATATTTATAATTTCTGAGAGACAGCGTGTCGTCGTCAATGACTGTGTAAAATATGGACGACGTGACCACGCCATTTTCCATTAAACGCTTTGAAGGAAAAAACGCCTCGTGACGGGCACAAACTGTCGCAAAAGACTGCTGAAATTGGAGCCTGGGCATGTGCAGAAGGACTGCCTGATGGAGCCAGAGGAGGAGCTGCGGAA
This sequence comes from Danio kyathit, assembly GCA_903798195.1. Classification (NCBI taxonomy): domain Eukaryota; kingdom Metazoa; phylum Chordata; class Actinopteri; order Cypriniformes; family Danionidae; genus Danio; species Danio kyathit. Next base: position 39,576,085 of record LR812539.1, read on the forward strand.
TCGAACTTCCAACCAAACGCTTGTACATCAAATCAACCACGCCCCCCGAACTTCTCACTTGACCGCCGGTGTCTGCACTATAACAAAGGCTCGCTAATGTACACTTCGTGTTTACATAGTAGCCTGCGTTTGCTGTTTTATCAACACAAATGGTTGTAATAACGTTAACAAAGATGAGGTTTTATATAATGAAGATTTAATCGTGCCAGCTCGCAGCGGACATTACTCACGGGAATCAGGCAGTGAGTCCATAGGCATTCAGCCCGAGTAGGTACAGCAGACGGAGTCGGGCCGAGGAGGAAGTCTCCGGCAGGCGAGAGTCTTGTCGGAACTGGCCCGAGTTTATTTTCCTATCTGGGTGGTTAGGCGTGTATCAGCAAACTGATAAAACCCTGACCTTACAGAATAAACAGTGTTCCACCAGATCCTGTATGTCAGAAACTATAGTTTACTGCTGAACAACTCATTTTATCATGGTAAAATAACACAGAAATCGAAAGATAACACTTCAGTCTCCTGCCGAAGCTCCAACGTCTGCTTTGAGAAACTGTCAATCACAGCTGTCAATCACGATGACACGCCCAGCATTAAATTACTGCTCAAAACATACTCTTGACAAAAATGAAGATCTTCACCTATATCAGCACGATAACCAGTGCCTTAACTGACCAGAACCATCTTTCGGAACATTTTATTGCAAGTGTAATTAATTTTTTAATTTGGTCTCATGTCTCCTTCATTAACACAGAGGAGGCGGGCTTTATGACTTGTACTGCAGCCAGCCCCCAGGGGGCGATCTAACGGCCGAGACCTTGACTCAAAAGCAGGCTTGTGGCACACTTGGTCGTCGTCCATTAGCCAAAGACGGTTGACGTTGTCTAACCACAAGATTGCGCCAGGACCGCATAATAAGCCCTTGCTTAGAACACCGTGATTTCTAACTACAGCTGTTTAAATCATTATTAAACTGGTAAGTGATATTCTAAGTCGATCTCTCTCGTTTGTATACTGTAGATTACAACTGCAGTTTATTTGACAGTGCCTATTACAGTTACTTTTCTATCCCGGTTCTCAACAGTGTTATTTAGAGACCTCACCCCCTCCTTATCGCAAACACAATGAAAGGGGTCTGGCTGCAGACTCGGTGCAGTGCAATCAGAGCTGCATCCGATGCTTTTTAATGCACTCACTTAACCCCACCCCTAACCCTACCCCTCACAGTGACGTCACTAGCTCCGTTGAGTGCTTTGTTTCTTAAGCGATGCAATCTAAGCTTGCATCATAAAGACTGCACCCAGATACTATTAAACACAACAGCAGTCTGGTAGTGATTGCGCTGCTTTTTTCGGGGTTAATTATTGTGATATCCCGATTGCAACAGAGAAATACTGTAGACTATAACGCTGTAATTAAGAAGATATCTCTGTAGACGAAGGCATTTCATGTCAAGTTCAGCCGTATAATCTTAAAATGTGAGCAAAATCACCTGTTTTGTCATCACTTTATACATTACGCTTGAGAAACATTCAAACTAGCTCATTCACTAGCTCATTCACTAGCTCTAAAGTGACGTTGATGAATCAGTAACGGTAAACTTCTGCCGCAGATGTGAATGAACGGCAGAAGAAAGTAGTTCCTAATACTGTACAAAAGGGTTTTTAGACTCTCCGTGTTTGATTTTCTTTTTCATATACACGATTGTGCCATCGAACTGTTGCATAAACGCAGTATCACACAAGTAGCAGTGCGATATGGCTGTATATCAGCACTGGTGGGAGGTGTGCGTTGGCACGAGCTACCCACCAGTGCTAATATACAGCCATATCGCACTGCTATATATATATATATATATATATATATATATATATATTTATATATTCATTCATTCATTCATTTTCTTTTCAGCTTAGACCCTTTATTAATCTGGGGTCGCCACAGCGGAATGAACCGCCAACTTATCCAGCACATGTTTTAGGCAGCGGATGCCCTTCCAGCTGCAACCTATCTCTGGGAAACATCCATTCACACTCATTCACACTCATACACTGCAGACAATTTAGCCTACCCAATTCACCTGTACCGCATGTCTTTGGACTGTGGGGGAAACCGGAGCACCCGGAGGAAACTCACGCTAATGCAAACTCCACACAGAAATGTCAACTGATCCAGCCGAGGCTCGAACCTGTGACCTTCTTGCTGTGAGGTGACAGCACTACCTACTGCGCCACTGCGTATATTTATGCTGTCGCCTCACAGCAAGAAGGTCTTATCCAGCACATGTTTTAGGCAGCGGAGCACCCGGAGGAAACCCACGCGAACGCAGGGAGAACATGCAAACTCCACACAGAAACGGCAACTGACCCAGCCCAGCCGAGGTTCGAACCTGCGACCCAGCGACGTTCTTGCTGTGAGTCGACAGCACTACCTACTGCGCCACTGCGTATATATATGCTGTCACCTCACAGCAAGAACGTCGCTGGGTCGCAGGTTTGAACCTCGGCTGGGCTGGGTCAGTTGGCGTTTCTGTGTGGAGTTTGCATGTTCTCCCTGCGTTCGCGTGGATTTCCTCCAGGGGCTCCGGTTTCCCCCACAGTCCATGACATGCGGTACAGGTGAATTGGGTAAGCTAGATTGTCTGTAGTGTATGAGTGTGAATGAGTGTGTGTATGTTTCCCAGAGATGGGTTGCGGCTGGAAGGGCATCCGCTGCATAAAATCGTGCTGGATACGTTGGCGGTTCATTCTGCTGTGGCGGCCCCGGAATAATAAAGGGACTAAGCCGACAAGAAAATGAATGAATATATATATATATATATATATATATATATATATATATATATATATATATATATATATATATATATATATATATAATTCTTAACCATTTGATTGATTGATTGAAGTGAGTGAGTAATCCAAAAGGTTGGTGGTTGCAACATGTTCTCATTCTGAAAACGTAGCCCTATTTACATTTCTGGAGATCCCGAATTATGTAGCCAGAGGTGCTTTTTAAAACGCCTATAAAACCAATAAAATATTGATTGGGTTTAGGAAAGGGGGTGGATGGTGCAATCGGTCAGTCAGTCAACAGAGGATTTACATGAGAAGAGAAGGCGTGAATAGCCCTTGTGAGAGAAATTTGAGATCTCAAAAAGCATATACAGCGCCCTTTAGCGGATTCGTGAAAACAAAAATTGCAAAAAAACGTAGTTCCTGGGACATAATTGGTGCTCTCCAGAAATGTATATAGAGGTATGTAATCAGAATGAGCCTGGGTTGGGTTTTTAGGATCAATCACAGACATATTCTAATTTTTAAAGCGCTTAGAGAAAATATTCCTTTCACAGATTGCCTCTGAGGGTGTTATTTAGACAAGGATTAATATACATGACCATCTGCTTTCGCATTTACACTTTTGCAACTTCTTTCAGTTCAGTGAACCAAAACTCAAGTAGCCTTTCCTCGTCTGACCTCATCTAGCAAGTTCAAATGACAAAACTCTCAACTATTCCCAGGACATGACCTTCCCCATAAGTATAAATTATACTTTTACAGCTTCAAAACAGTGTTTGGCCTTAATATGGTATTACATTTTGAAATGCAGGACTTTTTAGGTTTACATTCTGGATGTCAGCTGCAAGATAGTAATAGAGTGATAGAGTTAGAATGTAGAGGTTCGATTAAACCACCGTCTGCCTTTACCACAGTGACAACCTCAATCTTTTACCTCAGTCAGAGAAGCATGACAAATGGACGGTGTCCCAGCTGCACGAGTGCCGTCCCCCTCAGAAACCATCTCTTCTGCTCTGCACTTAAAATCCCACAATCTGAGGTCCCTGCAATTATGTCATAAAGTTAACCACAGCTGACTTTTGCTAACTGAGCTTATAGTTTCATAGTGTGCTGGTTTCTTTACACTCGTATTTGATTCAGAATGCTTCCCATAGTAAACTGTTTTCCATGCATTTTCCTGTTAACACTTTACTTGAAGGGGCGTTTCAAGGACTGGCGTGAAAAACGTATAATCATGACATTACTTGTCATAAATCTGTCATAAACATGAGGTCATTATAAATGAAACTAAATAAATTTGTCATTAAAAATGGCATTAAATATTAATGATTGTGGGTCCCACTTTATATTAAGTGTCGCTTATACCTGTGAACTTACATGGTAATTAGATGTGTAAGTAGTATGTAAGGAAAGTACACTTGTATCACAAGGTGAAACCTTCTAATGCAGCATTAGTTCTGCCATACAGTGTTCACAAGTACATGATCTGCAAACAGGTGTGGAAGTGGGAAAACATCTGCAAGTACATATTGTTGTTACACAATGCACTTACATAATTCTTGTTACAGATGTGTACTTTCCTACTGTTGTTACCAATGTCCTGTTACACATTTGTACTTACACATACTATTCAGTTGGTTGTTACATGAGTGTAGTTACACAAGTATACACAAGTAAATACTCTGTACCAATGTGTACATACACTGTAGTTACATACTACTTACACATCTAATTACCATGTAAGTTCACAGGTATAAGCGACACAATATAAAAGTGGGACCTGATTGGGTTATAAAACTATTTGACAAAGTATTGATCATTTTAATGATTACTAAAAAAAGGTGATCCGAAAAGTCATGTTTATGACAGATTTATGACAAGTAATGATGTCTTGTTAATGTAAAGTTGTCATGACATAACACTGACAGGTTAAGGTATATTTTGTTACGTCAAGTTGTCAAAGCAAAAACATCTCTAACAATGTCACCTTCACATTTAAAATTACATAACCGAATAAAAAGACATTAAAGACAGTTGTCTTATCCATGCAAAAAATCTCATGTTATGTCATGATTATACGTTTTACAAGTTATATTGTCTTTATAATGTCAAGTTGTCATAACAATGACATCTCAAACAATGTAACCTTTGCATTTAAATTGGCACAACTTAGCGAATGACTCTTAATGACAGCTGACATGTGTGATGATTCTACACTACCTGACAAAAGTCTTGTCTTCAATCCTAGTTGTAAGAGCAACAAATAATAACTTGACCTCTAGTTGATGATTTGGAAAAGTGGCAGAAGGTCGATTTTTCTGATGAATCATCTGTTGAACTGCATCTCAATCATCACAAATACTGTAGCAGACCTACTGGAACCCGCATGGACCCAAGATTTTCACATTGCATTCAGTATGTGGGGTGTGCAAGAGATCTGCAGAGGGGATGGCAACATTAACAGCCTGAGGTATCAAGACATTTGTGCTGCCCATTACATTACAAACCACAGGAGAGGGCTAATTCTTCAGCAGGATAGTGCTTCTGTCATACGTCAGCCTCCACAACAAAGTTCCTGAAAGCAAAGAAGGTCAAGGTGCTCCAGGATTTCTCAGCCCAGTTACCAGACATGAACATTATTGAGCATGTCTGGGGTAAGATGAAGGAGGAGGCACTGAAGAAAGGATTTTGATGAACTCTTGGAGTCCTGCAAGAACGCTTTCTTTGCCATTCCAGATGACTTTATTAATAAGTAACTTGAGTCATTGCAGAGATGTATGGATGCAGTCCTCCAAGCTCATGGGAGTCATTCACAATATTAATGCTTTGTCCACTGCAGCAAGACTTTATATTCTATACCAGGGGTGCTCAACCCTGTTCCTGGCGATCGACCTTCCAGCTGATTTCAGCTCCAACCCTGATCAAACACACCTGAACCAATTATTTAGAACGTGAGGAGCAATTGATAATTACAGGCAGGTGTGTTTGATAAGGGCTGCTACTGAAAACTGCAGGAAGGTAGATCGCCAGGAATAGGGTTGAGCACCCCTGTTCTATACTGTACAATATTTCTGTTAAGTGACAAGACTTTTGTCTAAGCAAAGTCAGACCTTTACTTTCCTAATTAAACAATTAAAAATCAAGCCATGATCAAATTTTATTTAGGTAAAATAAACGTAATCTAGAGGCCTTTGCCTTTCATATGAACCACTTCTGATACCAAATGATCAACTAGAAGTCAAGTTATTATTTGTTGTTCCTAAAACTCGGATACTCAACAAGACGTTTGTCAGGTAGCGTATGTGTCTTGACAGTCTTATGAACACCACTGAAGGTGGTAAAGTTTTACTAATGAATTCTCTTCTGAATGAAATTAAGTCCATTACTGAATATGATATAGCCTAATTTACAAAGCCTAAAGTATTTAAATAAGCGAATACTTAAGTAAGTGAGAGGAGAGAGGTGGTGGTAATGTCATATGTGTGCTACCCCTATCTCAAGTTCCTCACAGGAGCTCTAGAGAAAAGTAGGATTAAACCATTAAAATGAAAAGAGGAGCAGACCTGGAACAATTTATGTTGCCATCTTGATTGTACAGTACTTCTGTGGCAGTTGTCTATGAGGAGCTGCTGCTTTTGTGTTGTTGTTTGTTTATATTGTTATTAGTGTTAGACTGATTGTCCTTATGCTATTTTAGAGCCCTCAACAGTGAGAGGGAAATCAGTCTGGATCGAGTCAGCATGGATGTTTGAATCTTGTGCTGGAAGAGTTTGCCAGGGGGACTGATAGACTTGCTGTCTGCTACAGTATGGAGGGGCAGTTGCAATATGTGAGGGGGCAGAGGAGTCACCACAAATTCCCCAGAGACTGAGGTCTACAGTTCTTGCCCTAAGGGATGGACCAGGGAGAGTGAAGGAAAGGGGAGACAGAGGACAGAGCAGCAAATCAAGACACATCCTATGACACCAGGTAACAATAGTGATGGTTTCTTTTAATGCAATTTTAGCTGCTTTACGAATTTTAACCAAGCTTCAGTGTGTTTGGAAAATTATTCTTTCCTCCCTTCCCTTTCCCACCCCTCTTTCGCTCTCTATCTATCTATCTTAATCAACACAGGCTCATTCTGAAAACGTACCCCCGTATTAATTTCTGTAGAGCGCGAATTATGTAGCCAGAGCTATGTATGGCTGCATTTCGTATTTAAAACGAATGCTACGGGGCGGTATGACACCCCCATCGGCTTATTGCTTATTGTTTCTTTTTGCGGTATACCAGCTGACTACTTAGATCCGTGTGTACAGCTTTTCTGCTGTTACCAGTTTGCCCAGTAGCTTGCCATGTACGCTGATGGACTTGAGACGCAGAGAAGAGTTGACCGCGATGAAAGGGTTCGAGTCTGGCGAAGAACGGTTCCAGAAAGCAGGTAAAACAAAAACAAAAGCCAAAATATAAAATAAACAAGTAAATGACAAGGTGAAAATGTGGTAAGGTCTGAAAACATGGTAAAAATCAGGCGAGGGGTTTTCTTTTTCATGGATTACTTTTGAAAACATCGGTTGGGTTTAGGGAAGGGGGTGGGTGTATTCGGTCGGTCGGTCAGTCAGGCCTCTGGTGGATTTACACAAGAACAGCAGGCACAAATGGCACTCGCAAGAGAAATCTGAGATCTAAAAAAGCAGCAGTCTCTGATGGATTCGCGAAAACAAAAACTGCAAAAAAACGTACCTCCTGGAACATATTTTGCGATCTTCAGAAATTAATATAGGGTTACGTATCTATAATGAGCCTGGGTTGATGAATACTTTCATTTCCTTTCTCCTGCCTTGTCTAACCTCCAGTGGGGTGAGATCTGGAGCAACTCTACCACTCCACAAGGTGCATGGAAACAAAAATAGCAAAACTGTAAGAAAAAAAGAGGATTCAAGCAATACTTGAGATAAAGACAAATGTATTGATAGTGCTATAAATAAATTGATCTCATTTATCACAGGTAGTGCTGGAATTCTCCTTCTTCCTTACAGTTTAGTCCAACCTCTAGCTAGGTACCATGGGTACCTTCCCTAAACTCCCTTTAACTTAATTACAGTAGTAAGGGGCATACCTGCCAACATTTCCATCTTTCCTGGGAGTCTCCCGTATTTGAGACCCATCTCTCGCCACCCTCCCCAATAGTATCTGGATGCAGCCTTTATGATGCAAGCTGAAATTGCATCACTCAGGGATGCAATGTCAGACACAATGCACTCAATGGAGCTAGTGATGTCATTGTGAGGGGTGGGGTTAGGGGTGGGGTTAGGTGAGCGCATTAAAAAGCATTGGATGCAGCTCAGATCTGCACCAAGTCTGCAGCCAGACCCCTCTCACCAACCCGTTTTGTTATTTCTCCTGAAAATCTCCCGTAATTTCACCCCGCCCCCAGTCCTCAGCTTTTTTTGGTACAGTCTGTAACACCTCTGGGCAGAGGCGCGGCTTGGGCTGATGACGATTCTAAGGGCCCATGCGTTCTGGGGGCCCCCAGAGATATTATTAGCCCCCCCCACTTTTCACTTGCATCCGCAACTCCAACCTCCCCTACCAAACTCCCAAACACCCCCTCCCCGCCTCTCACTTACATTCGCTACAACCACCCCCCTGCCCGTCAGATGGCCCGTGGGGGGCAGCGGCAACCCTGCCCCTGAGTTGCCAACTTTCACAGCAGCGCCCGAAACCCAGTCCATAGTACAGTTACTAACACCACAGTACAGTTACTAACCCAGTGTTATTCAGAGAATCACACACCGCCACCCCCAAAGCCAACTGCCCATCCCCTCATGGGTCTTCCGGAATTTCGGAGACAAATGTTGGCAGGTATAGTATGGGGTAAGTTTAAAAGGACTTATATTTTTACATTGTAGCTTTGGGAATTGAAAGTGTCAGTCCATTTTATTTTACTCTTTGGTCCAGAAATATATACAAATGAATAAATTCATTTATTCATTCATTTTCTTTTCAGCTTAGTCCCTTTCATTAATATGGGGACGCTACAGCGGAATGAACCGCCAACTTATCCAGCACATGTTTTAAGCATTGGATGCCCTTCCAGCTGCAACCCATCACTGGGAAACACTCATACACTCTCATTCACACACATACACTATGGACAATTTTAGCTTACCCATTTTACCTCATGTCTTTGGACTTATGGGGGAACCCGGAGCACCCAGAAGAAACCCACGCAAATGCGGGGAGAACATGCAAACTCCACACAGAAATGCCAACTGACCCAGCCGAGGCTCGAACCAGCGACCTTCTTGCTGTGAGGCGACAGCACTACCTACTGCGCCACCGCGTCGCCCCAAATTAATTAATAATGAATTTAAATCTATATTGTAACTGAAACAAAAACTTTTGAATGATAGTATTGCTAGTAATTATTGGCCCTGTGCAGTAAAGATTGCACTCTGGATCGGGGGACCCTCTCTGTAAAAATACATTACTTAATATTGTGAAATTGTCAATTAGTCAATTATTCATCCTAAACATCATTTGATTACTTGATAATCAAAATAATTGTTTGTTTTATTCCTACTCTCAACATTTCCAGATAGAATTTAGAATCTGACTTTAAAGTTTTAGCACTGGATAAATATAGGGTAATATTAAACTCAGAATTGAAAACTATAATGCAGATTTGAAAGTTATCTTCATTCATAACAAGATTTTTGGTCCTTTTGTCTCTTTTGAATCATGGCAATCCCAGTTCCTCAACCACTTTCACTGAATATAGTAGTGTGAACATTTTTATGAGCATCTACTTTTGTGTTCCATGAAGTCAGAGGGAACCAAATAGTTTTATATCTAGCCCAAATAATTTCACAATCTCTGTGTAATCAAAGGAGAATTTATTGGAAAAAGCATTTTACACCATCCCATTATAAATGGTCATCAGTGTTAAAGCTCCACGGTGTTTCTCATTAAACCACACAGTAGTGATGGGCTCTTGCATGGCTTTGATGATCATCAATGCTTTCAAATATCCTGATCGTTGTACTTTTACAGCCTTTGCCAACAGAGGTGGTTGAAGTAAAGGTGCTGACAGATAGATGTCACATGATCCATTTCCTCCTTTGCCACAGAGATGCATTAGATATTCTTTTTCCAAGAAGCAGGCATCCAATCTCAGCAGGTGATTTATTTCAATAATCCGCTAACTTCATAACACAGCAAGATGCTTCTTCTTCAACTGCTGTGTGGTCCGGTAGAAGAAATATAATGTATGGTATTAAAAACACTATGACAGATGTACTCATTTTGTGTGTGATGAGAAATAGAACGTGAAAGATGAGGAATGCCAGTTTATAGTAAACACCTTCTTATTCCGTATTTTTATCTTAAAGGTGCAAAAGGTGATTTACTTTTTTTGTGCTTGTTGAAAGTCGCTTCACATTCTGATAGTAAGGTTTAAAGTAAAGGATCTAAATGTATTTATATGTGTTTATAATCTGGGAAAGGCGTAGGAATAAAAAAAAAAATGTTTGTCCAATCAAAATGCATGAGCAAAACATTATGATTATGTATGCCAACATGCAGTAAGTCAATTTGTATTTCTGGCAGTCAAACAATATCAACCTTGTTTCTATTATATTCATGAAAAGAAAGACAATCTTTGAAAGTGCTTCTGTGAAAAAAAAAAGAGCTGGATAAAAATCATTCTAAAACCTGAATAAATATCAAAAAGGCTTTTGTATGCTGGGGTCAACGAGAGGAGTTAAAGGTGCCCTATAAAGAAAATCTGGGTAGGCAGTCAAGTAATAAGAATTCGGTGTATGGAAATGGACACACCAAGAGCCTCAGACGCCATTGTTTCCTTGTTATCATGTAAATTCCACAAGTGTAAAACCCAAGTGAAAAGCAGCCCAATCAGAACACAATGCAGACTGTTGCGTGACTTGCAGGGCATGCCCTCGGGATCTGTATATACTTTAGATCACATTCTACATCATCAGGCGAGCCAAGCACACTGTCATTGAGGAAATCCTTACATGGAAAATATTATTACACACTAGCTACGTTTCCATCCACCTAGTTTTATGCTCATTTTGGATATGCGTGTAAAAAAACAGTTGATGGAAAGACAAGATGAGCAAAAATTTTGAAAATGCGCATAAAAACATATGAGTAGGATAAACGTTTTATTCGATAAGAAAAGATGCTCATAAACTACAATGGAAACACTTTTACTGAACAAATTCCAGTATTCGCATTAAAAAAAAAGGTCATGTGATTTTGGAAAAAGAAATGATAAAAATGGGTGTGAATGGACAAACCAGCCGGCTGAGCACATTGTAAAACATCTGAAATGTTGTTTTGGTCATTCTAAAACACCTTAACAATTTCAGTATTAGTGTTATTATTTTATTAATGACCTCCAGAACTGTCAGGAGCGTCTGCAGTCTGCGTCTCATGGTTTCAAACGCCTTCACCACGTGTTCATTGCCTGTCAGCATCGTCTTCTGAGGTGCAAGTCATTTTTTAAATAAAGAAAAGATTCACGCAGCTTCTCCCACCGCGGCAAATTCAGTTTTTATTTTTGATATTTGGCAACAGTTTATCAGGAAGTGACGATTTTGTTCTCCTTGACTCGTTGGATGAAAACGCTGCTTTATTCTTACATCACGTAATTCGCACCTTTGGAACATAGCTACTGACAAGCAGTGGTGTAAAGTAACTAATTACAAATACTCAGATTACTGTAATTGAGTAGTTTTTCTCAGGAATTGTCATTTACTGAGTAGTTTTAAAAAGGTGTACTTTTACTTTCTCTTGAGTACATTTTTAGTGCTGTATACTTTTACTCCACTAATTTCCTTCAATCTGCAGTCACTACTTTATTTTTTCTTGTCTATGGGGATTATACTATGATTTTCTTGTCATGTGATTCCTGTCCAATCAAATCACACATATAAGGTACATCACATCATAATGAACTACCTCAAGACATGGGCGCTTTATAATAGCAGCAAACTGTTTGGAAGCATTGAAGTATCCAAGATTATGTCTAAATACTTTACACGCATGGACCCAGAGACTGTTTAGAAACATGTCACTGATGAGAAGATGATGGATGTCATCGAAATGTCCTTAAACACCCAACAGGCACAAGACGTCAACATGACGTCAGATTGAGGTTGTAAACTAACATCATGGTCACATTGCATTTTGTTTGGAAATGAAAATCAGGTTGACGTCAAAACCCAACGTCAGGCCGACATCAATGTCCAACCTAAAACCAACCAAATATCAACGTCTAATGATGCTACAGCTTGACGTTGTGTGGACGTTACCACTCTGACGTCTATCAGCTGACAAATAAATGTCAGTATTTGACATCAATATGACGTTGGTTTAATATGTTGACTCGACGTTGGATTTTGGTCACTTTCTAACAACCTAAAATTGACCAATGATCAACGTCATTTGATGTCGTTATTGGACATCAAAATAATGTTGTCCTTAGCTGCTGGCTAGACATTGAATTTTGGTCACCCGACATCACAACCTAAATTTAACCTAATACAGTATTAACGTCTTATGACGTTTTGTGCTTGCTGGACAATAACTAGATGCACTACAGAATGTTACGTTTACACGCGCATGCACAAATTACATGTAAATGCATCAGCTGTTAACAGTGTAATACTCACTACTCTTGAATACTTTTGAATGGTCTATTTTTTACTCTTACTTTGAGCAATATTCACAACAGACACTTTTACTAAACTTGCACTACATTTTTAGGCAAGTAATGGTACTTTTACTTGAGTATGATTTTTCAGTACTCTTTCCACCTCTGCTGACAAGTTTGGCTTGCTACACAACCAAAAAGTGTTCGATATAATTCTGTTTTTCAAAAGGTTTTTATGTTTGGAATTGTAGTATTAAGTTTTCTCACCGGTGAATGACTCATGGTGTAGTGTTACAATGTTGTCATATTTTTGGTGTGTATTCATGACTTCAGGAGCTAATGGCTTTGGATTGCAAGTTGCATGTAGGGAGGGATGTGCATTTTCAATGCTATCATTAGGCTAAAGTTGGTGTTTTTTCAGATATCCTACTGCACCTTTAATTGTAAACTATCCTTCTGGAAGGACCAGGGTTTGGCTGATTATTTTTGGCAGTACACCACAATGGCCACAATGTACTTAAAAAGAAATATATGAACAAACTAATGTGACAATTAAAAAAATCATGCCAAGTGTTGGAGTTGGAGTTGGAGTTTATTTCAGGACTTGTTTAAAGTAACTTTCCAAAAAAGTTCTGTCTGCTGGTAAACACCTTTGACCTACCGTTAGTCTGTGGAGATTAGTGTAATAGGTGTGGCCCTAGATCAGTCTATCAAGATCACATGACCGTGAGTAAACACAAACAATGGAGAGCTGATTTATAGTTCAAACTGAAGTTGCTATTCTTTATGAAAATAAAACGGACATGTTTGATACTGTTATGCTGCTTTCATTAAAGCTATAGATTGTAAAGTGCTGAGTTGGCACAAACAATTTCACACCACTGTAATTAGATGCCTTCTTAACTGCTGTTTTCTCACCACTGTCCTTTTATTCATGTGTCCATTTTAATTGTTGAGAGGAAGGTCCATGTTTTCTTATTCATGTAAACACTTGTAAAAATTTTGTTAATTTTGTTTGACGCAGGTAGAATAATAATAATAATAATAATAACGCCTTATTAGTAGCCTGTTTATTATTACTATTTATTTTATTTAAATTTTGGTAGTAGCCTACTACTACTATTTATTAGTAGTTAGTATTTGGAGTATTCTTTTTCATAAAACCTATGGTTGGTCATGTGATGCAAACATGGCGGTGCCCATGAGAGGGCGACCCGCTCCACGTCGAATATTGTTTTAAAGAAGACTGCTGTTTACCTTCTCATGCGATTGTACAGCCCAGTTCATTTACTTAGTCTAAATCTCTAAAAAAAGTACATCTAGCTTATTCATTGATTTCATAACACACTAATTAATTTTATTTCCTTCTTACATCTCATATTTTCTTAGTTTCATCCTTTGAACTTATTAAACTATGTATACAAATAAACTTAATTGTGTCTAACAAGTCCATCACAGGCATGATAAAAGTGCAGTTCCCCATTATTCTGACCAGAAGAAGGATCAGACGCCGGTGGTCATCTGCTGTCAGGAGAGGATCTGCATTTCCCGTGGCCTGTGGAGGAGGAGAGAGGGCCGGACAGGGAGGGCGAGAATGAGAGCCTCTCTTCCCCAGTGCACTTTGCAGTCAGTCTGGAAGGGGAGGGGGGAAGGAGGGGGCCGCGTTCACTGCTGGATCGCTTATCTGAGATCTCAAAGTCCGCCTTTCGCCGTGCGCTCTCCCCTCTCCGCGGACCTGCCATGGATGTTACTCCTGGATGTGCATTCTTCATTATTTTCCTCCACTTTCAGCGCGCGGATACTCTTTACATCGCCAACAGTATAGGTAGGTGGAGAGGTTTTTTATTGTCAGCACTGATCACGGTTACTTTGTGCAGGAGATACGGATCGGTTCAGATGTCCAGCGTTATGAAGCAGCAACTCAGTTTCCATGTTTCAGCAACTTACACTTTTATAGAGATGAATGAGTTTTATAAGAATGGAAGATTTTTTTTTGTCTGTCAGCGACGTTTTCCTTGAATGTAAAGGTCTGGAACTTTTCATGACATCTAAACTGAAACTTGAACTTTTATTACGGTTTAAAAGAACGTAATACAGCATATGCATTATGCATTATATTGACCATTAACGCGTTGATTGTGGAACTCCCACGCGAGCTGTCAATAATGTAAAACAGCTGATGGATCTTGTGTCTCTTGCTTGAAATAACTGTCGCAAAATGCCAACATTAGTGTCAAGATGATGAGTACACAGAAGAGTAAATTAGAAACAAGAACCAATGCATTAAATTAAATCAGACAAATCTTATATATTTTGGCTTCCCTGCAAGCTGCTCCTCTCTGAGAAGGTGATAGACACTTATGCATAGGATGCATAAACACAGACAAATGTGTTGCTGTGTCTCTCATCAGTATGATAGGTACGGATGACACACTGTATAAGGGATAATGGGGTAAGATGTGTCCCCCTGCTAATCTAAAAAAAAAAAAATGCATGATTTTTGTTAGGTGATCTTACTGACAGATATAAATGTAATATTTAGCTGCCTATGAATAATAAAGAAATGTGATTTTTTATGTCAGGATGAATTTTCATATGGCTTGTCTAAGAAAAGTGATTTCAGGAAAATTTAAAAGAATATGTAGTTTAATTTAATGTCTTTTCTGTTTTGTGTGTTGAATGCTTTGGGGTAAGTTTGTAACTATTTGCATTGGAAAATTCTGAAAATGTATTATGGTTTACAGTGGTCTTTCTAGGGCTGCACAATATTGGAACAATTTGACATTGCGATTTTTTTTTTCTTCTCTGCGGCATATATTGTGATATATATAATGTAATATAATATAATATAATATAATATAATATAATATAATATAATATAATATAATATAATATAATATAATATAATAAAATATAATATAATATAATATAATATAATATAATATATTGAGATTTCACCAGATGACTTACTGTAAATAACTCTTTGCAAAAACTTTAGATCAGGGGTGCCCAAACTTTTTCTTATGAAGGGCCAAAACCCAAACTTGATTGAGGCTAGTTGGCCGAAGGTAAATATAGTTGCCATGGGTAATTTCCTAGTTTATTTCATAATGTTTAGAAATGACTAGAAAACATTGTTTTATATTAACTAATACAGGTTTTCATATACATTTAATAATGAACTCATTACAATAAAATCAAAACAATCTCTTTTATACCAGAATTTTATAACAGAGTTTTTACATTTTAAAAAAATCAGATTCATTTACAACATTTAATTGAAACATTAAAATTCAGTTTGCATTTTTGTAGCTCAGCAACAAAACAAACAAAAAAAGTTACGTCCAATTAGAAATGACTATCTCTGTGTTAAACATTATGATTATGTACAGTTGAAGTCAGAATTATTAGCCCCCCTTTGATTATTGTTTTCCATTTTAAATATTTCCCAAATGATGTTTAACAGAGCAAAGAAATTTTCACAGTATGTCTGATAATATGTTTCCTTCTAGAGAAAGTCTTATTTGTTTTATTTTGACTAGAATAAAAGCAGTTTTTAATTTTTTAAAACCCATTTTAAGGTCAAAATTATTAGCCCCTTTAAGCTAATTTTGTTTTCAATAGTCTTCAGAACAAACCATCATTATACAGTAACTTGCCTAATTACCCTAACCTGCCTAGTTAACCTAATAAACCTAGTTAAGCCTTTAAATGTCACTTTAAGCTGTATAGAAGTGTCTTTAAAAATATCTAGTCAAATATTATTTACTGTCATCGTGGCAAAGATAAAATAAATCAGTTATCAGAAATGAGTTATTAAAAATATTATGTTTAGAAATGTGTTAAAAAAAATTTCTCTCTGTTAAACAGTAATTGGGGAAAAAAATAAACAGGGGGCGAATAATTAAGGGGGGCTAATAATTCTGACTTTAACTGTATGTCAACATACAATATGTAGATTTGTATTTCTGGCAGTCAAACAACATCAACCTTGTTTCTGTTTTATCCATGAAAAGAAAGATAATCTTTTGAAAGCACTCCTGTAAAAAAAAACGCTGGATCAAAATCATTCTAAAACCTGGATAAATATCAGAGTTGCTTTTTCACGCTGGGGTCAACTAGAGGAGTTAAAGGTGCCTTATAAAGAAAATGTGTTGGCAGTCAAATAATAAGAGTTCAGTATATTAAAATGGATATACCATGAGCCTCAAACACTATTGTTTCCTTGTTCTCATGTAAATTCCACAAGTGTAAAACCCAAGTAAAAAGCAACTTAATCAGAACACAATGCAGACTGTTGCGTGACTCGTGGGGCAAGCCTTCAGGATTTGTATATATTTTAGGTCACATTCTACATCATCAGGGGAGCCAAGCACACTGTCATTGAGGAAATCCTTGCGTGCAAAAAATATTATTACACACCAGCTACATTTCCATCCACCTATTTTTATGCGCATAAAAAATGGTTGATGGAAACGTCAAGATGTGCATAAGTTTTGAAAATGCGCATTAAAAACATATGAGTAGGATAAACTTTTTACTTGATGAGATGAGCATAAACTACACTGGAAACACTTTTACCGAACAAATTCCAGTATGCGCATTAAAAAAGGTCGTGTGATTTTGTTGAGATCATGTGATGATAAGATTTTGATTAAGAGATCATGTGATGATAAAAAATGTGTGTGAATGGACAAACCAGCCTCTGTGCTCTGCATCTCATGGCTTCAAAGGCTAAAGGCGTTCGTCCCAACCCTCTCCATCATACTCACTTTCCTCTCAGATGGCATGGTGGGCCAAATCAAAGGTTACAATGGGCAAACTACATTGGGCATGTCTGCTTTAGATTGATTGGGATGATTTTATAGGCGAGTGAAGTATAAATGTATTTTTATGTTATTCATAATATACATATAATAAACAAAATAGTCATTAATAAACACAATGAAATAAAACAGTAATTTATGGTTTTCTGCGGAGAATCTAACTGTATTCAGTTACAAAAGTTCAATAATCAACTGTAAATTAACAATGCATAGTCTTCATCATATAAATTGTTCAATTAAATGAATCTTTATTAAACGTCCATCCGTCCGTCCATCTTTATTAAATCCATCTTTCGGATGAGACGTTAAACCGAGGTCCTGACTTTCTGTGATCATTAAAAATCCAATGGCACTTCTCGTAAAGAGTAGGGGTGTAACCCTGGTGTCCTGGCCAAAGTCCCTCAATTGGCCCTTACCCATCATGGCCTCCTAATCATCCCCATCCACCGAATTGGCTCTATCACTGTCTCTTCACTCCACCAATAGCTGGTGTGTGGTGAGCGCACTGGCGCCGTTGTCCTGTGGCTGCCGTCGCATCATCCTAGTGGATGCTACACACTGGTGGTGGTGTGGAGAGACCCCCCTCATGATTGTGAAGCGCTTTGGGTGTATGGCCATACACAATAAATGCGCTATATAAATACACATTACATTACATAAACTTGTTTATGCTCTAATAAACATGCTTTGAACTTTCTTAAAATACTTACATAGTCACAGGCCTTAAAAACACATGCACATGATTAACTTTCACTCTATTATGCTTAAATTCTGCAGAGTCTCCACAAATCTCATGTGTTTTGACCTGTGGTTCATCTATAATCCAAACTCAACATTGCATATCTTGCAGTGTGATTATTGCGGACGCACATTGCGATATCGATGCTCAAATGATATATTGTGCAGCCCTAGGTCTTACAATAGATTACAAATTGAAATCCATAATTAATGACTGCATAACCCCAAAAATATGGACACATAATGACTTACATCCCTATGATATAGGAGACAGCAGACCTGAAATACAAAGAAATAGATTAGTTTCACATCTGTTTCATTTCTCCGTGCCAAGAGACCAAAATAAGCAATGTGACACAGCTTACCCCACACTCCTCAATGCAATACACTTCCAAGTGTTCATCTTACATTTAACAAGACAACACCTGTAGCTTTATAAAGATGTTATTTGAAATCTATGCATGCATATGTTTGGACAGATGCACTGTCTGCATAGTGTAATTTGATGTAAGTGTTGCAGCTGATTTAAAGATTGGAGGAGTTTGCTGGAAGCTTCTTGTACTCATACTTTTAATGATGTTTCTAAAAATAAAACAAACAAACAAAAAATGCTGACAATTATTTGCATTGTGTAATATTGTGAATATTAAGCCTTCACCAGGCTGGTGTACAGTAATGTTTAAAACCCTAGTTTAAATGATATCCAAATTGATCAGACATTCATTCATTTGTTTTCGGCTTAGTCCCTTTATTAATCCGGGGTCGCCACAGCGGAATGAACCGCCAACTTATCCAGCACATGTTTTATGCAGCGGATGACCTTCCAGCTGCAACCCATCTCTGGGAAACATCCATACACACTCACTCACACACATACACTACGGACAGATTTTAGCTTACCCAATTCACCTGTACCGCATGTCTTTGGACTGTGGGGGAAACCGGAGCACCCGGAGGAAATCCACACGAACACAGGGAGAACATGCAAACTCCACACAGAAACGGCAACTGACCCAGCCGAGGCTCGAACCAGCGACCTTCTTGCTGTGAGGCGATTGTGCTAATTTATATTAGTGGCGCAGTAGGTAGTGCTGTCGCCTCACAGCAAGAAGGTCGCTGGTTCAAGCCTCGGCTAGGTCAGTTGCCGTTTCTGTGTGGAGTTTGCATGTTCTCCCTGCGTTCACGTGGGTTTCCTCCAGGTGCTCCGGTTTCCCCCACAGTCCAAAGACATGTGGTATAGGTGAATTGGGTAGGCTAAATTGTCCCTAGTGTATGAGTGTGAATGGAGGTTTCCCAGTGATGTGTTGCAGCTGGAAGGGCATCGGCGTAAAACATATGCTAATATAAATTATGTTATATTATATTATATTATATTATATTATATTATATTATATTATATTATATTATATTATATTATATTTTTATATTATATTAATTTTATGTTATATTTATTATATAAATTTAATATTATTATATTATATTATATTATATTTATTATATTATATCAATTTTATATTATATTTATAATATATTATTATATTATATTAAATTATAATCTTATTAACTTTTGTTATAATAAAAAAATATACAATTCTATCATATTATATTATAATGTCTGTTTAATTTCTGTATTTCTAGGACAATGCAGCATGCTTCCATATATTCTTATACATTTAATGAGCACCTGTAGCTTTATAAAGCTGTTATTTGAAATCTAGACATGCATGTATTTGGACAGCTGCACTGTCTGCATAATATAAGTATTGCAGCTGATTTAGAGATTGATAGAGTTTGCTGGAAGCTTCTGGTGCGGACTGTGAAATGTATTGACTTAGCGTTTGTGAATGTGTGTAACACTGTGTCCTGGCAGATTCCCTGCAGCATGTCCTGAGGGACTATGGGCTGGTGAGGCCGGTGAGCGTGGATGCAGATGGGCACTTCCTCACCCACGCCGTCTCTGCCAGCCGCTTGAGTGGGCAGGGGTCCCACCAGCGCAGGAGGAGGCAGGCCAACCAGCAAGGAGAGACGGACCACCTGAGGCTCCGGGAGACTCTCTTTTATAATGTCACTGTTTTCGGACAGGAGTTTCACCTTCGCCTCAGGCTCAATTCCAGGCTCGTGGCTCCGGGAGCTAAAGTGGAGTGGCTGGAGGACGATAACCAAACACACTCGGAGCCCTTGCTGCCCAGTGACTGCTTATACGTGGGTTATGTTACCAATGTGCAGGATACATCCGTGGCTATCAGCAATTGCGATGGCCTGGTAAGTTAGTTTGATCTGATACGAAAAGCATTACTGCATGATAAAATGTGGGTTAATGACATTATGCCTAGATAGATAGATGGATGGATGGATGGATGGATGGATGGATGGATGGATGGATGGATGGATGGATGGATGGATGGATGGATGGATGGATGGATGGATGGATGGATGGATGGATGGATAGATAGATAGATAGATAGATAGATAGATAGATAGATAGATAGATAGATAGATAGATAGATAGATAGATAGATAGATAGATAGATAGATAGATAGATAGATAGATTGGTGGATGGATGGATGGATGGATGGATTGATTAGACCTTTTGATAGATAGATAGATAGATAGATAGATAGATAGATAGATAGATAGATAGATAGATAGATAGATAGATAGATAGATTGATTGATTGATTGATTGATTGATTGATTGATTGATTGATTGATTGATTGATTGATTGATTGATTGATTGATTGATTGATTGATTGATTGATTGATTGATTGATTGATTGATTGATTGGTGGGTGGATGGATGGATTGATTAGACCTTTTGATAGATAGATAGATAGACAGACAGACAGACAGACAGACAGACAGACAGACAGACAGGATTGATTGAGTAAATGATTGATTGATTGATTGATTAGACCTTTTGATAGATAGATAGATAGACAGACAGACAGACAGACAGACAGACAGACAGATAGGATTGATTGAGTAAATGATTGATTGATTGATTGATTAGACCTTTTGATAGATAAATAGATAGATAGATAGATACTGTAGATATATATATATAGACGGACGGACGGACGGACGGACGGACGGACGGACGGACGGACGGACGGACGGACGGACGGACGGACAGACAGACAGACAGACAGACAGACAGACAGACAGACAGACAGACAGACAGACAGACAGACAGACAGACAGATAGATAGATAGATAGATAGATAGATAGATAGATAGATAGATAGATAGATAGATAGATAGATAGATAGATTGGTGGATGGATGGATGGATGGATGGATTGATTAGACCTTTTGATAGATAGATAGATAGATAGATAGATAGACAGACAGACAGACAGACAGACAGACAGACAGATAGGATTGATTGATTGATTGATTGATTGATTGATTGATTGATTAGACCTTTTGATAGATAAATATATATATATATATATATATATATATATATATATAGATAGATAGATAGATAGATAGATAGATAGATAGATAGATAGATAGATAGATAGATAGATAGATAGATAGATAGATAGATAGATAGATAGATAGATAGATTGGTGGATGGATGGATAGATTGATTAGACCTTTTGATAGATAGATAGACAGACAGACAGACAGACAGACAGACAGACAGACAGATAGGATTGATTGATTGATTGATTGATTGATTGACCTTTAGTCCCCAAAATCCCTTTATCAGTAATAATATATTTATTTATCATAAATATTTTTTAATTATACTTTTGTTAGTTATTAGAAAATTACGATAACTATATTATATAAGATATACTATATTCATATAATTGTTTTATATTATAATACATTATTTAATATATTGTATTGGGAATTATGTACTTCACAGTATGAGTACAATTGTTGCAAAACTTGTTTTATCATAGTGAGCACTGTGTTAGACCTCAGTAGTAATAATGATTCGGTTGATTTGTACACTGCCTTAACTGCTGTGATATGTGTTGAAGAGAATATTTAGCAACTTGCTATTGGGTTTATGAACTGTTCTTATACTGGATATCCGGCAGAGGTCCTTCCTGCTGGTTCTGTGTGTGCTTGACTGGCATGGTTAAAGCTATTACAAGAAAGCTACTAGTCACAACTCATTGACATCACAAGAAATGATTCTACTGTGTGGAGTGCACTGCGATTATGTACCAAACATCATCACCTTACAAAAGGAGCAATGTGAAACAGTTCTCCTTACAAATCGCCCCTTGAAAAGCTATTTGGCCTTGGCAGTTGTCTTTGAGTTAGAGATCGACATAGATATCATTCATGTGTTTATATCTTGGATGAAACTGAAGGAATTCCCATAGCCTGTGGTGGTTTGAATGTGGTAGAGAGAAGTGGAAAAGTGGTTCTTTTTTTTTTCAAGCACAGTTCAGCTTTGGCTTTTTAAAGTCCAATATGGTAATGTCCCAGATTGCCTTCTTTCTAGAAACTCAAACCAATTGTCCTAAAAAGCTTTTTTTATGTAACAACTTATCATTACAGGATATCTCCATTGTCTGGAAGTGTGTTCACAGTGGACTACTATGCAAAAAGTGCAGTCATGTTAGTGACTTTCATATTCAAAAAACTGGCCCATTGTCAGTATTGTTATGATGAAGCACAACTAGGGCTGGGCGGTATATCGAGTTCTGGGGTTATATCAATATGATTCCCTAATGCGATGAGCTGTCACAGCGGTTTATCAGAAACCTTTTATCAATCATTTTTTTCGCAATTGACAGCAAAAACGAACATAGAAGCCTTGTCAAATTGACAAGCAGCACCTGAATGTGTTCAAAAGAATTAAAAACGCCAAAATGGGACGAATTTATACCACATTTTGAAAGTGAAACCACCTCATATTCACTGATTATAAGTTCCGTATTTATTACACGACGGTCTCTTCTTTACATTTATGTTATAACACATTTAGCTCTGCATTCTGGTCTGTTATTGCATATTGACTTCAATTCCATTTATATTCTGATCATTGTGTTTATTTCTTCTGTTTAACTGATTTATTTATTTTAGCCCCTTAACTGAAAGACGTGATTTGATTTGTGCGTGTGTGCCTAGTGTACAAATGGTTGGTGGTTTAAATGAATATTAAAACTAAATAAACATGCATTTTTTTTCTATTTTAATATCTCGCAGTTAGCTACTCTTTCAACAAATAGCAATATAAGAATGATAATTATAATGATGATAATAACAGGGAGGGAAACCCCTGTGTTTAAATTATATTTTGCTCAAAAACTGTTTAATCAAATTTTAACAAAGGCTTTGACTCTCAAGTAACCATTTATGGGAAAATACCGGATGTATATCGTATACCGCTATCGTAAGATATGATTTTTTGCCCGTATCGCCCAGCCCTAAGCACAACTCACACTGTCAACCCATTGTTGGTTTTCCTATTGAGAATTTTGACTGCACTTAATGGCAAAGCATAGATTTAAGTCAGGTCAGACATCATATTGAATTTATGAAAACAAAACATATGAAATGACATAATTTACATAAATAGACATACAGGGCCCTATTTTAACAATCTAGGTGCAAAGTCCAAAGCATTAAGGGCGTGTCAGAATCCACTTTTGCTATTTTAAGGACGGTAAATTCCGCTTTGCGCCGCAGCGCATGGTTTAACAGGATTGAGCCTATTCTCTTAATGAGTTATAGATGTGTTTGGAGAATAAACCAATCAAAGTCTCATCTCCCATTCCCTTTAAGAGTCAGTTGTGTCGCGCCATAGCACATTTGCTATTTACATGGCGGACTTTGTAAGTGGAAAAACTGAACACTTTACTAGTGAGAAAACAGAGCATCCACAGCGCGAGAATGAGCCTCCTCATTCTTTACTTTCACTCTCGTGGATAAGGAAACGTGTTGTACGCACAGTCATCCATTAGCTTATACATAATTAATTTCATTTGTTAAGGGCAAATATTTGTTTCAAAACTATTTCTAAATTCAGTTCTAATTTCCTGCAAACGAATAAATGAACAATAATAATGAAGTGTGGTCAAAATATCCAAATACACATGCTATGGCCCAAAATGGTCTAATAGCTGACAGGTGAGCAAATCTAAGCTTGTTTTTAATAAAACAAATATAAATATGCGTATAATAAATAATAATGCTAATAATAATAACATTATACAAAAGCAATTTGTCATGAATAAACTGAAAAAGCCCCCCCGAGATGAAGAAGGCATGAAGGCAGTAGTTTTTATATTTATGTAGGCTAGAAAATAATCATTTTTGTAATATTTTAATCATTTAATTATTTTTTATTTGTAAAGATATTTGCGTATTGCTCTACATCCTGTGTGTATTAAGCAATGTTTAAGCGAGGCGCACAACTAACGCGCTCTGCGCTGGACTTTAGACCTCCTCTTATCTGGTCTATTAAACAGTCTTTTCTAGTTTCTCAAAATAGCAACGCGCCAGCAATGCGCCTCAACACACCTCCTTTTTAGACCAGAATGCCTATGGGCGCACATATGAGTGCAAATGTAATGTAATGTAATGTGTATTTATATAGCACATTTATTGTGTATGGCCATACACCCAAAGCGCTTCACAATCATGAGGGGGGTCTCTCCACACCACCATCAGTGTGTAGCATCCACTTGGATGATGCGACGGCAGCCACAGGACAACAGCACCAGTGCGCTCACCACATACCAGCTATTAGTGGAGTGAAGAGACAGTGATAGAGCCAATTCAGTGGATGGGGATGATTAGGAGGCCATGATGGGTAAGGGCCGATTGAGGGACTTTGGCCAGGACACCGAGGTTACACCCCTACTCTTTACGAGAAGTGTCATGGGATTTTTAATGACCACAGAGAGTCAGGACCACGGTTTAACGTCTCATCCGAAAGACGGCGCCCACTGACAGTGTAGTGCCCCTTCACTTTTATTGGGCCATTAGGACTCACACAGACCACAGATTGAGCGCCCCCTGCTGGCCTCTCTAACACCACTTCCAACAGCAACCTAGTTTTTCCCATGTGGTCTCCCATCCAGGTACTGACCAGGCTCAGGCCTGCTAGCTTCAGTGAGTAACCGGTCTTGGGCTGCAGAGTGATATGTAGGGCCAGACGGAATCTGCTGACTTTTTTTGCAATTTCTGCGGAGAATTTTGGTAAAAATCTGCGGATTTCTGCGGAATTATTTTGGGAGTCTCATAACTAAAACCTTAATATGTGAAATATGTGTAATTTAAAAACTGAATAAATTCAGATTTACACACATTTACTCAAGTAAATAATCAGAATTATTGATGGGCTGGAAATCTGCGGAATTCTGCGCGCGCAGATTCCGTGTGGGCCTATGGCTGTGGCCATAATGCATTTGCTATTTAAACAGTGGGGTGCAAAACGTCAAAATGACTCTTGCGTCGAGCTGAAACTAGCAAACAACAATTGCGTCGCGCTTTGCGCCACAATGCGCCGGGTGTATGATAGGGCCCACAGTCTTTACCCTTCTAAGAATGTAGATCACATAGTTTTCACAACTCTTTGGTGTATTTATTTCTGCTGTATTTATTTATGAGTTTTTTTGTAGTTGTGTTGTTGAACAACAGTACAATCCTTTGAATGCACCATTGTCATTCTTGTCAAAAACTAAAGATGGCTGTCCTGACTGAAGGTCATGGATTTGTGCTTATTTGTCTTTTTACTCTGGGCACAGTTGCTGTAATGTGAATCCAAGTTCCGTTTTTGCTGGTGCCCTTACTGAGCTGGTCTTCTTTCGAACTCATTGAAGTGTGTTGGAACTCAATTTACATAATGGTGTTGTTTGTGATAAAAAAGTCATCTGCATAATATTTATTTGTACTGTATGTACATCACATAGAGGCACCTTTTTGCTACCTACAACCTGATTGATTTGAGGAGATGATTGCAAATCATTAATTTGGAAAGGAAAAGGAAAGGAATGTCTTGTATTAACAATGCCTATACTCATAATTTGTGCTCTGCATTTAACCTATTTTACACTTATTAAGAATGAATAAGGCCCAGGACTACTACGTTTGCCACAATCAGCTCCATCTCGCACCTCAAGACTTGTCCCTATCCCAATTTTATTTTTGTACCCCTAACCCCTTCCTTTTGACCCTTGAAACAGAGTGTGAAGGGGTTCAAAATTTACCCCTAAGAAACGGGACACCACTACAATACCTGCACACGTCATCATATGTCATTGCGATTTTTTAATTCAAAGGAGATCAGACGATGGCGACTGCTGTAATTATTCCAGTTGCGTTATTTTTTGGTATTTATCTTCAGGAAATCACCAAAGGCAACGATATCATGTTATCATAACAATATAATGTGGCAATAAGATTCCATCTGTACACCGGGGCCATATTAATCTATGTAAACACACGAAAACAACATTACCATTATACCAGACAGTTTAAAAAGCTCATTCCCAGCCACTAGACGTTCTGACAGGGTATCCGAGTGTCATCGAGTGTCAGCTGTGAAATTATGTTTTGGGATTGCTAGACAGGAGTCATTATTAACTCGCTCTACATTGAAATGAACGATCGCTTGTCACTTTGCCACTGTGAATCGCTTGTAGTGTGAAGCTTAAGACCAGCTTCTACACACAGTATTGGGTTTGGTACCGCAGTGAGGTCCTGCATTCACATGACAGCTTTTACATTGCCAATTGTTAAAAGGTTAATTAGCCCCCAAAAAGAAAATGATTCCATAAGTTAATCAACATCAGTGCATCTTAGATGTATATATGACTTTCTTCTTTCAGTTGAATCCAATCAGAGCTTTTTTAAGATTTATCTTAAGCTTTTCTAGCTCTGCAATGGCAACGGTCGGCTAATTTTTATTATCAGTACAGAAAAAGTTAAATCAATTACATCCGTCTATTAAAAAAGGCGCCTCACGCCATCCATCATCTTTTTCTCCTTTATTTAAGATGAATTTGTTGGTGCATTAGTGCTCTCGGCATTCTAAAGATGTTTTCAACTGGGTGAACCTAGAAGAGGCGAGCGCGTCTCAACGCTTGCACCATGCGCCTCCATTGAAAATAACTTGCGCTTAAACGATACGATATGTGAACGGCTGCCATCATTTGCGATCTTCAGCAGATCTTCTTGCAAAGACATATGCTGGATTTACCTGATTTGTTGACAAATGGGTTGCAGATCCATACCTTGGCAGTTTGTGGGTCCTTCACTGGGCCTTTTCCCCTTTGCAAAGAAACTTTCAAAAGATGTCTATTTCTTACTCAGTTTGCTAGCTTGTGTGTTACATTTTGGCGCTTATGTGACCAAGTAGTAACCAAGAGAATACAGTAATTTTTCAAAATAAAAGATCATTCAGACTCAGATAATAAATAAAATGGAAATAATTAATGACTTCTTGTCCAGTACCAATTGATTAATGGACCGGTACCGGATTACGGCTCGGGGGGTTGGGGACCACTGCCTTAAAAGAAGGAGACAATGATGATGTAGCCACAAGAAGCACTTTTTATTACAGATAGATGTACTTTATTGGACTTCTTTTGGGCTGCTGAAAAAAAATCAGTTGACCATTGCCACTGTAGACCTGCAAAAGCCCAAGAAATGTTTTTACAATAACTCTGATTGAATTCAATAAAATAAGAAAGTCATAAACACCTTGGATGCCTTGAGAGTGAATACAGCCCCCTAAAACCTTAAGTATACTTTGGTCATGCACATTCTGCAAAGGTCCATGCACTGTCCACAGATATACATGCACACTGTTAGCCCAATTTTACGTGTCCCTGCAGACAGTGTATGCGCCAGAGTGCACACGAAAGGTGAATATTGAGGCAGAAGAGTGCTTGTGTTAAACTTGTTCATCTGCACTCATCCATGGCTGAGTATACTCTGAAGGCTGTGCACGAGATGGAATGGAACGTGGAAAACGAAGTATTCCCTAGCCTGTTGGATTTAAGCCTTTTTCAGTGCAATTTTTATTTTATAATTAAAAGAGAACACAAAGTTAGATTTTGTAAAGTGGACAGCATATCAGGTTCTATCATTTGAACTGTATGAACACAAACAGTCAACATGAACATTCAATCATCTATGCTTTTTTATTTGTGGGTGAGCTGTCTCTTTAAGGATTTCATGGCCATCGAAAATCTTCAGATTACCAGGAAGATGGTAGGAAAATGAACACAAACCAGCTTTCTGAATAAAGGGAGCAGCTTATTTCGTTTGTGTTTAGGCCTTGACCTCAGTGATGGATATAGTAGCCTTTTACTGTCTATACTTGTAACTTTGTGGCGTTCCTCACACGCATGGTGTTACATTTCTGTGCCTGGAGCCTGTTTAGAGCATGTCTGGGCAGCTTCGGAAAACACTCCGGAGTGACCTCACAAGTACAAGCCTCTGCTCCGCCGTCACTGCAGACTGAGAGGCGGGGGAACAGTAGCCCCGCAGTGAACTCACACACATGTACAGCACCACAGGAGAGCAGGGCCTGGCTTTTAGTAGAGTGGATTTCTGGATTATTCCATTTGACCAACAGGGTTTTCACTCCGGAGATGGAATCTAAAGGGAAACAGTCACCTTTTTACATTCCTTATTAAAGAGTAAAAGGAATTTAATGTTGCATTTGGGGAGAACTTCCCTTCCCTTAAGCTAAATGTAGTCTAATTCAGCATATCCGCATTTCACCGGTAATTGTTTTATTCTTAAGCACTTTTTTTTGCACATTCCGGCAAATTCACCACTTTTTCATGCAGTGTTTCAGCACAAAAACTTTCTTTCAAGGAAAACTAAGCATTATTGTGCAGTCATTGCTAGAGAACAAGTTATTTGATTCGCTCATGTTGTTTGTTTAATTGATTGTGGCAGCATTAATTCATCACAAGATTGTCAAATAATGAAGAAGACCAATATTACAGCCTAACTTATCAATCAAAACCATTTGGCTATGAATAAGTTGCTTTATTCTTAGTCAATTTTAGTCCTCGGAATGAACAGTAAAGTCTTTGTTATACAATATTATGCTCAATGACACTTTAAAAGCATAAGACTTCACAACCCAACTGCGTGATGCAGACTGCGTATTCAGTTCCATTCATATTTAATGTCTGAACCACCCACATACACACGGACAAACACACATGCCTAATTCTTATATAATAGAGGAGTTTGTGGAAGAACGGAATTATGTAAGTCCAGGAGCTAGAATGGATTTTATGGTAATTAAGGCACACTGACCTTTCTTAACAAACATGTAATCAATTATGTGGATATTCATATTATTATCAATTCTGCTTTCCCATATGAATGTGGTAGACCTCAGTGAAGAGCATAGGCAGACATTGTTTTTGTTAAACATTTCTAATCATATTTATTAATATTTTTTAGTAACTTTACTTGAAGGGCGGTGCGGTGGTGCAGTGGGTAGCACTGTCGCCTCACAGCAAGAAGGTCGCTGGATCGAGGTGAATTGGGTAAGCTAAATTGTCTGTAGTGTATGTGTGTGAATGAGTGTGTATGGGTGTTTCCCAATGATGGCTTTTACACAGCTGGAAGGGCATCCACTGTGTAAAAACATAATAAGTATATGCTGGATAAGTTGGCGGTTCATTCCACTGTGGCGGACTAAGCTGTAAATAAAATAAATGAATGACTTTACTTGAAGGGGATGTTCATATGTCTGCCATTCAATTTTTATAATCACAACATAGCGCATGTCATGAATATTGATAAGATTGTATGCATGCTTATGACAACTGTCATTAAGTGTCATTTGTTCAGTTATGTCATTTTAAATGCAAATGTGACATTGTTTTGACAACTTCACATCATAACTGTTATGTGAGGATGCTGGACAACGAAGTTGAGGATCCAAATGCAGTTTTATTAAGAGATTTGTCTAGCAAGCAAGATCAAAACAGGAACAAACAGGTGTATGCAGAGTATTCCAAAGCATGGTCAGTAAACAGGCGAATGGTCGGTAGAAGTGGCTAACTATGTAAACAAAGAAACAAAGCAAAAGTCAAACACGGCAAGGCAAGGGAATGCATCGTAATGTTTACTAAACAGTATAACAAGACTCAGCAATGTGTGTAAAACCACGGTCACACTGGACTTTTTGCCCCATAGACTTTCATTCATACGTATGCGAATGCGTCAGACTGGAACCGCAAGCTCGTGCAATAAGTTTCACAGTTCCCTGCATTGCAGAGTTCAAGCTTGGTGAACTCCAACCTGAGAAATTGCATCACGTGACTGCATGAGACCAATCAAAGATCAAAACATGACCTCTCTGGACAGAAATTTAAAATATGGACCAATCGCTTGCTTTTTTCTCAGTACTGTACAACACAATTTTGCATGCTCAATCTCTAGTGTGAGCGCAGCATAACAAAGTGAGCAGTCTATAAAGTCTGAGTAATCAGTCCTTGAGCAGCTCCCAGCTGTGTATGTGTAATCAAAGGTAAACCGGAACAGGTGTGAGAGAGGTGCATGACAGGATTTGTAGTTCATATGGTGACAGAATTGTAGTCTGCGTGATAATGAATATTCTCCAGCAATCTATAAGGGTTAGATCGCAGATGATCTTGACAATAACCTGTCTTTGTCATGACAACTTAAATTGACAAACTGTCATAAATTTGTCATATACATAATTGTCATGAGGCCATTATAATTGTGTCATGGATTTTATATCAGCGTCATTAATATTTTTCTTGACATCAGCTAAGCTGGTACAAGTTGAAAATTCTGCCATGTCATGATTATAAAAGTGTCAAGACCTTTCAAGTAAAGTGTTACCATTATTTCTTACCAGCCATGAAACACACATAATGTACATATTTGTCTATTTTGCCAATATTTTTTAGAAATTAAAAAGCAATGAGCCATGGTCATTTTGATGTAATGCAATATTGACTACTTTGCTAACCTCAGTGCAAGCTCAGCAGAAGTATATAGGCATTTAGATGCTGCTTAGGGGCACTCATGAGCACCCTTGAAAATGGCACCTGTAGTAATCTGCAAGGCCGCAAGTGCTTATGAAGTCTACTATTTGTGCACACTGAGGGCATATAGACTATTTTCCACCAATGCTAGTTCAGAGCCAGAGCCTAGTTCCAAATCTGTATTTTGTCTTTCGACACCCAAAGCACAAGCTCTGAAGCGGTAAAAGTGATTCTAAAGTTGCATCAAAACATTGCTCGGCTAGAGGTAAGAACCACTTGTGTCAGGGGCAGAGGATGATTATCGTGACCAATGAGATCAGTTTTTGGCACCGTATTTGAAATAGCAGTGAAACAATTCTGAATACATTATCACTTCTCATCTCTATTCAAATTATGGCGTTCTGCACGAACACATTACTCTCCCTTGTATTCTCCACTTCTTTTTTGTTCTTTTCTTTTCCTGCTATTAATCAACATTAATATCAATAGATCACTGCATTTGAATTTGGCGCTTCCTCATTTGTGTTTCTGGGAGAGTTGAGATGTATGCATTTACATCGAATCTGACTCTGTCAAAAACAAAGCAGTTCTTAGCATGCTTGAAAGCTGAACCAGTTATGAACCGACACTAGCACTGGCTTCAAACTAGCACCTGATTTGTGCTGGTGGAAAAGTGGAAATAGTTAAAATGGTGATTGGGACACCTCGCGTCTTGTGGACTTAACTGACATGTGTACACAGTGGCTGTTGTAAGACTACTAGAACAAAAGTGCACATGACATTTGCCATGAGCACTATTCTGAAAGCTGTAATGACAATTGGAACACTCCAAATCTTGTAGACTTAACAGATACGTGAACACAAAAGCTGCTCTAAATCTGCAAGACCACAAGTGCATATATGTGCCATTTGGGATTGACACTTTGATTGTCAAAGCTCATCTTATTGCAGGCTCAGCAGAAGTGCGCACCGAGGGCACATAGTGGCCGAAAAGGGGTGCTACTTAAAGCTAAAACTGTGATCGGGACACTCTATGGTCTCTTTGACTTAACCAACATGTGTACACAATAGCTGTTGTAAGACTCAACAACCCAACACAACAGCTGCTCTAAATCTGCAAGACCACAAGTGCATATGAAGTGAGCCGTTTGGGATTGGGCCTTTGACTGTTAACTGGAAGTTTGCTTAGGACTTCCCTTATTGCAGGCTCAGCAGAGGTCACAAATGGCTCGTTTCCACTGAGTGGTACAGTACAATATGGTCGGGGCGGTACGGGTCACTTTTATCAGGCTTGCATTTCCACTGCCTAAAGGCTACTATTGGTACCCTTTTGGTGGGTGTGATGAACAACAAAAGTTGCAGTTAACATCATTCTCGCTCGAGGAAATGTCAAAGTAAAGCTGTACGGGTCATTTACATATCATATGAGAAGCACTTCTCACAAAACAGATGCTTTATACACATAAATACTTGTGTATAAATGTTCATTACTAACATTTCTATGAACATGATTTGATTATAACTGCAGATAAATGATGGCCTACTGTAACGTCTGCAATTAGATGAAATAAATAAATAAATGCAACATATATAACCATATACAGACCCTTACAGTCTTTGATATGTTACCAATTACAGAAAAAACTACACACAGCATACATTTAGTCCATATTTGGGTTCAAAAACACAACGCAACCTATAGCTCAGTCAGTGCAAACCTCTCATCTGTATCTTTAATCTTCACCAGCACATGTAACCTCTGTTAGACAGTAATTCTGTCATTCCGAGTTCATAATAGTCCAAAAGGTGATGATAATAGTTTAACATGGCAGTTTGTTCATGTTTTAGGTTGCTGAAAGAATCATTTGCTCCTTTATTTTTCCGGCTTCTCCTTTGTTTTTTTCACGCTTCACTCTCGCGTTTGTTTCTGAATGGATCGGGTGTCAGAAGCACTTCAATAATCACGCGCACGTTGTTATCTTCAGCTCAAGAAGTTCGTTATTTCAAATATGGACGCGCAGCGAGCAATCGCAAGCTCTCTCTCAAGAAAGTGAAAGCACTTGCGGTTAGACAGACTTGTAAACAATAACAGGGCACAGTGTAGATTCTTTACTTCTTCTTGGCTTTGTGGCTGTTCATCAAGACAACAACAAGGTTTGTTCAAATTAGTATATGTATATATTACAGATGCCACAATTCTTTGTACAATATTGAACCATTTGGTACGACATCCACGGTTCATTATGTGCTTGTGAATTGCAAGTATTCAATCACTATGCTCTAAAGTTAAGGGGGCGCTCAACCATCATTCCACACTTTAACAAGACGAGCGGCGGTAAAGTGAGGCTACAGTACGAGGAAGCGCTGGTGTCTTTCAAATTCGCGGTGTGGGGACATTTCGGTTACA
This sequence comes from Danio kyathit, assembly GCA_903798195.1. NCBI lineage: Eukaryota > Metazoa > Chordata > Actinopteri > Cypriniformes > Danionidae > Danio > Danio kyathit. The sequence goes on from LR812539.1 coordinate 39,609,480, forward strand.
CGTATAGACTAACCGAAACGGAAATACTTACAACATGACTGCACATCTGTGGCGCCATCACCCAACAATATCACTGTCTGAAGGCAGGATAACAGAGAAGGTAATAAAGTCCCCCAAAAAACAACAATCCCTCGCTGAATTCTTCCAGCAAACAAACCCAACTGGTTCCGAAAGACACATAAAAATAACAAAGGCAGTGTTAAGTTTAATTAAGATAGTTTATTTATATTTACTGAAGTACACATATTTTATAGGAAATGGTCAATTTATGTTTATTAACTTCACATGCATGTTTATTTTTAAAATGTAGGAATTTATGTGTTGTACATGGGCTACCAGCAACTGTGAGATTTCAGTGTTAATTTTTTTTATTATACAATACAATACACTAGGAACTAGTGTACCTTTCTTGGCTTTGAAGTAAAATTATTGCAATAAATCATTTTTATTTTTTTTTCTCCTTAACCTATTACTGTTCCTATTGCCTAAGCATAGAATAACAAAAAAAAAAAAAAAAAACACTTATGTGTCAAGCCATCAGAACCGAACTGAACCGAAAACCGAGTTAAAAAACCGAGGTATGTATTGAACCGTAAGCTAATTGTATTGTTGCATCCCTCGTATATATTATTATGGTGCAATGTCTCGGCTGTGTATTTATAAAGGGCACTTCCTTTGTTTTATTTTTCTGGTTTGCGCATGCACTAGTGACGTTTCTCTGTAAACCAATAGGATTCAGGAGCGTGTCTTGCTCTGCCGTTTGGTACCCTTTTGTTGTGTTAGGTACCCTTTCGAAAGGGTACCCAAAAAGTGGTACGGAACAGTTTGCTTTTAGGTACCTTTTGACAGTGGAAATGGCCATAAAACCTTACCTAACCATACCATACCAAAAAGTGGAAATGGGCCAATAGTGGACACAAAGGAGGCGCTTGTGGGCAAGGTAAAATAATAAATGGAACCTTGTGGCCTTCATGAACATGCACATAAGTATTGTAGTCTTTTCTACTCAAACACCTGTCCGCAATTTTCCAGGCAGATTGTCAGGTGTGTTTGTTTAGAGTAGAAACTAAACTTTGCTAGAAAGTTGAACACTTAGTTTAGAAACGATCACTTCCTCTGGCCAAATCCCTTCTACCCCTGGAAAAATACAACAACAACATTTAACCTCTGGGGGGCTCAGAAGTACATATGCAGTTGTATAAATGCATGATAAGACAATAACATTCATTTAGACTCTTCGTAAACATTCCTCTTGAACAAAATAATCTGAACAGCCCCTAAGCAGGCTGTCGTAATTGTATTTTTATTTGCTCAATTGCATAATTGCATAATTCGGCAAACCTGCTGTAACAGTGTGTAATTGGTACCAAACAGTTGTATTGGCATTAGTGTCAATGACTCATTTCTACCGTTTTCATCACAGCTCTATATCCATTCTGTTTTACCCAAGCTCAGTTATGTCAGCATACAAACATCCCATTTGGATGGTGCTTGGTGCACTTTTTCAGACAAATTCTGTGTCTCAAGTCATTGTTAACCAGATGGTCCATAAACATAATTACTATTTGGCCTTGTTTTTCATATGTGTAACTGAATAGCTGAAGGTTGACGTGTGACCACTAAATGGCTGTATGGGATTGCAATTGTATAAAGACTGTTTACAACAGGAGGATTAAAAAATAAAACTTTAATGCTTTAATAGGTATTGTAAATGCCTGGTTGACTTTGTGTCCATTAAAACAAACATTTTCTTAGAGTGGTGTCAGGAACAAAATTTGCCAAAGAAACAGTATTTCCCCCCTTTGAATGCAAGTTAAAGAGATAAATATAAGGCTAAAGGCACACAGTATCATTAGAATCGCTGAGTGATACAGACACTGACAGCCAATTGAAATTCATTCAGCTTTAAAGAGCTTAAGCATTTAAAGTGGCAGGCAACAACTGTAGTGTGCACTTTTAATAAGCAAACTGTTATCGTTCATTGATTTGAATGCTTTATAATTGATGTTCTTGATGTGATCAGAGTTTAACAGCCCTCAAATACCTCTTTAAGCCTTGTTCAGTCTTACATGATATGTATTGTTGGTTACAACAGTAACTGTGTCAGATTATGCGAGACAAAATCTTAATGTGTCGTGAGTCAAAAAATATGCCAGACTACACATTGCTTCACGATCAACCATCACATAATGTCTACATTTCTTCTGTCATCAAGAAGCCACATACATTACAGATGTCTCTGTAATTGTCTATTGTGTGTTTCTCCAGTGTTGTGCTTGTTACTGAAAAATAGTAACTAGTTACAGTTACTTGTTACTTCATTCAAAAAGTAACTTAATTACTTTATCGATTACTTACACCAAAAGTAATGCATTACTGCTAAAAAGTAATTTTTGAGTTACTTTTCCAAAGAGCATTTTTAATGCTCACATTAATGCCCTTATAACATCACTTGCAGTGCTACTTGGAGAATACACGGTTGATCAACTTCACAATTTTATTCATTTGCATTCTCACAACTAAAACATAAGACAGACTTAAATAAAAAGTGATTTTTAAACACTGATTTATTTAAGTAAAAAATCCCACATAATTATAAACCAGCGGAATAATATATTCAGAAACAAAAAAACAAAAGCTTCAGCATAATAAAAGTTATTTTTAACCCTTAAACATGTTCCTTCACAGCTTGAGTATGAAAACTAGCAACAACAAACACAAAACCTTTATGAAATAATAAATAAAAGTAATCTGAATTATCAATCAGAATCAATTTGGTGAAACTCAGAACCGAAAAAGTGCTATTATAGACAACCATACATTTCATGCGTATTAAACAAAACAAAAACATAACAGCTGCTCAGAAATGAAATCTATGGGCAATTTTTAAACTAACCACAAATTAAATGTGGTTTGTCAACAACTTATGGAAAGTAAGAGTAAATTCTGCTGCTGTAAAACCGCTATAAAAATATGTTTATTAATAAAAAAATAAATCACAGCATTTTTCTGAGCAATACCACAGCTGCCAACTTTTAGGCCGTACTCGCACTATGTAAAGTTGCCTTGAACCGGGCCAAAGCACGCTTGTCCCCCCTCCCATCTCCCCCGTCGGTCCGCACTCACATTACATTCGGGCCTGGGCGCGCTTACATTATCGATGATGCGCTCCTGAGTATGCGCTCTCGCTCAGCACTGGAGATTTCTTTAGTTATATTGTTTAAGTCGGTTGATATGCGGCGACACGCAGTCTAATATTTCGCCGAACAGATCAGCCACTTTTGACGCTCATAAACAATCATAAAGTCCTCGTGCTGCAGGAATTAGGAAGTTTGCTGAAGGCACAGCTGACGTGCAGTGAGGGATTTGCGTCTTTAATAATCTACGATAGTTTGCGGTTACTGAACAGTAAGAATGATTAATTATTACATATGAAACAGTCACGTCTCGCTTTCAGTTTCGGGCTTAGGCACGCTTGCACTCACACTGTAAGCGTACCGCCCCTGAGCCCAAGTGAACCGCGCCCCGGCCCACCTCTTCCAACCGGGCCAGGGCCGCCCAAGTGTACCGTGCCTGAGCCCGATTCAGAGCACTCACACTTCTCAAACGATCCGGGAAACAGGCCTGGGCACGGTTCGGATAGCATAGTGTGAGTAAGCCCTTAGTTTTAGGTTGGAGTGAGAATTTTTGCCCCACCCCCCGCACCCAAGCCCCACCCCCCGCACCCAAGCCCCACCCCCATTTGATTATAAATACATAAATATTCTAAATATATTATTTTAATAAATACTTTATTATAAATACGAGTATTATTATTATTATTAATATTATTATGCAATTATTATTCTATTATAAATAAATAAATATATGAATACAAATATATTAAATATATTATATTAATATAATATTCATTCATTCATTCATTTTCTTTTCGGCTTAGTCCCTTTATTAATCTGGGGTCGCCACAACGAAATGAACCGCCAACTTATCAAGCATATGTTTTACGCAGCGGATGCCCTTTCAGCTGCAACCCATCTCTGGGAAACATCCATACACTCTCATTCACACACATACACTACGGACAATTTCTAGCTTACCCAATTCACCTGTACCACATGCCTTTGGACTTGTGGGGGAAACTAGAGCACCCGGAGGAAACCCAAGCGAACGCGGGGAGAACATGCTCCACACAGAAATGCCAACTGACCCAGCCGACGCTCGAACCAGTGACCTTCTTGCTGTGAGGCAACAACACTTCCTACTGCGCCACCGCATCGCCATTAATATAATATATATTAAATAAATATATTAATTTCATTAGAATTCAATTCTATAGGCAATTTTATTGAACACAAAAAATATGTTTTATAGAATATGTTGTGTGTTGTCTTAGACCCGACTCATGGCCGAGAATTAGACTTATTAAGTCTTATTAAGACTTGTCATCCCTGCTTTCTGCTTCATACAAAATCTATCAGGAGCTACGCTTAGACAAAATAATCATCATCATCACATTATTTAAACTTTAGTTTTGTCGACCTCCACAACTCACTGCATGCCGACACCTGTACATAAAAGGCTGTTACCCCGCCATAAAATTGTGTATTTTACATTTATTTGTAAACCAAGTGCGTTTTAAAATGAGTTTCACTTGTTTTTGTTTTATCCATCAAAATAATAATCATAGGGTGACGCGGTGGCGCAGTGGGTAGCGCTGTCGCCTCACAGCTAGAAGGTTGCTGGTTCGAGCCTCGGGTGGTTCAGGGGGCATTTCTGTGTGGAGTTTGCATGTTTTCCCCATGTTCGCATTGTGTGGGTTTCCTCACATGCGTTTTCCATGCGCTATAGGTGAATTGGGTAAGCTAAATCGTCCGTAGTGTATGAGTGTGAATGAGAGTGTATGGATGTTTACATGTGCATAAAACATATGCTTGATAAGTTGGCGATTCATTCTGCTGTGGCAAATAAAGGGACCAAGCCCAAAAGAAAATGAATGAATGAATAATAATCATATTACGTTTTAATCAATTATGGCCTTTGTTTTTTAAATGTAGACTGAGAATCCTAATCCTAAAGTCTATGCATTTTCTACGGCAGGGGTGCGTTTCTCGGCACAACATCTGTTGCACAACGCATGAACAGTGCTGGAGTAGTACGTATTTTTTCGGCCTGCATGTTCACAACCAGGATTCATTCCGGGAGCGGGAACGCCAGCAGCGCATCAGTGTCAAGCAGGAGTGGTGTAAGAGGCGCCCGGGTATGTTTTCTGCGCGCATGCCTTAGTTTGTTTTTGTTTACATTGCTTTCATCATTGTTGGTTCGGTTGCACACAGAGAATAAAATCTTTATATAATGAAAAAAAGTCTTTAAAACCGATGAGAAAATAGATGTGTAGCGTGAGAGCGTGAGAATACTGTCAATTGCGTGACTCCCACGGCGAATGTGTGAGAGTTGGCAGCCCTGGCAATACAACACTATACATTTAAATAACGTGTTCTGAAATATAACAGAAATACAGATAACAAATGTATGCTTATTCATTTGAAACAACAAACATAGTTGTATTAGTAATAGTGATTAATAATAGTAACGTTAATAGTCTCTCTGTCTCTCTCGCGAACACACACTCAGTCTACCTCACGCGTATTCGGTCTCTCTCGCGAGCACACTTGACCTCTCTTGAGTGCACCCGGTCTCTCGTGTGCACCTGGTCTCTCTCTCTCGTCCACGTTTGGTGTACCTTGCGTGCATTCGGTCTCTCTGCTTTCACTTGACTTTTGTCCATTCTGGTGCCTCATAAATGATGCGTCTTCTTTATGGTGGTTGGTTGGCATCCACCAATCCCACAATGAGTTACCGCTGTAAACAGGAAGATGTGGGCTAGACTGCAGCCAAAACTAATTAACTTACCAAGTAACGGACAAAAGCATCATATTGTAATGATAATGGAGTCAATATATTTAAAAAGTTATGTGTTACAGTATTAGTTACTGTCAAAAGTAATGCTGGTACAGTAACGCATTACTAGTAACGCATTATTGACCAACACTGTTCCCCACAGACATAAGTTTTCCCAACGCATGTACCAGCAAGAGGTGGATTTGGAGCTGTAGAAGTGGTTTTCCTGCAACAGCTGTAAACGAACCAGCCCTGGATGCGCTACACAAACGCTAACGTTACTTAAAATTAAAATGACAACAAAACATTTGTAGACAAAATGTAGACAGCCAGTTACCTTCAAAGTTACATCAATAAAGAATCCTCATTTTGAATGAGAACATAACGAGTAATTTGTTAGTTATCAGGCTAGTTCCAGTACTCACTCACTAGGCTGCAGAAGTGACTACGCTAACGATCGATAACGTTTTTTTTTTTTATTCTGTCATGGTTGTCCAGTGATAACGCATCATACAAGCAAGCGTACTGTTGCCAAAACTTCTTCCATTTCATACTGTATGTTCACCTAGCAGCACAGGTCCTATCTCCTGAGATACGGTATGGTACAGTTCGGTACGATTTTATGGCCGCTTCCACTGTTAAAGGGTACCTAAAAGCGAACCGTACCGTACCCCTTTTTGGTCACCATTTGCAAAGGGTACCAACAGGCTCAAAGGGTACCATAAAGCAGTGCTAGACGCGCAGCTGAACGCTATTGGTTTACAGAGATACGTCACTCGCAGAAGCAGGAGAATGAAAACAAAGGAAGTGCCATTTTTAAAAACAGCTGAGACATTACACAGTAATAATACATACATATAATCACAAGCCATGGTCGACCCGAGCTCAAACAAACCTTGTCGTCATCTTGATATACAGTCACAAAGCCAAAAAGAACAAAATCTGCTGTCTCCTGTTGTTGTTTTACGAGCCCATCTAAAGCGCGAGCGGTTTCACATTCTCCGGAGAGCTCGCCACTCGTCTATATTTGAAATAACAAACTTTTTGAGCTCATATTAATAACGTGTGTGTGATCATTGAAGCAATCTAATATCCGATCCCGACAAACCCGAGAGTGAAGCGCGAAAAAACAAAAGAGAAGGTGGAAAAAACAGCAGCAAATGATGCTTCTGCAACCTAAAACATGAACAAACTGCCATCTTTAATTACTAGCATCACCTTTCGGACTATTATGAACTCAGAGTGACGGAATTACTTTCTAGCAAAGGTTACATGTGCTGGTAAAGATTAAACACACATGAGAGGTTTACTTTGACTGTGGGCTGTATTTCAAGTTGTTTTTGAACACAAAAAAGGACTAAATGTATGCTGTGTAGTTTTTTCTGTAATTGATAACATATCGGAGACTGTAAGGGTCTGTATTTGCTCATATATGTTGCATTTATTTATTTATTTTATATAATCGCAGGCGTTACAGTAGGCTATGATCTGAAGTTATAATCAAATCATGTTCATAGAAAGGTTAGTAATGAACATTTATACACAAGTATTTATGTGTATAAAGCATCTGTTTTGTGACAAGTGCTTCTCATATGATATGTGAACGACCTGTACGGCTTTACTGTGACATTTCCTCGAGTAAAAATGACATTGTCTGAAACTTTCTGTCGTACACCACGCCCACCAAAAGGGTACCCTTTTGGCAGTGGAAACGCAAGCTTGATAAAGGTGACCCTTACCAACCCATACCGTACTGTACCTCTTAGTGGAAACGGGCCATTGAAAGTTATGTAAGAAATTAGATTTTGTGCTTCTATTGGTCAACATCACCCATGTGATGGAACTCATCATAGAAAATGGGGAAAAAATGAAACATGCTAGACTTACTGTGTCAACATTGTGAAGAGTCATAGACATTATATCAGTTCCCTGCAGGCACAGGACTTCAGCATGATGTCATATTGACGTTGTACCCCAACATCATGAGGACGTTGGATTTTGTTTGAAAATGAAAATCAGGTTGACGTCAGAACCCAACGTCAGGCCGACGTCAGTGTCCATTGTCCAACCTAAAATGAACGTCTAATCATGTTACACCTTGACCTTGTGTGGACGTTACCACTATGACATCTATCAGACTTTGGATTTTGGTCACTTTCCAACACAACCTAAAATCAACCAGACATCAATGTAATTTGATGGCTAGACATTGAATTTTGATTGAATTCAGTGAATTCTGACATCTAAATCTAACCTAATTAACGTCTTATGATGTTGTGTGCGGTAGCACGGTGGCACAGTGGGTAACACAATTGCCTCACAGCAAGAAGGTCGCTGGTTCGAGCCCCAGCTGGGTCAGTTGGTATTTCTGTGTGGAGTTTGCATGTTCTCGCCATGTTTACGTGGGTTTCATCAGGGTGCTCCAGTTTCCCCCACAAGTCCAAGACTTGTGGTATAGCTAAACTGTCCATAGTGTATGTGTGTGAATGAGTGTGCATGGATGTTTCCCAGTGATGGGTTGCAGCTGGAAGGGCATCCGCTGTGTAAAACATATGCTGGATAAGTTGGCGGTTCATTCCACAGTGGCGACCCCAGATTAATAAAGGGACTAAGCTGAAAAGAAAATGAATGAATGAATGAATGAATGATGTTGTGTGCCTGCTGGGTTGTTGTGCACTATGACACACTTCACAAGAAGAAATCATCGAATCTTGCATTCCTGTCACCCTTTTGTTGTGTTGATTGTGTAAAAAAATGTTGTTTGTTTTTTCCCCTAAGCAGTCCAGCCACCAGTTCATCACACTTTATGAAAGTTGTATGCTCAAGTTCCAAAAATGACAATGTTTTCACTTATGTTTATGGATTACAGAGTTGTCTATAATGTAAAACATGTATACCTTCGACTCCAGCCCTAAACATTTACAATTAGTAATTCACAAATGAGGATAACAGATCACTTCAGATCACTAGATAGCATCAATATATAACTGCCATGATAAGTCTAAGTTAATATAGCAAAATATTTTTGCTAAACAGACAAGGAGGAAAAACAACAAAGTACTAGTGAGTGCTGTTATTAGTCAGATAAGTGTTGATGAAACAGATGTGCCTTTCTATGTTTCCATAGAGCTTGACAAGTTATTCCATCAGGATTGAACTTTAAAGGTGAAAGTCCTTCCAATTGATTTTGAGCCCCTATGGGATGTTACCACAAAGCAACGTTCAGTAGCATAGCACAAGTCCTGCTGTTTTTTGTTTTTTTTAAGTGCTACCCAAAATGTACAATTCTGTAATTATTTACTCAACATAAAATCTTATAGATTTCTGTTGAATCCAAAACTCTGTCCAAATAGATCAAGTCATACAATTAATTTAAGCTGTTTAATCAATCATGACCACATGGGAAAGCCGGAAGTTGTGTTAGTGAGACCAGCAGGGGGTGCTCAACCTGGTGTACGTGTGGGTCCTAAGGCCCCAGTATAGTGAAGGGGACTCTATACTGCTCAGTGAGCATCGTCTTCCGGATGAGATGTTAAACTGAGGTCCTGACTCTGTGGTCGTTAAAAATCCCAGGATGTTCTTCGAAAAAGAGTAGGGCTTTAACCCCGGCATACTGGCCAAACTTGCCCTCTGGCCTCTGTCCATCATGACCTCATAACCATCCATATCATAATATAATAGGTAATCATAATATGGCTACTGTGGCGTCATCCAGGTGGATGTTACACACTACAAAAATGTGTAAAAGTGCTTTTAGTATCCAGAAAAACGCTAGATAAAAGTAAGGAATTATTAATTATATAATTAATTTCTAATCTTAAGAGCTCCTATTATGGGTTTTTGAAAATGACCTTCCATACAGTGTGCAACACAGCTCTAAGTGAATGAAAACATCCAGCTTAGGGGTTAAATCTGAAAATGCACCTTGTTTAAAAAATATAGATTTTTTTAAATAAAAGATTTGACTCAGAGTCGTTTAAATGATTAGTCATTCGTATGGATCTTTTGCCTGTCCTTATCGACGTCGACACGAAACGATACCAAATATGAACTACCAGATCTGGTAAAACGTAAACGCTCTTTTCCCTTCAGATACTAGCGGAGTGCAAGGGATCATGGGATTGATCATGACGCGAAGATTACTATCACTGAGAGATAGCCAGACATGCGGCTGTGGTTCAGTTAAAGTTCATTTTCAAAACAACACCACAGTATAGCCAATCATGTGCTGTGTTTGTTCCTGTCATTTTTCATATGATTGATACAATAACCTACCTTGCAGCGCGGGATTCGCCTGCCGTTTTGTTATTAAAGGACGGAACAGCAAAGACTACTAATGCATAAGACTTATTTATAGTAAGTCAGTTACACAGTTTATATGGACCAGTTTCTTCTTCCTTCAGATCCTGTAAGTGTTTCTCCTTCCTACACAATGTGAAGTGTGATTAAAATGGTTGCCTTGTTTTCTGTAGTTTGAAAAATATGTATTCAATTGTGTGTTGTAACTTGTAATCGCTCTGCGTGGCTTGTAATTGCTTTAATGCATTCTTGCATTGGGCTCACACATACACTTTGCTCTGATTACTTCTTGGGCGTTTCTCTCCATCTCACGCTGAACGCAGTCAACCAATCACAACAGACTGGGTCATTGGACCAATCAGCGCAGATTAGCCTCACGCAAAGAGGGGTTTGGGAACCATTGAATCGCTGAACGAATCATATGGGAAACGTTGGGATAATTAAGTAAAAATAAATGCATATTATAAGTCAATGGAAGTGATTTTTGACATTGCATGCATATCAGACTGTTGTTAGAGACCCCCAAAACCAAAATGACCTTTTGTAATGTAATGCAGGGCTATTCAATTGGCGGCCCGCAGGCCGAACCCGGCCCCCGAGGCAATTTGTTCCGGCCCTTCAAATAGTGTGACCAAGACATCAAAAATAAATTTTGTTCAGTCGAAAAATGGTCGCTAGTCATGAAGGGACGTGCGTCTGTTCAATACAGCAAGAGCTGCAGTTGAAGGCTGCGCAGAGCGTGAGTCACCTGGCATTAAGCGAGTGGCGCGAGCAACCAAAAACATTTGGATATGTTTGTAGAAAAGGCCTTTTGTACAATGTACTGATATCGTTAATAGGGATGCAATGATTAGCCAATTTCACTATTAACCCCGCTTTTATTCATTAAAGGCTTCTCAACGCCGAGTTTCTGTTGCACGGAAAAAAGCGGCTGCAACTAAACAAAGTTATGCCAATACGCACGCATATTGGATTAACTATAGCAGCAAGCCGTTGACATATTGTGTCTTTTCCGCACGCAAGTACACTTTTTCCAATGGAGATGTGCGCATATTGGAAGCAAGCGGACCGACGCACTTGCGCCCTGCAGGCGGAGCACACAGTAGAAATATCTCAGGCTGTAGTGATGAGAGTTGTGCGTGGCTTTCAGTGCAATGTAAACAAAAATATGTTAGACGAATTATTAAAAATAATTAACATGATTATGTATGAACGCAGATAAAAACAGCAGTTCATTTAAATTCTTAGCTAATATATAGCTTAAATTAACATTAGACAAATACTATTTTAATTTATTCTTATTTTTATGTATTTATTCATTGTTCTGTCATTTATTTTCATTGTAAAATTATCACTCATGTCTAAATCAAAACCTTTTTCATTTATTTTAAGTCCAAAGAGAGAAATGGACTATTGTTTGTTTTTTATTAATATTTTGTGCTGTATTTGGTTACTGAGCAGCAATATACAACACTTTACAATAAAAGGAGTTTTATTGTTATTTTCTAAACTAGTCGTGTTTTAAATTTAATAAATGCATAATAATGGTGATAACCGTGAAACCATGATTATTCTTCAGACTATAATCGTACAACCAAAATCTATAATCGTTGCATCCCTAATTGTTACGCAGTTTAAAACAGAACATATGAATGTGTCTGAATGTAGAAGAAGCCTACTTAAGCAATACACTGATTTTGTGGCTCGAAATACAACATTTGCATATGCTTGTAAAAAAAAGCCACATTGTACAATGCAGTGATGTTATGTGGTTTCAAATCTGGGGCTTGGTCTCTCCACACCACCACTAGTGATTAATGCAAAATAGAGGCTATTTAAACTAAACAATATCTGACACACGTACAGTACAAGCAACACTCTACATATGGCAAATACAGAAGACTTGTATGGATTCATTTTATGATGCCTTCGTGACCTTTTTAAAGATTTGCTTAACCAGACTTTTGTTGGAGGGACAGAAACCTCACAGGTGATCATTGCATTCTCTTAATTTGTGGTTCACAAAGTTGTATGTGTTTGCAATAAGTAAAAGCCAGCGGAATTTAGGTTTTTGGTGAAACATCCTTTTAAACTCAGTTCCTCTTCAATATCCTTTGGCTTAGTCCCTGATTTATTAGGGGTCGCCACAGCAGATTGAACCGTCAATTACTCTGGCATATGTTTTACGTAGTGGATGCCCTACCAAATGCAACCCAGCACTGGGAAAAACTCAGTTCCTGTTTGTAACAAAGATCTTAAGGAGAGCAATATATGCTGGTTGTGTCCTCACTGACACGCTCATGTTCTTTGTAGAGCTGCAGCGGATGAAGCTCAGAGCTCATTGATGCAGAGCCTGTCGTGGAGCTCAGTAGGGCAGTTGCGCGCTGTGAGGTCTGAACCCCTGCTAAGTGTGAAGTGAGTGGGAGGTTCACCGTGAGCTTGTGCCTTGGTTCTCCAGCAGGGGCACAAGCTGTTGCCACAGCTAAAGCTAGTTTTTTTAGCAGGAAGCCTGAAATTAGCAGGATACTCCTACTCATTGAGGATTACTGCAATATACAAGAGGATTATTTGGGTTTGTGAATAAGTACAGTGTGTTTTTTTTTAAGATGAAGTGTCATTTTAATTTGATTAATTCAATGGTTGACTGAAAAGTGTAAACAAGTGACTCCTTGGAATGTTATTTTGTTGTTTGCATCTTATTTTTTGGATCTGTTGTTGATTTACAGAGCAACATGACTCAACTTGACCAATGGCATATGGGGACACTTGTTGGAAATAATTATTTTTGCAATTCTACTCAATCGGTTTTGAAATTGCATGCTGCACTTTTTAGTCAGCAATCACAGTGAGGGGAAGCCTCTTCAAAGGTTGTTTGACGAATTAATTCCACTGCTGAGATATGAGATGGTTTGTTTTATTTTTATGATTTCATTAGTCCAGCACATTAGGGGATACAGGAACATCTGGAAATCTAAATGGAAATGAAAACCCCTCTCTTTTTTGTAAACATGCCTCCATTTTCTCATTAGTCAGACACCGCTGCTTGTTTGGCTTCTTGACTCAAGTCACCCACACATACATGGTTGTTACTTTTTGTTAGCAGTAGGTTCTGAGCAATTGTCAACTAGTTTCATTACAGTTTTTTATTTATTTGAAGATACCACTTACATATCAGTAGCACTAAACCAGTTAACTTTTGTATTAGACATTGCTTTTAAATGCTGTGCTTACCTGGATGAGGGAAAGTGTTGTATTTTTTATTTTTTTATCTCAACATAATTAACGAACATTTCACATGCTGAAAGGTGCTGCTGTGGTTTTCTGGGCCCATGACCTCCAGTATATTGACTCAGATGTGGCAGAACATCCATCTAGTGGAATTCTTTACATCAGCACATTTTACCTTCATATGTCATTCATTCATATTCCCTCGGCTTAGTCTATTTCAGAGGTTGCCACTGCGGAATGAACTGCCACCTTCATATGTGACCCTGGAAAACAGAACTATTCTTGAGTGTAATGTTTTTGGAGTTGCGCTGTAATGTGAATATTAAATCAGCTTGACCTCAGTAAAGCAGGCTAGGCGGACTATCGATATTTACTTATGTTTTACTGTTAAACTAAATTAAAATCTCCATTATCATTGCTGTAAATGTTGCACCTTATAAAATTGAAAATAGTCACATCAATCTTTAACCAGATTTCAGTAGCTGAACAACACTTCTGTGTATATAGCCCATTCGTAAAACAACACAATCTACATCAGTTTTGTGTGACTAAAATAATTTTAAAACATAACATTACCTGTTTAAAAGAAATACTTCAGCAATAGTGTCATCCTTCCTCCAGCGTGCAAAAGTAACTCCAATATTCATTCAGATTTAAAAAAGATTTGATTCAGCATTTGTTTTTATCACTTTCTCTTCGTAAACGGCTGCAGATGTACAAATCTAAATTTGTTGACAGTTTGGGCTACTTATCAGAATTATGGAAATTGTCTTCTTGGCAAATTTTAATTGGATGAACATTTTTAAGTCTTCTGCCTTACCCAGAATATAAAAATACATAGAAATACATTTAGATCATTTACTTTAATCATTACTATTGGAATGTGAAGAGACTTTCAACCAGCACAACAAAAAATGTTTCTGAAGACAATCACTAACTGCACCTTTAAGTGCTGCTTTTTCATGGTTTTATGTGTGCAGTGCTAGTTCTGGTTTCCAATGTGGAATGTCAATACAGACTATTGTTACCTGTGGGTATGGAAATACTCTTACACAGGCACAGAACGTGCATTCTCATTTCAGCCAACTTTGACAAGATTAGCTAACAAAACTAGGTAACAAAACAGGTGGTTTTCGTAAAAGCAAGCAAAATTGACATTAAGACCTACAGTGCATCCGGAAAGTAATCATAGGACTTCACTTTTTCCCACATTTTTTATGTTACAGCCTTAATCCAAAATGGATTAAATTCATTTATTTTCTCAAAATTCTACACACATTACCCCATAATGACAATGTGAAAAAAGATTTTTTGAAATTGTTGCAAATTTATTAAAAATAAAAAACCTGAAAAATCATATCTACATAAGTATTCACAGGCTTTGCTCAATACTTTGTTGATGCACCTTTGGCAGTAATTACAGCCTCAAGTCTTTTTGAATATGATGCCACAAGCTTGGCACACCTGTCTTTGGGAATTTTTGCCCATTCCTCTTTGCAGTACCTCTCATGCTCTATCAGGTTGGATGGGAAGCAACAGTGTACAGCCATTTTCAGATCTCTTCAGAGATGTTCAACAGGATTTAGGTCTGGGCTGTGGCTGGGCCACTCAAGGACATTCACAGAGTTGTTGTGAAGGCACTTCATTGATATTTTGGCGGTGTGCTTTGGGTCATTGTCCTGCTGGAAGATGAACCGTCGCCCCAGTCTGAGGTCAAGAGCACTCTGAAGCAGGTTTTCATTCAGGATGTCTCTGTACATTGCTGCATCTTTCCCTCTTTCCTGACTAGTGTTCCAGTTCCTGCTGCTGAAAAACATCCCCACAGCATGATGCTGCCACCACCATGCTTCACTGTAGGGATGGCATTAGCCTGGTGATAAACGGTGCCTAGTTTTCTCCAAATGTAACACCTGGCATTCATTCCACAGAGTTCAATTTTAGTCTCATCAGACCAGAGAATTTTGTTTCTTATGGTCTGAGAGTCCTTCAGATGCCTTTTGGCAAATTCCAGGCGGGAAGTGGCTCCCGTCTGGCCACTCTGCCATACAGGCCTGATTGGTGGATTACTGCACAGATGGTTGTCCTTCTGTAAGGCTCTCCTATCTCCACAGAAGAATGCTGGAGCTCAGACAAAGTGACCATCAGATTATTGATCACCTCCCTGACTAAGGCCCTTCTCCCCCGATCACTCAGCTTAGATGGCCGGCCAGCTCTAGGAAGAGTCCTGGTGGTTCCAAACATCTTCCACTTATGGATGATGGAGGCCACTGTGCTTATTGGAAATTTCAGAGCAGCAGCAGTTTTTCTGTAACCTTCCCCAGCCTTGTGCCTCGAGACAATCCTGTCTCAGAGGTCTACAGACAATTCCTTTGTCTTCATGCTTGGTTTTGCTTTGACATGCACTGTCAACCCTGGGACCTTATATAGACAGGTGTATGCCTTTTCAAATCATATCCAATCAACTGAATTTACCACAGGTGAACTCCAATTAAGCTGCTGAAACATCTCAAGAATGATCAGTGGAAACAAAATGTACCTGAGCTCAATTTAGAGCTTCATGGCAAAGGCTGTGAATACCTCTGTACATGTGATTTTTCAACATTTTTATTATTAATAAATTTGCAACAATTTCAAAAAAATCTTTTTTTTATTGTCATTATGGAGTATTGTGTGTAAAATTTTGAGAAAATAAATGAATTTAATCCATTTTGGAATAAGGCTGTAACATAAAAAAATGTGGAAAAAGTGAAGCGCTATGAAGACTTTCCGGATGCACTGTATAATCGATCAAATTTCTCCAAGTCAATTTTTTCAATTACTTTCCCTACTCTACTGTGTGTCACGTGACCCCACTCTGTTAAGGCTGATTTATACTTATTATATTATGTTTTATACTTATTATATTATTCTGATATTATATTTCTGCTAAGCGTACACGTACGGTCTGGCATACGGTGCGGCAAGTAGTTAAAAAAATGTAACTGCACGTCACAACGATGTGTAGCACAAGCTTTGAGATTGGTCAGTTTGGTAGCAGTGACAAGGGTGGATGGCGCGTTTTAGACAATGTGTGTTTTAATTTCAGTAGTTCAGCATTGATGTTAAATAAAATATTATAGATAACAGATAGCGTGTTTACTTCAATTATTTGAAAATCAAGTAATGCACCCTATATTCAAAAATCTCTCACTATGTGAGCTTATTTACTGTACAAAACCTGCAAGTGAAGTATGAGGGCATAAACAGAGAATAATTAAATATAATAATCGCTCATTAATTAATAATCGAGTTAAAATTTTCAATTAATAGAGATTTAGATTTTAGGCCAAATTGACCAGCCCTATAGCTTTCTTACTCTGACTTATAACAAAATTGATTCTGTACCTCCCTGTTGTGCACTACTTTTGTGCATTTCTTGAACAGGACTCCAACAGTCATCTCCTCTGCTGAAACAATCCTTTCTATCCACCTTTGATGAAACCGACTGTACATTACTCTGATTCAGGATCCGAACGATAGCCTTTAATCTTCTGAACACTCTCTTTTGATGTCAGGTTTGTTCAGTGTGGGTTTAGGCAGTGTCATGAGAGCGACGCACAAGCTTAGAGCCAAGAGTCTCAAGTGACCTCTGAGCTGTCTCGAATGAATTGAAAAAAATGCTTCAAATGAGAAAGCGGGTGCTGTATTTTCGTGGGGCCATCTGTCAGACTTAAGCAGCAGGCCTTGGTGGCACTTTGTGGCATTTGTGTGTGTGTGTGTTATCGTACTGTAGCAAAGGATGAAAGGAGAGAACTACTCAGGTAGGGGTTGCTCCTGAAATCTCCTGGCACCTGTCGCCTGGGAATCTTTCTGAGCGCTTTGATGATGTCATTAACATTCCAGCAGCAATGCTCTCCAAAGCATAAAGTGGTGGAGAAAGAAAGAAATAAACACTTTGCAAATTCCAGAGCTCAGTGCGCTGAGGTACCAGAATGGTTTAGAGGTACAAATGAACTCACTCTAGAGCTTTGGGCACAGATTTGACTAGGAGTCGCCTTCCAGATGGATGACAGCTCTCATTTCTGGAATGGCCTCTTTGCTTTTATTGTGAACCTTGACTTGAGAGTCTTGTGATGTGGCAGCTGTGAAAGGGAGAGTAGTCTGGCCCGCTTCAGAGAGTCTCCTGATACCTTAAACACACGCCTCTCCTTCCTGTGGAGGGAAAAAAACAAGAGACCGGACTGACACGCATGTGCTCGGGGAGGACTGGGAAGGGAATCATAAGCCAGATAAGGAGTCCGGCCCTGAGGCTGTACTTAGTTGAACTCACTGCGAGCAGCTCATATCTGAATTCCTCAAATTATTGGATGACACTGAGATTTGGGTTTTGTTGTTTCACAGAGACAAAGAGGTGTTTCCCTTATTGCTCTGTTTCTCTTTCTCCCTCTGGCCCGGTTGTGCTGAATGTGTGCTACAGCACTGTTTTTAAAGTCGTATTTCCTCTCCAGTCAGTGAATTGGGTTAGTGCAGCACTGCAAAACACATCATTTTCTTAATCGATGTTTTTGCTGTTTTCAAATTTGAAAAAAAAAAATGTACTAACCCCAATCTTTTGAGCAGATCATTTTTATTGCTGCACTGCCAAATAATTATTTTTCTTGTTTCAGAGAGTAGTTCAGTCAAATCAATTATTTTGTGTACAAATCACACACACTGCTATTGTGGCATATTTTGTAACTTTCCTCCATGTAATGGACAAAAGTAGCAACCAAAACAGACAAAGAAACCAAAAACATTGTCCAAACATTCCATGTGGCTTCAGTGGTTCAACTGTTATCATACAAAGCTCCAACAACACGTTTGTGTGCCAAAAAATGTAAACATGACTTTGTTCAATTCACCTCCCAGCAAACAATTTTGTGTTTAAAGGCTCGTACAGACGCTTTTCGTTTGCGTTTATCGTCAGCGTATTTCAAGACGTTTTTCCAAATTCAAACCCAAGCGATTTTCACAGGCGTCGAGCAGAAGAGTTTGCAAAATCACTCCTTGATATTAGAAGGCGCTACACAACTTTAAGCTTCTGACACCCGCTTGTAACCAGTGGTGTAAAGTACTTGAGTAAATGGACTTCGTTACTTTACTTAAATATTTTTTTGGCTACTTTGTACTTGTACTGAGTATCAAAAATATAAGCAACTTTTACTCTTTACTTGACTACATTTTTGATTGAATATATGTACTTTTTACTCCACTACATTTGAACAGATGCTTACCGTTACTCATTACATTGTGATTGTGCACGACAAGTCGACATCTTAATCTACCACAGCTAATTTGTTGGGCGGATGAGGCGATATCGCCATCTGCAGGGTGCTGAAGGTACTGTATGCTATTTATGAGCTAAATCATGTGAACGTGAATTAGCAGCTTGCCTAATACCAGGTGTTTAATTAGCGACATGGCTGCAGCCAGTGATGAAGCCGAAGCTTGAATTTATATGTAGTTTACTACGTTGAAAAATAACACTGCTCCTCTTTGTTTAATTTTAATACAGAGAAAACATCTTAATCAATTGAAAAACTACTCAAAATAAAAACATTGCCCCCCTCTGATACTGAGAGATGAATCACATCAAAGTCAGCTCTGATTTTTCATAAATCATGTGAACGTGAATTAGCAGCTTGCCTAATACCAGGTGTTTAATTAGCGACATGGCTGCAGCCAGTGATGAAGCCGAAGCTTGAATTTATATGTAGTTTACTACGTTGAAAAAATAACACTGCTCCTCTTTGTTTAATTTTAATACAGAGAAAACATCTTAATCAATTGAAAAACTACTCAAAATAAAAACATTGCCCCCCTCTGATACTGAGAGATGAATCACATCAAAGTCAGCTCTGATTTTTTTTTACTACGTTTTACTACTTTTTTTTTTTTTTTTGATAAATTGTTTGTCTTTTTTGAACATTTGAGTTTGACTGTGACTTTTTGTTCTATTTTTTTTAAATATATTTTTTTCTGCCATTTTGAAACATTAAGGTGTTAAATTTAATTGATATATTAGGAAAATTAAACCTTTCTTGGTGTTCTTTGAGCCTACATTCAGTATGAGTAAAATACTTAAAGTCTTTTAAAATCGGATACTTTAATACTTTTACTCAAGTCTTTTTGAAATTGGTGACTTGTAACTTGTAATGGAGTAATTTTTACAGTAAGGTATCTGTACTTTTACTCAAGTATGGTTTTCAGGTACTCTTTACACCTCTGCTTGTAACACAGAAGAAGAAGACAAAGTTGACACGCTTGTTGTTGTGGATGGTTCAAGTAGCAGCTCCAGCTCTAGCGATGGGGAAATGATTATTGTTCACCAATGCAAAAAGCAGCTCCACGTTCATATCGCCTCTGGGCATCTTCTTCAGTGTGTGCTTGCATTGACAGTTTTGCACTTGAGCGCCTGCAAGTGCTGTTTACTGTAACTTCAGCAGCTCCGTGCACGTGAACAAAAGTGCCAATCTGATTGGTGGAGAAGGTTTTGACGCGGCGCGGCAAAACAAAAAACAAGCATGAGGCGTTTTTTTTTTAAAACTATGCTTTTGCGCCTGCGGTTTTTCACGTTGGTGTGCACGATTACATTGGCGCCCTTTATTTAGTCACGAGGCGTTAAACGTCGACGGAAAACGCGAGAAAAAAACATCCCGGTGTCTTAATAGACGTCTAATAGACATCTAAACGTAGACAGCTTGGCTAAAACAAGGATATATTAGGGCTGTCAGTGACAGACATCTAAGAATAGCCTAAAACTAGACTAGTTGTCAAATAGACAGATTAGATAGACTTTATATGTGTAGTCATTCATTTCTGTTTATTTGATGACTAGTCTAGTTTTGGCCTATATAGACCAAATTTAGTCTTGTTTTAGCCAAGACGACTATGTTTATACATCTATTAGACATCTATTAGACATCTTTTAAAAACAAAAAATGCTTGGTGGGTAGGGCTGAGCGATTAATCGACAAAAGATCGCAATCTCAATTCGACCCTACATACAATCTTAATCAGGGCTTTACATTAACACCCGCCAAATGCGGGTAGATTTCAGTGGTGGCGGGTAAGACAGACACTCCCACTAGCCACTTTCGCTGGTTAAAAATAATTTTCCCAGATAATAATTCATAAAAGCATGGTTAGACAATAAGGATGGTCCAATGTGCATGCAAAGGCAATCTTAGAATTGAGAAGCAACACGACTGAATTAGAGGATGATCACTCGCGCTAACAGCTGAGGTGATCCGCACGACTGTTTAAAACGCGTGCGCGCTCCCGTTTCCTTGCGTGAAGCAACTGTGTCTAGAAACACAGCTAATGTGATCGGTTCTCTTTCAAATAGACTAGACAAAAAGTGATGAACATGCACCCTCAGTCTTGCTGCTTTCAAGAGCTCCAGATTTGTATTTTTGTAAGCAGCACCAGTTGCTTTCGCTTTAACCGTTATTTGAACAGATTATTTATGGGTCTAACATTAACCGTGTGTGCTTTATCATCCTTTCATTATCACACGGTATGTTTTTTACCTGCTTTCTTTTGCGTAATGTGGTTTAATTATAATTTTTTACAATAACATTGCTTTAATGGGAGATTAACTCCCTATTTATGTGTATGTGTATTTCTGCTGTTGTAGCTCATCTGCTTCAATGTTTGATGTGTTGTGTGTTCAAAGATGCTCTTCAGCAGACCTCAGTTAGATAGAGGATATTTTGAGCTTCAGCTGAAGCAGTCTGGCGATTCTCCTCTGACCTCTGGCATCGACAAGACATTTTCACCCACAAAAATGCTGCTCACTGGATATTTTATCTTCTTCAGACCATTTTCTGTGAACCCTAGAAATGGTTACGCGTTAAAATTCCAGTAAATCAGCAGTTTCTAAAATACTCAGACCAGCATGTATGACACAAGCAGGGATGCCACATTCAAAGTCAATGAAGTCACGTTTCTTTCTTATTGTGATGCTTGTTTTGAGCTTTGGCAGATTGTTTTGACCATGTCTACATGCCTAAATGTGCAAGAAGTTTCAGGAAGCTTCTTTTATATTTGTTGTGATGTTTTTTTTTTTACTAAAAGAAAAAAAATATAGAAAAGTTAGTCAGACTTTGAAGGCAGTAGGACTTAAATGAAAGCAGTGGAGCCACATTTTCTTTCTCAATACCTTGAAACATGACATCAACAAGGGATAGTTCATCCAAATTTTCACTGACAACCCAAATTTAGTCTTGTTTTAGCCAATACGACTATGTTTAGACATCTATAAGACATCTATTAGACATCTTTTAAAAACAAAAAATGCTTGCTGGGCTATATCTTCTCTTTCTCGTTAGGTCACGTTAGGTGCACTTTTACTACAGACAATATGGTGTATTACCATTAGAGTCAGCATTGCAACAAGCAAGCGTATATTGCCTGTAATAAATGAGCACATTGATCTGATGCAGAAGGCAGGTGAACAAACTCGTTTTACAGATTTCTGGAGCACGAAAGTGTTCTTTTGTTCGCACTGAAGTCACATGAAATGTTTTGACAATGTTATTGGTTACTTTTCTGGACATCTAGGGACTGTTGCTGTATTTTTTATTTTTTTTGCTCTTGGATTTCATCTCAAATATCTTAATTTGTGTTTCGATGATAAACTATTGACATTGTTTGCCATTTTGGGGTGAACTAACCCTTAAAGGAATGCTTAGTGCTAAGAGTGCCAAGAAACACAAACCATTACACCACCAGCAGCAAACTGAACCCTTAATACAAGGCTTTTTTTTCTTTCATACGGTTTACACCCAAATTGTAATCATAATATCCAAATTTTCCAACAGAAATCAATGCACATCAAGCTTTTTTATCTAGTCCTTTGCTTCAAATTGATATGGGTATCTAACAGGAGTGTCTCTATTGTGTGTTTTCTGCTGTTGTAGCTCATCTGCTTCAATGTTTGATGTGTTGTGTGTTCAAAGATGCTCTTCAGCAGACCTCAGTTAGATAGAGGATATTTTGAGCTTCAGCTGAAGCAGTCTGGTGATTCTCCTCTGACCTCTGGCATCGACAAGACATTTTCACCCACAAAAATGCTGCTCACTGGAAATTTTATCTTCTTCAGACCATTTTCTGTGAACCCTAGAGATGGTTATGTGTTAAAATTCTAGTAAATCAGCAGTTTCTAAAATACTCAGACCAGCATGTATGACACAAGAAGGGATGCCGCATTCAAAGTCAATGAAGTCACCTTTGTTATTTTGATGCTTGGTTTGAGCTTTGGCAGATTGTTTCGACCATGTCTACATGCCTAAATGTGCAAGAAGTTTCAGGAAGCTTCTTTTATATTTGTTGTGATGTTTGTTTTTTTTAACTAAAAGACAAAAATATAGAAAAGTTAGTCAGACTTTGAAGGCAGTAGGACTTAAATGAAAGCAGTGGAACCACATTTTCTTTCTCAATACCTTGAAATATGACATCAACAAGGGATAGTTCATCCAAAAAGAAACATCTGTCATCGCCCTCAAGTGCTTCCAAACCAGTTTGAGTCTATTTTATTTTGTTGAACACTAAAGAAGATATTAATGAAGCTGAAAACCTGTAATCATTAACATCCATAGTGGGAAAAACAAAATGTATTGAAGTCAGTGGTTTCAGGTTTAGCGTTTATCTTTTGTGTAATAAGAAACTTTAGAATGAGTAAATAATGACAGAATTTTCATTTCTGGGTGATCTATCTGGCTGAGCTGTATTTTGATATGTACTCGTCTTTATTGTGATCTCCGCTCAAAGGAAATGTGAAGGCTTAACATTGGAAGTGCAAGTGTGAGTGTCAGTTTTTCCTTGTGTTTAAGACAGTAAATTCTTGGCAGCTGATGATGTGGCGAAGAGTCTGTTACATGAGATCATGGTTTCTGTAACCAATAGACCCATTGATAGAAAATGCTTTTAATGAGAGCTGAAACACTGAAAAGTTTTAAAAATTACAGCTCTGTGTGAAAAAGGGCAGATCCCCATTTTTTTTTTTAAATCGACTATTAGCTGTTTGGCTGGACTTCTTAAAAGGACAGTTCTCTCAAAACCAATAATTCTATAATCATTTACACACCCTTCACTTGTCACAATCCTGTTTTAATTTCTTTCCAGGGTTGCCAGATTGGGTGGTAAAAAATGGCATTGGTGTAGGGATGCTCATTTCGGTTAATTTTGCCAACCGACAACTGCCGCTTGTTAACCGAATATTAACAGTTAACTGGTCAGATCAATATTAAATTGTTATTTAATAAAAAAAAAATTATGTGTCTTATTTTGTGTCTGACATTAAATATTGTATTTTAAAATACTGATTTATTTTAACTTGCGAACATATTAACAACAGAACAACAACAGAAGATCTTCACGCACCTGCAGTGTTTCCAACTAGGCTTGCCACGATAGACGGTGTTACCGGTTTTAAGATGCAACACCGGTGACATCACTTTTCCACCGTGACACCGTGCCCACATTTTTTTTTTAAGTATTCGTTTTTTTATTAAATATTTATTTGAATTAAATAGAAAATATAATTCTAAATAATTTACTTAAGACGAGAACATGTGGCTCATATGTTGACTTTTTGTAAAGTTTAGGCTACTATAGCATATAATAATTGTGTTGTTCATTCATTCATTCATTTTCTTTTCGGCTTAGTCCTTTTATTAAACCGCCAACTTATCCAGCACATTTTTAAGCAACGGATGCCCTTCCGGCCGCAACCCATCTCTGGGAAACATCCACACGCACTCATTCACACTATTACACTACGGACAATTTAGCCAACCCAATTCACCTGTACCGTATGTCTTTGGACTGTGGGGGAAACCGGAGCACCCAGAGGAAACCCACGCAGAGAGAACATGCAAACTCCACACAGAAACGCCAACTGACCCAGCCGAGGCTCCAACCAGCGACCTTCTTGCTGTAAGGCGACAGCACTACCTACTGCGCCACTGCTTCGCCTAATTGTGTTGTTTACATATGATATTGCATTCATTTGCATACATGTTTTATAAGCTGTAAAATGAAAGCCTCAGTTTGGTGTGGCCAATCACACTGAATGTGCTTTTCTATTCCAAAAATGCGAGAAGCACCAAACTCTCTGTTTTGTTGACAAGAAAAGCATGGTGCTCTTTTTTTATGTCGCTATAAAATGACTAAATCAGCTGCGTATTGTGAGCGAGTGTTGCTGTCGACCACTGCAGTAGTCTCCCCTCCATCTTTAAAAGTTCTCTGTAGTCGTCTTGACAACACAAACACTGCTGTCACCTTAACAGAAACCCCACCTCTGCTTTCATTTAATTGAAAAATGATAAAGACGCAACTGACGTAACATGCTTTTTCCACTCAGGACTTTTATTTCAACTACGAGTGCACAGCGCGCATAAGCAGCACGCAAAACCCCCGCGGCTGTTAGTAAACCATTCAAAAAATGCACCTCTCAATGCAAAAAGCATGTTCACTGTGATCGGCTCCTTAGGCAGCCAAACTTTAAAAATATATGAAATAATGTTTTTTAATCATTTAACGGATACCATTAATCGGTTAAAAACACAACATTTTGGTTAATGGTTAATTGGTTATTTTTTAGCATTGGTGGGATGACAACGATTTTGAAACGTAAGTTTTAAATGCACCTTATTTAACAAAACATAACTGTCTGCTCCTACTCCATTCAGTTAGTAGTGACCAGTGCATAGCGCAAACCGGACTAGAGGTGAAGTTGTATCTAAAGGCTCTATTTTAACAATCCAGGCGCAAAGTCTAAAGCGCAGGGTGCAAAAGCATTAAGGGCGTGTTCTAATCCACTTTTTCTATTTTAAGGACAAATACGCTCTGCGCCCCGGCGCATGGTCTAACAGTGTTGTGCTTATTCTCTTAATGAGTTATGAGTGTGTTTTGAGCATAACGTGCATTAAACCAATCAGAGTCTCATCTCCCATTCCCTTTAAGAGCCAGTTGCGTCACGCCATGGCACATTTGCTATTTACATGGCAGACTTTGTAAGTGGAAAAACTGAACGCTTCACTAGCGAGAAAACAGTTAAACAAACCATCTGCGCGAGGATAAAGAACAAGCCTTCTCCATTCAGCCTTTTTACTTTATCTTTCTCTTTACTTTTACTCTTTACTCCTTCACTTTCGTGGATAAGGAAACGGTGTTGTACGCACTCCACTGAAGACATCCATTAGCCTACATATTTTATTTTGTTTGTTAAGCACAAAGATTTGTTTCAAAACTACTTCTGAATTCAGCTCTAATTTCCAGCAAACAAATAAATGAACAATAATAACGAAATGTGGTCAAAATACAGAGTTATATCCAAACAAACGTCATATTCTTATGCCTCATATAGTGACGCATACTTCTCCGAAACTCGACAGGTGGACAAATCTAAACTTGCTTTTATTAAAACAAATATAAATATGCATATAATAAATAATATTGCAAATTATAATAATATTATACAAATGCAAATTGTCATAAATTAACTGAAAAAAGGCATGGAGGCATGAGGAAGGCATGTAGTGGTTTTCATTCATTCATTCATTCATTCATTCATTCATTCATTTTCTTTTCGACTTAGTCCCTTTATTAATCTGGGGTCGCCATACACACTCATTCACACTCATACACTAAGGACAATTTAGCCTATACAATTGACCTGACCCGCATGTCTTTGGACTGTGGGGGAAACCGGAGCGCCCAGAGGAAACCCACACAAACGCAGGGAGAATATGCAAACTCCACACAGAAACGCCAACTGAGCCAGTCGAGGCTCGAACCAGCGACCTTCTTGCTGTGAGGCCTACTGTGCCACCGCGACACCTTGTAGTGGTTTTTATATTTATGTAAAAAATAATAATTTTTGTAACATTTTAATCCTTTAACTTTTTCACATGTAAAGATATTTGTGTACTGCTGTGCATCCTGGGTATAAATAAGCTATGTGCAAGCGTTTTAACCCACATAGGCGCACTCCACTGGACTTTGGACGTTTTGGACTTTTGACCTTCAAAATAGCAACACGCAAACAATGCTCCTTAACACACCTCCTTTTTAGACCAGCATGTCCATGAGTCCACAAGGTGGCGCAAATGGATTTGCTATTTAAACAACATGGCACAAAACATGAAAATTAGGGTTGCGCTGGTCTGAAAACAGCAACAAATCGTGCCAAGCATGTCTTGCGCCTTATTGCACCGGTTGTATGATAAGACCCAAAATCTGACTCCCCGGACAAATCGGACACCCCTTCGCGTGCATGCACATCACGCATTTCCTGCAGTTCAACTCACAGCTGTTTATCATGACACTTTTATCTTTTTTTTTTTTTGTAATTGACAGCAAGAACAAACATAGAAGCGTTGTCTGATTGACACACAGCACCTAATTATGTTCAAAAGAATTTAAAACAACAAATGAGACGAATTTATACCCCATTTAGAAAGTAAAACATACTCTAATAGGTAGTGTAATCTACACAACATTAAGTGAGTGGGTGCAGTGTTTCAATGTGATCAGGTTATGTTGTGGTTCTGTGACTGCTGGTGTTGGTTGCAGTATGGTTACAAATGATGACAGTTAATGAAACTAGGTTAATTTAGATTTAAATAAATTAAAATGAAATAAAATATTAATCTAATAGGGTGTCACGGTAGCGCAATGGGTAGCACGATTGCCTCACAGCAAGAAGGTCGCTGGTTCGAGCCCCGGCTGGGTCAGCTGGCATTTCTGTGTGGAGTTTGCATGTTCTCCCCGTGTTTGCGTGGGTTTCCTCCGGGTGCTTTGGTTTCCCCCACGAGTCCAAAGACATGCGGTACAGGTGAATTGAATAAGCTAAATTGGCCGTAGGGGATGTGTGTGAATGCAAGAATGTATGGGTGTTGGGTTGCAGCTGGAAGGGCATCTGCTGTGTAAAACATATGCTGGATAAGTTGGCGGTTCATTCCGCTGTGGCGCCCCCGATAAATGAAGGGACTAAGCTGAAAGAAAATGAATGAATCTAATAATTTGGATGTTTTTTTTGTGCATTTGGGCTGGTTTGGACAGCTTTTGGGCTGGCAAAAAGTCAGCTATATCTGGCAACACTGTTTCTTTCTTCTGTTGAACACAAAAGATCATTTTATAAATGCTGAAAACCTGTAGCTATTGACTTCCAGAGTATTTGTTTTCCCACTATGGAAGTCAGTTGTTGCATGTTTCTAACATTTTTCTGAATATCTTCTTTTTGTGTTTAACAGAAGAAACTCAAACAGGTTTGGAACCACTTGAGGGTGAGTAAATAGTAAGTACACTTTGATTTTTGGGTGAACTATCCCTTTAATGCATTAAGGAAGTAACCCCTTAAGGCTAAGTACTGATTTCTAAGACTTTGTCCAGACAGGAAAAAAACTGTGTGTGTGTGTATGTGTGAGGTCTGACCTGATTCATATACTGTGTGTGTGTGTGTGTGTGTGTGCACGTGTGTAAATACTTTCCAGTACTCAGCAGCCGCCATCATTTCTTCAGTACGTCAACATTCCTGCTAAACTCTTTGCCATAATTGGGGAATTCTGGCTCTTTTTTGCCTTCATCTGTCATTCTTTAATGGCTCCAAAACCAAAAATCTGCAAAGACATCCAGAGCTCTTCTTCCTTTCCGAGAGCTGCTCATATTCCCTGTCAGTTGTTTAGAGAGGAGAAGAGACGTCTGCGTGAGATACAGGCCAGCCATTGGACAGGCTGTGGAAAAGCAGTAGGTTTGGCTCGGGGAACGTGGTTGTCTTTGCCCGGGCTCTGGAGATAAATGATCAGAAGGAACATGTAAGGCTGCGCTTCTCTCTGAGGAATAGCTATTCCACTTTACTGTGTGTCTGATCACGCACACTCAGGTTTCTGCTTTAAATCACGATTCAATAATCCTTGAGTAATCTGACCTAAATCATTGGACTGGCACAATTTACCACATGGGTAACAGAGACTAAAATTCACAACAGATGATGGGTGATAATATTCAAATAAAAACTCTGTCATCATTTATTTATCTCAAGTCGTTCTGAATGTGTATGACTTCCTGTCTTTTTGCAAAATATAAAAGAGATTGACAACAGGATTTTAATTTTTAGTTAAATTATCAATTTTTTAACATGCTATATCGGGTATTGTTACATGCCTGTCTGGAATACTTGATTCTGATTGGTCAGTCATGACATTCCTAGGTATGTTATTGCGAGATAACAACCGCTCAACAACACAGGCTCATTCAGAAACTTCGAATCATCTTGACCAGTGGCCCCCAACCTTTTTATCACCACAGACTGGTCAACATTTGACAATTTTACTGTGGCCTGGGGGGGTGGGTATGCGCAGATTGCTAGGCGACCATGAACCATTTTCTCAGAAGATGACAAGCTGACAAAACCTTGTTGCAACATGATACAAACAATTTAGCTCACCCAATTCACCTATATCACTTGTCTTTGGACTGTGGGGGAAACCGGAGCACCCGGAGGAAACCCACACGAACAAAGGGAGAACATACAAACTCCACACAGAAATGCCAACTGACCCAGCCAAGGCTCGAACCAATGACCTTCTTGCTGTGAGGCGATCGTGCTACCCACTGCGCCACCGTGACGCCCTGAGATAATTAGTCTACCGAAATGTGTATTCCATACAAAGTATGAAGCTAATCGGTCAGTTCTTGTCACATGACTCGTGGTGCGCTTGCTGTATTCTTAAGATGTTTTGGAATGGATGCATTGGAAATAACGAAAAGATGCGATATGTGAACGGCCACTGTCATTTGCGATCTCCAGCAGTTGATCTTCTTACACACAGACATGCTGAATTCACCTGATTTGTTGACAGATGGGTTGCAGATTCGTTGCTTGGCAGTTTGTGTGTCTTTCACTGGGCCTTTTCCTCTTCGCAAAGAAACTTTCCAAAGTCGTCTGTTTCTTACCTTTTTTTTCTAGCTTGTGGGTTACATTTTGGCGCTCAAGTTATCGAGATGTAACTGAATATGGTCATTTTTTTTCAAAATAATACATTTTTAAAAATAAAAGACCGTTCAGAGGGCTGCACGATATTGGACAAATCGGACATTGCAATATTTGTTTTTCTGCGATATAATCCAATATTAATATTATTTCACAAGATGCATTGATTAGGTCTATTTTGGGAGAAAAAAAAATATTAAATTACATTGATTGGGGTGATTTTATAAAGGTATGAATCATGTACCAAAAAATAAACAAATTCCAAGCAAGAATGAATTACAATAGAGCAAAAAAAGTTAAATAAACATTGCTTTATGGTTTTCCGAAGAGTCAATTTGTCAGGGTTCTGCCACTCTGGTCTTGTTAACTCTTGTTTTGGTGGCAGAGTCCAGACACTAGCTCTGTCTTGTCATGCTCTGTTGTGCTCGGCTCGAGTATTCTCGGGTCGAGCACTTGTGTTCTGTCATTGTGTGTGTCTCTGTGTGCGCGCACGGTGCGCGCTCCCGCTTGATGTGGACGTGTACGGCCTGCGCATGCTTGTGACACGCGCGCGCTCGTACTCGTGTTTGTTTTGTTCTGTCGGCATCGCGCTGTTTCATTCTCAGCGTCTCAGTCTGGTTGGTTTTGGTTTTGGTTGGCGCTGAGATGAAACATGCGCGTTGCTTATGTGTGAGCGCACGGTAAGGTGTTTTTCTATCGTGTGCTTGTGTCTTGTGTCTGTTGGTGTTGTCTAAGCACGTGGTTGGATGTTTACATTGTGACCGCATGCTTTTTGTGGTGTGCTTCTGTGTTGTCTTGAGAACACGCGGTTAATGAGTTCTCTCATTGGCTGCGTGTTCTAGTCTTGTATTGTCTAGCCCTACCCTCATTGTTAACCCATTATTAGTTTATCATGTTCACCTGTTTGTGTTAATTTACTTCAGCTTAAAATCTCCTCATGTCTGCTGTCCTGTGCCAGTTCGTCATCGTTCATCGCCTTGTCCAGTCCTGTCTAGCCCTGATCCCTGCCAGCCTGCCCAGTAAAGTTTGTTTGTATGTTTAGTTAATGTTTTCCCCCTCGGGGTAGTTTATTTTACTGTTTTGCCTTTTATTTTTATTGTGTTATAAATAAATACCCATTTATTCCTGCACCTGAGTCCTCGCTCCTTTTCCCCCACACCCAAACCTTGACACAATTAGTATTCAGGAACAGATATGGAATAATAAAATGTCAAAAACTGTGTAGTTTCCCAGTGATGGGTTGCAGCTGGAAGGGCATCCGCTGCGTAAAACATATGCTGGATAAGTTGGCAGTTCATTCCGCTGTGGTGACCCCTGATTAATAAAGGGACTAAGCCAAAAAGAAAATGAATGAATGAATAAATGAAAACTGTATAGTCTTCATTGTATTAATAATTCAGTAAAATTATTCTTCAATAAACTTACAAATGTTGTACGTTATCGTATCGAATGCTTTACACTCTTTTGAAATGTCTTTAAAACACATACATTTGATAAAGTTTCACTCTGTTGTGGTTATACTTTGCAATGATTCCACAAATCTCATGTATTGTCAATTGTTGATCAACTATAATCCTAACTCAACACTGCATATCCTGCAATGTAACTATTGCGGAAACAATTGCGATATCGATGTTGAAACGATATACAGACCTAGTTCAGACTCAGATAATAAATTAAATAGAAATGAATAATTTCTTGTTCAGCCTGGTACCAATTGATCCATGGCCTGGTACCGATCCATGGCTGGGGGGTTGGGGATAACTGATCTTGACCATCAGTGAATACGCCCACATCCTTATACATCCATCCAGATTATTTTTTATGCTTGTATATCGCGCCATATTTTTGGAATGTTTGGTGCTGTATTGCTGGTTTAGTTTCTGTCAGCTTTCTGTTCTTGACTGTTTAGCACCATCTTGTGACTGAATAATGCATAGGTTAGTCTATGCTCCATTCAGCCGGTTCGTTTCCTTCAGCTTTGCATTTAATTAAAGAACTTTTAAAATATTACAAATGAAAATAATGTTTTTCTAACCTATTTCATCATGTTTTGTGGCACATAGCTGTATAATAAGCAGGATAAAGTACATTGAGGTGTTTTTTTCACAGAATATTTATTCCTAAACTAGCTAATGTGTTTATTAAGCTCAGAATAAATATACATTTTTCATACTCTTCATGCAAATTTACAACATCTACATATAAAGTGGTATATTCAAATTTGTTTATTTTTTAATTACTAAAATAACCAGTTATCACAAATAATGAAAACTTTGGCTTATTTGAAATAATTATAAATAATTAGCTTATTTGAATTGGGCAGAATTTGTACATTAAACAGTCTTAGTTTAAAAAAATATATATATAATATATAAGTTTTTTTTTTGCTTCATTTGATTTATACATAAATAATATGGATACATACAGTATACACATATACAATACTCTACTGTAGTTCAATTCACAGTAGAATGAACAAAAAACAAACAAAAAAGCATTAGGAAAATACAGTTATATACTTAATAAATATATAAATTATAAGATCAAATTTGACATGCATACACAAATGCATGCATACACAAAATAACATTAAATAAACAAAACAAACAATGGAAATGAAAAAAAAAAATGTATATTAAATAATAAAAATAAATAAATTGTTGAATTATAAGTTAGTACAGTATAGTTTAACAAGACTATACTTATTTTATAGATTTCCGACATTGAATATTTATCGGTTATCAGACATGGCATAAAAATAATGATCAGCTTGTCTGAATCTGTTAGACATTGAGCATTCTTATCATCATATATTTCTCAGTTAAACTTTTTGGTGATTTCACATGTTCATAACGCTTTGACAGTGATAACTTGTCCTTGTGATATATGTAAAAGGCCTTTAGTTTGTAAAAAGCTATGATTGGCTAAACACTGCAAGTTTATCAGTCATCATTGTGTTGGTGAATGAATGTACCAATAAGCAAAATGTCTTTATATAAGTTTGCATTGTTGTTACAGATGAAATATAATGTGGAAAATGTGATTTAAATATTTTCCAATTGGCTCAATATTAATTAATAGTCATTCAAACAACTTTACCAAAGCCCCTCCACTTGAAGGTTGTTCTCATGCGTCCACCATGTTTGTAGTTTGTTTACACGTTTTAACCGAATTTGTAGTTCTAATCAAAATCATGTCCAATGCACAATGTATTGTGGGCAATATACTCTTCGAATGAATGAACAAATGAATGACCTGAACTTGCAGGCTATCTTAGGTTAACTGTAATAATATGTTTTTTTTTTTTTACTTATATTGCAATTGTCTTAGTGGATTGGCTTTGCTTGGTGTACATTATTGTACATTGACATAATAAACTCATTTTATTCATGTTTTGAACCGTTAAAATGTACAACATACTGTATTTAAGGTATGAAGAAAACACAAATTTAGCATAGATCACACAGACAATCGCAATCGGCTCTGTTGTCCTAACAAAAGCACAGATGAGAAAGCTCATCATCATAACTCTCTCCGATCAAAAACCTCCTAACGCGCTTTGGCTTTGTTTAAAAGGAAATGAATGAAAACACTGCAAATGTTCTGTGTGAATGAAAACACGAGTCACCGCTTCTTTGTGTGCCAGATCTCCTTACAGTTCTTAGTGAAGCTAATCATGTTTAAAAACAAGGTTAATTTCCCATTTTCTTATGAACAGGTCATGTTTGGAGACTGTCCAAATCCGATTTTGATTGAAACCTAAACCTTAGCTGCTCTTTTTTCTCCCAAGGCCAGTATTGAATAACAGTCATCAAGAAGTATGGAGAGAAAAATGCCCTCATCTGGTATCCAGAGGACCAAATGCATACGCAGCTGGTCTACTACGTACTATATTCCATGACTGACGGTCTAGTTTATCATATGTTACTCTTTTAAAGAGTTCTAATATACCTGGAGAGAGCTATCGGTTAGAATTTCCATTCATCTCAATTGCACTTGCTAGGCTAAATGCTCTTCTCAGACCGATTTTTCAGAGTTTGTATTTAACTTACCAATATTTTACCGACTTTTCAAAGAAAAAATATTCATTTGTCTGTCTCTAAAACATTTCCTGTCAGATATTGCATATAAATGTTACACTGCTTAATGTCACTTACAGTACTACAGCCAGATGTCTTGTCAATGGTGGTGAAAGGGTTAACCAGTTTCAAATGGTTCAAGTTAAATGTTAACATTTTTTATTTAGTTAACAAATCATTAAATACAAGTGAATATGAAATATGTGTATAATATATATGTATGTATTCAATATTTCATTCATTTTATACTTGAAGGGGGTGTTCATAAGAACTATTACGATCATGACTTATGACAACGATCATTAAGAGTCATTTGCTTACTTGTTATGACAACTTGACTTAAACAAATACATCACAACCGGTCTTTATCTTTGTCATGAAAACTTGACATTATCAAGACAACATCATTTGTCATAAATCTGTCATAAACATGATTCTCGTGAGCCCATTATAATTGTGTCATGAATATTTTTATGATCACTTTCTTAGTGGAACAAACTGAATTTGTCATATAAAAAGTCTCATTAAAAGCATCATTAATATTTAATGGCATTTTAATGACAAATTCAGCTTGTACCGCTGTAGATGAGGTAATATTAGTGGTGGGCCGTTATCGGTGTTAAAGTGCTGCGTTAACGCGAGACTTTTATCGGGCGATAAAAAGAAATATATCGCTGTTAATCTATTCTCAAAGTTGGGTTGGGAGCTGGGTTTATTCTACGCAAGCTATGATGACTTTCACCTTGATATTTTAGCGCAGATGTATACTTGACTGTTGAGCAGTCTGACAAAAAAGTGCCCTTCTGAATCAAATCAGCAGGATGCCCTTCTGGATCTTTTACTTACTTCGAAGACACTACTGACTACGTTTACATGGACATCTGTAATCTAGTTATTTGCCTTAATGTTCGGCAGTTCCACTTTCACTCATGAACATTTAATTTATGCCCCGTGACAAACTGGGGTATTAGACGCAAATAAGGAGTAGGGACTGGTGAGAGTGTTATGGAATTTATTAACGCATGACAAATGGAAAGGAAAAACTTCCGCATTTCGTGATGTGTGTGTGTGTGTGTGTGTGTGTGTGTGTGGTCCTTTACTGACAGCCGGGTATGTGGATCTTGTCGGAAAATATGGCGAAAAGTCCTACATGATGATAATAATTTGATTGCGGTGTTTACTTCAATAATGCCATTAATATCTGCATACTCCACGTCTTAATTCCATTTCTGTTTAGTTCATTTATGGTTTTAGTCAGATTAAGGTAATCAGAAATCGCAGTTTGGAGCTTATGTAGGCCTACAGTTCAAAATTCATGTTTAACTGAATAAACAGTTAGTAAACACAAGTACATCTTATTGAACATCATTTATTTTTATCACCAATTATCATAGTAAAACAGTTTCTCAAGCAGTTTGTGATACATTTTGGAAACAGGAGATCTAATGGGCCACTTGGCTTGAGAAACTCATTCTCAAAGACTTTTAGTCATTATTTGGGTAGCACACATATTCTGAATGCCTTCGGCAAAATTCAAATGATCCATTTTAATCTGGATTAATCTAGACTTATTCCAAGATTACAGTGAGATTAATCTAGATAAAAATAAAAAATAATCTATACCCACCTATATATATATATATATATATATATATATATATATATATATATATATATATATATATATATATATATATATATATATATATATATTAATGATGCTGTTATAAAATTCATCACATATGGTTAATGGATTCATGATAATAATGTTTATGACAGATTTATCACAAGTTTTGTTGTCTTGGTAATGTCAAGTTGTCATGGCAAAGACAAAAACAAAACAGGTTGTGATGTATTTGGCTGCGTCCGAAACCTCATACTTCCATACTATACAGTACGCTAAAATCAGTATGCGAGCTGAGTAGTATGTCCGAATTCATAGAATTCGAAAATCAGTATGCGAGAAGTACCCGGATGACTTGCTACTTCCGGCAAGATTCTGAAGTGCGCATCCCTGCACGTTGCGCTATCCCAGGATGCCCCGCGAGAGAATTCATGAATGGGAGTGAATTGACGCAACTGACGCCGGTAGGTCACGTACCATGACAAAATGGCGGATGTAGTATGTCCGAATTCCATTCATACTTCTTACATTCATACTGTATAGAACGTACTTTTCTAACGGCCGAGTAGTACGTTTAAATTCAAATGCAGTACCTACTGAGTAGTAGGCGGTTTCGGACGCAGCCCACGTTTATGTCAGGTTGTCATAATAAACAATGTCATCTTTGCATTTAAAATGTCACAACTGAGCGAATGACAGTTGTTATAAGCATGCAATGGTTTTATAAAGGTTTCATCACAGTCTCATGAACACCCCTTTAAGTACAGTGTTACAGATTACCGCATTCCATATTGATCTACTGATTAAAAAAAAACTATTTTGAGGACAAATTAATTTGTACAAAATAATGAAGTGCCTGTTATTGTTTAACAGGCACTACTCTATACATATAATAAATAAGAAAAGTACATTTTGATTTTGTGCTGATTTAAAGGTGCAGTAGGTGATCTGCCAAAATACTACCCATTAGCATAATAGCTTTGAAATATAGTACTTTATAATACAATTCCGAACAAAAAACTGTATCTAGCACATTTTCAGTTGTGTAGCAAGCAAAACCTGTCATATTGTGCAATATTTCATGCATGCAAGCGTCGCTGGTCTCACTCTTTCACACGCTTTGTTCTAAAGTGATTACTGCATGATTAGTGGTTGGCTGGCAGGGTGCAGGAATCACACTTATTACTTATGCAAACGTACATGCTATTTCATACAGAATATTCAAAGTAGCACGGTAAACAATATATGGAGCGCATCACAGGTTGTCATTGTTCAAAAATTAATCAATGATGAATATACAGTGCATCCGGAAAGTATTCATAGCACTTCACTTTTTCCACATTTTTTTATGTTACAGCCTTATTCCACAATGAATTAAATTAATTTATTTCCTCAAAATTCTACACACAATGCCCCATAATGACAATGTGAAAAAAGATTTTTTGAAATTGTTGCAAATTTATTAAAAATAAAAAACCTGAAAAATCACATGTACATAACTATATACAGCCTTTGCTCAATGCTTTGTTGATGAACCTTTGGCAGCAATTACAGTCTTAAGTGTTTTTGAATATGATGCCACAAGCTTGGCACACCTGTCTTTGGAAATTTTTGCCCATTCCTCTTTGCAGTACCTCTCAAGCTCTATCAGGTTGGATGGGAATGTGCAGCCATTTTCAGATCTCTCCAGAGATGTTCAATAGGATTTAGGTCTGGGCTCTGGCTGGGCCACTCAAGGACATTCACAGAGTTGTTGTGAAGCCACTCCATTGATATTTTGGCGGTGTGCTTGGGGTCATTGTCCTGCTGGAAGGTCAGTCTGAGGTCAAGAGCACTCTGAAGCAGGTTTTCATTCAGGATGTCTCTGTACATTGCTGCATTCATGTTTCCCTCTATCCTGACTAGTCTTCCAGTTCCTGCTGCTAAAAAACATCCCCACAACATGATGCTGCCATCAGCCTTCTCCCCCGATCACTCAGCTTAGATGGCCAACCAGCTCTAGGAAGAGCCCTGGTGGTTCCAAACATCTTCCACTTATGGATGATGGAGGCCACTGTGCTCATTGGAACTTTCAGAGCAGCAGAATTTTTTCCGTAACCTTCCCCAGCCTTGTGCCTCAAGACAATCCTGTCTCGGAGATCTACAGACAATTTCTTTGTCTTCATGCTTGGTTTGTGCTTTGACATGCACTGTCAACCGTGGGACCTTATATACACAGGTGTATGCCTTTTCAAATCATGTCCAATCAACTGAATTTACCACAGGTGAACTCCAATTAAGCTGCTGAACATATCAAGAATGATCAGTGGAAACAGAATGTACCTGAGCTCAATTTAGAGCTTCACGGCAAAGGCTGTGAATACTTATGCCAGGGGTGTCCAAACTCA
Organism: Danio kyathit; assembly: GCA_903798195.1. Taxonomy (NCBI): domain Eukaryota; kingdom Metazoa; phylum Chordata; class Actinopteri; order Cypriniformes; family Danionidae; genus Danio; species Danio kyathit. The sequence continues at coordinate 39,647,016 of LR812539.1, forward strand.
GTCCTGGAGGGCCAGTGTCCTGCAGATTTTAGCTCCAACTTGCCTCAACAAACCTGCACATATGTTTCTAGAAAGCCTAGTAAGAGCTTGATTAGCTAGCCCAGGTGTGTCTGATTGGGGTTGGAACTAAACTTTGCAGGACATCGGCCCTTCAGGACCGAGTTTGGACACCCCTGACTTATGTAGATGTGACTTTTCAGGTTTTTTATTTTTAATAAATTTGCAACAATTCAAATAACTCTTTTTTTCACATTGTCATTATGGGGGGTTGTGTGTAGAATTTTGAGGAAATAAATGAATTTTGGAATAAGGCTGTAAGATAAAAAAATGTGGAAAAAGGGAAGCGCTATGAATACTTTCCGGATGCACTGTAAAAGCAACTTCACCTCAGTAAAGCAGACTAGATGGAATAGCGCTATTTACTTATGTTTTGTTGTTAAACTAAATAAAAGTCTACATTATCGATGCTGTAATAGGTACCTTATGAAATTGAAAATAGTCACATGAATCTTTGTGATTCGCCAGAGGATTTCAGTGGCTGAACAACACTTCTGTGCATATATCCCATTAGTTACCAAAATCTACATCAGCTTTGCGTGACTAAAAGAGTCATGGTGTCGTCCTTCCTCCAGCGTCCAAAAGTACAATATTGATTTAAGATTTGAAAAAGTTTTGATTTAGCATTTGTTGTTACCGCTGTCACTCTCTCTTGTGTGCATGTGAATGCGTGTGCACGTGCAAACGGTGGATCAGTGTGAACGGGTGCACAGATGTACAAATCTACATTTGTTGACAGACAGCTTGGGCTACCAATCAGATTTATGGGAATTGTCAGCCTGACAAATTTTAATTGGATGAAAATTTATATGTTGTGTTCACACCAGACGCGGAACGCTCGGATAAATCGCGCTATTGGTGCGTAAATAGATGCGTGAACATTTTCAGTTTACTCAATTCATTCGCGCATTAAAATCCGCTTCATTCGCGCTTCAAATTCACTTCACAACAGACGTGGATTTGTGTGATGGGCAGAGCTTCTGTCTGCTCGGTGACTGTAGCTTCATTGCTAAATGGCTAACAAGGATTTTGTTAAGAAAATAGCTGTGTTTATGTGCTTTATGAAGGCTGAAAAACAGCGTTGATTCGTTTGGAGCAGTGTCTAAGTCCACTAGATCCTTTCAGAGGTGCACCCAGCTCTGTGAGCTCAAAAACTCCCCCAGAAACTTAACCTAGATGATGGAAGCATTCAGAGGTGCTTCTGACTGAGCCGAGCCCAGTTTGATGAACTGTTGTCGGGGTAGGCAGGAGGATTTTCCCCCGAGACACCAACAATAGGCGCTACGTCATAATCACGCCCCCACAAGAGCAAGCTCCTGATTGGGTAACGCAGCGCGAGTGTCGGCTGAAGTTAAAGGTGCTGTATGTAAGTTTTTGACTCTTCTAAAGCATAAAAATACCATAATATGTGTGCAGATATTTAAGAAACATCCCAAGTGAACATACTTGTTTAACTGAAAAACAATGCTGAAGTCAGATATTCTGCTTTGAAAATGGGTTTTCCGTGCCGGAACGCTGTCTTTGTTTAGATAAATTTCATATGCACGATGCCAGTTTAGCCAATTATATGTCAGCACCCTGGGTTGCCTTGTTGGAAAACAGCGTATTTCATTCATTCATTCAGAAAGGCTCTGAAAGCATGCGTCCGTGACCAAAAAGAACAGTATGGGAGACAGATGCAGTTCCACATGAGGTTATTAATTAGCAAATTACATAAATATTACGAACGTAAACATTAGGTGAGCAGGTTACATTGTAACCGCGTGTCCTAACAACACGCTGTGACGAGAGAGGCAGTGATCAGCTATTTGGCTGTTTGCACCAGACGAAACACGGCAGAAATGTAAATACAGCCTTTCAGAAGCACAGAATATGCACTCGCTCACCAAATGGTAAGGTTTAGAATCTATTTAATACATGTTAACCCACTTTAACATCAATGTAGATGCTGAATCACTCATATGTGTTTAGTTCTAAAGTTCAATTTCAGACGCTTTATTGTATTTTCAAGATCTGAGGTGAACTTTCTGCTTTCAGTATATGGCAACAAATGCCATGTAAAATGCATTCAAACTCGCATTGTTAGCATTTAGCACAGAATAAAGCACACAAGGCTTACCTGAGGTGATCTAGCTGTCATAGGTTTCTGTTGTTCAGCTGTGAGAAATAGAAGCCATTTCTAATATATCAATTCGAGGTGTTGGTTAGGACAAAAACTCCTTTTAATATGGAAAATATTCCCTCTATCGTGTGTCGTTGCTTTTATTTAGAACACAGTTTAAATCACTCGCTCCTGTACACAATCTGGCAACCCAGCGTACTTTTATTATGATCCAGGAGTGCAATACCTAGTTCAACCACTGGGTGTCAAACTTACATACTGCACCTTTAAGCGTGCAAAATTGCATCATTCGCATCGCCTCATTCGCTTGTATCGCACTGCAGGATGTCTATTCGCGTATTTGCATTGACTTAACATGTAAATCACTCGCGCTTGATGCTTCTTCCGCGTCTGGTGTGAACGCAGCATTAGTCTAATGCCTTAACCAGAATATAAAAATACAAATAAACACGTTTAGATAATTTACTTTAATCATTACAATTGAGTTGTGAAGAGACTTTCAACCAGCTAAACAAAAAATGTTTCTGAAGACAATCACCTACTGCACATTTAACATTCATTTATGGGATCATTACGATTGCCCCCTACTGGCAAACCATTGAATTTGAAAATGGTATGTTATAACTGAAAGCAAGTGAGTTTGTCAGTTTTATATGCACTCTGAACCTCTAATTCAGAGTAAATGAGTGTGCAGGACTCTTGACATATAGTATAATGTGTGAGCTGTGGGATTCCATTAACATCTTTTGTCCATTTGTCATGGTCCACACACTCTCTGACAACATCCCTGTGATGGATTAGACAGGACAGTGTATGTTAAGTGTAGTAATCTGTCTGCTGTCATTAGTGTCATCACACCCAACTACTCGCATGCTTCTCTTTCATCAGAAGCTTTTTTTTTTTACACTATATAAACAGATTTTCAGTAGCCTCCTGCACTCTGTCAGACTCTGGCCTCTCATGCTGGAGAAACACTGCATTTCCTTTTTGTCTCACGGGCTTAGCTTTAACCCTGGTTGTGCGTGTGTGTATGTCTGTCTTACAAACACTTTCTCTCCATCTCTGTTAGTTCTCATCTTGAATTGAAAAGTTTTGAGACATTTGCCCTGCTCCAAAGTCTAATGTGGGAGTGTTTTTGAAATTTGAAAACTTTCATATGGCAGACAATTTACTTCTTTATTTTTTTGTGCCTCCTAAGATGCCTTTCTCATCAAATGGTGAAGCGGTGTTATATTAATTCTTAGAAACGCATCCAGGAATGCATTCCAATAAAGTGAAAACATAAGACGGCAGACAGAAACTTTAACAAAAAAGTTTACTGTTAGCTTAGCAAAATGCTAACGTCTCCCACATGAAGACAAATACTACAGTAATTTATGATACTATAAATGCTATCAATTATTTTAGATTATGGCAACACGGTGGCTCAGTGATTTTTAATAAAACTGGATCTAGTGGTGGGCAAAGCAAGGCTTTGTGAAACACTGAAACAGTCGAAACAAATGTGTCAAAGCTTCGAAACGTTTTGATACCTGTCTCTACAGCGTTACCCAGTGGTCATTTTTTATGTATTGCTCTGGAGCAGCTTCAGCAAAGAAACAGTTAAGCAAACTGAGGTATTAAACCTTACGTTGTAGAGGTGAGATTTCAAGTGATTTACTGAAGCGGTGAGAGTTCGTGACTAGCATGCAGAGATAATGAGTTTGAATCTAGGGAGATGCAGCTATAGATGTTTGTTTTTAAATGCTCTGTTCTTGTAAGATTGGTCTGACATCCGAATGAAAACTTTGTGCATAAATATGTCTTGTTTTTGGTCATAAAAAGTAACATTAATACATTTTAATTTCAGAGTATTTGTACAAGTCGGGATTCGAACTTGGGCCATTTGCAGCACAGTTACTCTGTGAGCACGCACGGTTCACTAGGCTACATGAAATAGAGATTTTTTTCCAACCCTAATGGTCAAACGTAGATTCTCCAGGTCTCAAAATGCTTTTGAAATGACCGATGCTATGAATCGCTTTAGTCACGTGACCTGGGTCACGAGATCCCGAAGTTCAAGTGTTTCAAATCATGCTTCGGTGCAGTGTTTTGAAACACTTGAACTTCGGGATCTCGACACTGTGTCAAAACGTCAGTATCACGTCAGCCATCCCTAATGGATCTTCAACTCCATTGTCCAGCATCCCTAAGATACAGAATGTTTTCTAATTAAAAAAAAAAAAATCTAAAATACATGACATCAAATATATAATTTAATTATAAGTTTACTACAAATTCATAACTTTTAACATATTTCAAAGGCAACAGTACACTTAAAAATTGACTGTCAAATCTACAGTAACTTACTACCAATTTTGGTTGCCAGTAATGCTGTGTTCACACCACATGCGGAACATGCGAATAAATCATGTGCATAAATAGACGTGTGAACATTTAGATTTTTTCTCGCTTCATGGGCAGGGCTTCTGTCTGCCCGGTGACTCTAGCTTCATTGCTAAATGGCTAACAGGGATTTTATTGAGAGAATAGCTGTATTTATGTGCTTTTGGAAGGCTGATAAACAGAGTCTACTGTTCACTATTCAATCCATTCAGAGGTGCACCCAGCTCTCAACTCCTCCAGAAACTATACCTGGACAATGGAATCTTTTAGTGGAGCTTCAGACTGAACCGAGCCCAGTTTGATGAGCTGTTGTCCAGTGTCGGCAAGAGGATTTTCTCCCATGACATCATTTTCTCTCGGGCTACATCATAATCACTCCCTTACAAGAGAAAGCTCCTTATTGGTTAACGCGATATGCGCATTAAGAGCGTCAATCGCTCAAAACGCTTAACTCTTGCCACTTCGTTCGCGCGAATAATGTAAAATCAACTTGTTGCTTTTAAGGCAAAGGGTTTATTCACTTTTTAAAGTAAAGTAACTTTTTTTTTTTTTTTTTTTGCAGTGTACATAGTATATAGATTATTTAAAGGATATGAATGAGTTATCAGCAATAATCTCATCTTTAGAATCACATGGTCCTGAGAAATCAGTTATGTAATGTCAATATAACCTTTACCAGATGTAGGATGTCTGGTAGACCAATTCAGGTCATAAATCCTTATAAACAAGACAAGAAGATATACAAGCAAATAAGGGAGTAAAATTAGAATTTACTCAACTATTGACACACCCTCATGTGGTTCCTTTATGATTTTTTTTAATCTGCTGAAAACAAAAGAAGACATTTTAAAGAAAACTGAAGACCTGTAACCATTGACTTCCATAGTAGGAAAAACAAATACTATAGATGTCATTACAGGTTTCCAAAAATCTTTTTTGTGTTTAAGAAATGAAAGAAACTCAAAGGTCTGAAACAAGGAAAGGGTGAGTAAAGGATGACAGAACTTTCTCTTTTGGATGAACTATCTCTTTAAGACCGTCATATTGTCACCCCTACCAAAATAATAATAATTAGGGATGTAACGATTCATCTAACTCACAATTCGTCAATCCGCGAAAACGCTCAACTCGCGCTGCGTCATTCGCGTCGCCTCATTCACGTGTATTGTGCCGCAGGATGTCTATTTGCGTCTTTGCATTGATTTAACATGTAAATTACTCGCACTTGATGTTTCATCCGCGTCTGGTGTGAACACAGCATAAGACTGTAAATTTACAAGCACACTGCAAATAAGTAATTACACTTGTGCTGTATTTTCTTACATTACACTTGTAATTGAAGAGTTCAGATGCAAAACCCTCTAAATCCATCAGACCTCTTTTCTTGTAAATGAGCCTTTTCTATCAGGCTCCTATAGTTAGGTTCAGAAGTTTCATTTTATAGATAATGAAAACGTTATGAGCTAGTAAATAAATAACTCTTTTTCAAAAATGTCACTTTAGACAATTGTTTGGTTTTTAACAAGGTAGATTTTCTTTTGCATCAAAACCAGCTAAATCCACTTGTGCTTTCTTTGCAAAAACCTCTAAATCCACCTATCGGGGCAAGACATGGGAATTAGTTAAAAAATCACTAAATATGCAATTAGAAATTATTTTACCAAACATAAAACACATTACACAAACCACTTAAAATTAAAAATACATAAATATGTCAAGTAAGTGGCGGTTCATTCCGCTGTGGTAACCCCTGATAAACCAGAGACTAAGCAGAAGGAAAATGAATGAAATCTGTCAGGTAAGTGCATTAAGTCAATAACATTAAAATTGACATTAATTAAATCTTAACAATATTTTGTCATTTCTGATATTTGGGTAAAGCAATGTAAACATTGCAAACTAAACTTGTGAAAGATCAATATTTGTACATTGTCCAATAATATAAAAAGCTTATCAGGTGTATAGATAGTATACATATAAATAATGTATAGTTGTATACATTATATTTTTCTTTTAAATATTAGCTTACATTAGCAAATAAAACACAATGTAGGCCTACTGGACAAAAAGGGGATGTCTCTCAGACACCTTTTAGAAGTCATTCATTCATTCTCACCATACTCGGGGTCATGGTCTCTTTTTCGTCTTTTGTTTGTCCTCATAGCATCCATGTGGGAGAAAAGAACGACATCTTAAGTTTGTCTTTGCCGTTTAATGTTTTTTTTTTTTTAAATCAAGAATGAAAATATACAACCACAATCAGGAGCTCAATATAAAAGAGATACAAAAGAGGGAAAATACAAGCTACATTGGCTGCAGAAAGAAAAAAGACTAACAAAACAAAGAAAGGGGTAATTAAATCACAATTGTATAAAAGTGTATGAAAATAAATAAGTTAAGAGCATTACAGGAAAGCCATCTAACTCAAATGAGAGTCAATAGACAACAGTTCTTCATGTAGAACCAAGAATCTGACACATTTTTGTTGTTACACATATGGAAAGATTTGAGCAGTGAGTCAACTTCAATCAAAAAATGTCGAAAAGTAGGGATTGAAGCCATGCATTTTTGTTTATGTATAAAAAACTCCAAACAAGATAAAAAATGTTGAAGATAAACTCTTTAGATTTATGTGAAGATTCTGAGTAATAACACATCATTTCTTTTAAACTAAAAATCAAATCAAATCAAATCACTTTTATTGTCACATCATCAGCAGCACGTGTGCTATGATGAGTGAAAAGCTTAGGTGCTGGCTCCAGACAGTGCAAAATACAAAACGCAACGAAGTTTGCTGGGAGCTCGCAACACGGCAGCCATGCTCGGCGCCAAAAGATTGTGCAAAGGTAGGAGAAGTGTTTAAAAAATGATACAGGTCGAACCAAAATGTCTAAACAAATTCACACAAACAAAATAAATGTATTGAAGTTTCATCATCCTTACCACAAAATGTACAATTACTCGGAATATCAACATATTTGGAAACAAATGAGTTAGCTGGATATATTTTATGAAATATTTTAAAGTGGATTTCTTTTGTTTTATTAGGAAGAACGTATTTAAGCTTTTCTCCAGTCTATATTATTAATTAATGCAGCCACCGTTTAATGTATAGTAAATCGGACTCATTCAAACTAGCGTCACTGCGCAAAAAAATTTATGAATGCATGTTACACTTCCAACTGTACAGTGTGTTTTCTTTTTCTTATAATGCACAGAGTTTGAGGTAAGGGACGTTTTCATTTGCTATTCAGTTACAGTCAGACATGTTTATGCAGTTCATCGAAATCCATCTTTTAAAATCTAAATCGGAAGCGGAGTCTCCTCATAAATGCCGGTTTATCAGCTCGCTGCTACATTGAAAACATATGATTCGATTCGCGTCTTTTGATTGGTTCTCGGGACATAGTGGCTTTTGCTGTCAAACACAAGTGGCGTTTAGAGGCTTTTGCCAACAAACTGTTATTTCTGAATGTGCTGATGCTGGGATTTAGATGATTTGAAGCAAATTTATTTGTTGATCGTGTACTATGTGCATTCGCTCAATGTCATTAGCTCATTTTCGCATCTGAACTCTTCAAATATTATTTTACAGTATCAAAATTGCCAGTAATTTACTGTAAAAATGACAGTAAATTGTAATTATTAATTTGCAGTGTAATTATGAAATTACACATGTTCACCAGTCACTACAAGAGGAAAATTATTATTATTACCCCCCATTTAGGGATAAGTGACACAGAAGTTAATTAGTTTTAAAATGAATTAAAGATTAATTGACTGGCGCAAAGTGTCTTGATTTGTTTTGAATTGTTTTAGAAGTCCTGCTATTGGCTCAGTGTTTTTCTCCCCCTCTGATCTCCTCGGCTCAAACGCGAACGTCTAAATTGACTCTGATTGTGTTTTCTCCTAGGTGTGGATTGGGGCCAAAATGAAAAAATATTTCTCACTCTTTGAAGTGCAGACAGTAATTTGCTAGGTGGCATTGAGGAATGTCTTGCTAAACTATCTCTGCTATCAATTCCTTTTATATTCCACAACAAGAAAGTCGATATTAGAGCCAAACCGGCCACCTGGAGCCGAGAAAACTCGAAGCAGTGGTGGGAAGCGAATCGCAGCAGCGTTCATTGTTTGTATCTGTCGGAATCAAAGAGATATTGGCTTTATGAGCGATCAAACACACACAGTGACCGCAGAGGACAGTGGATTTCTTATTGGAGAGGACGGGTGGTCTGTTTCCACACATTCATGCGCACACAAACACACACATAATGCATCTGAATCTGTCATGAACTCTCCGTTAGATATTTTGGCACATAGCGAGACTTCAGACTGTCTGAATTCGGCCCAACAACAGTCTTGCTGATATGATATGGAGGTTTTAGATGGTGCATCTGTCCCGGCTTGATCTGTTGGAGGTCTTGCATTGTGTTTCTGTGCTTTAGATTGTAACATTTTTTTTCTGTAGATTGTTTGTTAGCGAGCAGAGAGTCTGTGTGTTGGAGAGGACCAAAAGATGGGCATCAGGCATCGTTTCCCAGGCTTTGATTTTGATGGTGGGTTTCATTTCAGATTACAGGATCTGGAGGTTTCCCAAAGGACTCCAAATGGAAAGAATTAGTCAGTTGAAAAACGCAGATGTGTTCGATTGTCCGGTAAACCCCCTAGTTGACTAGTTTTTCCAAGTAGATTGAGTTTTTTGCATTAAGCATGAAATGTGTTTTTCAGTAAAGATGTTGTGGTACAGAGTGTTTTGTGCCCAGTAACAATAATCAGAGGTTTTCCGATTTTACTTGAACATCTGCCCAGTTAAACAGAAAGAAGGCATCTGACTAACTTGAATGACTTGTTTTGGTAACACTTTATTTTGATGGTCCATTTGAGTATTAGTAGACTGTCTGCTTAATATCTGTTGATACTGACATTTAACAGTCCTTCAACAGACATTTAACTGACTATAAGAAACTTTGCAAGTACATGTCAACTTACACTAACCCCAACCCTAACCCCAACCCAACAGTCTACTTATAATCTAAGGAGAATTAATTGACATGTAACTTATATTCAACAAACGGACCATCGAAATAAAGTGTGACCCTTGTTTTAATTTTATGGTTACATTTTTGATGTAAGTAAAGTAAATTCTACCACACAGAAATCTGTCATTCAGCAAAGCAGCAACTTATTCAAATATGAGTATAAATTGGGATAGAATAGAAATTATATAATGTGTGTAATTATCTAATAATAATCTAAGAAAAATATATGACACACTGTTTTTAGTGTGAAGGAACTATGCATATTACTTTTATTTTGCCTGTGTTTTAGATTATGTATCCATTCATATTTATTTAGAATGATGTATATGCAGTTGAAACCAGAAGTTTACATACACTGTAAAAAGGCACATAACCATTTTTTAAAAAGTCAGATGTTAATAATAAACTTTTTCTCTTTTAGGTAAGTTAGGATTATCAAATTTGTTTCTGTTCTGCTTAATAGCAGAATAATGAGAGAGATATTGTTTGAGAAATTGTTATAACTTTTCTTGAAAGTCAAGTTTACATACAATAAGTTTATTATGCCTCTGAAAAAGCTCAGATGATGGTGTCAAGGTTTTGGAAGTTTCTGATTGGCTTATTGACAACATTTGAGTTAATTGATGGCACAACTGTAGAATAGCATTTAAGGAAAACCTCAAACACACTGCTTCCTTGTGTGAGAAATCAACAAGCCAGAATCAACAAAAAAGCCAGATTACAATTTGCTAAATTACACTGGGGAAAAGAATAATTTTTGGAGACATGTCCTGTGGTCTAATGGAACTGAGATTGAACTGTTTGGCCATAATGACCAGTGGTACATTTGGAGGACAAAGGGGAAAGCTTACAAGCCTAGGAACACCATCCCAACTTTGAAGTATGGGGGCGGCAGCGTCATGTTTTGGGGCTGTGTTGCTGCAGGAGGGACTGATTCACTTCACAGCATTGATGGCATTATGAAGAAAGAACATTATGTAGAAATACTGAAGCAACATCTCAAGACATCAGCCAGAACTTGGCCACAAATGGGTCTTCCAAACAGACTATGACCCTAAGCATACTGCCAAATTAGTAAAAAATTGCTTTAAGGACAACAGAGTGAATGTTTTGGAGTGGCCATCACAAAGCCCTGAACTCAATCCTATAGAAAATTTGTGGGCAGAGTTGAAAAAGCTTGTGCGAGCAAGACAGCCAACAATTCTGACTCAGTTACGCCAATTCTGTCAGGAGGAATGGGCCAAAATTCCTGCAAACTATTGTGAGAAGCTTGTGGAAGGATACCCAAAACATTTGACCAAAGTTATACAATTAAGAGTCTAGAAGTCTAGAAATTAATAAAAAATTATCCCCCAAAAAAAATGCTCTTATTATTCTGGCATTTAGCAAATGTAAATGATTTAGGTAATCCTAACGGACCTAAAATAGTAAACGTTTTGTATAATTTACCATCAGACATTTTTTGTCCTTTTTTTTTGAATGTATGTAAACTTCTGGTTTCAACTGTACACACACATATATATATATATATATATATATATATATATATATATATATATATATATATATATATATATATATATATATATATATATATATATATATATATATATATATATATATATATGGTTCATTTAAAGGGGTGGTCTCAAGTGTAATTTAAGGCTTGGTTGTGTTCATAAGATGCAGAGAAATGTGTGCTAATTCGTCATTTGTAAAAAATCACGATATTTTTTCATATATCTTACTTTGATTATATACTGCTACTCAGCTAACATGAAAACGACTGTTATATTTCCTAGTTCCTCCGAAAGCCTGCCCTCCAGAGGCTCTGATTGGTCAGCTAACATAATGTGCTGTGATTTGTGGATCGGCTCCATGTCATGTCCAGTCACTAGCATGCGCTGTGCCTCTGCTGTGTAAATACTGTCAGTCAGTGTAGCCGTGTCAGTGTGAGCCTGAATCAGACAGAAAAATGAAGAGGACACAGCTGAACCTCATGTCTGCTCTGTAAAATTAAATCTGATAAGTGTCTTTCACATATATTTAGGTTATAAGCATGTGTAAGTAATATGAAAAGTTTACATATCTTTTCGAGTTCTTTATCTGATATGTAGAACGCACAGAAAGTGGCTGCATAGAGAGACACTGCAGTGCTGCTGAAAAGTGTGGGTGTTTACAGCAGTTTGACTGATAAATATGAATTTGTAGCTAAATTGTTAACTGTTCCAAACAGCATTTCCCATTGTTTATGTCCTGCTACAACATACCGTTAATGCTAGAAACAATGCATGTCATACTGTAGATCTATTTTAACTTCTCTCTTTGTGTCATGTCTTTTAGAAGCCCAAATACAGAAACAGAAGAATTTTCAGCCACGTTGTAAAAATAACTCAAAAACACAACAGAATGCAGTGCAAAATTATAAACTATAACATTTATATGGTATTCCTTCATATGTATTATTGTTTACTCATTGTGTCCCCCCCCCCCCCCCCCCATTCTATATATAGTATTATATATTATATAGTCAGGGTTCATACAGTCATCGAAAACCTGGAAAAGTCATGGAATTTTGACATGGCATTTTCCAGGCCTGGAAAAGTTTTGGAAAAAACAGAAAAACCCACAAAGTTTTAGAAAAGTCATGGAAATTAGTTTAACAAATATCTGTATTTTTTGTATTTGAATTGATTGGGGAGATTGAATCTCAAATAATATATAACAAATAAATTACAAGCATAGATAAATAACATTTCAAGAGTTCACACTTAGCTGATGATTTATTATAAAGCTTGTTTGGCATGCTGTCCCGGGAGAGACCCCTGAGCTCATAAGATCCTCGAGCCCGGGGCTCCCTCCCGTTGCAAGATTGAGCTCAGGTAGATCTCAAGAACTCCCCAAAATGCCTTATATAGCTCGGGACAGCAGCCGCGTATTGAAGAACCCCCCAAAATGCAGATGGAACAATGCAATATCTGGCTGCTGGATATAATATTGATAGCTTAGGAAAGGGAGGCTCCTGCGGGAGCAGAGAAAAGTCGACTCCTGCGGGAGTCTAAGCAGGGGTGTGGGAGGGGCTGCATTGACTCAGAGTCGAAGCTCAGATACACTCCTGCAGGAGTGAGAGCTGGGGGGTGGGTAGGCTCCTGCGGGAGTCTGGAAAGGTTTTGGTCGGTGAAGACTCCAATAAAAGAGGGTGTAAGGGGGGCCTAGGGCCTAGGGCCTTTAAATTGGAAGGTTTTGATGTTGCTGTTGAAGTTGTTGTTGAATTTGTTGTTGGAGTTATAGTTGAGGAGTAGTTGTTTTTTGAAGTAGAAGTAGTTGCTGTTGTTATTGTAGCAGTAGCAGCAACAGCATCAGTAGCAGTAGCAGTAGCAGCTGATGCGGAGCAGAGCTGTCTTCAAAGCGAAGATAGTGGTGATACGTAACCCGGGGTATTTGTAGAAGCTTAGGGATCGTCTGATTGGTGCATAGTGAATTTGGATAATGTGGGTCCAGCCGCTAGCAATCATAAGCACGTGATCCTCTCGAAATTAGTTTATAAATAAACTTCACATAGCAAAGATAAAAGTGAATTATAGTTTTCAGGTATTCACTTTTCTGGTACAGATATTGAATAACCAACACTGCATAGTCTTCTTTGTATATTATTTAATCTTTATTAAAGTACGAAAAATGTCTTGTGGTCGGATGTTTTAAAATTTGAAATATTGAAATGTTGGGGCAACCCAGTGGCGCAGTAGGTAGTGCTGTTGCCTCACAGCAAGAACGTCGCTGGGTCGCAGGTTTGAACCTCGGCTGGGCTGGGTCAGTTGGCGTTTCTGTGTGGAGTTTGCATGTTCTCCCTGGGTTCGCGTGGGTTTCCTCCGGGTGCTCCGGTTTCCCCCACAGTCCAAAGACATGCAGTACAGGTGAATTGGGTAAGCTAAATTGTCCATAGAGTGTGAATGTGTGTGTGGAAGTTCCCAGAGATGGGTTGCGGCTGGAAGGGCATCCGCTGCGTAAAATCGTGCTGGATAAGTTGGCGGTTCATTCCGCTGTGGCGACCCCGCAAGGGACAAAGCCGACAAGAAAATGAATGAATGAATATTGAAATGTTTACACAGTCACAGGCCTTAAAGGGACAGTTTACTCAAAGATTAAAATGTACTCACTATTTACTCACACTTCACTTGTTTCAATACTATAGGAGTTATTAAATTTTATTATTTTTGTGTTCATAAAAAAAAAAAAAAGAAAACTCAAATGTTTGAAACAAGTTAAAAGTGTAATGAAATTGGTAAGTAATTTTTGGGAAAACTATCTCTTTAAAAAAAAAAAAAAAAAAAATTTACCATGTACAGTTGAAGTCAGAATTATTAGCCCCCCTGAATTACTAACCCCCCTGTTTATTTTTTTCCCACTTTCTGTTTAACAGAGAGAAGATTTTTTTCAACCGATTACTAAACATAATAGTTTTAATAACTCATTTCTAATAACTGATTTATTTTATCTTTGCCATGATGACAGAAAATAATATTTGACTAGATATTTTTCAAGACACTTCTATACAGCTTAAAGTGACATTTAAAGGCTTAACTAGGTTAATTAGGTAACTAGGCAGGTTAGGGTAATTAGGCAAGTTATTGTACAGTATAACGATGGTTTGTTCTGTAGACTATCAAAAAAAATATATAGCTTAAAGGGGCTAATAATTTTGACCTTAAAATGGCTTTCAAAAAAATTAAAACTGCTTTTTATTCTAGCCGAAATAAAACAAATAAGACTTTTACCAGAATAAAAAAAAATATCGGACATACTGTGAAAATTTCCATCATTTGGGAAATATTTAAAAAAGAAAAAAAAATTCAATGGGGGGGCTAATATTTCTGACTTCAACTGTATATATAGACATTACATGAAACATTACGTCATGCAAATACTTGAAAGTTCTGGAAAAGTCTTGGAAAAGTCATGGAATTTTTTGTAGAAATATGTGTATGAACTCTGTATAGTATATAATCTCATCTTAAGGATCACATGGTCCTGTTGCTGTAAAAAACCTGTTATGCAATGTCAAAATCGCTCACATTTTCCCATAGGTAGGATGTCTGGTAGACTAATTCAGGTCGTAAATTCTCATAAACAAGTCCGTTTTAACCTAGAAGAAAGACAAGCAAATACGGGAGTAAAGCTTAGCCTAAAGGGAGTTTACTTCACTATTTACTCACCCTCGTGTGGTTCCTTTATGTCTTCCTTTAGTCTGCTGAGCACATAAGATTGTATTTTGAAGAAAACTGAAAACTTGTAACTATTGACTTCCATAGTAAGAAAAACAAATACTATAAAAGTCAATACAGCGTTCCAAAAATATTTTGTGTTTAAGAAAAGAAAGAAGCTCGTAGGTCTGAAACAAGTAAAGGGTGAGTAAAGGATTTTCCCTTTTGGATGAACTATCCCTTCAAGACCATCAAATTGTCACACTTACCAAAATAATAATAATAATACAGAGATGAATCCAAGATGTCTCTTTATTGACCGGAGATCAAAAATTATGCAAATTATGTCCAAACAGTGAACATATGTGAGCAATAGTCATGGCAGAATCGTGAGCCGATAGCATCCCAAAGTCAGCCGAAACCAGGCAAACAGACCAGGTAATCAAGAGGTAGCCCACAAGAGCCCTGACAAGATACAGAGTAACATAAACAAGCAATACCAAACTGACAATCAAACAAAGGACCGCCGCTCAGATATAGTCATGGTAATTAGCCACAGCTGGGCGACTAATCAGAACCGCTGATCAGCATAGCAATAAACCACATGACCACAACAACACTGACATGCCACAACAGCACACGTGGAGGTAAGCAAAACATAACCATGCGACAACAACACAGACAATACCAGAAATGCGTGAACTCCAACGACCGCGACACAAATGTGTTTTTTGTTTGTTTGTTTGTTTGTTTTATTAATTAAAGACATACATTTCTTTTGTCCTTTCTCAAGGTCATTTTAGACTCCTTTTAGAAGTCACTAGACTCCTTTTTTTGTTAAACTATCCATGAAGTTATAGTAATATTATTATCAAATAACTTAAAAATCAATTTAGCATTTTCTCCATATCTCACACATTGTTGGGACTGAATTTATTTTCATAAATATGTACTTGTATCACTATTGGTGAACGATTGCAGCAGTCAATCAATCAATCAATCAATCAATCAATCAATCAATCAATCAATCAATCAATCAGGCCTTGACGTTAAAGCTGCGGTCACACTAGAGTTTGTGCATGCGAAATTCTGTCGTACAGTGCTGCGAAAAGAGGCGTGATTAAGCAAGATGATTAGACATAAAAAAAAGCGAGCGATTGCTCCATGTTTTAAATTTCTGTCCAGAGAGGTCATGTATTGATTCTCAATTGATCTCACTCAGTCAAGTGATGCGATTTCGCAGGTCAGAGTTCACCAAGCTTGAACTTTGCACCACAGCGAAAAGCTAAACTTGACGCATGACCCTGCGTTTCCGGTCTGACGCATTCGCGTGCGTATGAATGGAAGTCTATGGGGAGAAAAGTCCAGTGTGACCGCAGCTTAACAGCCTCCAACTCATCAAATGCTGGTAGATTTCAGCTGTGGCTCAGTGGCAGCCCCTCTCACTAGCCACTTTGGCTTATTAAAAATAATTTTTAAGTTGCCAGTGCTGGCTCATCCCTAAAAATTAGAATCTTGGTTTATGATCGTTTGTCAATATCCATGCAAATGTGATCTTGGAATCGAGAAGCAGCATGACTGACCAAAATAACTGTTTGCACGAGAAAAAGAAAGCAGGTGAATAATGAATTAGATGATCAGGCGCACGGTGAGACACAGGCAATCCTCACTCACTGATGAGGGCTTTAGTGTCGCGCAACAAAGGCATAGAATTGGCATGGACGGAGGGGACGTGTCCCCACCAATAGCTCCCAATTACTGAACTGTCCCTACAAATTATTTAATTGACTTCAATATAAAGTAACGCTCCTTTTTCTCTTAACCTACACGTGCACCAAGTCAAGTTCACCGTAATACTATCAACCAAGGAATTATTAAAAATTCAGTTTCGATTTTGGCCTCCATGATTATGAAAAACAATAGAATAAAAGGATAAAACTAAAACACACCTCTCTAAATTTCTCTACATTCATACATCCTCAAAGCCCGACTGCAGTAAAATCATGTAAATTGACTTTTGCAACATGGACGTGATTGTTATTTTTATTATTAAGTGTTTATTTTATATTATTAAGTACTTTATTCATGTTTTTAATAGCACAAAACATAATTTGTGGTGTTCAATGCATGCGCTCTAGGGATGTATGTCCCCATCAATGTCAAGAGCGAATCTACACTCTTGTCACGCACACAGCTGATGTGATGCACGCGAGTTTTTAAAAAGCAAGCACGCTACAGTTTCAAGCAACTGTGCCTGGAAACTTAACTGGAGTGATTGGTTCTCTTTGAAACAGACGGGAAATAAAACTATGCTCGTGCACCCACAATCCTGCTGCTTTTAAGAGCTCCAGATTCTTGTGTCAGCAGCAGCGGTTGCTGCTTTCGCTTTAACCTTTTTTTGAACAGATTATTAAAGGGCCTAATGTTAAAAGTGTGCGTGCGATCATCCTTTCATTATCACACATGGAATGTTTTTCACCTTCTTTCTTTTGCTTAGTTATTTTTGTTCAAATGTTTTAATTATTATCATTTACGATATCATTGCTTTATTAGGAGATTAACTCTCCATTTATGTATAGTTATATGGTGGTCTGGGACCTTTATGGCTCATTTCCACTGAGTGGTATGGTATGGTATGGTACAGTTTGGTACGCTTTTATGGCCCTTTCCACTGTCAAAAGATACCTAAAAGTGAACCGTACCGTACCACTTTTTTGAACCACTATTATGAACTCGGAATGACTTTCTAACAGAGGTTACATGTGCTGGTGAAGATTAAAGATACAAATGAGAGACTTTGTGCTATATGTTTTTTTTAACCCAAATAATGACTAAATGTATGCTGTGTGCAGTTTTTCTGTAATTTGTAACATATTGGAGACTGTAAGGTCTGTATGTGTTCATATATGTTGCATTTATTTATTTATTTTATATAATTACAGTAGGCTATTTCACACTATCATTGATCTGCAGTTATAATCAAATCATGTTCATATAAATGTTAGTAATAAACATTCATACACAAGTATTTATGTGTATGATGCAGCTGTACCATTGGTACCCTTTTGGCAGTGGAAACGCAAGCCTGATAAAGGGTGACTCGTACCGTACTGTACCACTCAGTGGAAACTGCCAATTAGCCTGGACAGTGGTACTGTGCATAGTTTTAGATACATGAGAATATTTTTTTTAATGTAAATTGTTTTAAGAACATTTTTGTTGAATAAAAAGTGCATGCATACAGCTATATTTTGCTTGTTTTGACATGTTATTTGAAATTTGTGGCAAGGAAATAATTAGTGTGGCCAGAGAAAAACTTTGAAAAAGTCCTGAAAAGTCATGCGAAATAAACTATTAATAAAAAATGTAATAAAATAAAAAATAAATGCAATGCAACACTAAATTTAAATCAAGTAATTTTAGCATGCCAAATTCAAATTCAAAATATATTTTCCCAACAACACAATTGTGGCTTGTAAAAATGACAAGTGCCTGGTAACGTTGGAAAGCTACTAGACACAGTGGCTGGTGATCAAAAAAGTTAATGTCAAGCCAATCAATCAATCAATCAATCAATCAATCAATCAATCAATCAATCAATCAATCAATCAATCAATCAATCAATCAATCAATCAATCAATCAATCAATCAACGAATCAACGTATCAATTACTTTTATTTGTCTTAACGTGAAGGTTTAATTATGATTTCAAAATAATTTTCAAAAATCTCCAAAAAACCCATTTGTGTAGGCATTATGAGGGTTAAGAAAGGAAAAGCTCCTCTAACCCCAATGACACCATCATTTTTATATGAAACAGATATAACACACCCTGTTTGGAGAGGATTTTGGGAAAGGACAAAAGTATATGCGAGTCTCTATTGTTTGGACATCAGCACTTTCGGTGCGTTTAGAGCACGTGCGGCGGCAGCCCTTTATGCAGTGGTGTCGATTTATGCAGCGTGTGGGCATTTCCTTCGTAATGAACCCTCGGGGGAATGAAGAGGGAGGGTTTTGGAGGGAGGGAGTTGGCGGGACTGTAATATTTCCTGCGAGACTGAGCTAAACGACTAGCTCAGCGGCCCGTTCTTCAATTTTGCGATGACTGAGGGGGGCTCCGGCATGACTTTAACAGCCCTGCTTGAAGTTCACATTTGATATTCCAGCACATCAGAGAAGAGGTCTAACCTTGCCATCGATTCACGCTCTCATTTGGGCTGTCTAATTTGCTATGGAAGCGAAGGGAAAAGACCCTGCGCTCTGGCAGGGAAAAGCCAATAAGTCGTAGGGACTGCTACGTGTCCTACAATCGATTAGCTCTGTGTGGGTAAAGCCTTGTAGAGTCTCTCTCTCTCTCTCTCTCTTGCTCTTGTTACGTGAACGGCGCCCCTGGCAATGGACGCGGCCCATCAGTCAAAGCCAACGAATCTCAACTCGACACAGCAAGAGCGCAACATGAGCTGTCAAGTGTATCTGTCAGTGAGTTTGTTCACTCTGGCAGAAAGATTCGTATTGATCTTCGCTCGTGGTTTGGATTTCCTTCTTTGCCCTCATAGACTATTCCTCTTTAAATGGTATAAACAAGACAATCTCACATTTTCTTCCTAAAAGCGTCAGGTTGTTCTGAAACATTAGTGAAGAGTTTGTTGTTTTGCTTATGACAGGCAATGTCACAGAGTTTCAGAGATGGCCACACGAGTTAGAAAGAGGACCGATCGATTCGGAGATCAGGTTGCCCGAGGGTTTCTTCCAAAGCTGATGAAAACATGATATAGCAGGCTCACAGAAATAGCCCTGATTCGCTTAATGGACTTGATTGTGCAAGCTTTGTGTTCTACCTGTTTTTGAAAAAGCTTAATCTCTGCCTCTCTTTCAAACCCTGTCAGGCGGGGATGATCCGCGCAGGTCAGGAGGAGTTTTTTATCGAGCCACTGGAGAGAGAAGGCGACATGACAGGAGAGGAGGAAGGAGGACCCGGGCGTCATCACATCGTCTACCGCGCCTCTGACATCAAGAAGCCGGCCGTCAATCAGCCCGCTGACTTTCACCCCAGAGGTCAGACCACCTTTATGACACCAGCTCGTCATGGAGAGCTGCTGAGAGCTTTCACATGCATGCTGATGACTATAGGGAGAGATGCTGAGTTTCATGCGGTTGACATTACAGAATTATTTGGCCTCCTCCTGCGCTATTTCTGCGCAGAATTTTGTTTAAAAATCTGTGGATTTAAGCGGAATGATTTTGGGAGCATCATAACTAAAAACTTAATAGTGTATACAACATTTTTTAACTTTTATATAATGTTTACAATGCAGATCGAATTAGATCCATTTATTTGGTAAACAAAGCAAGTCTCTCATATAATATATCTACTAAAAGACAAAGGCCCAGTTTCACAAACCAGGTTTAGCTTAAGCCAGGACTAGGCCTTAGTTAAATTAGGCTATTTAAGCCACATTTATAAAAATGGCCTAGGAAAAATACATTACTGATGTGCATCGGAGACAAAAAATGACACTGCCATATTTTAAGACATCTCACTCTGAGTTATTTTCAGTTGAGAGAGCTCAAACATGCAATTTAATCCAAGACTAGCCTTAAACCTTGTTTGTGAAACCGGGGGAAAAAATATTACTTTACAAACTGCATTGCAAATAAATCAATTGAACATTTTCATATTAGTCAATAATATTACTTAAATTCATTTAAAAAAACTGAATAAATATAAATTTACACACATTTACACAAGTAAATAATGACTCAATGATGAGCTGAAAATCTGCGGATTTCTGCACGTGCAGATTCCGTGTGGCCCTACTCATTTCTAATAACTAATTTCCTTTATCTTTGCCATGATGATGATACATAATATTTTACTATATATTTTTCAAGATACTAGTATTTAGCTTTAAGTGCAATGTAAAGGGTTTACTAGGTTAATTAGGTTAAAGGTGCAGTAGGTGATCTGCCAAAATGCTAACCATTAGCATAATAGCTTTGAAAACACAGTCCCTCCCCTGCCGTCCAAAGCCACACCTCCTGAAATCACGAACACGCACATTAAAGATGACAGTAGACGACCCACTAGATCATGTCATTCACCAGTTAGAAAACTTAATAGTATTTTAAAATACTTAAATTCTGAGTGAAAAACTGTATTATATCCAGCACATTTTCAGTTGTGTAGCTAACAGTTATATTATTTAGAATATTTCATGCATGCAAGGATCGCTGGTCTCACTCTCTCACACGCTTTGTCCTAAAGCGAGTATGCTTAGCAACCCATACGCAAGCCATATGCTAAGCCATACTTCCATGCTATTTCAGACCAAATATTCAAAGTAGCATGGTACATAATATAGGGAGCACATCACAGGTTGTCATTGTTCAAAAATGGACCAATGTGATGTGAATATAAAACCAACTTCACCTCAGTAAAGCAGGCTAGGCGGAATAGCGCTATTTACTTATGTTTTGTTATTAAACAAAATAAAAATCTACATTATCGATGCTGTAAAAGGTCCCTTATAAAGCTGAAACTAGTCACATCAATCTTTTGGCGGAAAATTTCAGTGGCTGAACAGCACTTGCGTGCATATAGCCCATTCGTAAAACAAGATCTACATACATTCGCTTAACTAAAAGGGTTTTAAAACATACCTGTCTAAATGAAATACTTCAGCCATGTTGTCGTCCTTCATCCAGCGTGCAAAAGTAACTCCAACATTGATTCAGGATTTGAAAAATTTTTTAATTCAGCGTTTGTTTTTAACGTTCTCACTTTCTCGTGTGCACGTGAACGCGTGTGCACGCACAAACGGCAGATCTGTCTGCGTGAAAGGGTGCACAGATGTGCAAATCTACATTTGTTGACAGACGGTTTGGGCTACTTATCAGAATTATGTGAATTGTCTATATACTAGCAAAAAATAACATTCATTGTTTGTAAAATGCATGCAGATGTCTATGGAGATGACCGTAATAATAATTTGAAAATGTGTGATATTAGATGCACATTTTTAGAACATTTAGTCTATACTTCACCAAGTTAAACAGCCATTTACTTTCATGTCATTTGGAAGAAATTTAGGAATTAACTTGAATTAACTCTGATCCCTTCCCTAACACGGCTGTGCCCAACCACCCGTCATAGATCAAATAATATGATCATTCTTAGGCTGTTTAAATGACAAAATACATGTGTAGCGAGTGGGGTGGGCCAAGAGCCGTGAGCATGCAAGGCTGGTGGTGTGAGTGTTAATGAGCGTCACCTGTGTGTGCCACCTGTCTCGAGTCTCATGGAGGAGCTCTGGATATTAAAATGAGGAGAGACAGCAGTGGAAGAAGAGAGAGGATCAGGCCTGGACTTTTTATGTTTTGCCTTCAGTTTGGCGCTAGTCTCAGGGAAGACAGAACCGTTCAACACAGGCTCATTCTGAAAATGTAGCCCTATATATGTTTCTGGAGATCGTAAATTACATAGCCAGAGCTACGTATGGGTGCATTTCGTCTTTAAAACAACTGCTATGGGACGGTATGATGCCGTTCCTTTTCATGCTTACCAGCTGACTGCTTACCTGCATGTGGACAGCTTTTTCGCTTTTACCAGTTTGTCTGGTAGCTTGACACGTACGTTGGCAGGCTTGGGATGGAGTTGACCGTGACAACGGAGTTTGGTTCCAAAAAGCAGGTAAGACAAAAACAGAAGCCAGAAACTTAAATAAACAAATAAAAAACAGAGTGAGAATTTGGTAAAATCGGAAAACATTCAGCCGAGGGCTTTTCTTTTTCTGGATTGTTTTCAAAACACTGTCGGTTGGGTTTAGAGAAGGGGGAAGGTGGAGGGATCGGTTTGTTGGACAGTCAGTCATTCAGTCAGTCGACAGCGGCCTCTGGTGGATTTAAGTGAGAAGAGCAGGCGCAAATAGCACTTGCAAGAGAAATTTCATGATTTAAAAAAGCATACACAGTGGCCTCTGATGGATTTGCGAAAACAAAAACTGCAAAAAAACACAGCTCCTTGGACGTATTTTGCTCTCTCCAGAAATGGATATACAGTAGGGGTACGTAATCAGAATGAGCCTGGGTTGGAACCATTGTAGATGAGATTCAGGAGTGGACCGAACGTTTGAGAGCACAAAAGATTTGGTGCTATGTGGAATGGCCATGACAAAAGAAACATATTATCATTATTATTAGGGAACATATTCTTCCCAATTACTTCCATATTAGTCCAGAGGCGAATACTAGCTCAATGTCAGCAGCAAAGTGTAGTTGGGAACTTTCTTTATATTGCTTATACTCATACTAAAACAGTGTTGCTATCTCAACCATCTGGTTTGAGTATTTATTTCACTTTTGAAAAAAAAAATGTAAAAACAACCCTAAACACCCATAGGAACTAAAATATATATTAACTACTATGCAATTATTATCAAATCTCAAACCAATTTTTGTCTCAACTACAGTATATAAACCAACAGACAAGTTGACAACTGGAATTCTCAGCTGAAATCAGAAAGGCGGCCATGCTGGTATTTTTCTTTGGGGAGAGATGAACAGGGAATGAGTGTTAAAATGATATGTGAAGCACATAAAATTTTAACGCATGGTAAATGTAGCCTCTTAGCAAACATTTGCAGTCTTTGCAAATACTGCATAGGCTTTATCCATTTGATGCAGTGAATTTAGCTGTCTAAAAGCCATGTCTTGTAGTATTAAAGAAAAGGTTGAAAATTGAAATGAAAGTTCGGATGAATGAATAATGACAGAATTTTTCATTTTTGGTTGAACTATTCCTAACTGAATGCTCTGGAGCAGGATAAAGTGAGGAAAGTTCTCCAGGGCTGAGTCATTGGTCTTCCGCCCCCGTCTCTGTCTCTCTCAGCATCCCATGTGAGACGTGTGAGGAGAGGAGCTGCAGAGTGACTGGATAAAGTCATAAACTTCTCTAAAAAGGATTCACATGTCACATTGAGTTTGAGCGGTCGAGTTCAGCCGGGGGATATGGAGAGGCTTGACATGCGTCATAGTCCCTTCGTGTTTTTCATTTTTCTTCCCAGACTCCTTGTTTTGGAGAGCTGCGTGAAATGCTTAACTGCAGTACTGCATAACAGAGCCGTGTTTGACAGAAAAACTCAAAATCTTGCGGATCCTTTTAAAAGAAATTTCAAGAGTTTGATCATTACCAGTGTTGGGGACTTTTAAAAAGCAAAAAGCACGTAGATTTGTTCTTATAGTCATAATTTCTTCTTATAGTCTTCAATGGCTGCCAGTGTTCAATCTGGAATACAGGGGTCCCTCGTTATTCGTGGGAGTTCCGTTCTAAAAATAACCCGCAATAGGCGAAATCCATGAAGTAGTCCGCTTAATTTTTTACAATTATTATAGATGTTTAAAGCCTGTAAAACCCCTCACTACACACTTCACTTTTCTTAGACAAGCATTAAAATTTTCACTTTTTTGTCTTGTTAAACTCTCAAAGTTCAAACTTTTATAGAAAAATAAGTCCAATAGAATGAAACCAAAGATCAAAACCTGTTGTCAGGCGCAAACAATCATCGCCGTCAGCAAAAGTTTCATAAAGCTTTTTAGCTTTTGTGCGGATAATGTTGGCATCCAGTGTAATGTTCTTTTTCCTGCAGTCACTGATTCACAAAACTAAAGCAGACTCCATCCTTAAGGGGGTCGCACACCAGATGCGCCGCGCACATGGCAGTTGGGAGTAATACACACCGGACGCACACATTCACATGTTATTTAAAATGAAATTATTTATATGACGCTCTGTGGCGCGGCAGAAATATGAACCGTGTCCTGAGTCGTAGCTGGGCGCCATGGACAGCCGGCGATATGCTGTGCCGGTGTGCGTACCCTGATATAAACCTATGTTTACAATTTTTATGATGATCTTGCTGTGGACAGTTACAACCCTTTTTGCATCCTTTTTGGAACTCTGCTAGCGATCGAAGATTTATGTTATTTGGCAAGCTGAACGCATTCAGCACTGTACAGGAGACACAGATGAGATTGATTAATTGACAATGGTCAACAGCCAATCAGGACGCAGAACACAATGCTGTAAAAAAAGCATGTCAAATTACACAAAAAAATCCGCGAACGATTCTCAACAATTGTCAACAGCAAAAAAATCTTAACAATTGTGTTGTTCAGCTCATTTTAAATAAGTAGTTTAAACAAGCAGCAAAATCATTTTTTGAGTGTATGAGGAAGCCTCACAATTTGTGACCAATCAGAGAAGAGCAAGCTATCGGAAAGGTGGGGTTTAGAAAGACCAGATCCGTGAACAAACCATTTCAGACACTGAAAAACAGTCGGTGTGATGACGCGACACTATATATTAAAATAGAATAATAAAAGTAGAACATATTATTGTTTTTTTTTTTTACTTTAGCTGAATGTGTATGGACAAACCGAACCATTGGGTTAAAAATAAAATAATAATAATTTTTAAAACTGAACACAATAGTTGGGTTTGTCAGTGTTTGAAGCAAATTTTGGTTGAAACGTTAATTTGTAAACTAGCAGATTTTGCAACAGTATGCATACACACACAGAAATAAAGCTACACAACCTGTCACTGGGGTGGTACCTGTTCAAAGGGTACGATTTTGTACTTTAAATGTGCACATTTGTACCTTTTAAAAGTACAATTTTGTACCTTTAGGGCAGGGGTGTCAAAGTCAATTCCTGGAGGGCCGGAGCCCTGCAGAGTTTAGTTCCAGCCCTGCTTCAACACGCCTATCTGTAGGTATCAAACAAGCCTAAAGCACTCAATTAGTTTGATCAGGTGTGTTTAATTGGGGTTGGAACTAAACTGTGCAGAGCTCCGGCCCTTCGGGGGTTTCGTGGCCCTTTAAGGCTGATTTATACTTCTGCGTTGAACGCATGGGTATGGTGCAGCCTTCACTCAGTCACATACCCATGCACCTCGTAAAAAAATGTAGCTACACATTGCACATTTGCACTACATTGGTGATTATTGGAAGCTTGGGCAGAGATGCCTTGAGACGGCATATTTTCTATTACAATAAAATTATTATTTATATGAATAAAAAATGCACTATTTAAAATATTATATACAGAATATACAAGAATTATTTTATTTAGAAAAGATGAATCAAGATGTTGGCATCACGGTGGCGCAATGGGTAGCACGATCACCTCAGAGCAAGAAGGTCGCTTGTTCGAGCCTCGGCTGGATCAGTTGGCATTTCTGAGTGGAGTTTGCATCTCCCCGTGTTGACGTGGGTTTCCTCCGGGTGCTCCGGTTTCCCCCACAGTCCAAAGACATGTGGTATAGGTGAATTGGATAGGCTAAATTGTCCGTAGTGTATGTGTATGAATGAGTGTGTATGGATGTTTCCCAGAGATGGGTTGCAACTGGAAGGGCATCCGCTGCATAAAACACATTCTGTCCATGGTTAGAGACATGTTTAGTTTGCAGGTGGTGGTTTGTGGTTTACAGATTGTTCAGTGATGTAATTATTGATGTACTTTTTAAATACATGTTCAATTTAAATACACTGTGCATTATTATTATTTTAAAATGGTGCAGTGGGTAGCGCTGTCACCTCACAGCAAGAAGGGCGTGTTCGCGTGGGTTTCCTCCGGGTGCTCCAGTTTCCCCCACAAGTCCAATACATGCGCTATAGGTGAATTGGGTAAGCTAAAATTGTCCGTAGTGTATGTGTGTGAATGAGTGTGTATGGGTGTTTCCCAGTGATGGGTTGCAGCTGGAAGGGCATCCGCTGTGTAAAACATATGCAGGATAAGTTGGCGGTTCATTCCGCTATGGCGACCCCTGATGAATAAAGGGACTAAGCTGAAAAGAAAATGAATGAATGAGTACAACACATAGTAGTACAGTAAATGATATTTAAAAAGAGTTCATCAACAAATGGAAAATTTCCAGTTAATTTACGCACCCTCAGGGCATCCAAGATATAAATGACTTACCATATTTTCTGCAGTAGAGTGTTAAAGAAGAATTTTTAGCTGAAACTGCAATTCTTGGTTCATTTTGAGTGTCAAAAAAACATACAGACAAAACAAAATTAATGCTTGTGGCAAATGTCCCTACGTTCATGATTCAACAGAGTGAGATCTTCTTATAAGTTATGATACACACATACTCTAGAGCTCCAGTTTTCAGTAAAATGTATTAATATTGTGGTAAATCATTGCTGCTTTTAAACAGCACAATGTACCTACAGAATATAATACAGAATTTAAAAATAAAACAGTCAGTATAAAGACTCAAGTCAGCAACTTTTATATAAGCGTTTTCCTCACATTTTAGCAACTGTTTAAACACAGCAGCAAATACTTTAGCTTTTTTTTTTTTCACCAGTTACACATCAAATTAAAGCCATAAATCAGTCAAAACCCTTAGAGGGTGTGTCCATTTATCAGAAAGTAATATTCAGCTTTAACTGAAAGGTTACACATGTGGCAGTATAGGCTTGATGTTGGCGGATATGCCCAAGCTGGTACTAAAAATAACAGCACAATATATCTGTAAGTGAATCTCAGTGTTTTCTGAGCGAGCAGTCTTTGGCGACATCAGCTGGAGCGTGTGTGTGTGCGTTTGAGAGGCTCGCACTGAATTCCAGCAGAGACATGCTGGACGCAGCCAGTCAGTGTCTACGTGGCAAAGCCTGATGAGAGTTTAAGTTGTACTTGGCAGACGTGCGGTGCACAAAATTCAGAATTACTGCAAATGGAGTGGTGGGAGGAGAGAATGGGTGAGAGGTTTTTTCCTCTTGCAAAATTAGGTTTCATAATCATACATGCTGGAAAAAACTTCTGTACTTTGATTATATAATTTCTTTAGAGTTTATTTGGTATTGGATACTGTGTTAGAGTGCTGTTTTGCTAATTATCACACATATGTGTTGACTGATTTGACCTTGATTTAGTCTTTGACCTTCTCAACCAGTACTAACTCAATAATGACAACACTTCCCTTAAAATGTATTCTTGTTTTCATATTATAAAATTGCAGTAACCTCGTTTTTTTTTTTTTATTAATCTTTATGTGCTATTTAAGATGTTTTCATCCATTCTGGGGTGATTTTCAGTGTTAATTTGGCCATTTTTTTTCTGTTTTAACTAGCAGAATGATTTTTGGTGACAAATCTTATTTTGACATATTTTGAAAAGAGGCTTTGATTATTTATATATATATATATATATATATATATATATATATATATATATATATATATATATATATATATATATATATATATATATATATAAACTCATCAATGCACTCTAGGCAAGTTTACTCCCTTTTGTTATGTTCGGGATGAAAACATCCACTGAATTAAACTGCTCTAAAAATGCATCAGATTTTTTTTTCTTTTCTTTTTTTTGCATAAATGTTTTAACTCTTTAATTGCCAAATTCATAAATGATGTCACTGCTTTGATGAAAAAAAAACACCCAAAATGATGTATTTTCAATATAAAAAGTAATTGTTGACTAGATTTTTTTACCTTTTATCAAAGCCTTGGACGTGTGAAACAGCATTGCCTTTGATGCATTGTTTTTTCCTTTTTTTCTTTATTTTACTGTTGGTGGCGGTTTTTGCCTTATTGACTTTCATTATAAACACATTTTTTTATTACAAAACTATGACACCATATAATCATGCATTTTTGATTCTTGGTGGTTTTCCCTGTTGGGAAGAGGTCAAATTTGTCATTTTTACTGTTGATCATCAGTTGGCATCATTAACCCTTTAGATAGGCCTGTACAAAAAGAAAGCTTAGTTTCTGGATTTTATATGGAGTTTAACAGCAAATTAAAGTGTGTCTGAGTGTGTGAGAGTGACCTTTGCGCACTTACCTTGATGTGTCTGAGAAAATCTAAATATGCATCTCAGCTCTCAGAACTACATGGAGTAAACAAAAACAAAGACTTTGTATTTATGCACCATCAAATGTGATTACAATTGAAGTCAATGAGGCAAAAACAGCCACCAACAGTAAATTATGGAGAAAAAACTTTTAATCTAACAATAGATCAAAGCCAATGTTGTTACTAACCGTTCACCTGTACAAGACTGTGATAAAAGGTAAAAAAAATCCAATCCACAATTACTTTTTATATTGAAAAATACGTCATTTTCTGTTTTTTTTTTTCACCAAATCAGTGACATAATTTATGAATTTGACAATATAATGTTTTAAAACATTTAGTAATTTTGATCAGGACTGAGGTTGATAAACAGATTTATGCAAAATAAGTTGAAATAAATATTTATCTGATGCATTTTTACAGCAGTTTAATTCAGTGGATGTTTTCATCCCTAACATAACAAATGGGTAGCAAATTTGAACAGTGCACAATGGTTAATTAGCATCTTTATAACCATAGTTTTACTACAAATACCTTAGTTAAATTATGCTTAGAATAACAACTCCATGTTTAATTTGTTGTTATTGTTTAACTACAGTAGAATTGTTTTTATTTGTACAGTAGTATAACTGGTTAATAACTCTTTTTAAATATCATTTACTACTATGTGTTGTACTCATTCATTCATTTTCTTTTCAGCTTAGTCCCTTTATTAATCCAGGGTCTCCACAGCGGAATGAACCGCCAACTTATACAGCATATGTTTTACGCAGCGGATGCCCTTCCAGCTGCAACCCATCACTGGGAAACATCCATACACACTCATTCACACACATACAGTACGGACAATTTAATCTACCCAATTCACCTATACCACATGTCTTTGGACTTGTGGGGGAAACTGGAGCACCCGGAGAAAACCCACGCAAACACTAGGAGAACATGCAAACTCCACACAGAAACGCCAACTGACCCAACCGAGGCTCGAACCAGCGACCTTCTTGCTGTGAGGCGAACATGCTACCCACTGCGCCACCGTGCAGTCCCAATGCTAACAATGTGTCAAGTATGATTTATTGTTTTCATTTCATTGTGTCTCATGGATTTATATAAGCGGTGGCAGTGCTCATTCTAGAAAGCTCTTGTTCTGTTAACTCATACAGTCATGAAAGGACTTCCTGTTACTGTAACCTGAGAAAGAAGGCTAGCCTTCACAGTACTGAATCATCTATACTTTGTGCTTTCTCCTCAAACGTGGCTTTTGGCATTTTGTTCAGAATTATACAGGTGAAGCCATTCATTCAAGCATGACTAATTGGAGGACATGCTAATTAGTAACTCCTTTTCAGGCATTGAGGAGATTTTCTGTCAGTAATGAGGATACATAATGCCCTTATAAAGGTTGTCTGCAAAGGCTGGTCTCTCATTCATCATCACTGAGCATGTTGCGTCTTTTAAAATATGTAATTACTGTAGGCTTGCTGTTGTAATTACTGTTGGACAACTGTCTGTAGTGCTCAGCCATATAGAGGATTACACTACCTATTGCAAATATATATGCAGTGCATCCAGAAAGTATTCATAGATTTTCCCACATTTTAATGTTACAGCCTTATTCCAAAATGGATTAAATTTATTTATTTCCTCAAAATTCTACACACAATACCCCATAATGACAATTAGAATTTTTTTTTTTTTTTTAATTGTTGCAAATTTATTAAAAATAAAAAACCTGAAAAGTCACATGTACATAACTATATACAGCCTTTCCTCAATACTTTGTTGATGCACCTTTGGCAGAAATTAAGGCCTCAAGTCTTTTTGAATATGATGCCACAAGCTTGGCACACCTGTCTTTGGGAATTTTTGCCCATTCCTTTTTGCAGTACCTCTTAAGCTCTATCAGGTTGGATGGGAAGCGACAGTGTACAGCCATTTTCAGATCTCTCTGTTCAATAGGATTTAGGTCTGGCTCAAGGACATTCACCGAGTTGTTGTGAAGCAGGTTGTACTCTGAAGCAGGTTTTCATTCAGGATGTCTCTGTACATTGCTGCATTCATCTTTCCCTCTATCCTGACTAGTCTTCTATTTACTGCTGCTGAAAAACATCCCCACAGCATGATGCTGCCACCACCATGCTTCACTGTAGGGATGGTATTAGCCTGGTGATGAGCGGTGCCTGGTTTTCTCCAAACGTAATGCCTTGCATTCACTCCAAGAGTTCAATTTTAGTCTCATTAGACCAGAGAATTTTGTGTCTTATGGTCTGAGAGTCCTTCAGATGCCTTTTGGCAAATTCCAGGCGAGGAGTGGTTTTCGTCTGGCCACTCTACCATACAGGCCTGATTGGTGGATTACTGCACAGATGGTTGTCCTTCTGTAAGGTTCTCCTCTCTCCACAGAAGAATGCTGGAGCTCAGACAGAGTGACCATCAGGTTATTGATCACCTCCCTGACTTAGGCCCTTCTTACACGATCACTCAGCTTAGATGGCCGGCCAGCTCTAGGAAGAATCCTGGTGGTTCCAAACATCTTCCACTTATGGATGATGGAGGCTGCTGTGCTCATTGGATCTTTCAGAGCAGCAGAAATTTTTCTGTAACCTTCCCCAGCCTTGTGCCTCAAGACAATCCTGTCTCGGAGGTCTACAGACAATTCCCTTGTCTTCATGCTTGGTTTGTGCTTTGACATGCACTGTCAACCCTGGGACCTTATATAGACGGGTGTATGCCTTTTCAAATCATGTCCAATCAACTGAATTCACCACAGGTGAACTCCAATTAAGCTGCTGAAACATCTCTAGAATGATCACTGGAAACAAAATGTACCTGAGCTCAATTTAGAGCTTCACGGCAAAGGCTTTAATAAAAAATGAATACTGTCCGAATGCACTGTATATATTTACAGTATTGTGCAAATGTCCTAGGCCTTTAGTATTTTCTCAAAAAAAAAAGGTTTAAAGTTGGTTATTTCTATATTTTCTGTAGCATGTCAATTTGGAATATCAATTTCCATTTTCAAAAAAAAATTTGGCATTAATTGTAATTCTACAGTGAGATTAGGAGACAAAGAGTCTGACACCAGCCAGTGCTCCACACAGTGATTAGATCTGATCATCTGTCTGGAATGACATGAAGAAACTGAACAAACTGAAACAAACTAATTGCAGAAGATCTTTGGCAACATCTCTAAGATGCTTAAAAAAACCTACATGTAAACCTATATGTAAATTTGACATCAGTATTTTACAGCGTATACACTGAAGGCAATAAATCTTATAACAAATATAACTGGTGATGACCTTACATAGAAATCTGAACCTGACTCTTTTCCTCATTGTCAGTGCATTTGAGAAAAGTGTAATTTCAGTACATTTGTCAGTCCCTGCTCACTTCATTCCCCCTGACATTTCAGCCCACACATACAGTATCACACCGCAGCATGCCAAATGTGCCATATCGCCTCTAGCTTGCCATCGCAGATCATATAGGTTTGTGAATGTGGCTTTACGGTATGTGTGTGTGCATGTCTGCAGAAATGTGTAATGTGACCGCATGTGTTTTTCATTTAACGTTTTTCCCATCCCTGAAACAACAACATTCCAGTTGTTCCATTGACTAATAGCTGTTGGCCTGTTCTTACATTAAGGAGGAGCATTCAGCTTTCAGAGCTGCAAATATCTCTATTTGCGCTGGGCCACCTCTGCAGCAGTTCAAGTAAAGACTGTCTTTAAAAGAAAGCCTGCGGCCTTTTGTCTGGGGAGCTAATGAAGACTGATCTTTCTGTGCCTTGGAATTTCAGATGAGCTAACTTAACAATGCTGTGATAACTGATGGTGCTTCGGTGAATAAGACATTAACCAACACATTACAGGGTTCACTTGGCTTGTTTTAAGATTGATGGCCAAGGTGAAGATGTGATTAAGACCTCAAAAATATTGCTGGCAGATATCTTTATTGGAGAGAAGGAACAATAGGCCAATGTGTGGGTTTTGTAGTAATACAATAAAAGATTTTTGGTTTCATAAAGAACCTTTTCAGTTCTTAAAAATACATTTCGTCACCTTGGAATTATAAGCTTCTATCTGCATTCTGAATGATTTTGAGATATTGAGCTTCAAAGTTTTTGCATTCCATAGCAAACAGTATGTGTGTAACATTTGTTTTTTTAAATAAAAAGTCTTAAAATGTAAACAACTT
Organism: Danio kyathit; assembly: GCA_903798195.1. Lineage (NCBI taxonomy): Eukaryota > Metazoa > Chordata > Actinopteri > Cypriniformes > Danionidae > Danio > Danio kyathit. Next base: position 39,679,907 of record LR812539.1, read on the forward strand.
ATAAAAAAAACATCCCATAATGTAAATAAGCTGTCATTTCATAAGAATATGTCAATAACTCAATTTTGACATACATGTCAGATAGAACCTTAAAATTCTAAGGTGACGATTTGTCTTAGTGTGAAATGATCTAATCTTATTTAATGATATGAAGAACCTTTTTTTGGAAATTAAAAAGTTTCATGGATGTTAAAGGTTTTAAGTAGAACCATCTAAGGCAATAAAAAACATTTTTAGGAGTATTGGTCTAGATATTCTGAGGCATGTTGCACAAAGCCAGTTAGGGTTTTTAAATTCGTGTTTAGTTTGGGATCAAGGTGAGTTCAGACTCAAGAAGGTGGGTTGGTTATGATTGGGTTTTATCAGCCTTGTAACTTATGCTACAAGCACAGCTAACCAGGGATGCTTTTCCCATACAACGACATAACTAGTGGCTGAACTACCATAGTCTGATGCATCGTTTAGGAAAAGACTGATGTAGTGATGAGTGTTTTCCATAACTGTGGTTGCTCTATCACAGATCCATCATTTGAACCATGTTAGTTATAATGTAAAACGTCCTAAATGAAGCTCTAATCGGGGCAGAGTAACAACTTCATTAGAGGAAATGCCCATAATTGGATTTTGTGCAAATTATTATGGCAATGTGTGTATATATATATATATATATATATATATATATATATATATATATATATATATATATATATATATATATATATATATATATACACACACAGTTGAAGTAAATGACAGTAAATAATATTTTACTAGATATTTTTCAAGACACTTCTATACAGCTTAAAGTGACATTTAAAGGCTTAACTAGGTTAATTAGGTTAACTAGGCAGGTTAGGGTAATTAGGCAAGTTATTGTATAATGATGACTATTGAAAAAAAAAAATAGCTTACAGGGGCTAATAATTTTGTCCTTAAAATGGCTTTTAAAAAAATAAAAACTTTTATCAGACATACTGTGAAAATTTCCTTGCTCTGTTAAACATAATTTGGGAAATATTTAAAAAAGAAAAAAAAATCAAAAGGGGGCTAATATTTCTGACCTCAACTGTATGTGTGTAAGTATATATATATATATATATATATATATATATATATATATATATATATATATATATATATATATATATATATATATATATATATATATATATATATATATATATATATATATATATATATATATAGTGCTTATACATTTCTTAATAAATAGCCTACTGTAAATTAAAACCATTAACGTATCCTATATATTTTGTTTTTACAAGCTTTGGAGACGTAACATGTTCCGCTTTTAAATCATAGGTCACCTATATCTTTCGTCATGAGCCACAGCTGTGTTTAAAACGGCATAACTGTTTTCTAAGTGCACCACAAATGGAGCGCATCGTCAATATGAAGAGCGCTAAAACCAGACTAGTCCAATCAGATATAAAAAAAAAATAACTTATAAACAGCAGAGAAAGTAAGTATTGACAATATATCTGTAAGCAAATGATTAATTCAGTGTTCACCTTGTGTAAATGGCAACATCATCTTTTTCTGGCTGTGTGTGTAAAAAGGCAGTTGCATATTGTATACCGTTGTCAGAGATGGTCTGGATTTGAGACATTTAATAACCAACACTACTAGGTTTGATCGACTTTCTGTCAGTGTTCTGTCAACTCTGAAGTTGACCATTGAAACAATGACAGCAACAACAAAATTGTTTGTCTTGTCTTTCCAAATAAAACAGATTTTTTTTTTGAATGTTAACTCTAAAATATAATGTTTAAGATTAAAAATGTGGAGGAGGATTACTTGTTATGCTATTGATTTTAAATGGATGAGCTGTTTTCACATACAAAAAAACCTATTTATTCAGTTTAGTGAAGCCTTTCCTCCATTGAAATCTATTTTAAAAATGGGCTCTTCTCACCTTAAAGGGATATCACTTGTTTCAGTCCTGTTTACGTTTCTTTCTTTAGTTGAACACAACAGAAGATATACTGAAGAATGTTGGAAACCAGCAGCCGTTGACTTCCATAGTATTTTTTGTTTCTGCTATGGATGCCAGTTTCCAACATTCAACAAGAAAAGAAATTCATTCAAGTTTAGGACCACTTTAGAACTGACAATGCTGGGCATAAAAAAGGGGAATCTAGTAAACAAACAAATATTATAAAGTAAACAATTTATGTAATGTTTACACATATTTATAATATCCTTATTCTGGGGGTATAATTGGACATTTCTACAGTACATGTAGATAAAACTGCTATATATATATATATACTGTATTTTAGGTGATCCACAACTAGTTATTCCAGACCCAGCAAACTGACTAGTGGTTGAACTAGTTTTCAGTGCGAGCTCTGTGTCAGTGTTTTTGTTTGTTTGAATGTGTGTGCAGGCCTGTGTGAGTGAATGTTTGTGTGTGTGTGTATTTGTGTGTACTTGTTTATGTGGTTTACGAGGGCGAGGTTTACAAAATGATATGATGACATGGGTATAACCAAAGTCCTTTTAAGGCAAGTCATTTCACTCGACGGCCATCTTTGAAACACCTCTCGGGCAGTATGCTCGGGTATTCTGTCTGAATGGGGTAACATCAAATTCTCCAAAACTGCTTGCCAAGCTTACCATTGAATTTCATATTAGGATTCACCAACAAAATTAAACAACGACTGTGTCTTTAGTTTCATTTCTAAACATCCAAATCACACAAAGTCTGCAGAAACTCACGTCTGGTCCGAGCCCCTCCCCTGGAGTATTGTCAGTCTGTAGTGATCGATGATTTACTCCTGTACTAGAAGGCGGGCTTTATTCGCCATATAGCGATCGATGACTGGCTCCTGTACTAGTAGGCGGGGCTTTATTGAAAACATTGCAAGAATCAGATGCTTTGTTTCCAGTGAAGACTTAGTGAAACTTGTTCAGCAGGGTGGATTACTGATTGGCTCCTGTACTAAAAGGCGGGCTTTATTTGCCGTATAGCGATTGATGATTGGCTCCTGTACTAGTAGGCGGGGCTTTATTCACATATTGACAATTACACTTTTCCCTATTCAAAAAGATACGAGTGACATGTCTTGTGTTTTCGGCCGGCAGCTAGCTCTCTGCAACTCTCACATGGTCACCCACTGAAGCTAAGCAGGGCTGCGCCCGGTCAGTACCTGGATGGGAGACCACATGGGAAAGCTAGGCTGCTGCCGGAAGTGATGTTAGTGAGGCCAGCAGGGGGCGCCCAACCTGCGGTCTGTGTGGGTCCTAATGCCCCAGTATAGTGACGGGGACTCTATACTGCTCAGCGAGCGCCGTCTTTCGGATGAGACGTTAAACCGAGGTCCTGACTCTCTGTGGTCATTAAAAATCCCAAGATGTCCTTCGAAGAAGAGTAGGGGTTTAACCCCGGCATCCTGGCCAAATCTGCCCACTTGCCTCTGTCCATCATGGCCTCCTAACCATCCCCATATCATAATTGGCTTCATCACTCTGTCTCCTCTCCACCAATCAGCTGGTGTGTGGTGTGCGGTCTGGCGCAAAATGGCTGCTGTCGCGTCATCCAGGTGGATGCTGCACTCTGGTGGTGGATGAGGAGATTCCCCCCAATGTGTGTAAAGCGCTTTGAGTGCCCAGAAAAGCGCTATATAAATGTAAGGAATTATTATTATTATTATAGTCTTTGGAGTTACCTAGTTGTACTCTATTAAGGCTGTTTATGAGGATATACCTTGTGTTTATTTCCATTCAAATTGTCTATTGGCATTCAAAATTTGCCACAGGTTTCCTGTGTAAGCTGGGTTTTGGGGTAACGGTAGGGTAAGGTCATATGCCTCCATGCTGAGTCACACCTTCATTGAGGATACCCTTACTTGTCTAAGCAGAATCAGATGTACCTTTCTCCACGCATGTTTTACAATCAGTGAGGTTAAAATAAAGGAAAAGAGTCATATGTTCATGAATATTACAATTTTTTAAGGACATTCTGTATTTTACGGTTTCATTTACTGTGATTTAGTACATCTTTATTTTTTCCAGCTTGTTTCCAGTCACATCTGCCAGCAATGATTAAAAGCCAAGCTATGCATTTACTTAGCATGGAAATTTGTTTTGATTTGCAGTGTTTTGCAATAATTATGTCTTATTTGATTCAAAATTAACTTAACCATCAGGAATTAAAAAATAAAACCCTTTAAATATATATTTATGAAAAACATTGACAGTCAAGCCAAGCTTCCACTGCCATAATCAAAGAGGATTTCTACAGTTGTTAACAGATCCGAATGACTTTGATTTCCTTTTCAAAGAAAAGGTTCTGCTTGAAAGATCCAGTTTTCATGTTATCCTTGCAGTTTTTCATGATGCTTCCGTTTCCTGAATACAAATAACCCTTGTGAGGCTGATATGTCAAAAGTGACAAGCCCAGCGCTCATTGATTCGAAGAATTATGATAATTGGCAACAGTTACTGACTGCATGGCCTTCATCAATATTCCGTACATCAGCTTCATTCCTTGCAGACCAGTTGGAAATCCCATCTACAGATGAAACGCCACTGACATCAGGTCAGGGGATAGCTGGAAGCAGACATGGTCTCTCTCTGAACACCAACCAGGACACAAGATGCTTGTTTGTAGCTTTCTATTTTTAGTCTATTGCAAAAGAACGAAGTGGCACATTGACGGTTGTTACCCTTGAAATACAATGACTGTGGGATTCGATTGAGCATCAGCAGACAGTGATACTCGCTTGACTGTACTGTCAGTTCATGGTTTTAAATTAAAGAGATGGTTCAACCAATTTTTTTTAATTTAACACCTTAAAATGGTTCCACACCTTTCGGAGTGTCTAAAACAGGAATAGATATGTGGTGGAAATACCATACCAACTTTTTACTTTCTCTGTAAAATGAACACTATGGAACAGTATGATGGCAACAACCTTTGTTTCTTTTCGCACTAATGATATTTACAGGGACATTCATTCATTTTCTTTTCGGCTTAATCCCTTTATTAATCTGGGGTCGCCAACTTATCCAGCATATGTTTTTACGCAGCGAATGCCCTTCCAGCTGCAACCCATTACTGGGAAACACCCATAAACTCTCATTCACACACATACACTACGGACAATTTTAGCTTACCCAATTCACCTACTGTATACCGCATGTCTTTGGACTTGTGGGGGAAACCGGAGCACCCGGAGGAAACCCAATTGAACGCAGGGAGAGCATGCAAACTCCACACAGAAACGCCAACTGACCCAGTCGAGGCTCGAACTAGCGACCTTCTTGCTGTGAGGCGACAGCACTACCTACTGCGCCACCACATCGCCCATTACAGGGACATATTATTAACAAATAAAAGATTATTTTTGTACAGTTCTTTGCACAACAGCAAATAAATTCCACAAAACTTCTTAATCATGTCTATGATTTGTAACTGAGTACATTTCCTCATCTATCACTCTCCATATGAACAACTTTTACAGTATGGTCAGTTTGCTTGGCAGCTCATTTTGTATGGTATTGTACCTGTTAGGGCTGGGCGATAAAATCTGAATCGGTATTTATTGAGCGAACACCATTGTCAATAACGATAAAAAAGTTTGGTATAAAGTTCCGGTATGAAGCGCTATAGTTTTATTAAAATGTGGCTGCTGAGCACACACCTTGGAAAGAATACCAATAATATATATATACATATATATACATATAATAAAGAGCCATGGTCGACCCGAGCTCAAACAAACTTTGTTGTCGTCTTGAATGAACAGCCACAAAGCCAAGAAGAAGAGCAGAATCTACCCTGTGCCCTGTAGGTTTCTACGAGCCAGTCTAATGCACGAGTGGTTTCGCTTTCTTGCTTGCGCTCGCGTGCGTGTCTATATTTAAAATAACAAACTTCCTGAGCTGATAATAGTAACGTGTGCTTGATTATTGACTTGCTTTCGAAAACCCAATCCTTTTAGAACTGACAAACGTGAGAGTGACGCACGAAAAAACAAAGGAGAAGCCAGAAAAAACAAAGGAGCAAATAATTTTTTCAGCAAACGTGAACAAACTGCCAACTATTATCATCACCTTTTGGACTATTATGAACTCGGAATGATGGAATTACTCTCTAACAAGAGGTATGTGCTGCTGAAGATTAAAGACACAGATTAGAGGTTTGCATTGACCGTGGCCTATATTTGTGTTGTTTTTTAACCTAAATAAGGATTTTAACCTAAATGTATGCTGTGTGCAGTTTTTTCTGTAATTGGTAACATATCGGAGACTGTAAGGGGCTGTATGTGTTCATATATGTTGCATTTATTTATTTATTTTATATAATTGCAGACGTTACAGAAATTGTAGTCATTGATCTGCAGTTATAATCAAATTATGTTCATAGAAAGGTTAGTAATGAACATTTATACAGAGGTATTTATGTGTATAAAGCATCTGTTTTGTGAGAAGTGCTTCTCATATGATATGGAATGACTTGTACAGCTTTACTGTAGACATTTTCTTGAGCAAAAATTATGTTGACTGAAACTTTCTGTCGTACACCACGCCCACCAAAAGAGTACCATTGGAACCCTTTTAGCAGTGGAAACGCAAGCCTCATGAAGGTGACCCGTACCGTACTGTACCACTCAGTGGAAATGGGCCATTAGCTTCAGTGGGCAACCATGTGAGAGTTGCATTAACTAGTTCTCAGGAATGTGAATCAGACTTTTGACCACCTAAAATAAAATGAGGATAATTTAGAATGCAGAGATTCACTACATGTGAGACTAAGCAGAGTTCGAATAAGTCTTTTCTTGTCTCAGACAATAACCAATTGGTTTCAGTACTTGTTAAAGTAACTTGTTACAAGTAAAGCTACACATTATTATTATGAAAAATAGCCACTGCTATGTTGCTGGAAAATGCATTTAACCTAGTAATCCAGTGCTTTGAAAATCATTTTAATTCCAAGCCAATGCTTAACCTTTTTCTGTGACACTGGCCTTTTGTGTTGATGTCCTGGTAATTGGCTCTATTTTTTGTGTAATTCCAGAACTAAGCGCACATTCATAGGTCACCTTAACATATACTAGTGCTTGTTTTCTCCGTGCAGAAATATGTGACATGGAGCAGCTTTGGTTTGTCCTCTTTAGTGTATTTCCAGTGTCAAGTGTTTCTAAATACACGGCATGATGATTTGAAAATAAAGCAGACATCTAGTGCACAAACAAAACCTATGACCCAATTTTTATTTTGCCTTGCAGTGCAGTGCATTTGTTTGGCTTTTCATTTGCTTATTATATTGGGGTGTCCATGCTTGTTTAAAAAAACTAGTTTATTTGTTATTAAAAATTAACTAGAAATTTTGGTGTATGTTTCTTTGCCTAGAAATTCCTCCATTCGGAATCTCCCATATTCTGAACAGACTGTATTTACATACATTATGCTACAAGTGCTAGACTTGGGAAATAAAATCTGAAAGCAACAAAAGAAGAGCATTTGTTTGAATTACATTATGCATCTGTACAGTCTAATTAGACTGCGCATTAACATTTCTGTGGGTATTGATTTGATACCAAACTGCCGATCCATGGGGGAAAACATATGTTTCTTGTTTCTGTTTAATTAATGTTTTCAGCCAAAAGTGTTGGTTCACACAATGAGGTTCAGGTCTATGAAAAAGGTTATTACAGAATACCATCCCAGGCTCATTCTGAAAACATTTCTGGAGAGCACCAAATACATCTCAGGAGCTAAATTTTTTTGCAGTTTTTGTTTTCGCAAATCCACCAGAGGCTGCTGTGTATGCTTTTTAAGATCTCCAATTTCTCTTGCGAGTGCCATTCGCGCCTGCTGTTCTCGTGTAAATCCACCAGAGGCCGCTGTCAAATGACCGACTGATCCATTGACTGACCCATCCTCCTCATTCCCTAAACTTAACCAATAGTGTTTTCAAAAGCACTGATTGACCCATCCACCCGCTTCCCTAAACCCAGCCGACAGTTTTAAAAAGCAACCCAGAAAAAGAAATTAGTCCTTGCCTGATTTTTTCCACATTTTACCACATTCTCATCTTATTATTTACTTTTTTTTTTGTTATTTACTATTTTTTGGCTTCTGTTTTTATCTTACCCACTTTCTGGAACCATTCTTCACCAGACTCTAACCCTGACATCGTGGTCAGCTCCTTTCTGGATCTCAAGTCTGCCGATGTACATGAACAAACTGGTAACAGTGGGAAAGCCATCCATACGGATCTAAGCGTTCAGCTGGTAAGCGCGAAAAGCAAGAGCATCATACCGTCACGTAGCATTCGTTTCAAAGAAGAAATGCAGCCATACATATTTCTGGCTACATCATTTGCGAACTTCAGAAATGTATATTGGACTACGTTTTCATAATGAGACTAAGTTGCAGAATACAAAGTGAAAGTTTCATGTGTTGTGAGCAGCACTTGGACTCTTGACTGAACATTTCCATCTATTCTACACACTGCATTTTAATGTATATTACTTTGTCTAAGGAAGTTCATCCAAGATGCACAGGTTGTCAGGGTTGTCATTTAATCAAAAAGTAAATAAAATTACCCAATGGGGGGAAAAACAAAAACAAATTGGGCTTGCAGGGCAAGACAAAAAAAAAGATCAAGGCAAAGCTCAAAAGGTACAATAGGGCAGGCTTCTGAAACCAAAGTGAGACAAACTGGTGAAACATGAGGAAAATATAAAGGGGGCAAATATAAGGAAACCAAAGACAGATCAACTGAAAGACTAACCATCCAGATAACAGATTAGATAAAGACACTAGATTAAAAGAGAAACACAAGTGCAGATTGAGAGTGAACATGCAACCCTGCACTCACATATGCAGCAGGGATGTCCACACAAGCACAAGTAGGCCCTTAGCCAGGGGGGTTTGTGTGGTTTGGAAGACTCACCCCTCACTGACAAAGGTCCAGAAGTTGTCCCATACATGAGCTCATTTGTCCTATTTTGACTGCTATGCTATTATAAATTATGAAAATAATTAATCAAAAAAGGCTTTAAGACCAAGCAGAATACACAGAGTATTTTGATGTGACTTCAGCTAATCGGTTTTGTTCAATGCTAACTATTATTTTTCATGAGTCTAACATCCAGCTGTGCAAGAAAACATGCAATGTGAAGTATTGTTCACAAAAAAAAATGTTATTGTTTAGACTGATGATTGTTCCCTTTCAGCAGGGTGGCTATGGGCTTGACAAGTATTTTCATTATAAATTATAATAAAGTAAAGCAGTAAAGTTTAATAAAGTAAAGTTTCTGAGAACTCTGGGTATAGACCATTTCAATGTTGTGATCTCATTGGCCCATGAACATTTCCTGCTTGTTATCAAACTATTTCATAACTGTTACAAGGGGCAATTCAATCATAACTTAATGTTAAAAAGACTATCATAACATTATTTATCAATATGTGGCTCTATTTAAATTCCCGGAAGCTATAGAAATTAAAAATGTAAAACAGGAAATACGTTGGGACCATTGTTTTTGTTTACATCTCTCACTAACTATTGTAACAGTGTTACCAAGTTTTTCCCTCATGACATTAGTATGATAGTAGTATAATCTTTTTGATTGCCCAACAGGCTTTATTCTAATGCTGAGTTCACACCAAACGAGGAGCACCGCGTCACTCGGTCTAGTTTACTCCTGGGATGTTTTTCATCTCCCATTAAATTTTTGCTCTAGTTAATTGAATTTACATGAGTGAGGCAGATTTTGTGCATTTGCAGCATTCCGTATTCCATGTCATTTTCACTGTGTGACAGTAATTCATCTCTGTTTGGGTGACTTTTTGTGCATATAGATGGTATATGTAACTTACTCATGCAAATACTTAATTCCACATTTGGTGTGAACCCAAATTTTATCTTTTATCTTTTAGCTTTTATCGCCATCTGTTGATTTGGCATGCTTTTGACAGTGCAGCACAGTGCGTTTTTGCATTTTCATGTTGACAGAGATTTCTTTTAAAACGAAGGCAGGATATACTAGTTTATAAAAATACCAGTGTTCGTGTGCCCCAGTGCCAAACTGAAACTAAATTTGCTAGAAACAATGCTTCAACAGCATACCAACAAATGACATGGACACATGGACAAGAGATCGCATAACACAAATTAACCCATGACTGAACACTCACTACAAAAAGACAAGACATGAGAGAGCAGATGGGTTTCACTTTAAATTGTTCCAATACCACGAGTTTCACATTTGTTCCACATGTGTTTTACAGTGTGATCCACATGTTTCACCTTTGGTTTTAGCTAATGATAGCACATGTAAAACTCATCTTTGTTTTTGTTACAGATAAATCCAAAAACCTTTAGCTAAGTTTTAAGCTAATTTTAAGCTAAAATTGTCTTACCAATAGTACAGTATGATTCCTTTACAGACAGAACTACGATTAAAGTTAGCAAACTATACAATGCATTGGCATTGTGGTTATGTCAACTTCATCATATTTTTTTAATGTTTACATTGAGTGCGCTTACATGGACAACAATAATCCCAACATAGGCTCATTCTGAAAACGTAGCCTTATATACATTTCTGGAGATCGCGGATTATGTAGCCAGAAGAACGTATGGCTGCATTTTGTCTTTGAAAAACGAACACTACGAGGCGGTTCCTTTTGTGCTTACCAGCTGACCACTTACCTCCATATGGACGGCTTTCCCGCTGTTACCAGGTTGTCCAGTTAGCTCACCATGTACGTCGGTGGACTTGAGATGCAGAGAGAAGTTGACCACGATGACAGGGTTCGAGTTTAGCGAAGAACGGTTCCAGCAAGTGGGTAAGACAAAAGCTAAATGAACAAGTAAATGACAGGGTGAGAATGTGGTAAAATCTGAAAACGTGGTAAAAAAAAAAATCAGGCAAAGTCTTTTCTTTTTTTGAATTGCCTTTGAAAACTGTCGGTTGGGTTTAGGGAAGTGGGTGGGCGGGTCGATCTGTGCTTTTGAAATCACTATTGGTTGGGTTTAGGGAAGGAGAAGGGTGTGTCAGTCAATCGGTCAGTCGACAGCGTGAGAAGAACATAGCACTCGAGAGAGAAATTTGAGATCTGAAAAAGCATACACAGCGGGCTCTGGTGGATTCGCGAAAACAAAAACTGCAAAAAAAAAGTACATCCTGGGATGTATTTGTGGGCAGTGGGTTGGGGTATATGTCGCAGACAAAAGTGAAGAGTGAGGGGGGGGCTGGCAGTTGGTTGTGGTGGACAATAGTGAAGCGAGGGTGGGGGGGTGGTGTGGATGTAATTTAAGGGTGGTGTGGATGTGATTGGTGGTTGTCGCGAACAAAATTGAAGAGCTGGGAGGTGGGGGGGGGGGGGGGGGAGTGGGGCGCGGGTGGATGGGCATTTTGGGGTCCCTAATAGTATCTCTGGAGGTCTCAAAATGGCGTTAACCCCTTAGAGTTATTCTAACATTACAGCCCCTAGTGGGTTTAATCAAATGTATGTGCTATAACATGTAAAACGGGATCATGAAAGGAACATTCAAAATGCAATTTAATTACTGATGTCTATGTAAACAAAATCAATGTTAAAGGGCCACGAAACCCCCTGTCTCAGCAGGGTGTTTTCACACCTCTGTTTTGAAAAAAAGTCAGGAAAGTTGGGCGTGTCCAGCTTTGGGAGTGTGGGTGTGTCGGGGGAGGGAAAGAGGGTAAAATTTGCATAGAAGGGAGTTTCCATTTGGGCACGCGCTAAGTTTCATAGGCAAAACAAACACAGAGAGGCTGATTTGATACCGCATGGCGAATGAGAGAAAAAAAAAATCTTCCGCATTTCTCTGTAACTTATGTACTTGGTAGGTAGGTAGCATCAGAAAGCCGTTTGTGTATAGACTATCCTGTCACAAAATGCAGCGAAAATCCTGCACGACGGGAATAGTTTGTGTTAACATGTTTACACTCGGAGAGCAGCATTTAAACAAAGGGCACTGCACTGCAAACACTTACCAAATCTGTAGACAGACAATCAAACTGGAGCTGTGTCTTTTTATTAAAGGGAGACGAGCGGCAAATCCGGATTTCACCATTTCCAGATGAGAAAAAGCTCTCGGGTAAAAATGTTCCTTACAAACGCGTTTCTGTCGCGTGCACTGTAATCCACACGCGAGTCCAGCTGCTCTCTCATAGAGGGAAAATGAAAACAAAACCTTCGTTGCAACACCTACGACTCTTTTCTTGAAATTCTTGTACTTTCACTTGTTTTGGCAACACAACGTGGCGTCTCTCTGCCGTATGAACAGCGTAAACTAGTAAACAGTCTCCGGAGCTATCATGCATATTAATGAAGTTTCACGTCATACACAATAGAGCGCGCTGATTGGTTTGAAGCACGTCTTTGTCATGAATTATAGCCGCACACTCAGATATGTCAGAATGTCCTCGTAAAGACAGACAGCCACTCTCCACTCTGGATTTACACCCATGTATCTCATGGCCGTGACGTAGCTTCAAAAATTCGTTTCAAACCGGAAGAACGAATTTGCTCAAAATAACGCAAAAACAACCAATTTTCACTTTTTAGTGCAATATATGTGTATATGTGTGCTAATAGTGTTTATAGCAGCGTGGGACACATATATGACTGTCAACAGCTCAAAAAATGTGTTTTGGTGTTTCGTGACCCTTTAAATTATTAGTGAGAAAGCAGATTAAATGATAAGCGTGTAATGGACTGAGTGGGAATCGAACCCTGGTCTACGGTGTGGTTAGCAGTAGTTCTTACTACTTGCGCTAAGTCAGCAACTGGTGGCCAAGAGCAGAGGAGTAATAAAGTTAGCCCACAATGTGTGAATTAAAAAATAATACAGTCTTTACTGAAGAGAAATTGACAAAAAAAGAAGAGACAATATCTCTCTACAGCCAGGGTTGAAAAAGTACAACAAAAATAGGAAAGCCGATCTTCCCAAAAAACATACAAAATAAAATAGACACGAGGGTCTCAGAACAATCAAAAGAACATAGCAAGCAAAAAAAAATCTTGAGAACAACTTAACTGGCCGAGGCAGCTAGGAGGTAGGGTTCAGGACTGAACACAGAGCAGGATACAAAGTAGTCTTATATAGAGCAGAAAACAGGTGGTGGTGATTAGGCTGATAACAGGCTTAGTTTAAAGGAACAAGAGTCACTAGCGCCATCTAATGTAGAGGAGTATAGGGCACTATCACTGCGCGCCCTGGTGGTTTGGAGGACGTGACAAAGTGCTAAGATATTACAAAGTGTGCTGAGAAAATAACATTAAATCATTCAAATTGATTTGTGAACCAATTCAAACCAATTGTTTGATTAGACAGCATGAAATAAATGCATTTCTTAGCTCACATTGCATTAAAATAAAGAGAAGAATTCCACTCTGTATAATAAAGTACAAGAGCAACATGTTTTTGGGGCGTGGTATAATTTCTTTGGTATTATTTAAACGAATTAGATAATTATTTTCATCCACGGTGCGTTTTTTAAGTCAAAGTGAATTGGTACAATAATTTATTTTCAGGCTGGGATGGGTTTGGGTTCTCTTTCACCTCTCACTATCCCTTACTCTAGCAATTTTGGCACAGGCAGAGGCTGAGAGACTAAGAAACATGACTCAGTGCCACTCAATCTGAACATGAAAGCTTTTGGAGTTGAGAGAGTGTTTGTGTCGTGTATTAGGTGACAAGATAGAGAATGTACTGAATGAAATGAGAAACACACTGCCATTGTTTTCCACATTCTAGAAGTATTTCCATATTCAGTAATGGGGCAGATAACGATATTAATCTGCAGTCTGAACAATATACCATGGACAATTAAGCTTCTATGGCTCATTTGAATGTGGGATTTGAATGTTATTTTTAAATATGGTTAAAGTGTACTGCTGAATGTTTGAACCAAGTTGCTGAATTCAAATATCCGTTAAAGGTGCAGTATGTAGGGTTAATCAGAATTTAAATTTCAAAATATTGTATAGGGTTTTTTCACCCGGCCTTTCCTCGACATGATGCACATGCAGGTTGCCAGATTGACAACACCAAGTGATAGCAAGCGTGCCTTAAGTTTGAACCTTGCACTGTAAGCTGATCAGCTAATGTTAACGTTTTTAATATTAGAATTTTTTGCAAAATAAAAACCACCTCAGAAGGCTGCTACTCTCCTCCCAGAGGCCATCCTTACTGAAATGAAACAAGAGGTGTTTTCCACAAAGGCAACCCAGTCAAAGTCATTTCACTTGGTGGCATTCTGTTTGAATCAGAAAACTGCTGACCAAGCTTACGATTAAATTACATATTAGGAATCACAAATAAAGTTAAACAATAACTGTGTCTTTAGATTCATTTTTAAATGTTCAGATCCCATAAAATCTACAGAAACTCATGTATGATCCAACCCCCTCCACCGGAGAATCCTCAGTCTATCGCGATCGCTGATTGGCTGGTGTACTAGAAGGCTTGGCTTCATTCGCCATATTGACCGTTACATTTTGCTCTATTTAAAACTATATGGGTAACATGTCTTGTGTATTCTAGAGTCTTTGACCCAGTGTGCCGAAATATAATTGGGTAAACTGTCAGTGGACAGAGTTACACAGAATCAAAACAAAGACAGATATTCAGATTAAGACAGACACGCAAATATACACTTTTAGAGAATAACATACTTTAGCATTGTAAACAAGTAAGCTCACTTAGCATGTTTCCTAAATATCTGCAGACATATTATTGTATTTTTATGATGTAGAAGAGTAAAAACTAACATACAGCACCATTAATATGATTTATATTGAAGCCTGTAGGTATCAAATAAAAATATAAAAAAATAAAATCTTCGTTCTTTATGATTTTACCTCTTTAAATGATCCTCTTGATTAATTTGTGTTGCTTTTGTTTGGTCAGGTTCTCCTCTGGGTGGTCTTGCTGCACTGGAGTTTTTACCCCAACATGTGAAGAAGAAAATCAACTCACGAGCACGCAGAGAGACGTATGAAGATGAGATCTTTAACATCGAGGTTCTACTGGGGGTCGATTGCTCTGTGGTGATGTTTCATGGCAGAGAGCACATCCAGAAGTACCTCCTGACCCTCATGAACATTGTAAGTATTTCTAAATATCTTATAAAGAATTTGCACTGATTTCCCATTTAAACACCATTTTTAGGGAAGTGCCAATATGTTCAAATACATTTGCCACCACTGCATTACCATTAAGGGCTCTATTTTAACAATTAAGGCGCAAAGTGTAAAGCGCAAGGTGCAAAAGCATTATATCATAATCTAAGTTTGCTATTTCAAGAACGGAAAAATATGCTCTGTGCCCTGCTCATAGTCGAACAAGGTTGTGCTTATTCTATTAATGAGTTATGGGTGTGTTTTCAGCATAACATGCATTAAACCAATCAGAAGCTCATCTCCCATTCCTTTTAAGAGCCAGTTGCGTTGCGCCATGGTACATTTGCTATTTACATGGTGGACTTTGTAAGTTGAAAAACTGAATGCTTCACTAGCGAGAAAACAGTTAAACATACCATCTGCAGCGCAAGGATAAAAAACGAGCCTCCTCGGCCTCTTTACTTTCTCTTTACTTTAACTATTTACTTTACTCCTTTACTTTTGTGGATAAGGAAACGGTGTTGGATGCACTTCACTGAAGACATCCATTAGCCTACATATTTAATCTTGTTAAGATTTGTTTCAAAACTATTTCTGAATTCAGCTCTAATTTCCAGAAAACAAATAAATGAACAATAATAATGCAGTGTGTTCAAAAAACTAGTTATATCCAAACACACGTCCTATGCGTATGCCCCATATGGTCTAAAACTCAACAGGTGGACAAATCTAAACTTGTTTTTATTAAATCAAATATAAAAATGCATGCCGACGCAATGGGCAGTAGGTAGTGCTGTCACCTCACAGCAAGAAGGTCGCTAGTTCGAGCCTCGGCTGGGTCAAGTGGCGTTTCTGTGTGGAGTTTGCATGTTCTCTCCGCGTTCGCATGGGTTTCCTCTGGGTGCTCCGGTTTCCTCCACAAGTCCAAAGACATGCGGTACAGGTGAATTGGGTAAGCTAAATTGTCCATAGTGTATGTGTGTGAATGAGAGTGTATGGGTGTTTCCCAGTGATGTGATGGGTTGCAGCTGGAAGGGCATCCGCTCCGTAAAACATGTGCTGGATAAGTTGGCGGTTCATTCTGCTGTGGTGACTACAAATCTGCCACATTATGGACTACAACTCCGTACATGCACTTTGCATACACACACACCTGTTCCTAGCTCCGGTAATGAGACACAAACACACAGACACAGCTGAAGCTGCTCAAAGACTGATTACAAGGACTATAAAGACAGCACACACACATTGTTGCTGAGTCTTATTATCTGTTTCTGTGACATTACAACACGTTTTCCTTGCCTTGTCTTGCCAGTTTTGACCCTCGCTTTGTTTTGTATGTTTTATTGTTTATCCCTGACTGCTGCCTGCCTTCTGACCACTCGCCTGTTATTTTGACTACGAATCTGGATTTGCCTGTATACATCTGTTTGCCCCTGTGTTGACTGTTGCTTGCCTGACCATTCTCAATAAACCTGCATTTCGGTCCGCACTCCCTTGTCAGTGTTCCCAATCACATTACAATCGTGCTCTGTGCTGGACATTAGACCAGCTTTTAGTTAGTCAATGGCACTGTCTATTTCAGTTCTTTAAAACAGCAATATGCCAACAATGTGCTTTAACACACCTCCTTTTTAGACCAGCACACCCATGAGTCCACAAAGTAGCGCAGAGTTGCAGAGTTGTCCTGGTCTGAAAATAGCAACAAATCGCACCATGCACGTCTTGTGCCGTATTGTGCCAGGTGTACAGTATAATAGGGCTCTAAATATCAATATGTTATCTTTATAGTAACACTTTACAATAGTGTTATCATAGTGTTCATAAGACTGACACGCATACCTGCCAACACTCCCGTTTTTCCCGGGAGTCTCCCGTATTTCAGACCCATCTCCGTATTGTTTTGTCTCCCAGAAACTCCCGGAATTCCACCGCGACCCCCGGCCCTCAGCTGTTAGGTACAGTCCGGCCTGAAACCTGGTTCATGTGCGCTTGCTCTTCAGTCCGCGCATACCCCTCCCCGCTCTACAGTTCGCGCGCACCTCTCCCTCATCCACCACCCCCTCCCCCGCTGTTCAGTTCATGCGCACCTCTCCCTCTTTCTTAACCCCCCCTGCTCTACAGTTCGCGCGCACCCTCAAACACCCGTCACCAATCCCCCCTGACCAACCAACATCCCCCCCCCCCCGCTCTACAGCTCGCGCGCACCCTCAAACACAAGGACTGATTACACTCACTGTTTAAGCAGCCATACACTCGAGTCGTCGAGTCTTGTTTACATTCTGTGACATTACAACGCGTTTCCTTTGTCTTGTTTTGCCATGTTTTTACCCTCACCTTGTTAATCTATTTATCCCTGCCTGCTGCCAACCTTCTGATGTCTCGCCTGTTACTTTGACTACATTTCTGGATTGCCTGCAGATATCTGTTTGCCTGTGTTGACCATTGCTTGCCTGACCTCCTCAATAAACCTGCATTTGAAATCCGAACTTTGTTGTCAGTGTCACATCCCCTGGTTACAGGAACAAAATTTATTTGTTATTAAAACATCTCACTAAAATACCTTGTCAAAAATTATAATAGTGTCGTTATTATTTAATGACATTTTCTGACATTTTAATGTCAAATTCAATTTGTACTTTCACTGTAGTTGAGGTCAAGAAACATTTCAATAAATTTACACCAATTACAATGACCTCATTGACAATCATGTTGATGACAGATTTATGACAAGTAATGTTGTTTTAGTGATATGATGTGAGTTGGTAAACGAAGACAGGTTATGATGTATTTGTCTATGTCAAGTTGTCATAACAAAGACATTTCAAACAATGTCACATTTGCATTTAAAATTACATAACTTAGCTAACGACCAGTGGCGGGATTTACCATTGGCAATATGGGTGATCGCCCAGGGCGGCATACTCTCTTTCATCCGCAACCCCCTGCTCTTCACTTTTGTCCACGAAAGGCCGTCATGTACACCGTGAGGGCAAGCAAAACAATCTGGCAATGGGGTAAGCTAAATAATCTTACGTTAAAAGGAAAAACAAGTTTATTTTGCTTACCCCATTGCCAGATTATTTTGCTTGTTTTAAGGAAAAACTCACTTAATTTGGCATATTATTTCTCAAAACAAGACAATATGTTTTGCTTGCCTAGAAAAGGCTTCTTGATATAAGAATTTTTAGATATTTGGACTGGAAACAAGACAAAAAATCTAAGTAAGAAAAGCATTTTTTGCAGTGTATGCAAATAAAACTCAATTTTTAATGTATAATCCTACAAAGCCATTATAATCAGAGTATGTGCCAAAGCATGGAACAGATCAATGAGCAAGATGCATCATTTACATTTAGTCATTTAGTCCAAAGCAACTTACTAAAGAGTAGGCCCACACGGAATCTGTGCGCGCAGAAATTTGCAGATTTCCGATTATTTTTAAATAAGTCTATTTATTTACTTGTGTAAATGTGTGTACATTTCTGTTTGTTAAATCTTTTAAATAATTTTAGTAGTATTATTAGCAAACATGAAAATGTTTATATTATTTACAATACCCTTTGTTAAGTAATATTTTCAGTCTTTTAGTAGATATATTATATGAGAGACTTGCTTTGTTTTCCAAATAAGTGGATCTAATTGGATTTGCATTGTAAGCATTAAATACAAGTTAAAAAGGTATCATTTTTTATTTCATACAGTAAGTTTTTAGTAACTATACTCCCAAAATAATTCTGCATAAATCTGATTTTTTACAAAATTCTGCGGAGAAAAGTCTGCAGATTCTGTCTGAAACTTACATTTTACCAGAGTTGCATGTTACAGCACAGTAGCAGGAGGAACAAATACAATGCAAGTAGATTATTAATATTTTCTTGACACTAAGAAAAATGTATTTTCTTTTGAAATTTTTACTGTAGAAGTTGTTTGTTTGTTAACAAAGTTATTCTTATATGAATCAACGGCAATAACTAAATTATGCGTTAGCTAGAGGACAAGTAATTTCGCTTCAGAAACATACTGGTTCTGTTTAAACCAATCAACACTTATCCAAATATTGCTTTGATATTTGACAGTTGGAATATAAAGGCTGATTCCATCCGTCTCCCCGACAACTGTTCTGTGTCAAGAAATTACATTCACATCTCTGACAAAGTTTCCTACCTGAAAGACTGATGTACTTGAGACCCTGGACAAGACCAGACTAGTAATGAACTTCCCACCAAACCTGGACAACTAATAATTTTCTGCCTTGCCCTCCATTTTTGTTATTTGTCTCTTCTGTCATATAGTCCATATGATCAAACGTAAAAAGGCTATGTGTAAAGGCTTGTTTATACTTCTGCGTCGCGTGATCAGCGTGACCCACAATGCCTGCCATGCGCCTAGCTGTGCATTTATATTTCTGTTTGCTGTTTGTGTTGCTCTGCAATAACACTTACGAAACACTAGCTGGCTGTAGGTTTTTATGTTCCTCTGTGTCAAGTTTCTTTGCAAGTGATTTGTTTTTTTCCTGAATGCTACCTTAATGTACACTACAAGTAGCTAAAACTCACTTATTCAGAGGCGGGAAACAGCAGATGTGCAACGACTTTAATCATAAGGTAAACACAAAACAAAACTTTCCATTTGGAGCTCCTTCACAGGACTCAACACTTGTAAGCATTTGCTCCATCGGGCTCACGGCTCTCAGAACTGCCCACACTTGTCACAGCTACCAAGCCAACCAATCACAGAACTTGCGCTTTGTCGTTTGTGACATGTATTTGCATTTTTTGAGAGGTGCGCGTCAGCCATGGTGAGGGATATGCGACCACGCGAAGGCTGGAATTGTGTGGATTGAATTTGGATGTTTGTTATCAGAATCTCTTACAATGATATTTCAGACTCTTTACTGCTAGTCAAGAAAGAAAAAGGTTGTTTTGAATCACGTTCGAAATTGTATTTGTTTCATTTGTAATGAGTTGCTGACTGCAGTTCACTAAATGGCCACTGGTGTCGCTAATAACAAGGGTTTCTTGATTCTAGTATTTCTTGAATTAAGTATTTTAATTCATTCATCATTAACTCATTCTACAGTTGTTCCAAATCTGTTTGAGTTTATTTCTTCTGTTGAACACAAAAGAAGATATTTTGCATTAAGCTGAAAACTTTTAATTATTGGCTTCCATGGTATTTGTTTTTCCTATGATGGAAGTCGTAGAATATACATTTCGGAAATATACATTTCTGGAGTTCGTGAATTCTGTAGACAGAAGTACGTAGGCTGCATTTCGTCACTAAAATGAACGCTACGGGGTGGTATGACGCCGTTCCCTTTGTGCTTACCAGTTGACCACTTACCTCCGTATTAGGGATGCACCGATACCATTTTTTTGGAACCAATCCGATCACGATACCAAAATTCTGAGTATCGATCGATACCAATCCGATCCCGATACTGTGCCGTTTTTTGTTGTAGGGATGTTCAAAATAACTGGTTGACCGAAAGGGTGCGTTTGTAACGTATTAATGGTATCAGTTAAACGATTAAAAAATATTGTTTTATAATATTTTTAAAGTTTGGCTGCATAAGGGGCCGATCACAACGAACGCGCTTTTTGTGTTGAAACTGAGAGGTGCATCTTTTGAATGGTTTACTAACGTTTTGCCATTGCGCGCTACGTGCGCTCGAGCGGAAAAAGCATGTTACCTAAGTCGCGTCTTTTTTATTCTTCAATCGAATGAAAGCAGAATCGGGGTTTCCTTTGAGGTGACAGAAAGCAGTGTTTGTGTTGTCAAGATGACTATGGCGAGCTTTTAATGATGGAGGAGAGACTTGTGGTCGCTGTTTCAAGTCATTAAAAGCTGTATGACTTTACAAATCTTGAATATCATAATGCAATTAAAAATTACAATTATAACAACATTGACAGGAACACTCGCGCACAATACGGCTCAGCTGATTCAGTCGTTTCATAGTGACATAAAAAAGAGCCTCCAGCTTCTTTTTTTCTTGTCATCAATAAACGCCTTGCGTTTTTGGAATGGAAAAGCACGTGCAGTAAAAGTAATGTGCAACCACACGTGCCTACAGATGTATTTTGTCAAAAAAGTAAAATGAAAGAAGGATATT
This sequence comes from Danio kyathit, assembly GCA_903798195.1. NCBI lineage: Eukaryota > Metazoa > Chordata > Actinopteri > Cypriniformes > Danionidae > Danio > Danio kyathit. The sequence continues at coordinate 39,701,154 of LR812539.1, forward strand.
TCTGGTCATAGTTTGACACAGAAGAGTTTACATACTAACGCTGATGCGGATCGCCTCTGTGCTGCCAGAGCCATGTCATAAACTCAATAAATAGGCTATTGGTGATTTAGTGTTCAACCAACAAACTAACCTTTAATAGTTCTTATATAATATACATTTTTAAATAGCCTACATAGCCTAATCTACCAATCAAACAAATCCAAAGTTTTTCTTGATTTTTGCATAATGAACCTCGCACCAAACTGAGGCTTTCATTTTCCAGCTTAAAAAACATGTATGCAAATAATGCAATATCATATGTAAACAACAAAATTGTTATATGCTATGTAGTAGCCAATACTTTACAAAAAGTCAACATAGAGCCTTAAGATTTATTGTCATTGTCTTTTATTACACGCAGCATGCGCACACATGAACCGGATAAAATCAGTATTTTAAAATGCAATATTTAATGTGTCACACAAAATAGGTACGTCAATTATTTTTTTAATTAAATAATATTTTTACATGAATCGGTCAACGGTTAACATTCGGTTAACGAGCCAAAATTAACCGAAATGAGCAGTTTCTATAGCTCTGGTGCTAAACTCAAATAATATCTTCTTTAGAAAAAAAATAACAGACCTATAGGTATACATGGCAGATGGCACAATCTAACTAAAAACATGCTTGCTGTGAACTAGGCTACATTATTTGAGCATTCGTTGTGATATTGTCCTTTCCTTTTTAATATTAAGATTTTTTTTTTAAATCTGCAATAGGCTTTTGACATTGTTGGTAAAATAATCAGCCTTTTATTAAATGTATTAAGTTTATTAAATTAAAGCCTGCAGGTTTGATGCAGATTAAACTAAACCGTCTGATGCCAGTTTTACTTAATAATTCCTCTCCAAATCTTGCCGTCAGTGAGACGGAGGAAGTTCAAAACAAGGTTCGCTTATATGCTTCAGCGCCAAAACACAAACTGGTCTGTTAAATAAAATATTAATATATAAAATTACAGTGAAATATTCACAATTTCAGAGTAGCCTATATTAGGCTAAATAATTTTCTGTTAATAACAATCCATATTGCGCCCGTCAGTTTCACCTTTAATTTATTTAATAAACTACTTTGACCACAATGGGCTAGGCTTTAAAATTATTCGCAGCACTTAAAGTATTCACCTTGGAAAAATAAACTCAATCTGAAGGATGGGAGAACAAACTCATTGTAAGAATAATCTTACGGAGCGGCGCACGTCGCCTCTGCGCATGCAGCCGGCACGTGAATGAAAGCGCTTGATGTATCGGAGACAAAGCGCGCAGCGGTCCGGTATCTGCAGACATTTGCAAAACAGCAGCTCAACTGGAAGAAATAAGTGCGTTGAGGATCTGTCCAATGCATTATTGAGGCTTTTCTAATTAAACATTTCAGGTAGGCCTACTTTGTGTGTGAAGAGCAGGTAGTAACCATCTCCACTCCAGTATTGCGAATGCGATCTGATCTAACAGACACAGCAGTGCAAACATGATGTGGAAACAGCAATGAAATGAACTCCTGCTGCGGGTCAAACTTAACCCATTTAATGCAAAACTAAATGCATTTCTCCACTAATTATTTAAACTAACAGGAACAAATAGTCTTAGAGAAAGTTTTTTCTGTTGTCAACTGCGACAAGCAGACTGAATCGTGAATGAATGGAGAATGATTGACAGGCGCAGCGGCGGGAAGCGCTGAAGTGAACATGAATTTAAGCACTTAAATATTCATCTGTACTTCACATTAAACTGTAGAATGGCTTCAGAACATTTGGGCTATAGTAGGCCAACATGACAACGTTCTAGTGCCTTAAAATAGGCTTCATGGATTAGTTGGCTTATAAACACAGCGCACGCGCAAGATCGGATTTGGATCGGTACCAGCTGGCCGATACCCGATCCAGCAAAAATATGCGATAACGAACTGATATCCGATCCAAGTATCGGGAACGGTGCATCCCTACTCCGTATGGACGGCTTTCCCGCTGTTACCAGTTTGTCCAGTAGCTCGCCATGTACGTCAGTGTACTTGAGACGCAGAAAGGAGTTGACCACTACTAGGGGGTTCGAGTCCGGCAAAGAACAGTTCCAGAAAGCAGGTAGGACAAAAACAGAAGCCAAAAAATAATAAAAACAAGTAAATAACAGGGTGAGAATGTGGTAAAATCTGCTAACGTGGTAAAAATCAGGTGAGGGCTTTTTAAAACTGTCGGTTGGGTTTGGGGAAGTGGGTGGGCGGGTCAATCGGTGCTTTTGAAAACAATTTTAAAAAGCTATCCAGAAAAAAAAAAGCCCTTGCCTGATTTTTACCACGTTTTCAGATTTTACCCTGTTATTTACTTGTTTATTTTATTTTTGGATTCTGTTTTTGTCTTACCCGTTTTCTGGAACCGTTCCTCACCAGTCTCAAACCCCGTCATTGTGGTAAACTCCTCTCAGTCCACCAACTTACGTGGTGAGCTAACTGGACAAACTACAGTAGTAACAGCGGGAAAGCCGTCCATATGGAGGTAAGCGGTCAGCTCTTCAAAAAGGAATGGCGTCATACCGCCCTGTAGCTTTCGTTTTAAAGATAAAATGCAGCCATACGTACTTCTGGCTACATAATTTGCGATCTCCAGAAACATATATAGGGCTATGTTTTCAGAATGAGCCTATGTTGCTAATATCATTATAGTGCCCGTTGTGGCAATTTTAGTAGTGCATTTGCTAAATAAAAAGATTTCAGTTCTTGTGTAAATAAAATAGATATCTGCATAAAATGTGGCTTTCAACCAATTCTGAAGCTCTTGCAACTCCAGTGCTCCTCCATCCTTGTGATTCCCTCATTGGCAGGTCATTTTTGTTTGCATGGCGGTTCCGTTGCTAAGCAGAAGACAAGCTCGGATGGAAGACCTTGCTGCATTATTAATTTAGTCCTAATGATTTTCTGGCACTTTGGCCTCTTACACGTCAATTAGCTACCTGCCAGCTACAAGCAGAGATCAGGACTAATAAAATACTGACAGGGTCCTGGAGAGGGCCAGAGACAGCCAGTGCTAATGAGAGACTCGCTGCTAAGGTGATTAGCAGTGTATGTGTGTGTGTGTGGGAGAGAGGTGAATGAAACAAGAGAGTATGGGCTGATAATAGTCATTTATGTGCCGGGGTTACAGAGCTGTCATTACTGAATGCTGACACATGGTTTCAGGTGGGAACAAGGTTACCTGGTACTGTTTTTTGGAGACTGATATTACACCATTTCTGTTAGCAACAATGATAATGAACTGTTACTTCAACGTATAAGACAAGGCAAGGCAAGTTTATTTATATAGCACATTTCATACACAAAGATAATTCAAAGTACTTTACATAAACATGAATAACAGAAACAAGGAATTAAAAATGATTAAAACAGATTAAAAACAGATTAATATATGTTAAAACAGGTTATAAAAGAATAAAAAAGGAAAGAAAGAAAGAATAGTGTGATCTGTCGGACGTAACACAGTGCTCATTCGTCAAAGGCACAGCTAAACAGATGTGTTTTAAGTCTGGATTTAAATGCGCCTAATGTTGGAGCACATCTAATAAATTCTGGAAGCTGATTCCAGCAGCGGGAGGCGTAGTAGCTAAATGCCAATTCACCGTGCTTTGACTGAACTCTTGGTGTTTCTATTTGCTTGATCCTAATGATCTGAGGACAATGAGTATTAGAGCTGTAATCAGGCCATAAAAGTTAGGCCCAATAGGGCCCGACCCCGACAGAATTCGGCCCAAGCCCGACAAGTACATTTTGATTGACAGCTTTTTAAAAGCCTGAACCCATTTATAGCCCGACTGTAACCAAGGATGGCTGCTGACAACAGGATGCGGATCCAAATGCAGGTTTATTTAAAGGGATGGTCAGACAAGCAATGATCAGTACAGGAGCAAACAGATGTATGAGGACAATCCAGAGTCGTAGTCAATATAACAGGCAAAAGGTCACAGGGATGGCAGCAGACAGGCAGAAACAGAGAATCAAGGCGAGGGTCCAAACACGACAAAGACAAAACAAGGAAACGCTTAGAATTGACACTGTGAACAGATGAACAAGACTCGGCAACTGGAGAGTGTGTGTTTGCTGTTTATATACTGTGTGTATTCAGTCCTTGAGCGGTTTCAGCTGTGGATGTAATCAGTGAAGATGTGGAACCGGTTGTGTGTGATGTCAGAGTATGCATGTATGGGGGATGTAGTCCATATGATGGTGGATTTGTAGTCCATGGGTGTGTGTGCATGTAAACCAGCGATCTAAGGGGAGAAGATCGCTGGTGATTGTGACAGAGCCCCCCCTTTAAGGAGTGGCTTCCAGACACTCCTATCATAGTTCAGGCGGGGGGTGGAGCGGAGGCGGAACAGGGGGAGGGATGGAGGGCCAGGACCATGCAGCTGAGGAGTGTCTGAAGCATGAAGCAGCAGTAGGCCCAGAGAGTGGAGCTGCGGAGGGCCTGGAGCGTGGAGCTGCGGAAGGCCCGGAGAGTGGAACTGCGGAGGGCCTGGAGCGTGGAGCTGTGGAAGGCCCGGAGAATGGAGCTGTGGAGGGCCTGGAGCGTGGGGCTGCGGAAGGCCCGGAGAGTGGAACTGCGGAGGGCCTGGAGCGTGGAGCTGCGGAAGGCCCGGAGAATGGAGCTGCGGAGGGCCTGGAGCGTGGGGCTGCGGAAGGCCCGGAGAGTGGAACTGTGGAGGGCCTGGAGCGTGGAGCTGCGGAAGGCCCGGAGCGTGGAGCTGCAGAAGTTCTGGAGAGTGGAGCTGCGGAGGGCCTGGAGCATGGAGCTGTACAAGGCCTGGAGTATGGGGCTGCAGAGGGCCTGGAGCGTAGAGTTGCAGAGGGACTAGAGCTTGGAGTTGCGGAAGGCCCGGAGCGTGGAGCTGCAGAAGGCCTGGAGAGTGGAGCTGTACAAGGCCTGGAGTATGGAGCTGCAGAGGGCCTGGAGCGTGGAGTTGGAGCTGCAGAGGGCCTGGAGCATGGAGTTGGAGCTGCGGAGGGCCTGGAGCATGGAGTTGGAGCTGCGGAGGGCCTGGAGCATGGAGTTGGAGCTGCGGAGGGCCTGGAGCATGGAGTTGGAGCTGCGTAAGGCCTGAAGAGTGAAGCTGCTGAGGGCCTGGAGCGTGGAGCTGCGGAGGGCCTGGAGCGTGGAGTTGGGGCTGCGTAAGGCCTGAAGAGTGAAGCTGCTGAGGGCCTGGAGTGTGGAAGGCCCGGAGAATGGAGCTGGAGCTGCGTAAGGCCTGAAGAGTGAAGCTGCTGAAGGCCTGGAGTGTGGAGTTGCAAAAGGCCTGGAGCATGGAGCTGAAGTTGGTCTGGGGCTTAGGTTCAGCAGGCACAGGCAGTTCATATAACCCCCATGGATCAGGAGGCTTTGGTTCAAGGGGCACTGGCAGTTCATTAAACTCCCGTGGGTCAGGAGGCTTGGGTTCAGGAGATACAGGCATTTCATTTAACCCGAGTGGGTCTGGAGGTTTGGGCTCAGGAGACACTGGCAGTTGGTTTAACCCCAGTGGGTCTGGAGGCTTGGGTTCAGGAGATACTGGCAGTTCATTTAACTCCAGTGGGTCAGGAGGCTTGGGTTCAAGGAGCACTGGCAGTTCGTATAACCCCAGTGGGTCAGGAGGCTTAGGTTCAAGGAGCACTGGCAGTTCGTATAACCCCAGTGGGTCAGGAGGCTTGGGTTCAAGGAGCACTGGCAGTTCGTATAACCCCAGTGGGTCAGGAGGCTTGGGTTCAAGGAGCACTGGCAGTTCGTATAACCCCAGTGGGTCAGGAGGCTTGGGTTCAAAGAGCACTGGCAGTTCGTATAACCCCAGTGGGTCAGGAGGCTTGGGTTCAAAGAGCACTGGCAGTTCGTATAACCCCAGTGGGTCAGGAGGCTTAGGTTCAAGGAGCACTGGCAGTTCGTATAACCCCGCTGGGTCAGGAGGCTTGGGTTCAAGGAGCACTGGCAGTTCGTATAACCCCAGTGGGTCAGGAGGCTTGGGTTCAAGGAGCACTGGCAGTTCGTATAACCCCAGTGGGTCAGGAGGCTTAGGTTCAAGGAGCACTGGCAGTTCGTATAACCCCAGTGGGTCAGGAGGCTTGGGTTCAAAGAGCACTGGCAGTTCGTATAACCCCAGTGGGTCAGGAGGCTTAGGTTCAAGGAGCACTGGCAGTTCGTATAACCCCAGTGGGTCAGGAGGCTTGGGTTCAAGGAGCACTGGCAGTTCGTATAACCCCAGTGGGTCAGGAGGCTTGGGTTCAAGGAGCACTGGCAGTTCGTATAACCCCAGTGGGTCAGGAGGCTTAGGTTCAAGGAGCACTGGCAGTTCGTATAACCCCAGTGGGTCAGGAGGCTTAGAGAAGTCACTCGGCTCTAGTGACTCTTGGAAATTATACGGCTTTGGCAGTCCTTCGTGGGACTGAGGTGGCGGCTCTGACCAGTCATGGAACTCAGGTGGCGGCTCTGGCCATTCGTGGAACTCAGGTGGCGGCTCTGGCCATTCGTGGAACTCAGGTGGCGGCTCTGGCCTTTCGTGGGACTCAGGTGACTGCTCTGGCCTTTCGTGGGACTCAGGTGACTGCTCTGGCCTTTCGTGGGACTCAGGTGACTGCTCTGGCCTTTCGTGGGACTCAGGTGACTGCTCTGGCCTTTCGTGGGACTCAGGTGACTGCTCTGGCCTTTCGTGGGACTCAGGTGACTGCACTGGCCTTTCGTGGGACTCAGGTGACAGCTCGGGCCTTTCGTGGGACTCAGGTGACTGCTCTGGCCTTTCATGGGACTCAGGTGACTGCTCGGGCCTTTCAAGGAATTCAGGAGGATCTGGCGCCCGCCCTTCGGGGAATTCAGGAGAATCTGATGCTCGCCATTCAAGAGATTCAGAGGTTTCTGGCGCCCGCCATTCGAGGGATTCAGAGGTTTCTGGCGCCCGCCATTCGGGGAATTCAGAGGTTTCTGGCGCCCGCCATTCGAGGGATTCAGAGGTTTCTGGCGCCCGCCATTCGAGGGATTCAGAGATATCTGGTGCCCACCATTCGGGGAATACAAAGGGTTCTGGCGGCGGCGACTCTGGCAGCTCTGGCGGCGGCGACTCTGGCAGCTCTGGCGGCGGCGACTCTGGCAGCTCTGGCGGCGGCGACTCTGGCAGCTCTGGCGGCGGCGACTCTGGCAGCTCTGGCGGCGGCGACTCTGGCAGCTCTGGCGGCGGCGACTCTGGCAGCTCTGGCGGCGGCGACTCTGGCAGCTCTGGCGGCGGCGACTCTGGCAGCTCTGGCGGCGGCGACTCTGGCAGCTCTGGCGGCGGCGACTCTGGCAGCTCTGGCGGCGGCGACTCTGGCAGCTCTGGCGGCGGCGACTCTGGCAGCTCTGGCGGCGGCGACTCTGGCAGCTCTGGCGGCGGCGACTCTGGCAGCTCTGGCGGCGGCGACTCTGGCAGCTCTGGCGGCGGCGACTCTGGCAGCTCTGGCGGCGGCGACTCTGGCAGCTCTGGCGGCGGCGACTCTGGCAGCTCTGGCGGCGGTGACTCTGGCAGCTCTGGCGGCGACTGAGGATCTGGCAGCTCTGGCGGCGACTGAGGATCTGGCAGCTCTGGCGGTGACTGAGGATCTGGCAGCTCTGGCGGTGATTGAGGATCTGGCAGCTCTGGCGGTGACTGAGGATCTGGCAGCTCTGGCCGTGACTGAGGATCTGGCAGCTCTGGCCGTGACTGAGGATCTGGCAGCTCTGGAGGTGGCGGTGGCAGCTCTGGCAGTAACAGCTCTGGTGGTGGCAGCAGCTCTGGCAACTCAGGTGGTGGTGGCCATTCTGGTGGCTCAGGTGATGGCATTTCAAGAACAGGAACAGGAACTATGGCAGGAACAGACTCGGAACAGGAAACCATCTTTTGAGCTATTTGCAGATTGGCGCTTACCTCTGCGTGAGCTGGAGGGCTGGTTGTGGCCACTTTGTGAGCTGGAGGACTGGAGGCAGCCATTTTGTGAACTAAAGGACTGGAGAAAGCCATCTTGTGAGCTGGAAGACTGGAGGCGACCATCTTGTGAGCTGGAAGACTGGAAGCGGCCATTTTGTCAACTGAAGGACTGGAGACAGCCATCTTGTGAGCTGAGGAACTGGAGGTGGCCATCTTGTGAACATGAGGACTGGAAGAGGCCATTTTGTTGGCTAGAGAACTGGAGGCGGCCATTTTGTCAACTGAAGGACTGGAGGTGACCATCTTGTTAGCTGGAGGACTGGAAGTAGCCATTTTGTGAGCTGGAGAACTGGGGGTGGCCATTTTGTTACATGGAGGACTGGCGGCAGCCATCTTGTTATCTGGCTGTGGTCTAGGCTGGTGAACAGGGGACAGGAGTATAGGAGATGCCAGCATTATGGTTTTACTGGAGGGAACAGCCAGCCCCGTTGCCAGCGGGTCTCGCTGTCTATTGCCCCCCCCCCAAAAAACATTTAGGGGTTTCCTCCACCTCGCCTACGGTGAAGGGGGACCCACTGAGTTTGAGTACAAGGTCAATGTATAACTCTAGTGTCCAATGGGGTTCAGGAAAGGGCATGTATGAATAAAATGGCTCAGAAAGTCCTCCACGGAAGAAAATCATTAGGCATGAATTGTTCATAGATGTTAAATGAGCTACCTGGATAAAGTCCTCCACATACTCCTCGATTGACTTGGCTTCCTGACGGAGACGCATGATCTTGACACCCGCTGGATCCATGTTGTGGCCGAGTCTTCTGTAACCAAGGATGGCTGCTGACAACAGGATGCGGATCCAAATGCAGGTTTATTTAAAGGGATGGTCAGACAAGCAATGATCAGTACAGGAGCAAACAGATGTATGAGGACAATCCAGAGTCGTAGTCAATATAACAGGCAAAAGGTCACAGGGATGGCAGCAGACAGGCAGAAACAGAGAATCAAGGCGAGGGTCCAAACACGACAAAGACAAAACAAGGAAACGCTTAGAATTGACACTGTGAACAGATGAACAAGACTCGGCAACTGGAGAGTGTGTGTTTGCTGTTTATATACTGTGTGTATTCAGTCCTTGAGCGGTTTCAGCTGTGGATGTAATCAGTGAAGATGTGGAACCGGTTGTGTGTGATGTCAGAGTATGCATGTATGGGGGATGTAGTCCATATGATGGTGGATTTGTAGTCCATGGGTGTGTGTGCATGTAAACCAGCGATCTAAGGGGAGAAGATCGCTGGTGATTGTGACACCGACATTATTCAAATGTGCACATGCACACAGCTCTTTTGCCTTTTTTTCTTGAATGAGTCATTTATATGTGTTTTAACATAATTTATTCATAACAAACGTAGGCTATAGGCCACTTGGAAGTTGAACCAAAGAAATAAAATAAACCCTCTGTAACATTGTAACATCTCAGCACTCTAAATAGGCCTTGGTACATACACTTAGCCTTTAAATTGGCCAACACACCAATAAAAATAAGTCTTTTATAACAAATTAAATTTAAATAAGTTCTAAATTATGACGGGTATTTGGCAATAGCGAAATTAAGATGAAGGCTCTGTGGGATTTGTTTTACCACTGCTCTTCACAATCTGGCCTTAAGGCGACGGTGAAGCTGATTATTAAAAGAATAATGCCAACATAAGCCTATATAGGCCTACTCTGTCTACATTATGATTTTATGGTTTAATTAATATTTAGTTATAATTTGAAAATCCTTTACTCACCAAGATTAGGCTAGGTGTTTTTGTGGAGGAACATTATTGAATCTACTGTAGATGGCTGTAGCGCAGTTCTGCGCTCACTGAGCAGCACTGAATGTGAACACCCTTTCACTGCTGCTGGCCGGGATGCATACTGTTCTAGCTAATTTTACATGTTTTGGTTAGGATTCTTTGTTCATCTTTCACCAGCCAAAAACATCAATTTCATTTTCCATGTCAGCGGTTTCAATGTAGCGAGTGACCTCGTCATCTTCCCTGTCAGCTTGCTGTACAATGCTGTTTAGCGTTCTACTATAATACGAAGTATATGAGCGACTGCCGAAATACCTTGGAGGCTAGAATGACTGTTCTTTTTGAACTGGCGACTGGCCTCACCGCAGTCAAAATTTGCTCTTTTTGACTTCTCCATCATCATTTGTTTCACTTTAGCAGGGATGGATTTTAATTTTGTAACAAACGATTTGATTACTTTCTCATACTAGTCAAAATGCATCACATGACTGTTCATTTTCTGTGCAAGCCCAAGCCCGGCCCAACTCGACCCCATCTAAAATGATAGAAATTAAGCCCTTCGTGTTCGGGCAAAGATCTTCAGCTCTAGTGAGCATATCTGTAATGTATTGAGGTCCTAGGCCATTTAGTGATTTATAGACAAGTAATAATACTTCAAAATCTGTTCTGAATGTAACTGGGAGTCAGTGTAAAGACCTGAAGACAGGTGTGATGTGCTCTGATTTCCTGGTTCTGGTCAGAATCCTGGCAGCAGCATTCTGGATGAGCTGCAACTGTCTGACTCATTTGTTAAGCATTTAACTGCTTTATGTAATTAATAACATGATGTAGTGATTAATTTATCAAATAATTACAATTTAATCAAACAACTAAATTTGGTGAAAAAAAAATCACCCACAAAAGAAAATTTTAAGCCAGAGGAAAAATAAAATGTGACTAATACAATATCCACATTTAGGAGGTAGACTAGAAGTTGTAGTACATCCAGATTGTATTTATATTATAAGGTGTTTTTTTCTGTGCTGTAAATTAACTAATTAATCAAAAAAAACCTATTAAAAAGTAAATGCCATTTAGGACACAGCTATTCATTCATTCAATTTGTTCAAATGGCTGATTCATTCAGAAATTATAAGTAATTAAGTATAAAAAATTAAGTTAATAGATCAGTATTCCTGTATAAGTAGCAGTTGTTGCACAACACACACTCATTTAAAGTTAACAGTAGTTTCATCAACAAACTAAGTGTTATTCATGTGTACAAACTGTAGATCTATTCTTTATGTGTTGAAGTGTTGAATCTGTTGAGGTGTTCTAGTTTTTTTTTTTTTTTTAAATGGCCTCTAGTCAAGCTGTCATCCATTTGTCAATCACTCCTTTTTCACACACCTTGGTCATCTATCCTGAGTCTCAGCACCTCCTTATAGATTTCATCCCGAGCTGCCCCCAGGGCCTTCTGTAAATGAATGGAGACAAGACAGGTGTGAGCATAATAAAACAGTTCCTCTTCGTTTAAACTGCAGATAAACTGTATTTAGTGGTGAAAGTTTGAAAGTATGTACAACCAGAATAAAATGCAGATTTAATTAACAATTTAATTTGTGGACTTTTTATGCACATCATTTATGCACATATTTTCCTATTTCCAATTAACGAAATTTGGATTTATGTTTACAAATTTGGCAGAGGCTCTGGAACATGATTTGTGGTCTATGCAAGGCACCCATTTTATCAACACATCTTCTCTAGGATTAAACCCATGATTGTTGTGCTACTATAATGTCTCGGCTATGAACGTAACCCTCAATCCCCGAATAGGGAGCGGAGACGTATGTCTGGAAGACACTTTGGGAGGACGTTAGCTGACCAATCACTCTGAAGAGTAAGAAAACGAGCCAATGAATGCTGAGTTGGCAGAGCTCAGCTCCGCAGGTGCCAGCAATTAATCATTAGTAGAGTATAAAGATGGCGCGTGCATAGTGAGCCCTCAGATTTTTTGCCTGCTAAAGAGCCGAACAGTCAGCCAACAGCTGGAGACTCAGCTGCTGTTGCATCCTTTTCAGGGAACGAGGGTTAGGTTTGTAACCGAGACGTTCCCCTTGATGGGAACTCTGACATGTGTCTGAAAGACACTTTGCGAGAGTGTATGGGAAACACCACAGTAGCTAAGCCTGTCACACCCCTGATGTGGAGTTTGCCAAGCTTAGCATGAGCGCTCAAGCATCACCAAGGGTGCAACCTACCAATGTCACCTAGGCCCTATAATTACTATTACATGGAAATAATTTAGAAAGAATTTCGATCGGGATTGTAAATGTGCTTTTACTTAGCTAAGTGTAGTCTAGGGATTTTAGAATTACGACAGTTTGTTAGAAAAGCGTGCCAGTCCCCGAAGGGGGAGGACGCTGAGGAGGCCACCTGCTACCCTAGAGGGGAGACTTGATGGCAATAAGAGCATATGGACTAGCCCTGTCCAGGGGGAGTGCTACATATGATAAGCTGGTTAGCAGGTAGGGAAGACATGGGTTCGCCTGGTAAGGGGGAATACTTGGTGGTTGAATAAGCATATGGGATCGCCATCAGGGACCGTGCATAGCTGGCACCAAACCCCACCATGTGGGTACACCAAGCAGGCATACCAGACATCATACTGGGCCAGGCACCCGGCTCCTCTGCTGAGTTGGCTGCTGGGGGCCTCGGAGGAGTTCTCTAGGGTTCACCAAATTGGGAACTTACTTAGCAGAGCAGAATTAGCGCACATATCTCCGGGTCAGGGAGCATGGCGCTAAATTTTGCGTACGTTCCAGGTAAAGCAATCAGCGGAACTGTCTTCATGGACAGAATTTTTAAAGATACTGAGTCGAGTGGTTCGAATGGATTTCTCTGCAGGACTAGTACTACAGAGAGATCCCAAGAGGGCATGAGAGGGGACAGGATGGATTTAATCGTCTTGCGCCTCTGAGGAAACAGATGATTAGAATATGCTTCCAGAGCATTTTGCCATTCACCGCATTATGGTGAGCAGAAATGGCAGCCACGTAAACTTTCAGTGTGGAGGGTGACAGCCTACACTCCAGTTTATCCTGAAGGATTGATAACACAACGTTAATCTGGCAAGTTCGGGGTTCTTCTCTGCGAGAAGTGCACCACTTCGCGAATAGACTCCACTTCAGGGCGTAGGCGTGCCTCGTAGTAGGTGCTCTAGCCTGAGTGACGGTGTAAACCACCGACGCCAGTAAGTGACCTAAGTCCACCTTGCTCTGTCTATGGACCACACATGGAGGTTCCAGAGATGTGGGCACAGGTGCCAGGGGGTACGCCGTCCATGTGAAAGGAGGTCCTCTCTTAGGGAATATGCCAGGGAGGGGAGGAGTGAGGAGTGTGAGTTCGGAAACCCAGGTCAGATTGGGCCAAAGAGGCACAGCTTCAAGACCTGCTCCTCATCCTCCCTGACCTTGCACAGTTTTTGTGTGAGTAGTCTCACTGGAGGAAACGCATATCTGTGCATGCCCCGAGGCCAGCTGTGAGCCAGCGCATCCGTGCCGAGGGGGACCTCAGTCAGGGAATAAAGCAACTGACAATAGGTGTTTCCGGGAGAAGCACAGACCTGGGCTTCCCTGAAGCGCTTCCATATCAGCTGGTCCATGCCAGGATGGAGTCTCCATTATCTTTTGGAACACTGCTGCCGTGAGAGTGCAATGGCTGCACGGTTGAGCTGGCCCAATATGTGAATGGCATGCAGCGATTTCCAACCCAGGCCTCCATCGATATGACAACATGCCTGGATACTTGTTCTAAGGGCACCCTGGCTCGTAGAAAGGCAAGATCTGTCTAGGAACTGAGAGTGCGGTGACACAGCGGAGTGATGGTCACCTGGTGTGCTGCCCGTGCGCCATGCCTGTCTGAGGACCCAGCTCTGTATACATTTTTATTAAAAAATACACAAACAATATGGGATGATAAGGTATGGCTCTTGGTAAATTGTGTTGGTCATTATGTAAAGGAGCTGCTGTTTACTGAGTTCTTCAATTAACATGTCAGTTGATCACTTGCACAACATTTCTATGTGCTTTTAAATAACGCTCTCATGATGATTTTGTCTGATTAGTAAATATGGCCTTTTTATTCATTTGTTTATTTGTTGCCCGCTAGCACTCATCTGTTTTTCACAGCTAATTATCACAATGCAATATGTTTTCTTTGAGTCCCTGAAAATCAATTGTTTTCATATTTGCACCATGTCTTGTTGAAATCACATTATTTTCAAGATGATATATAATAACTTTCCTCTGCTGATCCCACAGCCAATGAAATGCTTTTACGCTGGTTCAATGTTTGCTTTAAGGTCTTTGAAACCCTCCATCCCGACCAGCTCTACCTGTCTAGAGGATATATGTCTTGCATTTTCTGAAATCACATTTTTAAATTATTTCTTTTTTTTATAATCTAAGACATGCTTTGACTTAAGTTCTAAAGCTCGGGTCCAAAGTTGATATGGGTTTGTTCCATATAAATTCCATCAAGACAGACTATTCATCTTTATTCAATTCATCTTTATTTCTATAGCACGTTTACAATGTAGATTGTGTCAAAGCAGCTTAAAATAGAGTACATTGAAACTGCCAGTCCAGTTTTCAGAGATGAAGTTCAGTTTAGTTCAGTTCAGTATGGTTTAATTTTCACTGCTGAAACCAAACACTGAAGAAAAAAGTCATCGATTTCCACAAGTCCCAAACCAAGCAAGCCAGTGGCGACAGTGGCGGGGAACAAAACTTCACCAATTGACGAAAGTGAAGGAAAAAACCTTGAGAGAAACCAGGCTCAGTTGGGAACGACCACTTCTCTTCTGGTCAAACTTCTTTTGCAGAGCTGCAGTCTAGGTCCTGGAGGCTGAAGAACGCTGGAGATCCATCGTGGAGAAGCTGCACAATGTGATAAAAAGATAGGTCTTTAATCTAGTTTTGAACTGAGAGAGTATGTCTGAGCCTCGGACATTATCAGGAAAGCTATTCCAGATTTTAGGAGCCATAAATGAAAAGGCCCGACCTCCTTTAGTAGACTTGCTTTTCTGGGTACTACAAGAATATGTGAACTTTCTATTCGGTAACTCTTTATTTTAAGGTGTCCTTAGTAAATGTATGTAAATAATGTTTCTCAGTTAATAAATTAATAATTACACTGTAATTACACCTAATTAAAGTGTAACATTTTATCCTACTCTATTCTATTCTTTCCATTCTCTAAGCATTCTCATTATTAAAATACGCCTACAGGTTTTTTTTTGTTTTTTTTTTCATTCTAAATCCTGGACCGAATTTGAATAAGCATGCAGAGTAGTCACAGAGCGCTTCTACAGAATACAAAAACACATACCTGAACACATGTCTGGGCACTATTAAATGATGACTCAAGGTTCAGGGTTCAGCTTTAAATCCTTCTCTAGGTGACTGTGAGGGTAAACGCTGCTTCAGGCTGTAAAAACTGCTCAGCTTTTGCCTGTTAAACTCTATAACATCTCAAATCTCCCCTGGTTATGTGACAGTTTTTCCTGCCCCCATAATTTCTGTAGCCGTGTTATTGCCGAGATGAATTACACATCCATTCATCACATCTAGCCTTTCTGTATAAGGCTGTATTTGTGTCATTTTCTGCTGTTTTATGCTTTGCTTTTCTTTTTGAATTGTTTCACAGGTGAATGAGATTTATCAGGACAGCTCTCTGGGTGCCCATATTAATGTGGTTCTGGTTCGAATCATGATGCTTTGCTCCTCCAAGGTAAAAGCGGTATTAGCCAGATTCCTTCTAAAGATTTTTTGGATGATTGTGATTGTATCAAAAGCATTTCAAAGCATGAAAATATCTTAAATATGAAAACTATGAGAATCGTCGAGTTTCATCACTGCAACTGAAAGTTTTTTTTTTTTTTTGAACAAATGAACAATGAGTTGCATTCTTAGGAATCTTTAACATTTATAATTTGAAAGCTTGATATTAGGTACAGTTGAAGTCAGAATTATTAGCCCCCCTGTTTATTTTTTCCTCAATTTATGTTTAATTGAGGGAAGATTTTTTTCAACCCATTTCTAAACATAATAGTTTTAATAACTCATTTCTAATAACTCATTTATTTTATCTTTGCCATGATGACAGTACATAATATTTGACTAGATATTTTTCAAGACACTTCTATACAGCTTAAAGTGACATTTAAAAGCTTAACTAGGTTAATTAGGTTAACTAGGCCGGTTAGGGTAATTAGGCAAGTTATTGTATAATGATGGTTTGTTCTGTTGACAGCTTAAAGGGGCTTATAATTTTGACTTGAAATGTTTAATAAAAAATAAAAACTACTTTTATTCTAGCTGAAATAAAACAAATAATACTTTTTCCAGAAGAAAAAATATTATATAAAAAACAAAATAAATCTACATTTTAAAATTGAAAGGTTTTAACCCTTTTAAAGGGTTAGATAAAATGTACTCACTATTTTCTCACCCTCAAGTGGTCCCCAAACCTTTATAAGTTTCTTTATTCTGTTAAAACCAAAGAGGATATTTTGAAGAAAGCTGAAAACCCCTAGCCATGGACTTCCATAGTATTTGTTTTACCTATGATGAGTGTTCAGTAAATGGTTACAGGTTTCTGTCTTTCTTCAAAAAAAAAATCATCTTTAGTTTTTCTACATACAAAGAAAACTGTTTCGTATATAAAAGTGTTGTAAATGTTACCATGTTTAATGTAAAACATTTATTATCAATTATGTATGCAGTACCCCATACATTATAAATTGGTAAATGCTTTGAAATTAAAAATTGCACATGAACAATGTAAAATATATAATGCAAAATCAGTAATGCTGAGAAATTTATTTAGGAATACATCATTGTATGAAATTAATGACATAAAATCTGAGAATTACCAGAATTATCTCCATTGGAATGGACAGAATTTAATAAAATTCATTTGAATGATTGTTTAAAGACTGTGAACCATGCATATTTGTTTCTAAAAAGTCAATATGAAATAACATTAAAAGTTTTCAAACAACATAAATCAATTTTACTTGCATCAATTTTGCTTAATGATTAAAAAGTGTTAGTATTTAAAGTTCAATTAAATATTATTCAATCCTGAAAGTCATTAAAATATGGGGAAAAGGTTAAATATATTTTACAATGTTTTTGTAATATGCTATTTTCTGTAATTATTATATTGTATACATCCTGTACTAATCCTGTTGCATTATTAAATTCATACATTTTACTTTGGAATACTTTGAAAATGCTTCATATAAATTAAACATTTTATATAAATCAATTGAAAGATTGTATTATTTAACTCAAGATGGCCTAATGGATATTAACCATAGTTTTAACCATGAACCATTGTAATCATGGTTTTATGTATAACAGGCATACTGTAGCAATGGTTATGCAAGTAATTAATATGGTAACATATATTTTGATGGTCCACTTGAGTATTAGTAGACGGTCTGCTAACTTAAATTCAACAAACGGACCATCAAAATAAAGTGTGAGCAATAATATACCTGCAAACCATGGTTACTACACTTTTACTACAATAAAACCATGATAACATTTTGTAATTCTGAAACTTAATCTTCTCAGTCGATGTTGTGTGATTTGTGTTATTAACCTGTGATTTGTGTTGCTGTTGTCAGTCCATGGGTTTAATAGAGCTGGGCAATGCATCTCAGAGTCTGGAGAACGTCTGTCGCTGGGCCTTCCTGCAACAGAAAGAGGACAAGAATGACGCTGAATACCACGACCATGCCATTTTTCTCACCAGACAAGAATTTGGGCCCACCGGCATGCAGGGTAATTCATTCACGCATAAGAATGTAACAAGCAATTAAAGCGACTGTTAATCAAAATAATAATAATAATAATAATAATTTCTGTCATCATATACTCACCCTCAAGTTGAAAGAATGCTGGTAACCGGTAGCCATTGACAAACATACTACTATGTACTATGGAAGGCTACCAGTGTACAGCATTTGTCAGGAGGCAGAAAAAATAGGAGGGGTGAACTATGTATTCAAAACCGATTATTAAATGGCTCTCTGAAATACATTATCCTGATTGGCCAGTTCATTCAGATGAATGTTGCTCCCAGTTGACATCTACTGAAATTAATATCACAGGCTCCTCCCGGTATTTCAAATCATCTTGACCATATGTATATATGTTCCCATCCTATGCTGTCTGTCATGTTTTTTTATTGTGTGTCACCATCTGGCAACTGAATAATACAAAAGTTAGTGTATGCTCCATTCAGCCGTTTTTGTTTCTTTCAGCCTTGGCCTTAATTAACAAATTAACAAACTATTATGGCTAAAAACAATGTTTTGTGTTTATTTGTTACATTTTGTGGCTGGTAGCCGTGAAATAAATGGGATAAAGTACGTCCAGCCGGATGTTTTCACAGAAAAACCTTTATACAAGGCTTATACAAAAAGACTTTTCATGAGCTAAACATAATGTGGTGACTGTAATGCATATTTTGCCTTTCTCTTCTAGGTTATGCTCCTGTGACAGGGATGTGTCACCCTGTGAGAAGCTGCACTCTAAACCATGAGGACGGATTCTCATCTGCTTTTGTTGTGGCTCACGAGACGGGACATGTGTGAGATAAACTTGATCTCAATGTTCACTGTAATATTCCACTAACAACCAGGGGTGCGTTTCCCAAACAACGACGTAACTCGCGGCTGAACTATCATAGTGCGATGCATCGTTTGGCAAAAGAACTATGTAGTGACAAGTGTTTCCCAAAACCCTTAGTTTCTCTGTCGCAGATCCATCGCTTGAACCACGTTAGTTATAACGTAAAACGCCCATAATGATGCTCTAAACGGGGTGGAGTAACTTCTTTAGAGAACAACCCCATCATTTCTTTGTGCAAACTATATTGTTTTACACAAACACGCATTTAAAATAAAATCCAATATTAGTTTTGGTTAAAACATGCACTCGCTTTCCATATTAAATCAAATAAATGTAAATGGCACATATAGGGCCAATGTTTGCTTTACTAATATTATTGAAAAGTTGAACATTACATATTCTATTCTAAAACATAAAATCACTTACAAAAGCTAACAAATATTCTAATATCATATATAAATCATATAAATTAATAAATAATGAGGCTATTTATTATAAATATATTTACTTTAATAATAATATTAATGATGATTATGATGATGATGATTATTATTATTGTTATTATTATTATTATTAATATCATTATTATTATTATTTACAGATGTGTATTATATACACAGCAGAAATTTCTAACCAACAGACCCATGTCATATACAGCAGAGAAACTTAATAAATAACCCACTATAAAATAAAATAATTAACGTATGCTATGTTTTTTATTTTCACAAGCTTTGGAGACGTACTGTAACATAATTTCTGCTTTTAAATATACCTATAGCTTTCGCCATGAGGCTGGGTTCAAAACGATATCAATGTTTTCAAAGTGCACTGCGAAGGGAGCACAATTGTAAACATGAAGCTCGCTAAAACTAAACTGTAAAAATACTTTGAAAGCAAATTACACCTAAGAGAGATGACCTTAATGCTTTTTTATTTTTAATAATTCCAACTTTGAATGTTAGAATGTTCTAAATGAATAGGGCATAGGGGGGATAAGTGGGAATAGAACACAGCCAGGAACTATGCTTTTAACTACAGCTCCAGAGGTGTCGTTTCAAGTGCTCAAGTTTGCGACGCAGTTTGCGAATGTTCGTTGGAGCGATGAATTTGGGAAACAGCAAATCAAAGAACTATGTTTGTAACGACGGAACTTGCGACCTTAGTTGGCTAACGATGGTTTTGGGAAACGCACCGCAGTGCGGGAGAAGCACATATGATAGTGTCAAGCTCCAAGCTACTTATAACTTAAAGAAGTTTAACTTTAGTCCGACTAATCAATTAGTGTCTTATTAATTGAAGAGTTCAGATGCAAAAATCTATAAATGCTGTCTGAAATTTTCCTAAAAATGAGCATTTTTAGCAGGCTTCTGTGTTGGTTCAGTAATTTCAATTTTATGGCAAAGAATATTTTCATTTTTTATGATCTTTAAAATGAAATAACTAAACATGAACATAAAAATCTGAAAAATGCTAATTTCAAAAGGCACTTTTTTGCATCTGAACTTTTCAAAAATATAAGTATAATACATTGTTGAAGGGGGGAGGGTGGTTAGCTAGGTTTTCATCACCCTGTGTTAATGCACATTTTGAAGTTTTGCATGAAAAGCGAGTGACAGAAACAAATTTCAAATAACTAAAAATGTACGTCACTTAAGAAAAATACAACAATAAAACTGCTTCCCATTCTAAACAGAATCAAAAATGAAACATCAAAACTAATCATTTCCAACGGTGGCATAAAGCAGAACAACAGTGTCAGTGTTCAGTTTTCATTTAGTTCAATTAATTCGTTCAAAAACAAATTAAATGTGGTGTTTACATGACGTCATTTTCAACTAAGGCCCCGTTTACACTAGTACGTTTTAGTTTTTAATTGCATACATTTTGCTATGGTTACATCCACACTACCTTCATGCCCTGAAAACGGAGCGTTTTGGAAATGCTAAAGTGGCCGTTTTGGTTTTAAAACACTGCTGCTCCATGTCATTGTGGATGGGGGAAAACGGAGACGTCTAAAAACGAAGGCGCGGCTGCCTTCTGATTGGGGATTTTTCCTCAATATCAAGTGCACAAAGTTCAGTCTTGCATCCTTTCCTTAAGTTTAGACTTCACAAGTTTGATATGGAAAACAAACTCCCGATGACACGATAGGTAAATCTTCAAAATGAACGGTGTAGGCTACTTTATAACATCATTCGCATCACCCTGGCTACATTGTTTCACTATCTTAACAATAAAATGAAAACATGACATAAGGAACTGCCTATTTTTGATATCAACAATTTAACAGAAATGTTTAGGCGTCATGTAGCTAAATATTCATATGACCGCCATCTTCACTGTATGCATATTTATAACAAAACAGAACCTATAACATAACTGCCTCCTTTCATTTTCATTGAAAAATACGAAACATATCCTCTCTTTTGTTGAATATCAGTTTTAATAATCAATAATGACCATTATAAAAGTATAATGTACAAAAAGTTTATACATTTTAGGAAATAAAGGCAAGCAATCAGTCAAATGTGCAGAATCAGTGTAGGTGGTTACATAAATGAGTATATTAACGTATCTTTGCACTCAGCTAAAACACGTTACCTGAGAACAAGTGATAGATTCAAAAGATCTTTAGATAGAGACAAGATAAATTAAATAATCACGTTTAACAACTATAGTGAGATGAGATCCAGCGGTATATCCTGGATAAACTGTATGATGTGCGCTGCTCTCACCTGGGGAGGTGTGCTCAAAGCACCCACTGACTGCCTGGAGCTCAGACATATGCTGCAGCTCATGCCACAGTGTGTGTGTGGTCACGTGATGTGCATTTTCAGCGGTGTAGTGTGGACGGAGATCTCTTCAGAAACGCTGGGTGAAACGTCAGTGTGGACGTGGATCATTTTCATTCTAAAATACAGTTTTAAAACTAAAACAAATGAGTGTAAACGGGGCCTAAGTATTAAAACCTTTTTACTTGCCGCAGTTTATTTAGATGACATCTGAAGTTCAGAAACTTTTGAAAATGATACCATTTTACGTATCAGTGGGATTAAAGGAAGACACCCAGAGTTAAACAGTTTGGTTTAA
This sequence comes from Danio kyathit, assembly GCA_903798195.1. Classification (NCBI taxonomy): domain Eukaryota; kingdom Metazoa; phylum Chordata; class Actinopteri; order Cypriniformes; family Danionidae; genus Danio; species Danio kyathit. The sequence goes on from LR812539.1 coordinate 39,722,652, forward strand.
CCATTTTTTAATCCATTCTGCCAATCTCCAGGTCTAGTGGTAGCACTTTTAGCTTAGCTTAGCATAGATCATTGAACCAGATTAGACCATTAGCATCTGGCTAAAATTACACAAAAAAAAAGAGTTTAGATGATTGTTTTACTTAAAGATTGACTCTTCTGTAGTTACATTGCGTATTAAGACATGCCATTTTTCTAGACCGATGTGACTAGGAACTATACACTCCCTCCAACTATATTAATCAATGTATTAATGAACTTTGGTGCCGTACCATGACTGCAGCAGGCACAATGATATTACACAGCACATGAAAATTGTTCTTAGCTAGGTAACTATATCATTGCACCTGCTGCAGTCATGATATGGCAGCAAAGTCCTTTGATTATTAGGCCAGAATGAGAGTATATTTGGCCTAGCCATTTCGGTCCTACAAAATAGCAACTTTTTATTTTCCATCGATCTTAGTACATGAGGTAACTACAGAAGAGTCTAGAGTTATCACCATACTGGAATTCAATACCAATCGGTACTGAAATTTGAAAGACATCCATTTCCTGCGAACATTTAAGCGATGTGGTGCGCGTTCCTAAACAGCGCTGATTTGCCATTGTATTCACGTGCTCAACAGAAATGACTGTGATTGGCCATGAAGGTCATCAGTTCACCAAACTCACTGTTGTTTACAGAGTGTAACCACAGATACAGGGACACTGGAGCGTTTCAAAGTCACGTCGATCAGCTGGTTTGTCTATTAGCTGACATACGAGTGATCAGCTGATGAATCGCGGCTTTAAATCGATCCAGTGTCCATGTATCTGTGGTTACACTCAGTAAACAGCGGTGAGTTTGGTAAACTGATGATCTTCACAGCCAATCACAACCTTTTCTGTTGAGCACATGAACACACTGGCAAATCAGCGATGTTTAAGAACGCGCTCGAAATGGCTGTCTTTAAAATTTCAGTACCAATTGGCATTGAATTCCAGTATTGTGACAACCCTTAAAGTGTCAAGCTTCAAATAGGAAAATTATTTTTTATTATTTAGTGTGATATGCTAATGGTCTAATCCGATTCAATGATCTATGCTAAGCTAAGCTAAAAGTGTTCTCACTAAACCCAAGGATTGGCGAAATAAATTCAAAAATGGTAAAAATCAGCCGTTTAAAATTATTAAATTCTTTTTCAAAAAATGTGGAGTGCATGATGAGCATCCTTCTTGTTAAAACTGTGTTCCAGTCCCAGACAGTTCTGGCATGACATGTTCAATCTGGACATATGAATGTATGCCAAGGACTTGTCTATTTACATACAGTATGTACACAGACTACAGAAGAGACCGTATTGACTGAGTGAGGGATGTTTGTTTGTTGTTTTCAGTTTGGGGATGGAGCATGACGGCCAGGCCAATGGATGCGGGGACGAGGTGCCCATGGGGAGCATCATGGCTCCTCTGGTTCAGGCAGCCTTCCATCGATTTCACTGGTCCCGGTGCAGTCAGCAGGAGCTCCGGCGATACCTCAAGTAAGTCACTGTCCCTTGCGACTGTTTTGTTCTGCTTTTTTGTCTCTCAGGTTAGGGTTGCATCTTGGTTCAGGTACATGTGTACTCTTCAAAACAACATAGCTTTAAATATCCTAACTACCGAACTGAAAGATGCCAAATGAAATGTGTATGTGTACAGAATAAACAATATAGATTAATTTGGTCACAATCATGATCTATAAGTATATACATCACATTATGCAGAGTTCAGACTGCTTGATTTTCAAAGTAGTCGTGTCACAGATGTGTTCACACTGCATGACTATCTGGGGTAGCATTCTGTCAGTGCTGTTTACACTGCAGGATGGATGGACAACAGGGGTTTTCACACTGCATGACTTTACAATAAAGTGGAGGAACTATGACGTCACCTTGTAGGCCAATCAGCTGCTAGCATAAAACTGGTTCCCTCAATAAAATTGCTATAGGATTTTCCCATGGGCTTTCCGAAAATTGCAAATAATAAGCTCGGTGTTCAAACACAGTTCATTACACTTACACGTTTTATCCAGCCGGATAATCCTCACACGAAAATACATCTTTTAGCACTTTTTGATCTTAAATGCAAACCATAGACTGTAAAAGATATGGACGTAGTATCCGTGACGTCACCCATAGGTTTCTGAACACTGCAAAAGAAGCTACAAGTAGGTGCGGCCAACCATCGTCATTTTGTCTGCGCGTCATTGCACCAAACGCGGGATACCAAATAAGAGCAAAGAGGCGGAGAGTGAGCGAAGCTACAGACGCATGCTTGATTCTCAGCATTTTGCTTAGACCTGGCTTAGACAGGCTTTTTAATTTGGGAGAACGTTTAATACTCCATTACCTACGACTTGTTGTGTTCTGACCACACGTGCTTAGTTGTACACTATATCAATAAAGTGTTTAGACTTTTAAAAACACTGTTGTAACAAATGGAGCCACTAAACATTGTTCTTAAGATGTTTTTCAGCAGGAGGAAAACGCAAATTACTATCAAACACTTCAGATATAGTCTGTGTTAGTAAATGCAAGGCTGTTTATAAAATCCAGCACTAACACTGTATGACAACGCTTCAGATGACTGTTTTATAGCCTACAGCTAATCAATGTGTCACATTCTGGAGTGCATTAAAGGTCTAAAGAACATTTAAATGATAAATGATCTTAAATAAAACAAATACATTTATAGAGATGGTATGTAAGTATATAATTTCACTTACCAGGGAAACGGAGGGAACTTGAACGCTTTGTAAGCACAATTAAATCCACACATCATGCCATATCATCTGATAATTGCAGGAAATAATTCCAAAAGGCAAAAGACTGTGTAAAGAAAGATTAACCAAAACAAAAATACGATGTGTATGCCGAGCTCAGCGGCTAATTAGCCAGAATCAGCTGAGGTGATGAGACAGCGACCAGCGAGGGCTAGCTGTCACTCAAGTGGCCACGCCCTTAATTATGCAGACTTAATATAACTTAATAAAAATGAAATGGATGAGTTATAAAAAAATTCATCCCCCTCACAGTTGCCATGAAGGGTAATCATAGCTATATGCACCAAAGCCATCGTTTGTACCAGGCTGTAAACATGTTTTTATCAGCTGTAAAAATGGCCAATTTACCAATGCAGAAAGAAAGCACTTGGACTTCCTGGAGCCAGCCCCCCAAGGCGTGAGCATTGCACAGCATGAGCATTTCTAGCAAATAAATGAATGTAAATTTTATCCCGCTTGCTTTTTGAGCGCTGTCAAGTGAGGTTTTACACCCCTATGATTGGTCATTGCCTTCACCCGCTCAACAGAAAGGGCTGTGATTGGCTTTAGAAATGAAAGCGATGTTCACCGATGAGTGACGCGGGAAGAACAGCCGCAGTTACAGTCTATATGCACGGTTATCACAGGTAATCCATAATAGACACAGTGGAGAAAAACTCGCACCTCAGGCATGCTCGTGTCTGGATCCACAAGTATCGCTTTAACAGCCAGGAGGAGAGGAAAAGTTACCTCACGAACACACCAGCGGGTCAAATGTCCAAAGTGAGAGAGAGAGAGGCAGAGATGGATTTTTACAGTATTTCTCCCTAGTAGTGAAATAGTGGCTCGTGTGCTGTGCCTTCTTCGGTGTCAATGAAAGACTTTCCAGCAAACTCACAAGGAGTGGAATTGTGCATATCTATCTACCTTTTAAGTAGTAGGAGCGTTTTATTTACTCGCCCTCGCCTCCTTCGCTATAGAATTCTAATGCGACATTGCACATCGGAGATAAATGTTGTCAGTACGTAATAACAGGTTATGCTCAATTACTGAACTGGTATTGTCCCCATCTGCATCGCGGTGCACCGAAGAAACAATTCATTTTGACACCCCTAATCTTGAGTTTGTGGTAGCCACGAACCTTATTTAAGCGATTTAACCAAAATCCCATTCAAAAAACCCATTGACTTTGGTACGATCGAACCTAACTCGCTTCCTGGTTTTTGTATAAAATTTGACGTCATAGTTCCTCCACTCTATAGGAAGAATCGCCGACAACTTCGTCTCGGTCAGCAAACTACATCTCACAGTCAAACAAACGTGAGAAGTGACGTGGAAACAACATGAGGTCACGTAGTATATCTTTTGTGTTTAACTACATAATGAGAAAGAAGCCTTTAGTGGGGTAGAACGTTTACTACTTATTTTGCTTAACTGGCTTTTGAAGAGAATTAGCAATTTCTCTCAAACTTTATTTTCTTTTTCGACCCAGTTGTGGTATTGCTCAGACGACACATTAAACAGACGCGAGTGCTGCTGCCAAAATTCCACTAGTGTTTTCTTCTTTTCTTGGGTCCAAATAGTCCATAAATAAGCGCTTGTATCTCCCACTGGCCTGCAGATACCCATACTAGTGGATGCTGCTCTCTCATTGGCTGTAAGTAATCACAATGTTATTTTCAATCAGAACACATTTCACACAGCATGATTTGAATAGCCGACAGCTCCAGATATTTAGCACGCCAAATATCTCACAGGCATCAGCGACTCATCGGCGATTATCTCAGATCGTGTCTTTAACAGTTCACACTGTGTGATTGTTACTCACATGAACGAGCACCGATTTGCCTGTTACTTCAGTTACTTGTCAAAACCTGTTGGCGAGTCAAAATCGGGGATAAATCATGCAGTCTGAACTCATTCATGGCATTAGTTAGTTCATGTTAGTTGGGAATTATTCACTTTCAGGTTGTTTGAAACCCCAGAGACATTTGTTTGTCTTTGGAAGACAAATGAACATATTTTCTAACTCGCTTCCTGGTTTTTGCATACAATTTGATGTCATAGTTCCTCCACTCTATAGGAAGAATCGCCGACAACTTTCGGCAGCTAGCTCTCTGCAACTCTCACATGGTCGCCCACTGAAGCTAAGCAGGGCTGTGCCCGGTCAGTACCTGGATAGGAGACCACATGGGAAAGCTAAGTTGCTGCCGGAAGTGGTGTTAGTGAGGCCAGCAGGGGGTGCCCAACCTGCGGTCTGTGTGGGTCCTAATGCCCCAGTATAGTGACGGGGAATCTATACTGCTCAGTGAGCGCCGTCTTTCGGATGAGACGTTAAACCAAGGTCCTGACTCTCTGTGGTCATTAAAAAATCCCAGGATGTCCTTTGAAAAAGAGTCTGCCCACTGGCCTCTGTCCATCTTGGCCTCCGAACCCTCCCCATATCATAATTGGTTTCATCACTCTGTCTCCTCTCCACCAATCAGCTGGTGTATGGTGTGCGGTCTGGTGCAAAATGGCTGCCGTCGCGTTATCCAGGTGGATGCTGCACACTGGTGGTGGATGAGGAGATTCCCCCAAATATGTAAAGCGCTTTGAGTGTCTAGAAAAGCGCTATATAAATGTAAGGAATTATTATTATTATTATTATAATTATTTTCAATAAAATCTGAGATGTCCCTGATTCTCCATAGACAGCAATGGTCCTGACTCATTAAAAGTCCAGAAAAGTGTAAAAAAATCCTTAAAACAGTGTGTCTTCAGTGGTTCAATCAGAATACTGTAAAGCTATGAGAATAGTTTTGTGCACGCATAAAACAGTCATTCTCCAAAGTGTCAGTATAGGGCACTTGTTCACAAGCACTGTAAGAAGAAACTGTTGAATATTTTTTTTTGTTTTATATGCACACTAAAGTATTCTCATATAGCTTGATAATAGTCTGATTGAACCACTAAAGACACAGGGTCTGTTTTGTGGAATGTTTTGAAATGGAATCTGGATTTGGAAGTGGAAAATTTGCTATTAAGTACAGGTCATGAGTTGAGGTTCCAAAGACACAATTTTGTGATGCTGTTTGCAGATGTTCATTGAAAAGATTTTTAAGTCATGGAAGATGAAGCAACAATAACCTATTGCATATTTACCATGGACCAATGAGTGCTGGCATACAGTATGTTACACCCCGTGTGGCTCAGAGGATGAAAAGGGCTAAACATAATTATGACAACCCAATATCTTTTAAATTCCCCTAAACGTTAGCTGCTATGAATCGACACAGACAACCGACATGGCAAAAAAAGTGGTTCGCTTTATTTACAATAAAGATAAAATTAAAAAAAGGTCCCACTTAATAGTCGCTTATACCTGTGAACTTACATGGTAATTAGATGTGTAAGTAGTATGTAATTACAGTGTATGTACACACTGGTACAGAGTATTTACTTGTGTATACTGGTGTAACTACACTCATGTAACAACCAACTGAATAGTATGTGTAAGTACAAATGTGTAACAGGACATTGGTAACAACACTAGGAAAGTACACATCTGTAACAAGAATTATGTAAGTGCATTGTGTAACAACAATATGTACTTGCAGATGTTTTCCCACTTCCACACCTGTTTGCAGATCATGCACTTGTGAACACTGTATGGCTGCATTAGAAGGTTTCACCTTGTGATACAAGTGTACTTACATGGTAAATCCACAGGATCCACTCAATATAAAGTGTAAAATGGTCACAAATTACTGTTCATACATTCATTCATTTTCTTTTCGGCTTAGATGGGTTGCAGCTGGAAGGGCATTCACTGTGTAAAACATATGCTGGATAAGTTGGCGGTTCATTACGCTGTGGCGACCCCAGATTAATAAAGGGACTAGGCCGAAACAAAAATGAATTTTATTTTAAACTTTATATTGTGGACTGTTCCTGTGGAGTTACCATGTAACTACACTGTTATTAAAGTGTTGCATAGAAGATATTTCTACAAGTTACACAGTAATTTGTGACCATTTTACACTTTATATTAGGTGGACAGTTCCTGTGGAGTTACCATGTAAGTACACTGGTATCACAAGGTGAAACCTTCTAATGCAGCATTAGTTCTGCCATACAGTGTTCACAAGTACATGATCTGCAAACAGGTGTGGAAGTGGGAAAACATCTGCAAGTACATATTGTTGTTACACAATGCACTTACATAATTCTTGTTACAGATGTGTACTTTCCTACTGTTGTTACCAATGTCCTGTTACACATTTGTACTTACACATACTATTCAGTGGGTTGTTACATGAGTGTAGTTACACCAGTAATACAAAAGTAAATACTATGTAAACGTGTGTACATACACTGTAGTTACATACTGCTTACACATCTAATTACCATGTAAGTTCACAGGTATAAGCAACAATATAAAGTGGGACCAAAAAAAAATAAGAATATTTAAATGGGCGTCACAGTGGCGCAGTGGGTAGCACGATCGCCTCACAGCAAGAAGTTCGAGCCTCAGCTGGGTCAGTTGGCATTTTTGTGTGGAGTTTACATGTTCTCCCCGTGTTCCCATGGGTTTCCTCCAGGTGCTGCGGTTTTCCCCACAATCCAAAGACATGCGCTATAAGGGAATTGGGTAAGCCAAATTGTCCGTAGTGAATGTGTGTGAATAAGTGTGTATGTGTGTTTACCAGTGATGGGTTGCAGCTGAAAGGGCATCCACTATGTAAAATATATGCTGGATAAGTTGGCGGTTCATTCCGCTGTGGCGACCCCAGATAAATAAAGGGACTAAGCCGAAAAGAAAATGAATGAATGAATGAAGAATATTTAAATCACCCAAAGTATATTTACAATGTGTACAATAAATGCAAAATAAGCAAATAAGTCAATTGACACAAACCTGATAGAGGTAAGGAAAATGAGCCAAATCAAAGAAAAAAATAAACACCCGCTAACTAAACCTTCCCCACCTCTAAATAACTAAAGAGAAAACTGACAACATGAAAACAAAAAACATATATGGCGTCGCACACCCCTCACTATACTGCCCTCGCTGGAGAAAACAGAGAGCTACCTGTATGTAAGATGTTAGTCACGTGATGTACTTTACTTTCACTTCCCTTTTAGTAGACTAAAGCAGATTTAGTTTGGACGTCCAGAATAGATGTACAACTCCACATAATAAAGCAAACCAGAGAACAGATCATACACACAAGTCACACAGAAAGCCAAAGAGCAGTGACAAGAGACGAAGGATTCCCCCCAGTCTGGTGTGAGTCATCACTGGATTGCTTAAATGACCCCCATCCTCTTCTCATTGGTTCACTCCTGAAAAAATCTCCTAGATTTTAGAAGGATAGCAGACAGCAAATAAAAACAGAAAGGGAAGGAGGAAACAACACCCCAAGGCACGTTACAGCATAGTTAACCCAAAAATGAAAATTCTGCAGTCCACTGGTTCCAAACTTGAAAGAATGTTGAAAAACTAGCCATTGACATCTGTAATATTTTTTTTGTTCCTACTATAGATGTCAATGGCTGCTTTTTTCCAACATCTTTCATTATACCTTCATTAGTGTTCAACAGAAAAAGAAAATTCATAAAAGTTTAGAACCACTTGATGGTAAGGAAATGTTGATTTTTGGGTGAACTAGCCCTTTAAATTTATTTTCCAACAAATCATTTCTCTCCAGAAAGTTCCCTTTGGTAAGCGGTTTCTCTCGAAGTAAACATTGTTTGGCCTGATTTGATTCCATTTGATGTTTCTCCAGTTTGATCATTGATTTAGCTTGAAGACGTTTGTTTTGACAGCTTCCTGCTAGTAGTAAGTGATTATGGTTTATAATCTCTCACTCATGCAGTACGTATGACTGTCTCCGTGACGACCCTTTCGATCATGAGTGGCCGACTCTGCCTCAGCTGCCCGGTCTGCATTACTCTATGGATGAACAGTGCCGCTTTGACTTCGGCATGGGCTACATGATGTGCACTGCGGTGAGTGATATGCCATCCCACTGCACATTCAACCACATTACTACTTTGGTTTACAGTTAGTAAAGCTAACAGTTATGTATACAGTGGAGTCCAAGAGTAAAAGGTATAAAGGCAGAAAACTTGCTGTTAATTCACTCACCCTAAGTTTGCAAGATTATCATACACCTGCGCAATGGTTTTTTTGACACACTTTATTATTATTGTTCATTTACTCGTCTGCTGGAAATTAGAACTGACTTTAGAAATAGTTTTGAAACAAATCTTTGTGCTTAACAAAAGAAAATACATAATATTTGTAAGAATTTGTAGGCTAATGTATATCTTCAGTGGAGTGAGTTTCCACCTTATCCACGAAAGTAAAGGAGTAAAGTAAAGATTAAAAGTAAAGTAAAGAGGAAGTAAAGAAGCAGATTGGAGGAGACTTGTTCTTTATCCTCGCGCTGCAGATGGTCTGTTTAACCCTCTAGTGAAGCATTCAGTTTTTCCGAAAGTCCGCCATGTAAATAGCAAATGCGTCATGGCATGATGCTACTGACTCTTAAAGGGAATGAGAGATGATTGGTTTAATGTACGTTATTCTCAAAACACACCCATAACTCATTAAGAGAATAAGCACAACCTGTATAGTGGATTCAGACATGATCTTAATGCTTTTGTGCCATGCACTTTAGACTTTGTGCTTGGATCATTAAAATAGAGCCCTTTATCTTAATTTTTTTTCTTTAAAAAGGTGGTATTTGGTAATTCATAAAATGCAACTCAATTAATATTGATGACAATGACAATTTTATTTATATAGCACAATTTATATATTAGCACAACTTTTGTTGACCAATGTGATTTCCAACAGATAAACAGAAATGGTTAGACAACAACAAACAAGTTAAGCAACAGTTACACCTCCTAACAACCAAATGCATTGAAAAAAAAAAGTCTAGTTTGTGGCTGAAAGGACATAAAACATATGCCAGAGTAATTGGTGGTTCATTCTGCTGTGGCGACCCCTGATAAATCAGGGACAAAGCCAAAGAAAAATGAATGAATGAAAAAATGTCTGGAATATAAAACATGAATAAACCTTTCAAAGTCTTTAAAAGAAAGAAAGGGCTTTGCTCTAGAAAGTAAACGTAGTAGGAAAAAGCAGGATCTTAGTTTACTTGACAGTCAAACTTTAGCAAAAATAAATCTAAGGTTTTTTAACAACATCTCACCCAAGTCCAATTTTGTGGATATTGTGAGATCAGGCTTTGTGAGATAGGCTGTAAATAATTATTTCAGTTTTCCCCTCATTAAAAATGAAAATGTTTAATGAAAGCCAGGCCTTCACCCCTGTCAGACAGGCTTTGAGTGATTCATAACCCCTAGAGTTTCATTTGACTGAGTGTCATCCTAATAATAATGAAAAGACAGCCCATATTTCCTAAAAATCGATCCAAGAGGGAGCATATAAATAACAGCGGGGCTAAAACAGAGCTCTGGGGAACTCCACAGATCAGCAAAGCATTTCTAGAGAATTGTTTACACCACTTTTAAGTCTGTTCATAAGATATGACTTATTATTATTTACAATATTATTAACTTTAATCAACACATTTATTTTGTCATTTGTTATCTTCAAACTTTAAATTACTGTACAATTTTACATATTTTTCTTTTTGCTATTTTAATAGTTTTAAAAAACTACAGTTGAAGAGTTTAGATGCAAAATCCTCTAAATGCCATCTGAAATTTTCCTCTAAAATGAGCATTTTTATCAGGCTCCTGTATGTAAGTTCAGTAATATCACTTTTATGGCAAAAATAAGTCCTTTTCCTTGTCTTTAAAGTAAAATATATATACATAAATAAAGGAGGCTGAGAAAAATTATCATTTTTGATGGAAATTTCGGACAGCACTCTACAATTCTACAGCTATTCTACAGATGTGTTTCTCGTGTACAGCATTTTTTTGGTTTCATTTTTTGTTCCCTGTTGCTGTTTGGCCTGTTTCCTAGTTAGTCTCCTTGACTGTTAATTAGGTCTACACACCTCTTTGTGTTGAATTAATTATCTCTCTGTGTATTTTAGCTCTCACTTTCCGCTGTGTTTGGTCTCATTATATGTCCATGTGTAGTTTGTGCTCTGCATTTCCTGCACATTCTGTTTTGGGATTTTGTGTTCTTGGTTACATGACTGTTATGTATGTCTGTTTTATGTTCAATATTTGTAAGGATGGTAGATTGGTGAATTATTTCTGATTAGGTTTATTGTAATTAATTAAAAATAAAACGGCTAAAATGTCGATGGAAAAAAAAAGTAAATTTTATATATATATATATATATATATATATATATATATATATATATATATATATATATATATATATATATATATATATATATATATATATAATAATAAAAAAATTATATATATTATTTTTTTTTCAGTTAATATAGCCAAAAAAAAAACTTTTTTTGAAAAAAAAAAAAAAGTTGATGTACTGAAATAACTAAAATCATAACTTTAAATACAATATGTGATTAATTTACAGATATATATATATATATATATATATATATATATATATAAAACTGTTAAAATTACAAAAACAACATCAAAATCACTAAAACGTAAGCTGAAAGTTAAAATAATAATGCTTTAACTATAAGTCAAAATGTTTAACCATTTCTTATCAATGGTTTCCTGTAATTAACTGAAAACATAAAAACGGAGATAAAATATATTGAAACATTAAAAAACACTATTTTTTAGCATAAAGACAAAGCAACATTTCTCATTTTCATTTAGTTAACAGTTTACTAAAATATCTAAAATGAAAACTGAAATAAAATAAAAAAATATGATTGTTATGCTAATAGTAGTAACAAAAAGAAACAAAAGTAAAGTTTATATAAAATACAACATTAAAAATGTCATAAGTAAAAACATATTTTGATATTTATTTATTTATTTGGCAGGGACAGTGTACATTAATTAGCATTGCTGCAAATGCACCAGAATTAGCTAAAAGGCTAATTTTCATCTCTTGTCACTGGACAAATGTTAAAATTGTCACCCTAAAAAACTATACAAAAATTATACAATGAAGCATAATTAAGAAGCACTAGAATAAATATAGTCAAGTAAATCTTGGATAAAAAATGTATATGAACAAAATAAACTTAAAACACCAGCATTATATAATAGAGATAAGAGTAGTTAAAACAGATTTAAACAACATAATTAAATAAAAAATGCACATTAGAAAGGTTTCTAAACCCTTGGACCTCACTTTATATACAGTATTAGGTTTAACATCTACAATTAATAATAATGTTGGTTAAGCAAGCACAGGAACAGGATTCATCTGTAAAATGGTAAACGAAAGTAAAACTACTTAACATAAAAATATATATATATATTGAAACTGCCATTTCCCTGTTACCATAATCTGCAGTGGTCTGTAATCTGCACTGCTGTCATGAGCTTCAGCTGTGTGTATGAATGCGAGCATGACTGTTTCTTTTAGTACAGCACCTACGATCCTTGCAAGCAGCTGTGGTGCAGCCATCCCGAAAACCCTTTCTTCTGCAAGACCAAGAAGGGCCCTCCAATCGACGGGACCAAGTGTGCATCGGGGAAGGTTGGGCTTTCAGACCATATGTTCTACAAAACAAAAATACCAAATACCACTTTTATTTGATTTCTTTCTTTCTCTAGAACTGTTTTAAGGGTCACTGCATCAAGCTTACACCGGACATTCTCAGGCAAGATGGCCACTGGGGTCAGTGGACCAAATTTGGTTCTTGTTCCAGAACATGTGGTGGTGGAGTTCGGTTCCGCACTCGAGAGTGTAACAACCCAGTGTGAGTGTGTGCAGAATGCTCTTTCCCCCATAATTCTCCAATGTGGGCTTGCAAAAAAACAAATTACCGGGGGGTTGGGGGGGTTAATGCTTCATGGCCCTGAAAACAGTGTGAGGTGTCAGCCCTTTCATTAGTGAAAAATAGTTTGGTCTAATCTGTATCTTAATAATAATTTAAATAAAATTATAGATGATATAAATATACATTTGACCACCCCTATAATGGTTCATACCACTGAGAATGCATGATCACGCCCTGTAGCCTATGCGGGAAATTATTTGGGAAGCGGTTTGAAACCAGTAGATCTCGAGCACCTATAGACATCGTAAGTGTTTACAAGACACTTTTCTTGTTAACATCAAGCTTTGAAACCAGTAGATCTCGAGCACCTATAGACATCGTAAGTGTTTACAAGACATTTTTCTTGTTACATACAGTAAGTGTTTATATCTACATATACTATAATCTAAAACGGGTTTTAAACATACGATCTGGCCCTCGAGATGATTCTGTAAAGAATAAAAATGAGCTGCAATTTTTTAATAAAAGAAACTGCTGTTCAAATTGATGGCACAATAGCAATTGCAAACTGTTAATTTCATACACAGAATATATACAGAAGCCTGAATCAGTGTCAGTTTGACAGCCTTCTCAGAGAGAAAGACCACATCTATACCCTGCTATACCACACTGAGGTGTTCTCAGGAGAAAACGTAATTATTTTACGTTTTGTCAGTTCAGCCGTACGAAAATGTACGGTTTTAGGCACTCAACCACAACCCTAAACCCAACCGTCATTGGTGAATAAGCAAGTCATACTAAATTGTACGAATGAGATCATACAAATTCATATGAATTAGCCACTAAATCAAAAAGTTAGGAATTGCAGTGAGATTCTGTTGTCCTCAGTCTCCTGTTTTATGTTGATCATATTAAAACAAAGAAAACTGAAGTTGTTGTTTTTAAGTTATATATACCATGATTTTACCAGTCCGGCCCACTTGGCAATAGATTTTCCTCCATGTGGCCCCTGAGCTAAACATTTTTTGACGCCCCTGGCATCGTTTGTAGTTTAATAGATATCTGTGCTTGCATTTTAAGTTAATAAGTACAATCATGTAAACTTTTTTTTTTTTTTTTTTTATGTAAAATATATCAAAAGAAGGGCAACCCAGTGGCGCAGTAGGTAGTGCTGTTGCCTCACAGCAAGAACGTCGCAGGTTCGAACCTCGGCTGGGCTGGGTCAGTTGGCGTTTCTGTGTGGAGTTTGCATGTTCTCCCTGGGTTCGCGTGGGTTTCCTCCGGGTGCTCCGGTTTCCCCCACAGTCCAAAGACATGCAGTACAGGTGAATTGGGTAAGCTAAATTGTCCATAGTGTATGAGTGTGAATGTGTGTGTGGAAGTTCCCAGAGATGGGTTGCGGCTGGAAGGGCATCCGCTGCGTAAAATCGTGCTGGATAAGTTGGCGGTTCATTCCGCTGTGGCGACCCCGCAAGGGACAAAGCCGACAAGAAAATGAATGAATGAATGAATATTAAAAGAATCTGAGAATCACACATCTGCTGAAATAGCCAGTCAAAGGTTACTGTAGATCAGAAAATACACTCATTATTCCTCTGAAAGCTAAAATAAGCTTGATTAATAATGTAAACGTATGGTTCATTAAATGTATATTGAATGAAATATATGAGTTTGTTTCAATGAAGCATGCATTTGTTTTACACAAACTAACACATTCAGGGTCTTAAAAAGTCTTAAATTCACTGAAATATGGGGTTGTAGGTCTTAAATCATTTTAAACAGGTCCTTATTTTCCTTTGTCCATGTAAAGCTACTCAATAATCAGCAATCCATTAAAAAAATGCTTAACTAAAGTTACATTTATCAACTCTATTTACCAATATGTTTTAATTACCTTCCTTACATCCTTACAATAACATTTGTTTAAACGTTTTCCATGTATCTATAGCTACACGGTGAGGACACTGACCTGGACAGACCTACATAAATTTAGTTGATTACAGTTTTTAAAACTTGCCTTTTATTTTTAAGGAAAGGTATATGTTTATAGCAAAGATGTCCAAACTAGGATCCACGGGCCAAAGTTGGCCATTGTAACCTTTGATTTGGCCCGATATCCCATCTAAGAAGAGAGGGAGAATTTTGGGGAGGGTTGGGATTAATGGTTTTAATACACATTGCCGTTTCTAATTTAATGTAACCTTTCATTTGTTAGTTTTATTTTTAAGCTACAAAAAAAAAAAAAAACTTGAATTAATTGTTTCAATTAAATGTTGTAAATGAAGGTGTGCAAGTGCAGCTTGACTAGTGTATTCAGCATTAAACTCCATAATGTTATAAACGGAATTCTTATGTTTTCATTATAATAGGTTCATTATAAAATGTAAAAATATATAATGGATTAGTTAATATGTTTAAAGTAATGTTTTATATTTATTTTTAAATAAACAAGGAAACTATTCATGGAAAATTTGTAATACAGCTTGATATATTTACCTTTGGCCCACGGCACTCAATCAAGTTTGTTTTTTGGCTCTTCATAAGAAAAAGTTTGGGCACCCCTGATATATACAGTTGAAATCTGAATGATTAAAACCCTTTAACTTTTATTACCTTTTTTAAATATTTCCCAAATGATGTTTAACAGAGCAAGGAAATTTTCACCAAATGTCTGATAATATTTTTTTCTTCTGAAAAAAGTCTTATTTGTTTTATTTCAGCTAGAATAAAAGCAGTTTTTATGTTTTTAAAAAACATTTTAAGGTCAAAATTAACAGAACAAACCATCATTATGCAATAACTTGCCTAATTACCCTAACCTGCCTAGTTAACCTAATTAACCTAGTTAAGCCTTTAAATGTCACTTTAAGCTGTATAGAAGTGTCTTGAAAAAATCTAGTCAAATATTATTTACTGTCATCATGGCAAAGATAAAATAAATCAGTTATTAGAAATGAGTTATTAAAACTATTATGATAAGAAATGTGTTCTTCTTTTCTCTCCAAATAATAATCTTCTCTCCGTTAAACAGAAATTGGGGGAAAAATTAAACAGGGGGGCTAATAATTCAGGGGGTTTAATAATTCTGACTTCAACTGTAGCTAGAGTTTGCTTGTTTGGACACATTTAAAATATATAAAAAATAACTTATTAGAGCTCTAATGGGGCAAGTAAAAATCTTTTCCACTGGCTATTAGGAAAAAACTCTCATTTTGACCTGTATAAGTATGAAATTTCCTTCATAATGGCCTTAAAAAGGTCTTAAAACCTTATATTTGACTTGGTAAAACAACAGAAACATTACATCTATACATTACTGGAAAAATATTTGACCCCTTTGATAGTCAATCTATAATTCGTACACTGGCTTGAATGTACCCTACTACACTCTCAGAAATAAAGGTACAGGAGCTGTCACTGGGGCAGTACCTTTTCAAAAGGTACATATTTGTACCCAAAGAGTCCAAAATAGTACCTTAAAGCTAATTTTTAGTACCCAAATCTACCTAAAAAGTACCTTTCAGGTACCATTATGCACCCTTCAGGTACAAATATGTACCTTTTGAAAAGGTACTGCCCCAGTGACACCTCCTGTACCTTTATTTCTGAGAGTGTACTAGTACTCCTATAAAATGGTGCTAAATAGCAGTAAAAGTGGTTTATTGGCTCGTGGTTGTAAAGCAACCACTTTAAGTGCTATATAGCATCTATCTTTAATGGTGCTATGCAGCAAAAGAGGTTTTAGATATTTTACTCCACCCTCTTATGTTTTGCTACTGCATGAGTGGGAATTTAAGCTGTTTTAAATCACTTTTATGCATTACTGAGGTCAAAAAGTTTTGAGTGAGGCCCTGGAAAATTTACTTTATAGAGGGCAAAAAAGGTTGAGAGCCATATTTATCTTTAACACATAAACTGTATGTTAATGTCATTTTTAATTCCTTTCCTCAGCTAAAGATTTAGAGAACTTTCAAAGAAATGCTTAGGTGTTAACAGGTTCAATGAATAGCAGTGTTTCTCCACACCGTTCCTGGAGGACCACCAGCTCTGCAAATCTTCCATGTCTCCTCAACCAAACACACCTGATTCAAATCATCAGCTCATTAGCAGAGACTGACATATCGTAAATAGGTGTGACAGACAAAGAAGACATTCAAAACATGCAGTGCTGGTGATCCTCCATGAGCATGGTTTTGAACCACTTCCATATAGCACCATAAAGATTTTAATAAAATTTTTATTATGTTATTAAGTACTCGCCCTCATGTTGTTAAGATCCCCTGAGACCTTCGTTCATCTTCAGAACACAAATGAAGATATTTTAGATGAAATTCGAGAGCTTCCTCGTCCTCCATAGACAATAAGTGTCATGAGACATTAAAAGTGCAGTAAAATAGTTAAAAACATTGTCAAACATTCCATATGTCTTCAGTGTTTCAGCTGTAAACATACTAAGCTCCATGAACTCTTTTGTGTGACAAAAACTGTAAAATTGCAATCTGTGAAGGATGAGAGAGCTCTCAGATTTCAAATAAATTATCTTCATTTATATTCCAAAGATGAATGAAAACTCACAGGACTGGAATGACATGAACAGTGGTGTAAAAAAAAACTAATTACAAATGCTCAAATGACTGTAATTGAGTATTTTTTCCTCAGGAATTGTAATTTACTAAGTAGTTTTTAAAAATCGGGTTGACTTCAGAACCCAATGTCAGGCCGACGTCAGTGTCCAACCTAAAATCAACCAAATATCAACGTCTAATGATGTTACAGCTTGAAGTTGTGCGGATGTACCACTATGACGTCTAGCAGATGTTGGATTTTGGTTGCCATACCTGACAAATAAATTATTTGTCGTCAATGTGACATTGGCTTAAGATGTTGGCTCAACGTTGGATTTTGGTCACTTTCTAAAACAACCTAAAATCAACCAAATATCAACGTCATTTGACATCGTACATCATTTGACAAAATAACGTTATCCTAGCTGGCTAGACATTGAATTTTTGTCACCTGATGTCACAACCTAAATCTAACCTAACGTCTTATGATGTCGTGTGCCTGCTGGGCAATAACTAAATGCACTACAGAATGTTACGTTTACACACATCCACAAATTACATGTAAATGCATCAGCTTTTACAGCGCAATAATTACTACTCACTACTCTTGAGTACTTTTGAAAGGGCTACTTTTTACTCATACTTTGAGTAATATTTACAATAGATACTTTTACTCTACTTGCACTACATTTTTAGGCAAGTACTTTTACTTAAGTATGATTTTTCAGTACTCTTTCCACCACTGGACATGAAGTGTGTAAATAGTAACAGAATTTTTCATTTTTGCTTGAACTAACATTTTAACCACTCCAAAGAACCCCTGAAGAACCTATTTTGTGTGTGTGTGTGTGTGTGTGTGTGTGTGTGTGTGTGTGTGTGTGTGTGTGTGTGTGTGTGTGTGTGTGTGTGTGTGTGTGTGTATGTTGTAGTCCAGCCAACGGAGGGCGCACTTGTTATGGAAACAACTATGAGTTCCAGTTATGTAATACGGAGGACTGCGCAGAAGCCCTGGTGGACTTCAGAGAGGAGCAGTGCAAGATGTGGGACCCGCACTTTGAGCATGAAGGAAACAAACACCACTGGCTGCCCTACGAGCACTCTGAACGTGAGTGATGATCAGAAAAATGATTGTTTAGATTTATTAATTTACAAATCAATTTCCACTTTTATACCAGCTAGTTTTCTGCTGGTGAATGAGTCACTGTCATCATGTTTCATTTTAACGCGTCCTGATGTTCGCCATGTGTGTTGGAACATCATCTTTAAATATTATCCTTGCATAAGAGTGAAGAAATATTTTCCTGACCTCTGTAATTTATATTGAAGGTAACTTTTTTTTTACATTTTAGACAGAACAAAACTGGTGTAGAAATTGTTTTTAGAGTGATAGTATAAAGTAGAGTGATGGTAAAAAAGGGATAGTATTTATTAAGATATGGCAGGTTACACATTGAGTGAACAACCTTTTGTAGAAGAAAAACGCTCTGGTTACTAAAGTAACCCTCGTTCCCCGAGGGGGGGAACGGAAATGCTATGTGGAAACTTCCACTATGGGGATTTCATTCAGAAAGCCAATCATCTGAAAGAGTATGTAAACGGGCCAATGAAATGCCAATGAGTTGGCAGCTTCAGCTTGCGCACCTGATGCTCGTTGCAATTAACTTGCTATATGAGCACAGAGCTAGCAAGCCAAAGCATCATTTTTTTAGCGGAAGAGACTTTCACCTCAACAGCTAAGGGGCAATCATTATGGCGAAGGAACATAGCATTTCCGTTCCCCCCCTCGGGGAACGAGGGTTACTTTAGTAACCAGAGCGTTCCCCTTCGGAAGGGGAACTTCAATGCTATGTGGAAACTTCCACTATGGGGAAATGTTTGGAAAACGCCATAATGATTGAACCTTACCTTCGCCCCCGATGAGAGGTTTGCCAGGCAAAGAGCGTGAGCGCACCTGCGTCACCAGAGGCGCGGTCTTCCAACGTGTTCCCTGGCCCTTACTTATCCCACTTCAACAGAAGATTTACGGATTTAGATATATTTTTCGGGAGCCGCAAATGCGTCTAGAATAATTTCTAGGAATTTAATACGACAGTACGTTGGGAATGCGTGCAGTCCCGATAGGGAGGACGCTGCGGAGGCCACCTGCTACCCAAGTGGGGAGACTGGGGCAAATAGCATATGAACTAACCCTGAGAAGGGGGAGTAAGCATATGAAAATTAGATGGTTAGCGGTGAGGGAAGACACGGGTCCGCCTGTGAGGGGGGACTGCACCGTGGCAGTATAAGCATATGGGATCGCCTAGTGGGGATCGCACATAGCAGGCACCTATACCCAGAACGCGGGCTGACCATCGGGCAGACCAGCAACGTAACGGGCCAGTGCCTGACTCCTCCACTGAGTCAGGTGCTGGGGGCCTCGGAGGAATATCTGCAGGGTTCGCCAGCGGGGAACTTTTCTGACAGAGCGAAAAAGCGCACATATCCCTGGGTTAGAGAGAATGGCGCAGCAAGCGTTTTACAACACCTAACCGAATTTCTCATTCACCGCGTGAGAAAATCGGCTCCCCTCAAGATTAATAAATCTTCTAATAGGTGTCGCCCAGCCCGCAGCTCTACAGTGTCTGTTAGAGAGGCGCCGCGTGCTAACGCCCAAAAGGATGCGCGCTTCGAGGAGCGCGCTCTCACTCTTGGGGGACGCGGCTCGCCCTGGCTCAGATGAGCGAGGGAGATGGCATTCAGAGTTCAGTGGGTATGTTCCAACCTCTGTTTGGATACGGCACTTCCCGTCTGCCGATCACCATAACAGATAAAGAGCTGAGTACGGTCCGTGTAATAGCAAAGTGCGAAGGACCAAATAAAGGGGCTGGGTCTGCCTCCTCCGTGGGCAGCGCTTGCAGGTTCACTACGTGGCTGAAAGAACGCTGTAGGAACCTAGGGCACCTAGGTGGGCCGGGGTCTCAGGTAAACGTGAGAGTGGGCCGACCCAAAACGTTGGCACATTTCGCTGACCGAAAATGCCTCCAGATACCCGCCCATTTGACCGATGCAACGCGACCAGCAGAGCTGTCTACCTGGACAGAAATCTTAAAGATACTGAGTCGAGTGATCGAGCAGACCTCTCCTAAGAGAGATCTCCAAGTGGGTATGAGAGGGAAACAGGAAAATTAATATTCATGTCTCGCGCCTCTGGGAACTGGATGATGAGACGATACTTCCCAGCGCGCCGCCATCCGCCGCATCCTTAGAGCGGGGATGATCGTAACGCCAACCCCTCAGAGCGGAGGGGACAGCCTTAGCTCCAGTCAACTGAAGGAGGATAGCATCACTCTGATCTGGCATGTTCAGGGTTCCTTCTCGGGGAAAAAGGTAACCACACAGCGAATAGACTCCACTTCAGGCGTGGGCATGCCTCGTAGAGGGTGCTCAGCCTGAGTGACAGTGTTAACCACCTAATCGGTAAGTCACCTGAGTCCTCCGCGCTCCATCTATGAACCGTACGTGAAGCATAGATCTGGGCGCGGGTGCCAAACGGTGCCTGTCCCCTGTTCCCAGGGGATGTGCCAGGGAGGGCCATCACGAGGAGAGAGTTGAAAGCAGGTCCGATTGGGCCAGAGAGGCGCAATACGAGAGCTGTTCCTCGACCTCCCTGACTTTACACAGTATCTGTGCGAGTAGGCTCACTGGAGAAATGCGTATTACGCACGCCCCGAGGCCAGCTGTGTAGCCAGTGGACTTTGCAGGGTTCGCCAAGTGGGGAACTCAAGCGAGAGCGCACGAATCTCTGAGTTAGAGAGAGAAAGGCGCAGCACCGAACAGCTGGACAGTCGGGGGTGGAGTCTCCATTTTCCCAGGCGAAACTGCCGTGAGAGCGAATGGGCTGCACGGTTGAGCTCGGTGGGGGAAAAAATGGAATGCAGCGATTGCGCCGCGTATGACTCCGGGGGAGCAGACGGCGAGCGAGCTGAGACATGCTGCGAGAGCGGATACCCCCACACGGTTGATATACGCCCCCGCAACCGTACTGTTCGTCCTGACCAGTACGTGTTGTCGCTCCAGCACCGGTAAAAAACGGCGGAGAGCGAGAAACACTGCCAACAGCTCTAGGCGATTGATATGCCAATGCAACTGGGTTTTTTTCAGCTGCATGCCCGCAACACACGGCGCCCCAGCCAGTGCTGGAAGCATCTGTCAAAACGACAATATGTCTGGACGCCTGTCCTAGAGGCACTCAGGCCTGTAGGAACGAGGGGTCGTTCCAGGGGCTGAGGGCGCGGCGACACAGCGCAGTGACAGTCACTCGGTGTGTGTCCGCGTGCCATGCGCGTCTGGGGACTCGATCGTGAAGCCAGTGCCGAAGTGGTCTCATATGGAGTTATCCGAGCGCATACAGCGGCTGCGGATGTCATATGCTCCAGGAGCCTCTGAAAGATTTCAGTGGAACCACTATTTTGCTGTCGAACTCTCACAGACAGTTCAGCATTAGCCGAGCGCGCTCTCCGGAGAGGCGCGCTGTCATGGTGACCGAGTCCAGCTCCAACCCGAGAAAAGAGATCCTCTGCACGGGGGCGAGTTTGCTCTTTTCTCGGTTGACCTGAAACCCCAATAGGTGGAGGTGCTGGAGCACCTTGTCTCTGTACATAGTCAATTACTCCCGCGAGAGGGCTAAAACAGCCAGTCGCCGAGATAATTGAGTATGCGGATGCCCGCGAGCCGAAGGGGCGCTAGGGCACCCTCCGCGAGCTTGGTGAAGACCCGCGGATACAGAGAGAGCCCGAAGGGGAGGACTTGTACTGTCAGGCTCGCTCGACGCAGACCGCAGAAAAGTGACGGTGGCGTGGAGTATGGAGACATGAAGTACGCGTCCTTCAGGTCTATGCTGCAGACCAATCCCGAGGACGAACGCACAGGAGGATGCGCTTCTGCATAAGCATTTTGAACGGCAGCTTGTGCAGACAGCGGTTCAAAACGCGCAGATCTAGGACTGGCCGTAACCCACCGCTCTTTTGGGTACGATGAAGTACAGGCTGTAAACCCGCTCTCCATCTCGGCTGGAGGGGTCGGTTAGATTGCATCCTTCGCCAGGAGGACAGCAACCTTCTCTCACAAGACAGGGGCGGGCACAGGGCTGACCCTGGTGACGTACACCCCGTGAACTTGGGAGGCCGTTTCGCGAATCGAATCGCGTAGCCGAGTCTGATCGTGCGTATGAGCCACCGCAAAGGGCTGGGCTGCGCTAACCAGGCAGGCAGAGCCCTCGCTAATGACTGCATCGCTACAATCGCTGACGTACCAGCAGTGGGGCAGCGCGGAGTGGGAGTGCTGATCCGGGGAGCGCTGGGGTCCCACGGAAGAGCTGGAGGTGAGAGATTTACTCACCTTGCACTCAGACTCCGGAGGAGAGGGCTGGAGGTGTGAGAGAAAGGAGACCGTCCTCCCAGACCCCGTGAGCCACTGGCGAAGTGCGCCGATCCTGCGAGCTGGAAGGCTTTTCATCGCGTCCCAGACTGGCAGTATTCGGGCTGTCACATCCAGGGAAGGGAAAGATGCTCTCTCTCTGAGGAGCCCGGCCCCCCACCGGGGAGAGAGCAAGTTCCCTCTTCTCCAGATGGCCGTCTCAAGAGCGCTTCGCGGTCCGTTATCCGGACTTAACGGCGCCCTGGGACGGGGAGCGCTGGTTGCCTGCGAGGTGCTCGGCGCTGCCGCTGGCCGGAGGCGCAGGCGGGGGCGGAGCAGCACTCGAAGACGGGCGCTCTCGGCGACAAGCAGTGGATGTGGATGGTTCGGCGGGAGGGGAGCGGTCTTACATCCCCGCCGAAGGATGCCCATCGTATCCGACTGCACCGCCGTGAATTCCTGGGTGAATTCACCAACGGTGTCGCCGAACGGGCCAGACTGGTATATGGGGGAGTCAAGAAAGTGAACTTTGTCGACTCCGCGCATATTTTTGCCAGGTTTAGCCCGAGGGGGCGCTCCTGGACCACTAACGTGGCCATCGTCTTTCCCGGGGCACACGCAGCGGACTTGAGGTCCGTGGAGCTCAGTCGGGTGCGGTGCGGGGCTTGTAACAAGCCTGGGTCAGAACCACCCTCGTGCAGCTGGGCCAGCGCGCGCGCATGGACCCTGGCGTGCAGGGTGGAAGCAGTCTGGCCCGCGGCTGTGTGGGCTCTGGCTCG
Organism: Danio kyathit; assembly: GCA_903798195.1. Classification (NCBI taxonomy): domain Eukaryota; kingdom Metazoa; phylum Chordata; class Actinopteri; order Cypriniformes; family Danionidae; genus Danio; species Danio kyathit. The sequence goes on from LR812539.1 coordinate 39,746,034, forward strand.
GGAGGCAGAAAACCAACACGCCTTGGACGGGAGATGAGGCTAATTCCAGCAGAAGGAGGCACCACGCGGGCCCGTGATGGCACTCTCAATCTGGGGAATCGACTCGTACTCCCTGGCTGCTCCACCATCAAGAGTGGTGAGGTGGAGGCGCACGCAGATCAGGCAGAGAAAGGTGCCCTCAAGACTGCGTGAGCCCACTGTGCACTTCCGGGAAGAAAGGGATGGGAGGCTAGAAGGTATTGCCTTTTAATCCTCCACATACACCCATCTAGTCGGTCCGGCCGCGGGGCTGGGGGATAAACCATCTCCAGACCCACGACCGAAACAGCCCGGGAAAGCACGGTTATCATGTCTGTTTCAAGATCGGCCGCCGCCGCGCTCGCTCCCGATGGGAGGGAACGGAGGGGGGGGGATCCTTCATCAGACCATGACAGCCCAACCTCCGATGCAGCGGTGGACATCTGAGCCTCGGTGTCATCAAGTGAGAGGGCGGCCATCCGAGGATGGAGCGCTTCTCTCACTCAAAGCTTGGATGGAGCGCATGGAGGAGTGAGAGGTCCACAAGCCCGAGGGCGGCAGATTTACTCCCACTGTAACCCTCAGATCTGCCCGAGTGCCCACCGCGGAGCGGGGGACAACTGGGGTGGGTGGCTCTTTTGCAAGAGCGAGCCGCGATCTTAACTGCGCAACAGACATGCCACCGCAGTGATGGCATGCACTGCCCACGAGCACCGCATTAACATGCTGGACCCCCAGACATGAAACGCAGTGCTCGTGCCCATCATCCGAGGACAGGAAACCACCGCATCCAGAAACGCACAGTCGGAGCGACGTCTTGAAAAAGACGCGCTGCACGACCGTGTTGCTCTTTTAGGAAATTCGCAACAATACATACCGCTCTGGAGGACCGGACCCAAAGGACGCCAGGCAAGGGAGAAACCCAGCTCGACCATCTGCCGCTGCGTGTCACACACTCTGGACCGGGAGATCGCTCTCGTTCACTCTCTGTCTGAAACTCAGCTGGAGGAACCCTCATCGACTCTCTCAGAAGGCTGTTGAAGTCTCTGAAGTGAAAATGATGCTTTGGCTTGCTAGCTCTGTGCTCATATAGCAAGTTAATTGCAACGAGCATCAGGTGCGCAAGCTGAAGCTGCCAACTCATTGGCATTTCATTGGCCCGTTTACATACTCTTTCAGATGATTGGCTTTCTGAATGAAATCCCCATAGTGGAAGTTTCCACATAGCATTGAAGTTCCCCTTCCGAAGGGGAACTGAAATACCTAAATAAATATGAAATAAAATAAAATCAGAAAGCTTTTCATGCATTTTGCTCTCTTTTGAAGTAAAAAAAAAATTTTTTAAATGGGTTTCAAAATGAATGTTTTGACTGTTATAGTCTGGGTGTAAACTACAGAAACTTATTTTTGTGTATCTGTTTTAGTATAGCATTTTAAGTATATTCCTAACCATAGCTAATCAATTTCAAAATTAACCTTCCTGTCGTGTTTGGGTCAAATCTGACCGATTTACAACTTAAAACACTCAGAAATATTGTGTTTTACATCTGATTGCCTCGAGGCCTTATGATATCCTCCACACTTTACACTTGAACATATAAAAGTGATGATCACCTCTTTCATTGAATTTTGTGTGTTTTAATCAACCATGTTATATCTGTGGTGTTTCCGGTCAAAAGTGACCGCCGTAGGAAATGAATGGGTATCAAGATTATATTCAACCATCAAACAGAAAACATCCCCATACACACCACCCCAACTCACTCACACACACACTTGTTTCAGACTGAACAATGTCTATTGTGGGTACACATCTTTTTCCCATGCTTATGTGCCGATCCTTCCACGTGATTACCTCCATGACATGACATGTTCATTTTGTAATACATTTTTAGTGCCTATTTGTATTTTCACTGCAATTATTTTATGTCTAATTCTATAAATTCATGTTAACAATAATTATTTTTTAGGGGGGTTTCATCTTTAAATGGAAAGGACAGTGGAAATTACAGACAGGATAGTAGCCTATTGGGAGCAGAGAGAGGGGAAGGGTTGGCAAAGGACCTCGAGCTGGGAATCAAACTCAGGTCGTCGTGAGCACCATGGTGCTACATGTCGGCGCATTTAACCACTAGCTATTGGCACCGACTATAAAATCATGTTAAACACTTGTTTGAGACATAATTCACAGCTAAAGAATGTTGAATAAAAATTGGGTGGTGAAAAATGCTTTTTGAGCAATTTAAGAGCAGTTAAAAGAGCACTAGAACACTAAAGTAAGGTGCCGGAGTGGAACACATCAGGAGGGTTAATAACAAGAAACTATTTTGTTTTGAGTGAGGCAATGTCAAATCATCCTCCACAGACAGCAAGTGTCGTGAGACGTTCAAAGTCCAGAAAAAACATTGTCAAACGTTCCATATGTCTTCAGTGGTTCAACTGTAATCATACAAAGCTCCATGAACACTTTTGTGCAGCACAAAACTGTAAAATTGCTGTCTGTGAGGATGAGAAAGCTCATATATATGGAAGAAGAAATATTAATACTTTATAAAAGTATTAAATAAAATAAAATCAGAAAGCTTTTCATGCATTTTGCTCTCTTTTTGAGGAAAAAAAATGAAAATGGGTTTCAAAATGAATGTTTTGACTGTTATAGTCTGTGTGCAAACTACAGAAACTTAATTTTGTGTATCTGTTTTAGTATAGCATTTTAAGTATATCCTTAGCCACAGCTAATACATTTCACAATTAATAACAAGAAGCAATTTTGAAATGTTGAAAACTGGAATAAATATTTAGATTCTTGAAAGAAAGACTGAAGTAGTCTTTGCTTAAAACTTCAAACCTTTTTGGCTTTAAACTTACATGGTTGGCTAAGAAAATGACTCTCTGTATGACTATTTATTTATTTTTTTATTCTTACTCTTTACACATACAATCTCAGTTTTAATGTCTTTATTTGGTATCTTTAAAAGAAGGAATTCATAAATAGTAATATGGTTGTTACTTAACTGAAGAGCTGCTCTTAGCTGCTTGGAAATATTCTCTAAAGCTTTGGCTCAGTCATGGAGAAGAGCTTCAGCCAAGCGTTGGACAGCAACGGTTGGAAGAAAGGCACATGGAAATGTGATTAAGCAGCAATGGCATCTCCTGTTGTCCACTGAGTCTGATTACTGCTACAGTAGAGAGAACGCAGGTAGACGGATAATCACCACTCCTGTCTTCCTCTTTCCTGTTGAGACAAGTAAACAGTCTTGTTTTCCTCAGACACTGCAAATAATGTTGCAGTGGTGACATTGTCTCTTTTATTAATTATGATTATTTATGTAACAGACATTTTAAAGGGGACTTATTATGCAAAAAAAAAAAAAAAAAACACTTTTATAAGGGGTTTAAACACAGTTAATGTTTGAATATAGTGGTAAAAATTAATTAATTCTATTTTTTATAATCACACTTCATAAAAACAGTGTCTGTAGAATCACCTTGATTGATATTCTCCCTAAAGTGCATGTCACTGGAGGGTAAAGCCCCACCCACTACTGATGATCTGTCCCTCATTAGCATAAACAGCCCTGAGTGAGAAGCAGCCGTCCACCATTAGAGTTTTGAATCTGCCACTATGCTGACACATAGGTGTTTGTAGCTCCGCCCTCTTTTGAAAGAAGCACAGTCTCATTTGAATTTAAAGCGACAGTCACCAAAATGCCACAATTTGGATCAAAGCCTAAAAGGGGCAGTTTCAAAGAGTTATAAAAAATAATTTGTGTGGTATTTTGAGCTGAAACCTCACATACACACTCTAGGGACATCAGCGATTTATTTTACATCTTGTAAAAAGGGGCAAAATTGGTCCCTTTTAAGGGCGGCTCTAAAATTATTATCATTTTAACAAGAATGATATCAGTGGCGTACTAAATCTGTCATTAAGTATTAACGTGATTCATTTGTATTTGTAGCAGGGCTGCACGATATTAGAAAAATCTGACATTGCAATATATTGTTTTTCTGTGATATATATTGTGATATACTTTGTTACAGGGACGTGCAGAGACCTTTTAAGGGGCAGGGGCTCAAATGGAAAAAAGGGCACTTTTTATTAAATAATAGTAGTAATTGTACTTTAATAAATAAAATACATTATAATGAGATTATTAAGGAGATTTCACCCTAAATTCACCATATACTCACCCTTAAAAGGATAGTTAATTCAAAACTGAAAATTCTGTCACCATTTACCCACCTTTTACTTGCTCCAGTCCAAACCCATTTGACTTTTTTTCTTCTTCTGTTGAACACACAAAGTAATGTTTTGAAGAAAGCGGGAAACCTGTAACCATTGACTTTCATGGTATTTGTTTTTCCTACTCTGGAAGTCAATGATTTCAAGTTTATAGCTTTCTTTAAAATATATATTTTTAATCTTTTATTTGTTAGTGTTCAACAAAATAAAGAAACAAAGAAATGGAACCACTTGAGGGTGAGTAAATTTTAATTTTTGGGTGAACTATCCCTTTTCAATCTACTATTTTTGTTTGAGTTTTTTTTTTCTTTCTGTTGAACAAAATAAAATATTTAGAAGAATATAGGACACACTGATAGCCACTGACTTCCATAGCCAGCCTATATGTACATGTTTTATAGCTTCAATTGACATTATATATTCTGTGTGACTGCAAAAACAAGAGGGCAATATTTTCACTATCCAGCTGTCGTTTCTCCATTACATTAGCCTGTATGCCTATGATATTGCCCTGGCTAAATTTTAGCTAACTTATTACATGGTTGTTAATCAGGAGGATGTTAGCAAGACAAAATAGCCTATTTGCTTTTGAACTTTTGGATAAATAGCTGACATTAAATTTGAGCCTCAGGTAGTCTTTTTATTAACCGTTAATCACCTCCACACAATGAAGATGAATGACGGACGAATCTACATTGGCGGTCCTGTTGATCATATCGCGCTGCCGTAATGGAGGTCTGTAATAATCTGTATGTATAAGGGACAGGAATAGGGGGTTGGAAGTAGGGGCGATGTGTATTTCATAGTGTTGTTAAGTAGTCAACAAATACATCAATTACCTGACACTAACCTTTTGGCAAAAAAAAAATAAAAATCATGATCTAGAGGTTTTAAATTGCTGGGGTCAAATTAACCCCAGTGGATGAAAGGTGTTAGCAGATTTTAGGATAACAGGAGAGTTAAAATAAGCTTATTTATTTGTTTGCTTGGTTGCTTACACAGTTTATGGAAAATTTGCTTCTGATTGGTCAATCATTTCAAAGCATGTTATTCCCAGAATCATCTTGACCATTAGTGAATACATTAATAACCATGTATACTGTATAGGCTTATCTAGAGCTTTATCTATCTATCTATCTATCTATCTATCTATCTATCCATCCATCCATCCATCCATCCATCCATCCATCCATCCATCCATCCATCCATCCATCCATCCATCCATCCATCCATCCATCCATCCATCCATCCATCCATCCATCCATCCATCCATCCATATAGTATCTATCTATATATCCATCCATCCATCCATCTATCGACAGTATCTATCTATCTATCCATCCATCCATCCATCCATCCATCCATCGACAGTATCTATCTATCTGTCTGTCTACAGTATCTATTTATCTATTTGTCTGTCTGTCTGTCTGTCTGTCTGTCTGTCTGTTCATCTGTCCATCCATCCATCCATCCATCCAGATTTGTGTGATATTATTTGTATTGCCATGTTATTAAAAATGTAGTCGAACGTTTCTATGCAATTTTATTTACAGACGTCTTTAAACAAATATTTAAGCACTTAATATAATGTTAATATTCAGAAGATTTCAGCCAAAGTGAAACATCAAACATCTCACAGAAACATTTATAATATTATATTTAATGTTAAGTGAAAGTAGTGCCATTAAACATGTTTAATCAATCTCATGAAATCACAGTAAAACTAAAAATATTCTTTACTCATTTTGTGCGTTATTAAAATTGCGTCATTTTCTCATCCTACGCTTGTTCAGATGCTGTTTAAGTTTTTTTCTTGTCCTGAACACAAAATAAGTTATTCTATTCTGAAAAATGTTGGAAAATAATAACCAATGTTATCCAATGCCCTACTATGTACAGTATGTCAATAGCTACCTTTTCCAATATTCTTCCAAAATAATGTTTCTTGTGTTCAACAGAAGAGAAAAAGGGTTTTGAACTACTTGAGGATGAATACAAATGGTCAATTTTTTTTCTTTTGGTGGAAAATATGTAAAGAAAAATCATATACTGCAGATACTGAAAATGCAATAAATGTAGTGTATGTTTTTGTTACGTAAAGCACATCTAATATTCAAACAGTGACCTTTATGAATTTGTCTGTTTATTTATTTTTTGTCCAGCTGATGAAAGATGTCAACTGTACTGCCAGTCAAAAGAGACCGGAGACGTGGTGTCCATGAAAAGGATGGTGCACGACGGTACTCGCTGTTCCTACAAAGACCCCTACAGCGTGTGTGTGCGTGGAGAGTGTGAGGTAAAGGTTATTCAAACACACCCATCCCTCCAGTTCATCCTCCAAAATGCCATAGAATGATTAATATCAGGCCTAATCAGACTTCTAAGTTCTTTCCACTTCTCACTGCCAGATATGATGTTGATTTGCTAAAATCGAGAGGCCTGTGTTTTGATTTGTTCTGCTACGGCTGGAAAACATGACTGCAAAATTTGATTGATGAACTACATGCCGTGTTTTGCTACTGGAATTAAAAGATAAAGTGCATTCCAGGATGTATTGCTTTATAATCTGAGAAGGATATGAATGTCTGGAAAACCATGGGTCTGAATGTGAATTGGCACTCGAGGAAAAGACTGTTTCCATGCAGTTGTGTGCGCAAGAGTGTTTCCTTTGTGAAAGTCTTACATTTATATTGATGTTTATCATTTTTTATTGCCAAATAGAGACAGTGGTAGGACTTTGGATTGAGAAATGTTATATTTAAGGTGCTGTAAGTAAGTTTTTGACTCTTCTAAATCATAAAAATACCATGTTTGCCGATATTTAAGAAACATGCTAAGTAAACGTATTTGTTTATCTGAATATTCTGAGTTATTCTCATTCGAAAATGTGTGTTCCATGTCAGAATGTCCGTCTTTGTTTTGGTCTGGGTAACTCTTGCCACTGCCAGTTTACCCAATTATATTTTGGCACCCCTAGGTTGCATTGATGGAAAACAATTTAAGTCTTAAAGACAATTCCGAAATGGAATGCAAATTCCGGAAAAAAATGCAGAGTTATAAAAATCCACATGACGAAAGCAAATTGTCACGATCACCAGCGATCTTCTCCCCATAGATCGCTGGTTTACATGCACATTCACTATTGGACTACATATCCGCCATTCAATGAACTACATTTCCATACATGCACGACTCTGACATCACACACAACCGGTTCCAGATCTTCACTGATTACACCCACAGCTGAAGCCACTCAACAACTGATTACACACACTACATAAGCAGAACATACACTCACTCCATTGCCGAGTCTTGTCATCTGTTACCAGTGTCAATTCAAAGCAGTTCCGTGTCTTGTTTTTGCCGTGTTTAGACCCTTGCCTTGTTTACCTGTTTCTCCCTGTTTTCTGCCATCCTTGTGACCCTCTGCCTGCTAAATTGACTACGATTCTGGATTATCCTCATACATCTGTTTGCTCCTGTACTGATCATTGCTTGCCTGACCATTCCTTTAAATAAACCTGCATTTGGATCCGCATCCTGTTGTCTGCATCCTATCCGTGGTGACAGAAGACTCGGCCACAACATGGATCCAGCAGTACATCTCGTCAGGTTAAGGCAAGGTATGAATTCCCTCGAGGACCATATTATTTATTTTCTGGACCTTGCCAATGATACCACTATCCTGGACTGTATACTTATTGATTTTTTCTATAATGGACTAAATGAACCACTGAAATCCACCCTCATCCGTTATGGTCCTCGGGGGTCTTTCCAGCAAGCCCTAGATGTGGCCTTACGAGCCATTGGGTCAACCTTCACCGTAGGCGAGGTGGAGGAGACCCCTAAATGTTTTTTTGGGGGGGGGCAATAGACAGCAAGACCCGCCGGCAAGGGGGCTTGAGGTTCCCTCCATAAATACTGTTATGCTGGCATCACCCATACTCCTGTCCCCAGTTGATCAGTTCAGTCCTCCAACTCACAAAATGGCCGCTTCAAGTCCTCCAGCTCAAAAGATGGCTGTCTCCAGTTCTCCTGCTCACAAGATGGCCGCCTTCAGTTCTCCAGCTCATAAGATGGATACCTCCAGCCCTCATGTTCACAAGATGGCCACCTCCAGTCCTCATGTTCACAAGATGGCCACCTTCAGTCCTCCAGCTCACAAGATGACCGCCTTCAGTCATCCAACTCACAAGATGGCCGCCTCCAGTCCTCCAGCTAACAAAATGGCCACTTCCAGTCCTTATGTTCACAAGATGGCCACTTCCAGTCCTCCAGCTAACAAGATGGCCACCTCCAGTCCTCTAGCTGACAAAATGGCCGCCTTCAGTCATCCAGCTCACAAGATGGCCGCCTCCAGTCCTCCAGCTAACAAAATGACCACTTCCAGTCCTCATGTTCACAAGATGGCCACCTCCAGTCCCCCAGCTCAAAAGATGGCCGCCTTCAGTCCTCATGTTCACAAGATGGCCGCCTCCAGTCGTCCAGCTCACAAGATGGCCGCCTCCAATCCTCCAACTCACAAGATGGCTGTCTCCAGTCCCTCAGATCACAAAATGGCCGCCTCCAGTTCCCCAGCTCACAAAATGGCCGTCACCAGCCATCCAGCTCATGCATGGGTAAGCGTCAATCTGCCACCAGCTCACAAGATGGCTTCATATTCCGATTCTGTTCCTGCTATAAGTCCAGTCCAAGTTCTTATTCTTGAAATGCCATCACCTGAGCCACCAGAATGGCCACCACCACCCGAGTTGCCAGAGCTACTGCCACCACCAGAGCTGTTCCTACAAGAGTTGCCACCGCCACCTCCTGAGCTGCCAGACCCTCAGTCGCCGCCGCCAGAGCTGCCAGAGTCGCCGCCGCCAGAGCTGCCAGAGTCGCCGCCGCCAGAGCTGCCAGAGTCGCCGCCGCCAGAGCTGCCAGAGTCGCCGCCGCCAGAGCTGCCAGAGTCGCCGCCGCCAGAGCTGCCAGAGTCGCCGTCGCCGCCGCCGCCAGAGCCATTGATGCCGCCAGATATCTCTGAATCCCTCGAATGGCGGGCGCCAGATACCTCTGAATCCCTCGAATGGCGGGTGCCAGAACCCTCTGAATCCCTCGAATGGCGGGCGCCAGAACCCTCTGAATCCCTCGAATGGCGGGCGCCAGAAACCTCTGAATCCCTCGAATGGCGGGCGCCAGAAACCTCTGAATCCCTCGAATGGCGGGCGCCAAAATCTCTGAATCCCTCGAATGGCGGGCGCCAGATACCTCTGAATCCCTCGAATGGCAGGCGCCAGAACCCTCTGAATCCCTCGAATGGCGGGCGCCAGAACCCTCTGAATCCCTCGAATGGCGGGCGCCAGAACCCTCTGAATCCCTCGAATGGCGGGCGCCAGAAACCTCTGAATCTCTTGAATGGCGAGCATCAGACGACCCTGAATCCCCCGAATGACGGACGCCAGATCCACTTGAATTCCCCGAAGGGCGGGCGCCAGATTCTCCTGAATACCCGAAGGGCGGGCGCCAGATCCTTCTGAATTCCTTGAAGGGCCAGGGGTACGAGACCCACCTGAGTCCCACGAAAGGCCAGAGCAGTCACCTGAGTCCCACGAAAGGCCCGAGCTGTCACCTGAGTCCCACGAAAGGCCAGAGCAGTCACCTGAGTCCCACGAAAGGCCAGAGCTGTCACCTGAGTCCCACGAATGGTCAGAGCCGCCACCTGAGTTCCACGAATGGCCAGAGCCGCCACCTGAGTTCCACGAATGGCCAGAGCCGCCACCTGAGTTCCACGAATGGCCAGAGCCGCCACCTGAGTTCCACGAATGGCCAGAGCCGCCACCTGAGTTCCACGAATGGGCAGAGCCGCCACCTGAGTTCCATGACTGGTCAGAGCCGCCACCTCAGTCCCACGAAGGACTGCCAAAGCCGTATAATTTCCAAGAGTCACCAGAGCCGTGTGACTTGCCAAAACCTAAGCCTCCTGACCCACTGGGGTTGAAAGAACTGCCAGTGCTCCTTGAACCCAAGCCTCCTGACCCACTGAGGTTATATGAACTGCCAGTGCTCCTTGAACCTAAGCCTCCTGACCCACTGGGGTTATATGAACTGCCAGTGCTCCTTGAACCTAAGCCTCCTGACCCACTGGGGTTATATGAACTGCCAGTGCTCCTTGAACCCAAGCCTCCTGACCCACTGGGGTTATATGAACTGCCAGTGCTCCTTGAACCTAAGCCTCCTGACCCACTGGGGTTATACGAACTGCCAGTGCTCCTTGAACCTAAGCCTCCTGACCCACTGGGGTTATATGAACTGCCAGTGCTCCTTGAACCTAAGCCTCCTGACCCACTGGGGTTATATGAACTGCCAGTGCTCCTTGAACCTAAGCCTCCTGACCCACTGGGGTTATACGAACTGCCGGTGCTCCTCGAACCCAAGCCTCCTGACCCACTGGGGTTATATGAACTGCCAGTGCTCCTTGAACCCAAGCCTCCTGACCCACTGGGGTTAAATGAACCGCCTATGCCTCCTGAACCCAAGCCTCCAGACCCACTGGGGTTAAACGAACTGCCAGTGTCTCCTGAACCCAAGCCTCCAGACCCATGGAGGTTATATGAACTGCCTGTGCCTGCTGAACCTAAGCCCCTGACCAACTTCAGCTCCATGCTCCAGGCCTTTTGCAACTCCACACTCCAGGCCTTCAGCAGCTTCACTCTTCAGGCCTTACGCAGCTCCAGCTCCATTCTCCGGGCCTTCCACACTCCAGGCTCTCAGCAGCTTCACTCTTCAGGCCTTACGCAGCTCCAACTCCACGCTCCAGGCCCTCCACAGCTCCACGCTCCAGGCCCTCAGCAGCTTCTCTCTTCAGGCCTTACGCAGCTCCAACTCCATGCTCCAGGCCCTCCGCAGCTCCAACTCCATGCTCCAGGCCCTCTGCAGCTCCAACTCCACGCTCCAGGCCCTCTGCAGCTCCATACTCCAGGCCTTGTACAGCTCCATGCTCCAGGCCCTCCACAGCTCCACTCTCCAGACCTTCTGCAGCTCCACGCTCCGGGCCTTCCGCAGCTCCACGCTCCAGGCCCTCCGCAGTTCCACTCTCCGGGCCTTCCGCAGCCCCACGCTCCAGGCCCTCCGCAGCTCCATTCTCCGGGCCTTCCGCAGCTCCACGCTCCAGGCCCTCCGCAGTTCCACTCTCCGGGCCTTCCCCAGCCCCACGCTCCAGGCCCTCCACAGCTCCATTCTCCGGGCCTTCCACAGCTCCACGCTCCAGGCCCTCCGCAGTTCCACTCTCCGGGCCTTCCGCAGCTCCACGCTCCAGGCCCTCCGCAGCTCCACTCTCTGGGCCTACTGCTGCTTCATGCTTCAGACACTCCTCAGCTGCATGGTCCTGGCACTCCATCCCTCCCCCTGTTCCGCCTCCGCTCCACCTCCCGCCTGAACTATGATAGGAGTGTCTGGAAGCCACTCCTTAGAGGGGGGGCTCTGTCACGATCACCAGCGATCTTCTCCCCATAGATCGCTGGTTTACATGCACATTCACTATTGGACTACATATCCGCCATTCAATGAACTACATTTCCATACATGCACGACTCTGACATCACACACAACCGGTTCCAGATCTTCACTGATTACACCCACAGCTGAAGCCACTCAACAACTGATTACACACACTACATAAGCAGAACATACACTCACTCCATTGCCGAGTCTTGTCATCTGTTACCAGTGTCAATTCAAAGCAGTTCCGTGTCTTGTTTTTGCCGTGTTTAGACCCTTGCCTTGTTTACCTGTTTCTCCCTGTTTTCTGCCATCCTTGTGACCCTCTGCCTGCTAAATTGACTACGATTCTGGATTATCCTCATACATCTGTTTGCTCCTGTACTGATCATTGCTTGCCTGACCATTCCTTTAAATAAACCTGCATTTGGATCCGCATCCTGTTGTCTGCATCCTATCCGTGGTGACACAAATATAAACATTACAAATATAACATATTTGATGTTATATACAATTGAAGTCAGAATTATTAGCCCCCCTGTTTAATTTTCCCCCAATTTCTGTTTAATGGAAAGAATTTTGTTTTCTTAGTTTTAATAATTCGTTTCTAATAACTGATTTATTTTATCTTTGCCATGATGACAGTAAATAATATTTTACCAGATATTTTTAAGACAATTCTATGCAGCTTAAAGTGACGTTTAAAGGCTTAACTAGGTTAATTAGGTTAACTAGGAAGGATTGGGTAATTAGGCAAGTCATTGTATACTGATGGTTTGTTCTACAGACTATCGAAAAAATATATAGATTAAAAGGGGCTAATAATTTTGACCCTGAAATGGCTTTTAAAAAATTTAAAACTGCTTTTTTTTCTAGCCAAAATAAAACCAATTAGACTTTCTCCAGAAGAAAAACATATTATCTGAAATACTGTGAAAATGTACTTGCTCTGTTAAACATCATTTCGTCACCTTAGAATTATAAGGTTTTATCTGACATTTTTGTCAAAATTGAGTTATTGACATATTCTTATTAAATGACGACTTATTTACATTATGGGATGTTTTTTTTAAAGGTTGTTTACATTTTAAGACTTTTTATCTCTCTTGTTGGTGTTGTCAATCTGGCAACCTGCAACATTAGAAGAGGGGCCGAATTAAAAAAATCCCTGTCCAATTTTTTAAATTTAGATTGCAATGCCTAGGTCAACCACTAGGTGTCTACTAATATGTAAGAAATCAGCCTCATCTCATGAGGAAACGTAACTATTTTATGTTTTGTCAGTTTAGTGGCTAATTTGTACGAGTTCAGTCATACAAAAATATACAATTTTAAAAAGGAGGCGTGGCACCCAACCCCATCCCTAAACGCAATCATCGGGGGATAAACTAATTGTACAAATTCATACGAAGCCACTAAATCAAAAAGTTACGAATTGCTGTGAGGTCGTGTTGAAAAAACATATTAATGATATGTAATCTTTGATTGATAGAATTGTCATTTTATGAATATTTTACAAAAACAAATTGTGTGTGAAAATGTTAAATGTTCTGCAGTTTAGCTTTGAGAGAATTGTTATTTTGAGCATGTTTTACTGGAAAAATGCTAATATGTGAGTAAAAAGTGTAAACGCTATTAGAAATGTTTTGTAGGGCGGCACGGTGGCTCAGTGGCTAGCACTGTCACGTCACAACAATAAGGTCACTGGTTCGAGTCCCAGCTAGGCCAGTTGGCATTTCTGTGTGGAGTTTGCATGTTCTCCCCATGTTCGCGTGGGTTTTTTTTTCTGGGTGCTCTGGTTTCCCCCACAGTCCAAAGACATGCACTATAGGTGAACTGGATGAAATAAATTGGCCGTAGTGTATGAGTGTGCGAGAGTGTGGTTCCCAGTAATGGGTTGCGGCTGGAAGGTCATCAGCTGCGTAAAACATATTTCAGAATAATTGGCGGTTCATTCCGCTGTAACCACCCCTGATAAATAAGGGACTAAGCCAAAATAAATGAATACATTTTGTAATTAAGATTGTTAAGACTCCAGTACTATTTGTAGACTCTTATCGTAACCCATGAACCCAGAAGTCACATGTGGTCTAAGAGAGAAATTTCTCTCCACTTCTGTTAATTTATTTGAAAGTCAGGAAGATGTTTTCTTAAAACATCAATTATCAAGCCACGTTATTATTAATTTGCTCTGCTCTTGGTAGAATTACACAACTTAGCACTCCCATCTGCACTTTTATGAGATTCTCAATCTCATGCTCATTTGACCTGTTTAGTAAATCTGTCTGTAAGTTCCAGCAAAGAAGGTTGTATAAAGCAACATTTCTGTGAATCTGCTCAGCTTATCTAAGATCAGATCTTAGGCTGGATCTATGTCTCTATATCTTCTTGGTTCTCTTAAATCCTGCTCTCTGCACAGAAAGTGGGCTGTGACAACGTTATCGCCTCGGAGCTGGAGGAGGATAAGTGTGGTGTGTGTGGAGGAGACAACTCCACCTGCAAAATTGTCAAAGGAAACTTCACCCGCAGCACCAGGAAACCAGGTGAGATTTTACCCACTTTGCAAACTCAATAAGCAAGTCTGGATACATCACCTGTGCAGTTTACTCACAAACAGGATCATCGCTAGAGGGCAAGAGATGATAATTTTATGGCCCCTGGCAATTTTAATTGAGTTGGAACCTCAATCAACCATGGGCCTGAATACCCAAGCTACCCCCTGCTTACAAATTTCTAAAAATTCTAAAATAAAGACGTGTTTTCTAGACAAGTAAAAAAAATATTGACCAAAACTGCCAAAATTCCAATATATTCACATTACCTGGAACGTTGTAATTGTAACTCCTCTGGTCCTAATTTCTGTGCTCTGGCATGGGAGGCAGGTGCACTTACAAGGATGCTGAAAACCATCTGGGTCATGGCACCAGTATAACCCCACTGGTTCCACTTAGACCATGACAAATGGGGTAAGAATCAGAGAAATTGCAATTACATGCAAACTCACAATGGGATTAAAACAGAATTTTGGCAATGTTACAATTACATTTTGACTCATGTTAATACAGTCTCTGGCATTATTTGTAAAACTGAAAATTCTGTCATCATTTACTCCCCCTTTACTTGTTCCAAACCTTTTTGACCTTTTTTCTGTTGAACACAAAATAAGATATTTTAAAGACCCCCTATTTTGCATAAAAAGATCATATTGTGGTTTTAATGGTCTCCAACAATATGCTGATATGCATGCAAGGTAAAAAAACACTTTCATTGTCTTATAATATGCATTTATTTTACCTAATTATCCCAGCGACTCCCATATGAGTCGTTCAGCGATTCATTTGTTGCCAAAACCCTCCTTAGCGCAAAGCTAATCTGCACTGATTGGTCCGATGACCCAGTCTGTTGCGATTGGTCGACTGCGTTCAGCACGAGACAGAGAGAAAAGCCCACTACGATTATGAAATAGCGGAGTATATGAGAGAGTAATAGAGAGTATATGAGAGCCCAATGCAGGAATGCAATAAATAGATGCAGTTAAAGACCAGCATATTGGTCTACTCTTAAACCTAGCCCCAAGTAATAACGACACATTCAGTATTAATCCACACAGTGGCAAAAGTTAAACTATTTTGAAAATTGTCCGCGCCGTGCGTGTGAGGAACGGCTGATGGTGGCCATAGCAAAGGCAAACAGCAGAGGATCGGCAGTTCAGAAACGCACTTAAAATCGGTAAAGGAAGAAGCACGCGTCACGTTTTTAATCAGAATCAGAATCAGTTTTATTGCCAAGTGTGCTTCACACACACAAGGAATTTGTTTTGGCAACAGAAGCTTCCAGTGTACATAAAGTGAGAAGTGACAACACAAAATTAAATGTGAGAAAAAGAAAAAGGCGATAAACATTAAACAGAGATGCAGTTAGTCAAAAAGATAAAAAGATCTGGATGTTGAATTGTATGTACACATTTGTTATAAATATACAGGTTGTAAGGTGCTGTGTACAAATGCGTGTGAGAAAGTATTGCACATTTATTGCACAGTAGGGGAATATTTAACTGTTCATGAGGTAGATGGCCTGAGGAAAGAAACTTTTCCTGTGTCTGGCTGTTTTTGTGCTTGGTTCTCTGTAGCGCCGACCAGATGGCAACAGTTCGAACAGATAGTGTGCTGGGTGTGAGTCGTCCAGAGTGATTTTGCGTGCCCTTTTACTCACTCTGGAAGAGTACAGATCTTGAAGTGTAGGAAGGGTAGTGCCAGTGATTCGTTCAGCAGTGCGGACTATTCGCTGTAGTCTACGGAGGTCAGTTTTGGCAGCTGAGCTGAACCAGACGGTGATTGAAGTGCAGAGGATGGATTGGATGACAGCTGAGTAGAACTGTACGAGCAGCTCCTGTGGCAGGTTGAACTTCCTCTGCTGACGAAGGAAGTACAGTCTCTGCTGGGTTTTCTTCACAATAGAGTCTATATGAATGTCCCACATCAGATCCTGAGAGATGGTGGTGCCCAGGAACCTGAATGACTCTACTGCAGCCACAGTGCTGTTCATGATGGTGAGTGGGGGAGTGCAGGGGGGTTTCTCCTAAAGTCCACTATCATCTCCACTGTTTTGAGCGTGTTCAGCTCCAGGTTGTTGTATCTGCACCATAAAGCCAGTCGCTCCACCTCCTGTCTGTATGCAGACTCGTCGCCGTTCCGGATGAGGCCGATAACAGTAGTGTCATCCGCAAACTTCAAGAGCTTAATGGAGGGGTCTTTTGCGGTGCAGTCGTTGGTGTACAGGGAGAAGATCTGTGTGAAAATATGAGCCAGCTGGTCGGCGCAGGTTCTCAGACAGGCTGGGGAAACACCGTCTGGACCTGGTGCTTTTCGTCTCTTCTGTTTTTTGAAGATCTGACGCACATTATCCTCACTAATCTAAAGTGCAGGGGGGGAGAGGAAGATTGCTGGAGGTGTTGACTGCTGTTTACTGAGGATCTGACGCACATTATCCTCACTGATCTGAAGTGCAGGGGGGGAGAGGGAGATGGCTGGAGGTGTTGATGGCTGTGTAGGGAGATGGTCCGGGCGGGTGTGAGGTGTCTGGTCAGAGGTGTCAAATCTACAGTAGAATGTATTCAGCTCGTTTGCAAGATGTTTGTTGCTGTCGATACTGGGAGATGGTGTTTTATAATTAGTGATGTCTTTCAGGCCTTTCCACACTGATGCAGGGTCGTTGGCAGAAAACTGGTTTTGCAGCTTTTTGGCATAGCTCTTCTTAGCCACACCAATCTCCTTTGTCAGTGTGTTCCTGGCCTGATTGTACAAAACGTAGTTAACGTAGTTTTGAACGCGATATGTGAACAGCCCCATACAGATTTAACCTGAGAGCACAAGCACTAATCTATAATCGATACGTGATTACAAGCCACGCTGAGCGATTACAAGTTACAACACACAATTAAACACATATTTTGGTCCATATGAACTGTAAAAGTTACTGACAAAGTCCCTGTCAAAGTCTGACAAAGTCCCATAGTCTCTGCTGCTCCTTCAATAGCAAACGGCCGGCGAATCCCACGCTGCAGCGTAGGTTATTGTATTAATCATCAGAAAAATGACAGGAAAAAACACAGAACATGGTTGGCTATACTGTGGTGTTGTTGTGAAAATTAACTTTAACCCTTTATTCCCCGCAACCAGGGCCGGCGCGTCCATAGAGGCAACCCAGACGGCTGCCTAGGGCGGCAGAATAATGTAGAGAGGGCGGCGTCCGCAACAATCTCCCCATCGCCCCAGTCCTCGCTGTCGTATGGGCAATCACACCACCGTCTCTTGTTTTCGCTTTCGGTTTGAGGGCAGCATGATCATCTTTTGCCTAGAGCTCCAGTTCAGTTTGCTCCGGCCATGCCTGCAGCCAAATCTCCATCTGTCAGTGATCATCATCTTCACATCATGATCAGTCCCGTGATCCCCCGTACCTCTGCTAGTGTGTGGAGGGAAAGCGCGTGCACATTTTACTGTATCTGGAACTACATATTTGGTGATGTACCGTATCAACGTCGATGCGATCAAGCAAAAGATCTGAACCCAGTGAAATATTTTGCTAAAGAATCAATAGTTTTAAACATGCTGCACTTTTAGATTTAAACCTCAGCTGGATGTTTTCATTCACTTAGAGCTGTGTTGCACACACTGCATGGAAGGTCATTTTGAAAAACCCATAATAGGGGCTCTTTAAAGAAAGCTGAAAATCTGTAACCCCTGACTTATGGTGACCTACTATGAAAGTCAATGGTTACAGGTTTTCAGATTTCTTTAAAATATAATCTTTAGTGTTCAACAGAATAAAGAAATTCTTGAAGGTGTGGAACCACTTTAGGGTAAGTAAATAGTAAATCATTTTTTTTGGTTGAACCATTTCCTTTTTCTAGCTGGGCTCAATTACAGTCATCCTCTCAATCCAATCTACGTCACGGCACCAATGCAAGGTTCTCCTTGCAGTTACATTTACGTGCACCTTAATAGTGTGACTATAAGCGAATTTTGGCATTATTGTGATTAAAGTTCACCTCGTGTAAACAGCCTTTAGCGACAGTTTCAGATGTATCTGCTGAAGTCAGGGCAGAGAGGATTACCTGCACAGCTCTTACTAGCAGGTCTCTAATACTCTCCTCAATCTCAGATGCCGTCTACACTAGTGTGTTTTTGTTTGAAAATGGTGTTCACTTTACTCCACGTGGTGTTACACATGGTGTTCACTCTACTCCAGCATGTTCAACCCACAACTCTATTGAGCTTATTTTAAGATTGGAAATGCTGGGCTCTGTTCTTCTTATGTGGATTACTCAATTAGCTGGATTTGGATATTGACAATTTGACATGATCCAGGATCGTTTCGTTCTTCAAAACTCATTCGAGAGTTGTTGTCATAGCAACAGTTCTGGTAGCTCAAACCTGTTCAGGAGCAGGCTCATTTCATATATACAGGATTAGATCGGGTCATTTCAAGTTGAAAGTATGTACCAAATACTGATATTTTCTTACAGTAGTAGTTATATACACTTGGGAAAATAATAAAATAGTAAAAAATATACATTAATTAATAAATTGTCCGTAGTGTATGTTTGTGAATGAGTGGTATCGGTGTTTCCTAGTGATGGGTTGCGGCTGGAAGGGCATCCACTGTGTAAAACATGTGCTGGATAAGTTGGTGGTTCATTCCGCTGTGGCGACCCCTGATTAATAAAAATTATTATTAATAAAAATTATTAATCAGGGATTAATACAAAATTTGTTAATATGGCCTTTTTAGATACAAACGCGTACTATTTTAAGGTACTGATTTAGCTTTAGTGCAAATTGTGCATGATAATAGACATGCACAATATTCGACTGTTTTTTATTTTTTAAAGGAACAATGATGTATGCAGTCATGCACGTGTTTTGACGGCTAATATAACGGTGATTTGATGTTTTCAAAACTTGCAGTTACCATTACCGAGATCAAAATGCTTTTGTGATGCAAAATTATTTTAAACTGCCAGTTATTCCTTACGCCGGTTAAGAATCTTGAATAGGACTAGACTACTTTAATAAAGAAAATCCTCTCTAAATGTAAAACTAAATAAATTGCTAAATACTCTCGACATGAAAGTGTAAAGCCTGCAGTCCACAACAAATGTGTAAAGTTATTGATTATCATATTGTACAAACCGTTTACTACGAATGTTATGTCGTTTTGCTCACATGGATAAGTGAAGTTTATTTATAAAGTAATTTCGAGAGGATCACGAGAATCACTTATGATTGCTTGCAGCCGGCCCCGCATTATTCAATTTATGATTCACCAATCAGACGATTCCCAGGCCACTATAAATACCCTAAGTTCCATATAACAGCCATCTTCGTTTTGAAGAATCCCCCCTTCCACCCCTACTCATCCTCCTTTCCTAGATAGGTGGCACAGTGGCCCAGTGGTTAGCACTGTTGCCTCACAGCAAGAACGTCACTGGTTCTAGTCCTTACTAAGCCAGCCGACATTTTTGTGCGGAGTTTACACGTTCTCCCCAAGCTCACGTGGGTTTTCCCCGGGTCCCCCGGTTTCCTCCCACCGTCCTAAAACATCCTACTTAATTTAATTGACTAATCCAAATCGGCATCATAGACATGCTACTAGTAGTTATCTCTTAAGAGCAATCACTATCTGTTCATTAGCTACTACAGCAGGGGAGTTCTCGAGATCTACCTGAGCTCAAACTCCCCTCTCGCCTTGCAAACGGGAGGGAGCCCTGGGCTTGAGGATCTTATGAGGTCAGGGCTCTCTCCCGGGACAGCCTGCCAAACAAGCTTTATAATCAATCATCAGCTAAGTGTGAACTCTTGAACTGAATTTTAATCAGATGATGTCATTACGCTGCTGTGCCGTCAGCCAATCGTTGCATTGCTGATAATGATTTCGAGGATCGCTAGATCTGTCTTTCACAACACATGCAGCGAGCTCAGATCTGTTCATCCAGACATTTTAATCTGATTCGCGAACTTGTTTGAAGAACCAAATTAGCCAGAGATCAGTTATCAAGATTAAAACATCCAGGATCTGGCAAATCATATTAGATCATTTAAGCAAAGTACTAAGAATGGACCCCTGGTGTTCCATTTCAGTGTAGACAAATTTTTCACAGTCGCTAGATTGGTCTTCTGGACTATTGAGTATTGTTCCCTGTTTTGTCAACCTCCTATCATATGATCATTAGTAACAGTATACTCCAAATACAGATGCCAGCAAAATATGCTCATGTCCAGTGAGTGTGAATGGTCATGTATCCTCTTTTTGGGCTGTGTGAATGGAGATCATATTTTTAAGCACAGTAAAAGCGCCAGTCTGGATGAGGAGCGTCTTCATTCTAAAATGCTGTTTTAAAAAAAAGAAAATGCACTAGTGTAAATGCAGCCTCAGTCCTATTTGAATCTCAGCACCAACACATTAAGATCTAATAAAACATTATTGGTATCACTTTATTTTGATGGTCCTTTTAACGCATTTTGTTGAATTTAAGTTACATTGCATCTACATGCCAACTAATTCTTATTAGATTAGAAGTAGACTGTGAGGTTGGGATTAGTGTAAGTTGACATGTACTTGCAAAGTTCCTTATACACAGTCAAATGTCTGTTGATGTAGCAGTGTCAACAGATATTAAGCAGACAGTCTACTAATACTCAAATGAGAAGTAATCGGCATGTAGTTGCAATGCAAATTTTAGTCAACAAATGTGCGTTAGGGACCATCAAAATAAAGTCTTACCACATTATTCAGATTGCTATTTCAAGCATTAGAACCTGGCGCACTAACAAAGATGGGAAAGACTGCAATTTCTCACATTAGTCACTAGTGCACCTTCTCTCAGGTCAGGAGAGTGAGATTTACCTGCACTTCTTTTAATATATTGCCTCTGTTACATAAATATAGTCAGTGTCTTCAAACCAGATTTATTCGAACATTCATTCATTTTTATTGTTGTGAAATTCATTCCTAGGTTTTCTGAAGATCTTGGAGATTCCCAGAGGAGCACGCCACATACAGATCCACGAATTCAAAGGAACACCACATATTTTAGGTAGAGCGCTAACGCCTGTGTGATTAATTACTCTGACAGTGACCCTCATAATTCATACATCTGGCCGCCCACTGTTTGCTATTGATGGAGAGGTTTGGACTCTTTCTGGCACTGAGAACATTAGGAGCTCCAGCTCAGCGACAGTGAAGCACCTTAGCCTCTTAGAAGTAATGCCTTCCAATACTATGATTTACAGGCACATGAAATGCATATAAAATGAGGTTGATGAAGATTGATTCTTGCGTGAATAGGACTGCATGAAGATTGTCTTAATGTTACATTGTCTTCTGCTAGCGGTGAAGAACCAGGCCACAGACCATCTCTTCCTGAATGACGAGGGTGATTTTCCTGAGTCACGCACCGTAATTGAGAAAGGTGTGGCATGGGAGTACACAAACAATGATGACATGGAGACGGTCCAGACCACCGGACCACTCAGATATGGAGTTCTCATAATGGTAAGCCCATTTTAGCTACAATTTAAGAATAATTCCTTACATTTATATAGCGCTTTTCTGGACGCTCGAAGTGTTTACACATTTTTTGGGGGAATCTCCTCATCCATCACCAGCAGGCCCGTGCATAGGTGTTCCAAAGGGCATGTTACAGTTTTCAAGCAAAGTTGGCAGGGGGTGTGGGGGGTTTAGGACGTAAGGAGTTGACAGTCCCGACAGTCCCGGAGACGTAACCACTCGTTACAACCGAGGTTTGCAGAAGAGCATCTCTGAATGCACAACACGTCCAACCTTGAGGCGGATGGGCTACAGCAGCAGAAGACCACACGGAGTGTGTCTCTTGTCAGCTAATAACAGGAAACTGAGGCTACAATTCACACAGGCTTACCAAAATTGGACAATAGAAGATTATAAAAACGTTGCCTAGTCTGATGAGTCTCAATTTCTGCTGCGACATTCGGATGGTAGGGTGAGAGTTTGGCGTCAACGACATGCATGGATCCATCCTGCTTCGTATCAGTGGTTCAGGCTGGTGGTGGTGGTGTAATGGTGTGGGGGATATTTTCTTGGCACACTTTGGGCCCATTAGTACCAATTGAGCATCGTGTCAACGTCACAGCCTACCTGAGTATTGTTGCTGACCATGTCCATCCCTTTATGACCACAGTGTACCCATCTTCTGATGGCTACTTCCAGCAGGATAATGTGCCATGTCATAAAGCATTAATCATCTCAGACTGATTTCTTGAGTATGACGATGAGTTCACTGTACTCAAAGCACCTTTGAGATGTGGTGGAACGGGCGATTCGCATCATGGATGTGCAGCCGACAAATCTGCAGCAACTGCGTGATGCTATCATGTCAATATGGACCAAAATCTCTGAGGAATATTTTCAGTACCTTGTTGAATCTATGCCAAGGGTTAAGGCAGTTCTGAAGGCGAAAGGGGGTCCAACCCGGTACTAGTAAGGTGTAACTAATAAAGTGGCCGGTGAGTGTATATCATATTTTCATAAAAACAAACCAACATTTTAGCTGGTTGCACAGTCAACTCATCTAATCCCTATTAGAGGTTTTAGCAAGACCAGGTCACTGCTTTAGAAACAATGCTTACTGACAGGTGACGAAAAGGTGAATTTTTATGTTTTCCTGATGGTTTGGTAGTCCAAATGAGCTCAGATCCCATAGAACATTTGTGAATAAAGCACAAGGAGTCAAAGGGAACAAAACCATCAATTGCTGATAAACTGGTGCCAAATATCAAAAAGAAAATTGGTATTTGCTGTGGTAGGAGAAGCCACTGTGGGCCTTTTTGTTCGTATATAATAAATTACTCGCCTCAGAAGATGAAAAAGAAATCCAATGAATGTGCGGTGGACCTGCAGATGTTTTACAGTGTGGTCGGGGGTCTGCTGGTTTGTTCATTAATGCTGACCCATCACACTAATTTTTGGTTTTCACATGATCTGTTAAAACAACATCACATTACTTTTTTGATGTGCACACTGGAATTTATTCTGTAAATGTGTTTCCATCATAGTTTATGCACATTTTCTCTCATCAGATAAAAAGTTTATCTTACTCGGCTGTTTAGGTTTGCAAATCCTACTTTTAACTTTTATATGTGCATTTTCAAAATATATGTGCTTCTATTAAGTATTGTTGTATGCAATTTTCCAAAGATCTCATAGACATATCATTTGAATAGGCATAATAGGCATAAAAATATGTCCTTTCACAACACAGCTATTTTGGGGTATCCTGAAGTCACTGCATTTGACACATTGGTCACAACAGATTGGTCACTGGTGGTCAGACTGTATGCAATATTTCACTTGGAAGAATGAAATAACTTAAAATAACTCTTGCCCTGTAAATGCTCTCTCAATGGTTGTTGGTTGTTGCCTATTATGTTTCCAGTCGAAACTAATTTCAGACTGTTAGACTCCAGATATTTGCCAGCTAAATTATAACCATAAATGAATTGCCACTTCTTTCAGATTTGTCTTTGATCAATTAAAATATGCAGTCTTGACTAACATGAACAAGCACCGATATGCCTCCTATTTTGGGATCTTTGTCTGCAATGTCTTGAAAAATGTTGAAGGGTGAAAACCAGGCATTAAATCATGTACACTACCTGACAAAAGTCTTGTTGCCTATCCAAGTTTTAGGAACAACAAATATTAATTTGACTTCTAGTTGATCATTTGGTATCAGAAGTGGCTTATAAGAAAGGCAAAGGCCTCTAGATTACGCTTATTTTACCTAAATAAAATATGATCATGCCTTAATTTTTAATTATTTGATTAGGGCAGTAAGGTCTGACTTTGCTTAGACAAAAGTCTTGTCACTTAACAGAAAAAATGTACAGAATATAATATAAAGTCATTGTCACAGATACACAGGAGACCCAAATGCAAGTTGATTTATTAACAGGGATAACAGGAAATAACAACTGGTATAGATCTCACCAGATTTCGAGGAATAGGGTAGAGCAATGATGCATCTCTCAAAGAAATCGACATACTAAACAGTGGTAATAGTTCTTTAGAGCAACAGATCCAGAGGGAAATCTCTCACTGATATCTCACCAGATATCAAGGGAAGGGGTAGAGCAATGGTGCATCTCTCAAGGAAGTCGACAATGCTTAACAGCGGTAATAGTTCTTCAGAGCAGCAAAACAAAGTGAATCTCTTGTGAGTGTCATCAGTGCAAACACCAGTAACAACATCAATGAAACAAAGCCATGCTTGACAGGTCCAAAGGCAACAGACTCTATGATGACTCACCACCAGGGGATACAGCGAGAGCTGCCTAACAGGAAACAGACACAGACGTGAACAACAACGAACTGACAACACGAGATACAAACACTGAACAGATAAAGGCGTGTGGTAATGCGCTGCACCTGTGGTTCACTGATTAACAGCTGAGCAATGCTGAACAACAGCAAAGCACATGACCGCTCAGCGGATGACATGTAAACACACACAGCCACGCGGTGAAGGTGCACCCAAACAAACACACCCATACCCACACACACACATACAAGAGAAACAGACAGATCCACAACCGTGACAGTCATGGTGCAGTGGAAAAAGAATGAATATTGTGTATGACTCCCATGAGCTTGAAGGACTGCATCCAGACATCTCTGCAATGACTCAAATAACTTATTAATAAAGTCATCTGGAATGGCAAAGAAAGCTTTCTTGCAGGACTTTCAGAGTTCCTCAAGATTCTTTGGATTCATCTTCAATGCCTCCTCCTTTATCTTACCCCAGACATGCTCAATATTGTTCATATCTGGTGACTGGGCAGGCCAATCATCGAGCACCTTGACTTTCTTTGCTTTTTAGGAACTTTGATGTGGAGGCTGAAGCATGAGAAGGAGTGCTGTCCTGTAGCCATCCACTCTGCAGATTACTCACATGCCCCCATATTGAATGTAACCCCAAACCATGATTGCTTCTTCACCAAACTTGACTGGTTTCTGTGAGATTCTTGGGTCCATGCGGGTTCCAATAGGTCTTCTGCAGTATTTGGGATGCAGTTCAACAGATGATTCCTTCTGCAACTTTTCCATATGATCAACTAGAAATCAAGTTATTATTTGTTGCTCTTACAACTGGGATCAACGACAAGACTTTTGTCAGGTAGTGTAGTGCATACCTGATATTAGTAGGATAAATCACAAATTTTGGGTTACCAATTAGGTTAGTCAATAAAATGTGTTTTCAAAAAATTATTAAACATTATTAAACATCTTCTTCAGGTTCAGTCTCACAGCATTTCTAAAGTCACGATCTCATACAAATACATCCTGCCAGAAGACCCGCTCTCATCAATGGAGAACACCCTGCCTCAGGATGACACAATTTACTTCGAGTGGGCTCTCAGGAAATGGTCGCACTGTTCCAAGCCATGTGGCGGAGGTACATGAAAACATATAAAAACTGTGGCTGTGTCCGTAACCGCCTACTACTCATTTGAATTTAAACATACTACTCGGCCGTTAGAAAAGTACGTTCTATAAAGCTTGAATTTGAGCAGTATGAACGGAATTTGGACGTACTACATCCACCATTTTGTCATACCCTCGTGAGTTGCGTCGCTTCACTCCCATTCATGAATTCTCTCACGGGGCATCATGGGATAGCGCAGCGTATATAGAATGCACACTTCAGAATCTCGTCGGAAGTAGTAGATCATCCGGGTACTTCTCACATACTGATTTTAGAATTCTATGAATTCGGACCTACTACTTGGCGTGCATACTAATTTTAGCATATTATACGTATAGTATGGAAGTATGCGGTTTCGGACGCAGCCTGTATCCTTCTTTTTTTCTTTTTATAATTTAATTTAATTTAATTGATCAAGTCCAACACTATCGTGAGTTAAAATTTTGCATAAAATTATCATTCAATACTTAAGGAGTTATTTAAAACATTGATTTAAACCATTTTCCCCAATTGTCAAATGTCATGTAGAAAATGGTTTTATAGTTTGTGGTTATTCGAAGTGAATTAATTTATTATTTTCACAAATGATATAAAACCATCTATTAAAACAAAGTGAAAACCTTTACGAAAAATATTGTTTATGTATTATTCGTTGCATTCTGTCTTCTGTTTGGTGCGTCAATTCAAATTGAGGAACAAATAATCCATAGTTTAATTGCGAATTCAACTCAGTATGGTGCACAACTCTGACAGACATGAGATTTCAGTGAAACTTGGATGAACTGTAGAAGACAACAGCTTGTATCCTGGTGTTTTGTCTGTTTGTCTGGCTTGTAGGGAAACAGTACACGCGTTTTGGATGCCGAAGGAAGTCGGATGGCAAAATGGTACACCGCACTCTCTGTGCCAACATACCCAAACCTCGTGCCATCAGCCGAGCCTGCAACCAGAAGGAGTGCTCAGAACCAATGTAAGCAAATGAGGTTCACCATGTGCTCGTTTTCAAACCAATCTCCTACAGTTGTGCTTAAACACACCTTTGATGTCTGAGTGATGGGTGATGGTTTAAGGGTATGACTGGTTTAGTGGATAATGTTTTTTTAAATGTGTGTTGTGTGTAGCTGGGTGACAGGAGAATGGGAGGAGTGCAGTAAATCTTGTGGTAAGACAGGTTCACAGACTCGACCTGTGCGCTGTGTGAGACCTGAACTGGATGGTTCATACAAAGCCATCAATGCCAAATATTGCAATGATGACCGGCCTGAGGGGCGAAGGCCCTGCAATCGTCACCTATGCCCTGCACACTGGAGAACAGGACCTTGGTCTCAGGTATGACAGACATGGACAGTGAAAAAAATTGCAGTATCAGATATCTTATTGTTGATTCTGTATATCTTTTATTGTAAATTACCTTTTCTGTCTGACACTTGCTCAACGTTTTTACACAAATAAAGTCCCGGTCAGATCATACGATTTTGTCCTGATTTCGGCATGATTTCCTGTGTCGTGGGGTGTCGTGACACAAGATTCAATCATTTCTTCTTGTGTAATGTGGCAATAGAGAGTGCATAATTTCTAATTATTTATATTTATATCCGCGGTGATGCCGTTTATCTGTGGGTCAGAATCAAAAAATAGCCTGCAAATTTAACCTGCTTATAGGTGGGTCTCCGGTGGATAAGATCAGTCATTGGTTATGACAATTTTAACTACTTTCTCTAAAATATTAAGGTAAACATTAATAAAATATTAATTAATATCAAGTTTTAAGAAATTTTAAGAGTTTAAGAGTTTCTTCTTCTAAGGTAATCTGGAAAACGTTCAGTGCTGCTGATACATTGTAAAAGCCTGTCTTGCTTGTTCAAATTACTTGATTAAACTAATTAAATTGAAACTCACCGACAATGAATGATTTTGTCATTTAATATAAGTTTCTCTGAAATTGAATATTTCATTTTAATTTTATTTAGGCTAGTTTTATTTTTATTTAACAAACCAGTTTGTGCTTTGGCATTGAAGAATATAGCGACTGGTTTTGAAGCACTTCACCTCAGATGTTATTTGTTATTCTTGTTTATCTATTAGATAACTGACCAACAAAAATACATTGAAATTAAGGTACATATTATACCAAATGAAAGATATCTTTTTCCAAGAAAAATATACAAATTATTATTTTTTTGTTTGTGCCGTCCACTACTCAACTGTGAGGTGATGATTTGTTTCGCTCTGTGGAAAATAAGGATTTAATTAATGCTCCACTTTAATTGTTGTACCACAAACCTTTGTCATATATTTGCTCATTTTTAAATATGTCGTTATTTAAAAATTTTGTCTTGAGCATCTGATTTCTCCTTGGTGCTGATGTGCTTTCATTTTCTCTGTCTTACTCGCAGCAAGTTCAGACAAGGGAATGTTTATTGAGAAACCCTGGTGGGAAAATATATATTTAGATTTAAAAGAAAATATGTTAATATTTAAAAGGAAATATAAGTTTGATCCTATATGTCATAACGGATGCCCCTAAATAATGTAGCCTATAGTTGTCAGCAAGCATCAGTATTTATTGAGATTGAAATAAGATTTAAAAAATTGAAATTGAGATAAGAAATATTGCTATAGTAACACTTGTGACTGCTTTGGGCAATAACGCTCGTCGCAGATGTCACAGGATGACTGATCGTGAAGGAACATGTAGTCTGGCATATTTGTTACCCACGACAAGTCAAGATTTTATCAAGACAAAATCGCATAATCTGACATAGTGACTTTCGTAATCAACAATAACAATCGTGTGATCTGATCGGGGCTTAACATGTTGTAGTACTATTATAACACTATCATGTCTTAGCAGGTTGCTAGCATGTGTGTCACAAGGTTGACATGTTTTAACTTGTTTCTAGCATGTTTGCATTTTGTTAAGAAGTATTAGTGCTACTAACATTTAGTTCGTTTTTAGCATTAATTAGCATGTTGGTAACATGTTTGTAACCTGTTTAACATTCCTAGCATGGTTTATCTAGCATTGAATTATTAGCATTTATCATTATTATCTGTTGACAGCATGTTTTTAACCTGGTTTAGCATATTGTTAACTTTCTATCATGTTTAGCATTTTGCTAGTATGATTCCTGACATGTTGCTAACATGTTTAGCATACTGCTTGCATAAATTAGCATATAGCTAGCACGAATTTGCTTTTGCTCGATTGTTCTTGTTATGTTTGTTTGTTTATCCATCCAATGCTAGTTATTTTTTGTAAGAGTATTACTGGTTTAATGTAACAAACTTATTATCAAACCAACATTCCATTATTCTCATAATGTTAGACAGTCAATATTACCTTCTTGTTAACATTCTGCCATTTGTTTCTGTATGGTGTGTATGGATGTGCAGTGCTCGGTCAGCTGTGGTAATGGGACTCAGGAGCGGCAGGTCATGTGCAGCACCCCTGATAATGCCATAGGCATCTGCATGGACACAAAACCTCAGAGTGTCAGATCTTGTCTGCCAGCACCATGTCCAAGTAAGTTTCCAATGCAAGCTACAATATTAATATCTCCACAAAATTCACTCATGGCATGTTCAAACCCCAAAAATCAACACAGGCTCATTGTAAATATGTAGCCCTTTATATGACAGAGCGAATTATGTAGCCAGAGGTACAGATGGCTGGATTTTTGTCTTTAAAACAAAGGTAACACTTTACAATAACAGTACATGAATAATGATGTGTTAATGTGTAAACTAAAAATTACTTTATTATGAATTAATGATGAGTTAAGGTATGCACTAATCATGAACTAACTTGAACTACAACATGAGTCACATGAGTTCATGTGTGAATAACGGCTACCTTAATTACTTGTTAGTACATGTTGTTAATTAATGTATTAGTTAACATTTAAGTTTAAGCTAAATGTAACCAACATGAACTCATGAGCTGTTAATGTATGATTATGTCATGACTTTACTTGGAGGGGCACATCATCATTAACTCATCCTTAACTACTCATGAACTCCTGTTCATGCTGACGTTGACAGAACACTTTTCTATTGTTATTCAGTGTAAACTGACTAGTTGGACGCGCATAAGGAGTTCATGAGTAGTTAAGAATGGGTTAATGATGGTGTGCCCCTTCAAGTAAAGTCACAACATAATTATATATTAACATATCATGAGTTCATGATGGTTAAATTAAGCATAAACTAATGTGGTAATTAATACATTAATTAATAAACAATCATGTACTAACAAGTAATTAAGGTAGCCGTAATTCACACATGAACTCATGTGACTCATGTTGTAGTTCAAGTTAGTTCATGATTAGTGCATACATTAACTCATTATTAATTCATAATAAAGTAATGTTTAGTTTACATATTAATACATCATTATTCATGTACTGTTATTATAAAGTGTTACCAAAACAAATGCTATGGGGTGGTATGACGGTGCAGACGGCTTCTATTTCTTTTTGCGCTACCGGCTGACCGCTTAACTCCATGTGCACAGCTTTTCCGCTGTTGCCAGTTTGCCCAGTGGCTCGCCACATACGTTGGAAGACTTAAGATGCAGAGCGGAGTTGACGGCGACGACGGGTTTCAGGTCAGCCGAAAAACAATTCCAGAAAGCAGGTAAAACAAAAGGCATAAAATAAAATAAAAAAGTAAATAACAGAGTGATAACATGATAACATGGCTTTTGAAAACACCGTTGGTTGGGTTAAGGGAAGGGGGTGGGCGCTGGTCAGTCGGTGCTTTTGAAAAATCTATCGGTTGGCTTTAGGGAAGGGGGTGGCTGGGGCGATTGGTCGGTCGGTCAGTCAGTCAGTCGACAGTGGCCTCTGGTGGATTTACGTGAGAGGAGCAGGTCTGAATGGCACTCATGAGAGAAATATGAGATCTGAAAAAGTGTACACAGCGGCCTCTGGTTGATTCGTGAAAAGAAAAACTACAAAAAAATAAATAAAATGTACCTCCTGGAACTATTTCGTTCTCTCCAGAAATGTATACCCTGGTACATATCCATAATGAGCCTGGGTTGAAAAAATTTACATTTTATGCAACTGCTTTGGAATTTGCCAGGTCATAATATTGTGTCATATATCACTGCGTACAAATGATTTTCACAAAAACTGACTTGTTATGTGCATGGATCCAACAGAATTCGCACTGTGTATGACCAACTTTAGTCTACAGCTAAAATCAGTCACTTGCTTACCCAGTTACTATTTACCAAATGATGAAAGGCACATAGAGGGGGAAAACAATTACATTAGACAATTACATTTGGAGTGAATAAAGTTTGGTTTTGTCAAAGTGTCATGCTCCCCTGCTGCATATTGCAATGTCTACTTTAGTCTAGCAGATTGGATCATATATGCAATTGATATCCATAAAATTATATTGAAGCCATCTGATCCAAATCTGTGATATAAAAAAATGGTTAAATAAATCTACAAATAAACAAACAAAAATAAAATAAACAAAATTAGCTATTGGCAATTTACAAAAAGGGGCGGAGCTGCTCAATGTGTCCCACCCTGTATTCTTCTTTCATTTAAAATTACATCAACACATTGACTAAAGGCCTGTTCACACCAAGAACGATAAATGTAAAGATAACGATAAAGATACAGTTCTAAAAATTGTTCACAGTATTAAAGAATAGCATAGTTCACACCACAACTACAATGATAAAGATACAGAGGAACAATATAATTGGGATCACTTAAGAATGATTTTTCCCTGACGCTGATGAACGATAACACACTGACAGCCAGTCAGAATCCATTGAGGGAAAAGGGTTTGTGCAGTTGTTTGTGTGTTTAAAGATACAGACGACACTGTCGAGAAGCACACTGCTTGATATTAAACCCTCATTTAAAAGATTATTTAAAGATAATGACTATCTTGGAAACAATTGGTTATACCGTGGGAAATAATGATAAAACAATACATGAAAGGTATAAAAAGTATGCTGGCAAAATGAAGTGTACAAATTAAAAGTACAGCAGGAAAAAGTGCTAATTTCAGTGGCCTCGTCCAAAATCGCATACTTCCATACTATATAGTACGCTAAAAACAGTATGCTAGCCAAGTAGTATGTCCGAATTCATAGAATTCGAAAAACAGTATGCGCAAAGTATCCGGATGACCTATTACTTTCAGCGAGATTCTAAACTGCGCATCCGATGCACGCT
The DNA here is from genome assembly GCA_903798195.1 of Danio kyathit. Classification (NCBI taxonomy): domain Eukaryota; kingdom Metazoa; phylum Chordata; class Actinopteri; order Cypriniformes; family Danionidae; genus Danio; species Danio kyathit. The sequence continues at coordinate 39,778,000 of LR812539.1, forward strand.
ACGTTATCCCATGATGCACCGCAAGAGAGTTCATGAATGGGAGTGAATTGACGCAACTGATGCGGGTAGGTTACGTGACCATGACAAAATCGTGGATGTAGTATATCTGAGTTCCATTCATACTAGTTCCATTCATATTGTATAGAACACACTTTTCTAATGGACGAGTAGTAAATTCAAATGCAGTACCTACAGAGTAGTAGGCGATTTCAGACGCAGCCAGTGTCTTTGTGTTGCCTTCTTTGAAAATGCTAGGGAACTGACTATGATTGCTAAATTCGCTGTTTGATTAGATTGATTACACGTCAGAAGCTCAATAGTATGTGCAGATGCAGTAGTAGCACACTGAGGACACCTGCTGGTAAGGGAAAATGCTGAATTTAAAGCATAATCTAAAAATAAACATCATTATCGGTCGTCTGTGTGGACACAAATATATTTATCATTATATTTATATTTATCGTTATCGTGCTTGGTATGAATGGGCCTTAAAGGTGCAGTGTTTAAGTTTGACACCCAGTGGTTGAACTAGGTATTGCACCTCTGGTTTAAAACACACGCAAGTGCAGGTTGCCAGATTGACGACATCAACAGCGTGCCTGACTATTGACTCTAAAGCAATGTCATGGGATAGAAGGAATATTTTCCATATTAAAAGCAGTTTTTGTCACCAAGCTTAAGGATTTGTGATCCGGGCATAAACAAATCTCAGAGGGATGAGTAAATAATGACCAAATTGTCACTTTATTTGGCTCAACTAACACTTTAAATCATCTCCCCCTCAACTCTCAGATGACAGAGGCAACTTCCTGATCCAGTGGCTCTCCAGAGCAGACCCAGAGTTCCCGGCGCCAAAGATCTCCTCAAGTAAACGTCCCGTTTCCAGTCATCAGCCTGCCGTGTGCTGCATGGCCTCTCGCGTCTGGACCCTTCCTCTGTCTCTTACACTATGGCTCTGTTACACTCTGTCCTGACCGCTTCTCTGTCCTTCTCAGAGTCTTAACTTTTCCTTCATCCGAGGGAATTCTGTGGGCTATTTCTTTCCTCTGCCCTTGTTGGCTCTTCTGCAGGGCTGAGGGCTAAACGCAGCCTGAAAGTGCATTGAAAGGGGGCAGTATAGGTGCCTGTGCGGAAGAGGCCTTGTTTTGAGAAGCCGTGACGGTTGTGCTACGTCAGGTAAAATGGATATGACTGTTGTGACGATTTCCAGGGTGAACAAAAACTCAGTGACACAAACTCCTCTGGGAAGGTGCCATTGTGGTACCATTGGAGCATTTTAGTGAGTTTGTCAGTTAGATATATATACAATATAAAATGATATATCACTAAAATAACAATGTGGGCCATAATCCTCATTTATTTTCCCTGTCAAATGTCATGTATTTTTGTATGTATTTTCTTCAAAAATGCTATATAGAAGGAATCACGAAAAGTGACTTTTACAAAGAAGTTTTATTTGTCTTTTACCCTTTTTTTCTACACGTTGATGTGAAACAATCAGATGGTGCACGTTTCAACACATTTTCACTGTATAAATCTGTTGTGTGTCAGTGGTTGACGTATTATCGAAGGATAAAAATACCTCATGCTCCTGCTTTATTGATTTCAAACTCATGTCAGATATTTTTGCCTTATTTTAGGTTGAAGGAACGTAAGTTTACGTTGCATGGCCACTGAGTTTTCAAAAGAGGCAGCTAAGGTAAAGAACCACAGTGAATATGGATGTTTACAGCTAAGCGAGTGTAATCTCATTATGGGTATATCACGATTGTAAGTCTGTGGAAGGATGAAGCTTTAGCGATGCAGATTCAGTCTAAAGGCCTTTTTTTAACTATACAGCAAGTGTGTGTACATATTACATGATGTTGAATATACTTAGTAATCTTAACGACATATTTAATGACTGTTATCTCTTACACCAGTAACAAAAGTAATATATTGTACTTATCTATGTATTTTGACCTTACAGGCCATGATTCCTTGCCTGGAAGTAATGATTTGAGATATGTAAACAGTATATATCATGATGAACAGAGTATTATAATGTGTGTGTGTGTGTGTGTGTGTACTGGCTTTGGTGGTTTATGAGGACACAAATTTGCATAATGACATATGTATGACCTAGGTATTACAGTGTTGAGGTGGTTTATAAGGACTGACTGGTGTCCTTGTAATTCAAAATGCTGAGAAATCATATTTAACAGGGCCTTTTGACATTTAAAATTTGCCACATTTCCTGTGAAGGTTGGCTTCAGGGGTAAGAGTAGGGTAAGGCTGTATAATAAGCAGTTTTTTAAATATAAAATACATTTACAGCTATGGCGAGTCCTCATAAACCGATAAAAACAAACGTGTGTGTGTCTTTGTGTGTGCTTGTGTGTATTATAAAGTTGAGTGTGTGTGAGAGAGGCCATGATTCCTTGCCTGGAAAGTAATGATTTGAGATATATCACGATGAACAGAATGTTATAATGTGTGTGTGTGTGTGTACTGGTTTTGGTGGTTTATGAGGACACAAATTCACATGATTACATAGGTATTGCCCAGGTATTACAGTGTTGAGGTGGTTTTTAAGGACTGTCTGGTGTCCTTGTAATTCAAAATGCTTAAAATCATATTTAACAAGGTCTTTTGACATTTAAAATTTGCCACATTTCCTGTGAAGGTTGGCTTTAGGGGTAAAAGTAGGGTAAGGCTATATAATAGGCAGTTTTTAAAGTATAAAATACATTTACAGCTATGGAGAGTCCTCATAAATCGCTAAAAACAAACGTGTGTGTGTTTTTGTGTGTGCTTGTGTGTATTATAAAGTTGAGTGTGTGTGAGAGAGGCCATGATTCCTTGCCTGAAAAGTAATGATTTGAGATATATCACGATGAACAGAATATTATAATGTGTGTGTGTGTGTGTGTGTGTGTGTGTGTGTGTGTGTGTGTGTGTGTGTGTGTGCTGGTTTTGGTGGTTTATGAGGACACAAATTCACATGATTACATAGGTATTACCCGGGTATTACAGTGTTGAGGGGGGTTATAAGGACTGTCTGGTGTCCTTGTAATTCAAAATGCTTAAAATCATATTTAACAGGGTCTTTTGACATTTAAAATTTGCCACGTTTCCTGTGAAGGTTTGGGGCTAGGGGTAAGAGTAGGGTAAGGCTATATAATAGGCAGTTTTAAAGTATAAAATACATTTACAGCTATGGAGAGTCCTCATAAACCGCTAAAACAAACGTGTGTGTGTCTTTGTGTGTGCTTGTGTGTATTATAAAGTTGAGTGTGTGTGAGAGAGGCCATGATTCCTTGCCTGGAAAGTAATGATTTGAGATATATCATGATGAACAGAATATTATAATGTGTGTGTGTGTGTGTGTGTGTGTGTGTGTGTGTGTGTGTGTGTGCTGGTTTTGGTGGTTTATGAGGACACAAATTCACATGATTACATAGGTATTACCCGGGTATTACAGTGTTGAGGTGGTTTATAAGGACTGTCTGGTGTCCTTGTAATTCAAAATGCTTAAAATCATATTTAACAGGGTCTTTTGACATTTAAAATTTGCCACGTTTCCTGTGAAGGTTTGGGGCTAGGGGTAAGAGTAGGGTAAGGCTATATAATAGGCAGTTTTTAAAGTATAAAATACATTTACAGCTATGGAGAGTCCTGATAAACCGCTAAAAACAAACGTGTGTGTGTCTTTTTGTGTGCTTGTGTGTATTATTAAGTTGAGTGTGTGTGAGAGAGGCCATGATTCCTTGCCTGGAAAGTAATGATTTGAGATGTGTAAACAGTATATCATGATGAACAGAGTATTAAAATGTGTGTGTGCTGGTATTGGTGGTTTATGAGGACACAAATTTGCATAATGACATAGGTATGACCTAGGTATTACAGTTTTGGAGTAGTTTATGAGGACATGCCATGTGTCCTTGTAATTCAAAATGCTTAAAAATCATTCAAATCAAAGTATAAAATACATTTACAGCTATGGAGAGTCCTCATAAACCGCTAAAAACAAACGTGTGTGTGTGTCTTTGTGTGTGCTTGTGTGTATTATAAAGTTGAGTGAAAGAGAGAAAGGTGGTGTTGTTTTTAATAGGTATGGCTGTTCTTCTGAGTAACTGAAATATATATATAACAGGGTCCAGGTTGAAAATCCTCCTTTATTTCAAAAGCTTTAATTGAAAAGCACTAACGGTAGCATTTATTTTATAGACTGTCGTTCCAGCATGTTTCTGGAATTACTTATTTAAACCATCGTGCATCTGGACACTTCAGTAATTAAAAATCATATTTAATCGTTTGTTGACGGCAGCATTTAATAGTCTTGTGTCTACTGAATGCTGGTTCTTGTTGGTCTTTTTGTTTTATTTCAGTATGTGAGGTTACATCATGTTTTAAAATGTAATCCAGGCATTTCAGTTTTGTTATAAATAAATATTCCGTTTTTTTTCATTGGATTTGATGGTGTTGAGATGTTTACTAAACTGTGAATGGTGTGACACTTCGAAGCAGTTTACATTGTACTATGAAAAGTTGTGTGTTGTCTTGTACACGCTCTATATTTGACAGGAAGTCTCTGTGTAACTAATGTGGTTCCTTGTCGGCTGTGTTTATGGGAATAAAGGGTCAAGTAATATACTGAATGCTTAAAACCTCTGACTTTGTGCTCTGTCATTTTAGGATCCTGTATTGCTCAGGCTGACTAACTGTCTTGCATGTCATCTTTCTTTCTGATTTCTTGTGTTCTGCTTTTTCCACTTTCATATATTATATTATATTATATTATATTATATTATATTATATTATATTATATTATATTATATTATATTATATTATATTATATTATATTATATTAACTGTCAATTCCTTAGTTTTTATTATTTATATTATTGTGTTTATTTTAATTACGTTAAAGGGGACCAATTATGCCAAATCACTTTTATAAGGGGTTTAAATACAGTTGTGTGGCAACAGTGTGTAAATATATTGGTGTTATGTTAAACATTATTTACTCTAATGGTAAATAGTAAGTAAGTAAAAGTAATTAATTCTTTTTTTTATGATCACACTTATAAAAACAGTCTGCAGAAACACTTTGATTGACATTCGTTCTTTGGACATGTTGTCAGCGGGAGAAAGTCCTGTCCATTTGTGACGATCTCTTCCTTTACGATTAGCATAAATAGTCCTGAATGAGAAGTAGGCATCTGCAATTAGGGTTTTTACCTACTAAAAACAATTTCAACGACTAAGAGGATCATAAATTTGGAGTTTTAGATGCACAAATGAACACCGTAGTGTTCATAGACTTCCTCTTTCTGAGACACTTTTTTTTTTGACATTTTCAGGTTTTCACAGAGATAGCATTAGTCCTGTTTTGAATCAGCTGCTATGATGCTGCATAGGCATTAGTAGCCCCGCCCTCTTTAGAAACAAGCACAATCTCATTTGAATTTAAAGCGACAGTTTCCAAATCTGCACAATTTTGATCAAAGTCCAAAAGCGGGAGACTTAAAGAGTTATAAAACATTTTTTGTGTGGTATTTTGAGTTGAACCTTCACATACACACGCTAGGGACATCAGAGACGTATTATACATCTTGTAAAAAGGTGCAGAAGAGGTCCCCTTTAATACTTATTAATACCTATTTCTATCTTAACTTAAGACATATTTTGTATAACTTGCATTTTTTTTTCATTTTCATTGATTTAAATCAGTGGTTCTGAAAGTAGGGGTCGAGACCCCCCGAGGGGTCGCGAGACAATGAAGGGGGGTTGCCTGGTGATTTCCAAAAATCTATTTTTTTTTAATAAACCATAAGAATTATCATATTTTATCCATAACCTATTGAAGAGAAAAAAAAATGTCGTTTATAGTTAGGCCTACTATATACTATATAGTTACTATAGTAGCTTATAGTTACTAGTTCTATTGGATTGCGACCCCTGGGCTAATTACATTATATTAAAGACACAGCAATAGCGTCAGATGCAGCAGATTGATTTTTAACACCAGGTTAAACTTTCAGGCACATTTACAGCACTGACATACATTAAAAAAAATTAAACTAAGAATAGACTTGGGTCTATTGGTGTGTGTGCATCATTGCAGGCAAGGCTTCTGTATTTATAGCAACCTCAGAGGATATTGGGGGTCGCGAGTCACTGGCATTGTTATTTTGGGGGTCGCGGGCTGAAAAGTTTGGGAACCCCTGATTTAAATAACTGCAATTTTTATAATTTTCTTTTTTTTCTTTTATGTATTTGTGATGAGGAAAGCGTGGTCAAAGGCCCTACAGTGGAGAGTGGGTTAGGAGACCAGCAGTTGGTAAGTGGGTCAATCAGAAGTCATGATTAAGACCTGTTTCTTTTTCAAATCAAATCACTTTTATTGTCACATCATCAGCAGCACGTGTGCTATGATGAGTGAAAAGCTTAGGTGCTGGCTCCTGTGCAAAATACAGATAGTGCAAATACAACTACAGTGCAAAATACAGACAGTGCAAAATAAAGACAGTGCAAAATACAGACAGTATTTTAGTGATTGGGTCGGAGAGTTGCTTTTTAAGTGAGAAGAGGGGCTATTTTTGTACCCCTTCCCCTTGGCCCTTGAAACAGAATGTTAAGGGGAAGGGCTTTAAAACTAACCCCTAAGAAATGGGACACCACTACAACACCTGCACATGTCATCATATGTCATCGTGATCTCTTGCTTCATATAAGATCGATGATGGCGACTGCTGTAATTATTCCAGTTGCATTATTTTTTGGTATTTATCTTCAGGAAATCACTGAAGGTAACATTATCGTAATTAACATGTTATCATAACGATATTATGTGGCAATAAGATCGTATTCAATTCAATTCACCTTTATTTGTATAGCGCTTTTACAATGTAGATTGTGTCAAAGCAGCTTCACATAGAAGATTATAGTCAATTAAAACAGTGTCAGTTCAGTTTTCAGTGTTTAAGTTCAGTTCAGTTTAGCTCAGTTTAGTGTGGTTTACTCACTACTGAGAGTCCAAACACTGAAGAGCAAATCCATCGATGCGCAGCTTCACAGATCCCGGACCATGCAAGCCAGTGGTGACAGCGGCAAGAAAAATTTTTTACCAATTGGCAAAAGTGAAGATTTAAAAAACCTCGAAAGAAACCAGGCTCAATTGTGCACGACCATTTCTCCTATGACCAAACATCTTGTGCAGAGCCTCAGTCTAGGCGCCGGAGGTGGAGAATGCTGGACCTCAGAGAAGACTCATCTGTCCTTGGAGCGTCACAGGAATCAGTCTCATGCTCTCCACTCCTCCATGACCACCACAGCAGCTGCTCAGGATACGGCCTGGTCAAGGATTATGAAAACCTTGGGATCATCTCATCGCTGGTCTTGAATCGAATCAGTGAAGGCTATTTTAAAGTTTAGGAGCCATAAATGAGAAGGCTCGACCTCCTTTACTTGACTTTGCTATTCTAGGTACTACTAGAAGCCCTGAGTTTTGAGATCTTAAAGAGCGGGTTGGATTGTATCTGTGCATTTACACTGTGGCCATATTCATCTATGTAAACACACAAAAACAACATTAACCAGTGCTTAATTTGTAAATTGAGAGGGGTAATGGATATAGCATGTTACCAGAAGAGGGAGAGGTGTCGCGGATGAAAGTGAAGAGGTTTGGGGATTCGCGGAAGAAAGTGAAGAGCGGGGCGGGCAGTGTTGCCAGATGTAGCTGACTGATTCCAGCCCAAAAACTATCCAACTATACGACCCAATCACTGAAAAGAAACAGGTGTTAATCATGACTTCTGATTGAGCCTCTTACCAGCTGCCGGTCTTCTAAACTGCTCTCCACTGTTGCGGGGCTTTCGACCACACCTTCCTCGCCAAAGTATTACTATATTATTATTTGAATACTATATATTTTTTACAGTTGTATTTCTATATTAAATATAAAGTTTGTACATGTTTACTTTTTTCAATTATCATTACTGCATTGACCTCATTAAGTCTTGACCAAGGCTTTTAATTTATTTATTAATTTCATTATTTTCTATTTTTGTATTTACATCACTAACTGTTGCATGCTTACTGCACACTCTTTTATTACATTTTCTTAATCAGTTTTTAATCTTCTTACTCAATTTTTTTTCATAGTTATATACATATTACATGACGTGAGTAACTTCACACTGCTTTTCCTGTTGGTTTTTCTCTCAGGGTCCCGCTGTAAAGGAGACAAATCTGTGTTCTGTCGAATGGAGGTTCTCAGTATGTACTGCTCCAACCCCGGCTACAAACAGATGTGCTGCAAGTCCTGCAGTGAGACCAACTACACCTCTCAATTCAACCTGACTCGACCCTGGACCTACACCACGGCTACCCCACACAAAACTCCCATTCGCACCACACTGCTTTTCAGGCCCTCACAGAAACCCAGCACAACAACCACTCCATTAATCAGCAGATGGACAGACATCAGCACCACATCAGCAACCACCATAACCCTAAAACAAGCAACAACAATCACTTTTACTGGAGCTTTCCCAAAACATCCCGATTCATTTGACTATGAAGAGGAAAGCAGTGGCTCCTTTTATGAAGACGAAACATGGAGCGACGTCTCAGAGTCTGAATCATCAGAGTTCATCTCATCGTCCTTAAAGCCGTGGTCAACAACTCCACGATATACAACCACACCTGAGAATGAAAACATTGAAACAATGCTTTTGACAACGCCACAGCCGACTGTTACTGCCACAACGAGCCCTCCTGCCATAGTCAGTCTCAATCTCTCAGAGGACAAGAAGGAAAACAACTCCATTGATGTGTCCTACAGGATTGTCAGTCCCAATGAGGTGGCACTCAACCACTTTGTCCCCAGAAAGCGAGTGTCTTTTCGCGAGAAAACGCATAATAAAAGAATTCAAGAGCTCCTTGCGGAGAAAAGACGACAGGACTTCCTGCTTCAAAGACTGAAACGAAAACCAGGAGACTGATAGATTTGCTTCCCCTTATCCCTGTGGTATTTTGTGAGTATATTTTTGAAGTGGTTTCATGGCCTCTACACTCTCTCTTGGCATATACAATTTTTTTTTAAAAGAAAATAAACTCAAATCTCAGTCTTTCCAAAAAGAAAAGTCACTTTTTTTCCTCAAGAAGACATTTTCGGAGGGGTTTTTCATATTTTGCTACTTTTAAAATGTACAAGATGGATGAATCCCAATGTGGAGATTAAGCAGTTTAAGCTGGCTACTGGCTATGTGATGTTTTGCAGTCCTTTACAGTTGATCCCTGTGAGATCTTGGGTAAACGTAAACATCAACAGTCAGACTGTAGGATACACATCATTGATCTTGTTTGCAGCTGGTATTAACATGCTTTTAGTGATCCAATCTCAAGTGATCAGCTGAGACATATGGCCATTTCTTCCTGGTATAAACATAGCTGGGTCTGATTTTGCAAAGTATGATGCAGTCCTGGATTTACATCCATGTTGATCCTGAAAGCAAATCCCTAACTCTAACTGTAAATTATTGCCAAAATCAGAGAAGATTTATAGCTGGACACCAATGACATGGAAGCACAAAACTAGAGATGTCCCGATCAGGTTTTTTTGCCCTCGAGTCAGAGTCCGAGTCATTTAATTTTAAGTATCTACCGATACCGAAACCCAATCCGATACTTCTATAATACATAAAAAAGAATAAAAAAAGAGCGAAAAAAAAACAGATCCAGGATGTTCCATATTTTTTTATTTAATTCACCTTATTTTAACATTCAACATCTCTGTTAACAAACAGAGCACTTCTGTGAGGTAGCTTGAAAAATCAAGTAATAAATAACATCAATTCTTTACTTCTGGACTTTAGTGCAACAGTAAATATTTTTAAAAAATCGAATATAAAAACAAATAGCACCTCAACTTAAAATACCTGGCAGGCAATCCCAAGTGTACAAATCTCACATTTTGCTATGGCAATGTTGTCGTCAACTTTATAATACCTCCAGACCGCAGACAAACTCGCACTTTCCGCTTAAACATAAAGCCTAAACATAAACTGTAAACTTATCCCTTGAATCTGATTGGAATATTGTTTCGTGATGAACACTGAACACATTTGCAAGAACGTTTAGTGTTCAAAAGTACTCAATATCCTCACAAGTGAATGAGAAAGCATGCAAGTCAGTTATGGTACGGTACGGGTCACCTTTATCAGGCTTGCATTTCCACTGCTAAAATGGTACCAATGGTACTCTTTTGGTGAGCGTGGTGTGCGACAGAAAGTTTCAGTCAACATCATTTCGCTCGAGAAAATGTCTACAGTAAAGCTGTATGGGTTGGTCCATATCCAGCCTGATCTCACGAGGAAACGTAAGTATTTTACGTTTTGTCAGTTTAGTGGCTAATTCGTACGAATTCGTACGAGTTCAGTTGTACGAAAATGTACGATTTTAAAAAGGAGGCGTGGCACCTAACCCCACCCCTAACCCCAACCGTCATTGGGTAATGGGCAAATCGTACTAATTTGTACAAATTAGATCGTACGAATTCATACGAATTAGCCATTAATCAAAAAGTTACGAATTGGCCGTGAGATAGCGTTGCCATATCATATGAGAAGCTCTAATATTGTCCCTGCTTTATCCATACACAGGGAACTGACCATGTGTTCAGGAGAGTTTACTTGCACTGTATGCTTTAACGATGGCCAGAATATTCAGATTCTATTACACCTTTATTTAGTGATGTTCACTTGTGATTGCACTGATTGAATCCATCTTAATACCAGGAGTAAACTAGGCCAGAGTCTAGGTCGTAATAGTGCTGTTGACAGCACGTTTGAGTCACACAATTTCCCTCCTAGAACTTAATTGAAAGCTGAAAATCATTGTGAATATTTTAAGTTACATGAAAGACCTCAGATTTCGCTATAAAATGTATCTTTGCCAGCACAAATCATACAGTTTGGACTGACTAATAGGAGAGTTTTTTAATGTTTTGCTGTTTGAATGCACTTAAATGAAAGATGTTGCACATAACACTATTGCGGAATGAAGAAATCCAGAAATCATGTTTGTCACAAACTTTGTCATATTTTTCTAACATATAAATGTTAGAGATACCTTATAAGGGAAACATCATGTTGTTGTCATTGTCTCTCCATTAAAGGTTTACTGAATCTACAGAAAGCAGAATCAAATCAGCTGTTAGTTTGTCAGTTGTAACTGGTTTGTTGCTTTTACATAAGTTTTGGTCAGCTGGTGAAGCCATCATCTTGTTTATTTCTCCAAGACCAATCCTGTTTAACTCTCATTTTCATCAGGGGAGTGATTTTTCACCATCTTGTTCACCTTGTCCAAACACATCAAGAGTGCTTGTTTAAAATGTACGTTGCTTTTTTCAGGGCATCTGCTGGGTTGTCTTTTGTCAGTTTGCGTGACCAACCTGTACCTGTGTGTGGAAATATTGTGCCCTCACAAGAATCCAGATTGCAGGGTTCCTGTAGATATTACAAGGGTCCACCTGAAGAATTGTAATGGTGCAATCACATTTTGACCAGTATAATTATTACACATCAGCAAGATTGTTGAAATTCTTTCAGACTTAAAATATCCACTTTATTGTCAATAATGGTGCAACATATGAAGTCCAACTCAAGTCACAAACTCTTTTATGAATCTGCATGAGCAGCTTGATCATATAACAAAATCTCTGAGGGAAAATCTTATATCACAAAATTACCGTTAATGTTCACAGACCACCTCAAGTTTGGACACCATGAACCATATGTTGAAAAAATCATAACCCTCAGGTTTCTGTTCATGTGTTAAAAAAATATTTATATTCTGCTAAATCAATAAATGTAAAAGAGCCAGATGAAGCATAATGGAATGTAAACTATATGAGCAAGATGTTGAATAAACAGCGAGATGAATTGCAGCAGTCAAATATGCCGCAGTGTTTATATGAGAGAAGAACAACACAGATGGACACAAGTGTGAACGACCCCTTATGTTTGCTTGGATTTTTTTATTTTTATGTTTTCCCTTTTGTCAATTCTTTAGCAAAACATCCTCTAGTTTCGTTCTTAATAAATGCACAGATCTCAAATCCCTTCATAAATGTTGTAAATATGAAAGGGAATTTTCTATTTTCTATTTATTGAAGCACCTGTGCATTTTGTGTTTATCAGACACTTTTTTGTGCATGCGGCATGATTGACAATCCTACACTTATACAAGAGCCAATAAGAAATCTCTTCCTTGTTGTCTTGGGGAATCAGTATTATAAGATAAAACAAAAATGAAATATCTACATACTTGATTCAATAGATACGTGTGGACGTCAACATTTTTGATTCAGCCACTTGGTTTAATAAAGTTGCAGAGCTAATAGCGTTGGTCGGTCTACACGTTTCATTCAATGTTTAAGAAGAAAGTCTGTCAAATAACTTGACGCTAGGGAGAAACCAACTGATTTCCACAAGATGGCGATGTTTCTCTTCATCCCTTTTTCCTGGTGTGACGTGAGTTGTTTTCATCTTAATCTCTCACAATTTCTCATTCCTGGAAGGATTTATTTTGGTCCACAGGACGTACTTCACATTTGAGCTTCAATTTTATAAAATAACTAAGGAAAAAATACTAATTAAAAAAAATATATATTTATATTTAAAACATTTCAACACTCTCGTTGATGTAGATTTCTTTACCAGCAGCCCTTATGACGACTACCAAACATTCATTGATTAAATTACATTATTTATGTCTAAATACTTATAAAAATCTATAATTTGTAGTAGTTTGTTTGCTGGGGTAGCGCAGTGAGTAGCAATATTGCCTCACAGCAAGAAGGTTGCTGGTTCGAGCCTCGGTTGGGTCAGTTGGCATTTCTGTAAGGGTTTCCTCCGGGTGCTCAGTTCAGACATGCACTATAGGTGAATTGGATAAGCTAAATTGGTCGTAGTGTATGGGTTGAATGAGTGTAGTCTATGTGTGTTTCCCAGTGATGGGTTGTAGCTGGAAGGGCATCCGCTACATTAAACATATGCTGGATAAATTGGTGGTTCATTCCACTGTGACAACCCCTGATTAATAAAGTGACTAAGCCAAAATGAATGAATGAAAGAGTTTGTTTGCTTTATAAGCCAAACTTGAAGTAGGCTAATAATTATATAATTTTACACTTAAATAATTATTTGTTCGTTAGAGTAGTTGTTTAAAATTAGTTTTTTTTTTTGTAGGCTGTAATGTAAAATAGATTTATGAAATGAAATTAGGATGAAATTTATATATATGTATACAGGTACATATGCCAAAATGGCCGTCATGGTGGCGCAGTGGGTAGCACAATTGCCTCACAGCAAGAAGGTCTTGTATGGAGTTTGCATGTTCTCCTTGTGATCGCGTGGGTTTCCTCTGGGTGCTCATGTTTCCCCCACAATCCCAAAGACATGCGCTATAGGTAAATTGGGTAGGCTAAATTGGCCGTAGTGTATGTGTGTGAATAAGTGTGTGATGTTTTCCAGTCATGGGTTGCAGCTGGAAGGGCATCCGCTGCATAAAACATATGCTGGATAAATTGGCGGTTCATTCCATTGTAGCGACCCCAGATTAATAAAGGGACTAAGCTGAAAATAAAATGAATGAATGAACGTGCCAAAATGTATGCTGTTTGCATTAACATTAACAAAATTAGCACAAAAATTTAAATGAAAAAAACAAAAATCATAGCCCATAAAAGTCCATGCAAGTGTTAATCTCATACAGATTAGTTTGTTTTGCATTATTTAAATATGGAAAACAATCGCTTTTATTTTTAGTCTGTGTGTGTTACATTTACAGACAGCAGATGGCAGTTTAGTGAAATTGTGCTTCACGATTTTATGGTTTGTTTTTCATACTGTTCGTGGTCAAGGTCTCGAAGTTGCTGTTTTCACATTAAAGCAACCTTGTGTCATTAGACAAATGAAATGAAGGCCTGACCAAAATAGCTTGTCTTTTATTATTGCTGCAAAGTCAACGTGACTATAAAGTTTAATTGCTGCCATCATTTATTTACTGAAGCCTGTTTTTCTATTTTTCTATTTATTACAAAGGTAGATATTTCGAAAAATGTCGGAAATTGGTTGTCAGTAGGTTTTATTTTCTACTATGGCTGTCAATAGCTATACAGTATATTTCCATCCACCTATTTTTATGAACATTTTAGAATATCGCATAATAAATGTTCAATGGAAATGACAAAATGCACATACATTTTGAAAACATGCATAACAAATGTATACTTTTTATCCAAAAAGAAAAATGTGCATAAACTATCATTTATTGAACAAATTCCAGCATGCGTATTGAAAAAAAAAAAAAAGAAAAGAAGTCATGTAATTTTGTTTAAAAGATCATGTGATAACAAAAATGGGTGGTATAGGCCACCATTAGTGGACAAACCAGCAGACCGACCGCCTTGTAAAACATCTGTAATGTTGTTATGGTCATTCTAGAAATTTTCAGTCAAAGGTCATCATCAGTGGTTTGGTATTATTACCTCCCAGAATTGTCTTGAGCATCTGTGCTCCCAAAAAAGCGATCTAGCACCTCCAAAAGCCACAGCGTGTTCATTGTGTTTCGTCTTCTGAGGCGCAAGTCATTTATTATATGAGAAAAAGGCCCACAGTGACTTCTCCTATATTACATCAAATTAGAATTTTCTTTTGATATCTGCCACCAGCTTTTCAGGAAGAAATGTTTTTGTTCTGGATGGAAACGCAAATGTTTTATGTGATTTTCCTGTTTTGCACATAAATCTAACTATGGATAATTAGCTAATGACTCCAACATTCTTCAAAATATATATATATATTTTTTTTTCTGAAGAAAGAACTCATAAAACTTTGAAACCATATGAGGGTGTGTAAATAGGGAGTGAACTTTTTTTTTTTTTTTTTTACAAAATTTCAGATTACCAATAAAGCGTCCTTGTAATTGTGCATAACAACATGAAGGGCATCTTTAAAAAATGTCCTTTACCAAAGCTGTCACGTGTCAAATGTTTATGAATCAGTTTCCTCATAGCGTTTGCATCAGACGAATGTCTATGTGGAAAACACAAACATGACAAAATATATACCTTATCTGCATCTAGATAATTATTGTGGTCTCATAGCAAACAGTAAAATGAAAATTAACCCTCTACTGCAAGGTGTCACCATATGGCAACATGATACTTATGTTCATTTCCCTGCCACTGTTTCTTAAAGACCAACATTTTTTTTTGTTGTTGTTGGAAAGAGAAGACCTTAGAGTAGCCAATGATGTGCTTTGGTTGAGTCACATGACATGCTGTGTTTTTCTGTAGTGCGATTTCTGACAGATTGGCGTTTATTGTGAGTAGTTGCTGAATGCAAATGTAAACGTCAATAAAAACTCATTTTTTTAAATAGATTTATAGAGAGTTAAATATTAAAAGTATAAATGGTGATGATTCTTGTTTACTATAAAATCTGTATTTTTATTCTTTTAACTTTAAAAAATGTGTTGACTTTTGACTATTTTATTTGGAATCCATTTTAATTACATTTAAAAATAGCAATGCCTTTTCCAAATCATTTGATTTGAATATATGTTTCATATTTTAGTACCCATTTGGCACATATTATTAAAACTTTGAAGTTGTTTTACCACAAAAAAAACACACACATACTCTTAATAAATGTGTCTATTCTAGTAACTGTGCTGTGTTTGTAACGTCCATTGAAGCAAGCATTTAAGCAAATCTAAATAATTATCATCAAGAGTAAAGTACTGTATTTACAGTGTTTATTCTAATCAGTGAAATATAGCATGAACAAAAATGTGCTTATTAATGTTTAGTGTCTTTTAAACTGAAGTGAAAATATCAGATAGTCTACTTGGTACTTTGGTACTTATAAAAACTAATTTTAATGATTAGCTTTGTTTCTTTTAATAATAATTCATAATAATTTGTAAGTATGGAAAAAATGTATCATGGCATGTTAAAAAAAAGTTTGAGTGACCAAAACTAAAGTAAAAATATCATACAGGATATTAACCCTTGTGCACTGTTCAAATGTAATACCCTTTTGTTACGTTCGGGATGAAAACATCCACTCAATTAAACTGCTGTAAAAATGCATCAGATAACAAAAAATCACATTTTTTTGCATAAATCTGTGAATCAACCTCAGTCCTGATCAAAACTACTAAAGTGTTTAGAAAATGTACAGGATTTGAAATCTTTAATTGCCAAATTCACAAATGATATCACTGATTTGGTGAAAAAACACAGAAAATGACGTATGTTTCAATATAAAAAGTAATTGTGGAGTATGGACTAGATTTTTTTTACCTTTTATCACAGTCTTGGACATGTGAACGATTAGTAGCAACATTGGCTTTGATGTATTGTTAGATTAAAAAATTTTCTCCGTAATTTACTGTTGGTGGCTGTTTTTGCCCCATTGACTTCCATTATAATCACATTTGATGGTGCATAAATGCACAGTCTTTGTTTTTGTTTACTCCCTGTAGTACTGAGAGCTGAGATGCATATTTTGATTTTCTCAATCACATCAAGGTAAATCTGTAAAGATCACTCTTACACACTCAGACACACTTTAATTTGCTGTTATACTCTATAAAAATTCCAGAAACTAAGCTTTTGTTTCCACAGGCCTATCTAAAGGGTTAATGATGCCAACTGATGATCAACAGTAAAATTGGCAAATTGGACCTCTTCTCAACATGGAAAACCACCAACAATCAAGATTGCATGATTATATGATATCATGGCTTTGTAATTTGAAAAAATGGGGTTATAATGGAAGTCAATGAGGCAAAAACAGCCACCAACAGTAAATTATGGAGAAAAAATAGAAAATTAATCAAAAACAATGCATCAAAGGCAATGTTATTTCACATGGCCAAGACTTTGATAAAAGGTTAAAAAAATCCAGTCCGCAATTCCTTTTTATATTGAAAATACATCAACATTTTGTGTGTTTTTGTTTTTTCAACAAATTAGTGACGTCATTTATGAATTTGGCAATTTAAAAGTTAAAATCCTGGAATTTTATATGCAATTTAGTAGTTTTGATCAGGACTGAGGTTGATTAACAGATTTATGCAAATAAAATTTAAAAAAAAGAATAATAATCTGATGCATTATTACAGCAGTTTAATTTAGTGCATGTTTTCATCCCAAACATAATAATAGGGTAGTAAATTTGCCCAGAGTTTATTGTTGCATTTTTTTTAAATCTCTCAAAATATGTGTCAAAATAAGATTTGTCACCAAAAATCATTCTGCTAGCTGAAACACAGAAAAAGTCACGGCCAAATTAAGACACAAAATCACCCCAGAGTGGATGAAAACATCCCCGACAGCACATAAGGGTTAAAATGGTCTTTCAGTATTTAAGGAAAACAAATCTTAAGGATAAAATCTTTCTTATTAACTGTATGATTCATAATAACTTGCAAATATGACTAAGAATTGTTAATTGTGGTTTGTTAGCAATTTTCTTATCAGCACGGAGAACACCACCAGGAATGTTCTGTCTTGCTTGTCGCTCTCATACAGTATGTGCAGGACATTTACAACAAACAAATCCTTCCGTGTCATCTGATCAATATTTCATGTCTATATTTCTTACCAAAGAGAGAAGCACTGAAACTTTAATGGTCGCTCCGTTGCGTGTCCTGCGCTGCTGAAGTTGACTTTGTCTTAAAAATACCTGAATAATTCAGCAGAGCAGTGAATTACAAAAAAAAAAATGCTTTGAAACCTTGGGGCCTTGTTATCTCTCCCTTCAACCAACGCACACTTCTGCATGGTGGCGTTTTATGTAACCATATTGTGTAAGAGTTACTTAAAATGAACCCTGAGTGGAACTTCTTTTTTTTTAAGGGCAAATTGAGAGTTATGTGAAGTAACGTGCTGTTGTGTAATTTTACTGTTTATCACATTAAGCTTTTAAAATGCTTTGAACGGGTCACTTTACATTTCTTTGAGATGTGTTAGAAGCTGTTTGCAGCACAAAGAATTAGCTATTGGATAATCTGTGTGTTTTAAATCAACTGTCTCTTGGTCAAAATGTGCACAAAACGACTGCAGTGCACAAATTGTCAACAAAGTGCGTCTCGTTTTCTTTTATTACATAAAGGTGGTGGTTTGAGTCCATTATGAATTGGCACTGATGCCTCGTAGACATCCTGGAGTCTTTTCTGTCTTCACTGACAGGAATGGTTTTAATGGAAGCCAATAACTGCTAAAAGTGCAGGTTATGTGTTTTACTTTTAAAAGGAAATTTAGACAGCACCATGTTCAACTAAAAACATTTTTCTTTTCTTTTTTTGGGGGGATTTTACCATTTATTTACACAACAACACACTCAAAAAAGGACTTCTGCTGCTTGTTCAAACTAGATAAATGAGTTGAAACAACACAATTTATAGGTTTTTTTGGGGAGGACAACTTAATTTTTATTTTTTTTATTTTAGTGATTAAATGTTTTATTGATTTTTAAGCAAAATATAGAATATAATACAGTATCTCTGTGCATAATCAAAACCGTGTTAATAAACCCAAACAAACTAGTCCCCCACTGTGATATTGCAGTCACAACTTGGTTATAATTAAATACGATTAAAACCTTAGATATAGAAATGTCAAAAAGTAAGAGCGAAAAAAACTCAATGAAAATAAATCAGGTGAATAAATAAAACCTAGATCAATATTATGGTCTCAAAGCAAATGGTAAAATGGAAATGAAAATATTCCAAGTATATTCTTGAAAAATGGTGATCATTCTAGTTTATTTTGTGCATACAGTAGCATGTAAAATCTGTATTTGTATTCTTTTAACTTCAGAAAATTTGTTGACGTTTGACTATTTTTTTGCATTTAAAAATAACAATTTCCAAACCTTTTTCAAATTATTTTATCTGAATATGTTTAATATTTTAGTACCCATTGGGCACATATTATTGAAACTTTGAAGTTGTTTTACCACAAAAAAACACAAACACACATACTTTATAAATATGTCTTTCTAGAAACTTTGCTTGTGTTTGTGACAGCCACAAAAGCAAGCATTGGAAAAATGAACATTTGAATAAATAAATAAATTGATAAATATAATAAAACCCGTACTTATAAACCCATCAAATTAACACTGTCATAATATTTCTCACTCATTGTAATCTTTGCCCATTTCCAAATAGTTTAAGTACTTGGTCCATTTTTATAGCATAAGTATACATTTATTTATTTAGCTATTTTTTATTTGACTTGAATTTGTAAAAATGATTAACTTAACCCTTTAAACCCCAGAGCAAATACCTCAGTTTTAATTGAACACTTCCAAGTCCACACTACTGAGTGTTCAAGAAACATGGAGCAAAGCTGAAATAAATGAACTAATTAAATGATAATTGAGGATTAGCGATGAACACATGAAGAAATACTGAAGGGAAAAAAACAAGAACAGAACATAAAGTAACAAAAAACTACAACTTCAGTCACAGCTTTAAAATGAAATAACTTGAAGGTCAACAAATGATTAAATCATTAAAATGATCAGCAGATGATTAAACAACTTTTCTGTACAAACATCATCAGCAGCTACACTTATTACTAAAACATTTATTTTTGTATAACATCTACTAAAGTTCTTCTTGAGAGAAAGGTTAACATTTTACGTCACCATCATGGAGAACAGAGTTTGCTTTAGTTGGGCTCTTAGCCCTTACAATTTTAACATTAATTTATTTTGGCTGCTGCAATTGTTAAGAACTTTTTTAAAAAGCTCTTTCGATATGGCAAGCAAGCCAAGAAACTAATTAAGATCTGCTGATGTTCATATTGTTTTTAATAAGGCAGAACCTGTTCTAATTTAAAATAAGTTACTGCTCTTATCCAATGTTTTATTTATTGTTAAATGTAATATAACATGCCTGTATGTGGCATTGAATTCTAGACATTTTTAAGAATATCTTGGACAAAAGTACATTGCTCTATGGTGTAAGTTGCACTCAAAGAGACATCAATAATCAATGTATGAACCTCAACAGCGGCGACAAATAACAAAATTAACAGTTTAACTCACAAACATCACAAACTGGCTACTGAGTCTAAACATAAACAACAGCAGAATCAAACGCAAATAAAAAAAAACTGTAAGACCATTAAGCTACATCATTTATTCATGCCCCAATGCATGCTGGGATATTTGTACTGTGCCACACCCAGCATGCATTGCGGCATAAAACATTTTAATTGTTACCATTGTTGAGGTACAAGGTCTGATTCATGAGGTCTGAGTGTGACTTTGTCTTAACTAAAACTGTTTTTGAATGTTATTTCTTAACTCCGTTAATGAATTAGGTAGCTCTCCTGTTTCCACTTCTCATTAATAAATTAATATCTGCATTAAGCATAAAAACTATTGCATGAGGCCCGTCATCCAGACCTTTATCAAAACATTTAGCAGAGCAAATTTTAGACAACTAGATTTGTCTACCTATTGGCTTTTCAGCTTTATTGCTATAATAAAAGTGTTTTATAAACTTTGTAATTACAGCAGCTGGAGAGGCTAACTTTACAAATTCAAGGGTGAAGAGCCCAACTAAACCAGCTCCTCACTCCATTACGGTGACAAAAAAAAAAAGAAAAAACACCTAAATTTCTGTTGGTTCTCAATAAGAATGGTATGGAAGTCAAAGCGGTCAGTAATAAGTGTGTCTGCTGTTGTTTGTGGAGTTGTTTAATGATCCTCTGCTGAGACTGAAGGTGTTTTATTTTACTTGATTTTATTTAATGTTGTAACTGACGTCACTCTGTGTTTCCTTCTTCTGTGATTGTGATTATTAACAGCAGGTGTTCATCAGTGTCTGAATTCACTCATTAGTGTTCATTAACTCTGTCAGGTGAACTATATTAGTGAACTAGTGTATGGAATAGTGAATGAGGGCACAAAGTGTGATTTCAAACACAGACTTGAAAACGTCGAATCTGAGCTCTGTTAACTCACAGTTTTCTGCTGTTGGTTACTTTCTCGAAAACAAAAATATTACCCAGAATGCACTGTTTTTAACAGCATATTACTGTTTTAGTGAAAAAAAAACATTATTTTACCGTTGAATCTGACCTTTTTTTAACGGCAATTTTTTACAGTGTAACTACTATTATTAAAAATAGTTGGTAATTTATATGATTTCATTTGTATGAATGTTAAAAATGTTTAAACCCCACCTCTAAATCCAACTGCCATTGAGGGATGAGCAAATCATCCTAAAATGTATGAATACGACAGTACAAATTAATACTAATTACCTTCTAAATCAAAAAGTTAGGAATTGAAGTATTGCATTGGTTTCAAGTTTATGAAAATTGTTCCATTGTCAAAATGGTGAATTTATGAACAAAAAAAAACATTAAATACATATGTGCATATTAAAGGAACACACAAAATTAAAGGAAATATTAAAGGTTTGTTTTACCACTCCCCTAGAGTTAAACAGTTGAGTTTTATCATTTTTGAATCCATTAAAGGATTTTACGCAGTGTTGTTATCAACAGTAATTACCTACACTAGCTGGTACTATTTTCAGGTTCTGCAGCCATTATACAGTATGACAGCTAAATTCCTTGATTATTACAGTTTTTCTCAGTCGCTTTGGTGCATTTCTCACAACACTATTTACATTTGCACAACAGTTAATGCATTTCTCAAAACAATTAGTCATTTGTGCACATCATAGTAGCAGTTTCTCATTCCTTTCAACAAATTGCAAATGCTTTTGGACATGCATCAATTGCTTTCATACAACTCTCTGCTGTTTGTAACATTATCATTTGCTTATGTCATGTCAGTCAAAATTAACTAAACTTGTGGATGCTGAATAGTCATTCCATATAAAACTAATAGTCCTCATTTCATTACTTGAGTCATTACATACAAAAATGTTGAACTAGTTGTCAAAATCTGTCAAGCAAATTTTATTTTAAAAATGTTAAATCTTTTTTTTCTGAAAATGTCTTCTAAATTGAACAATTTGATGAATGATTTACAGACCTGTGTATGTTGTAGGTTCAGTTCCAATATGTACTGCAGTATTGTCTACAGTTGTGCACAGCTCTACCCAAAGGAGTTTATGTTTGTTGTAAATAAGGGTGTATTTATTCTTTTGCACAATGCTGTGAATAAATTAGAATTGCAAAGAGCAAATGCAGTAAAAATATGAAACACACATATTCAGTGTCTTGTACTCAGATACCTCACTAAATGCAGTAATGCCTAACTTTACTGTAGTTTTCAAAGGGCTGTGCAAATAGTATATAGTGCTGTCAGGAGCATTTTCAGGAGGTGTCACCAAAATCTGACTTTTTTGCATTGAAAAAAATGTACAGAGTAAACTGTCATAATGAAAACATGACAAAGCCATTTGACTATCTTGTTCATAAACAATGGTGACAAAACTTTTCATTTTGATGGCACTGACACTTTCATTGACATGAATACTTGCTTTTGAGGAATGAGCTTTCCATTTTGAGCAAGTGACACGCTTTTGCAGGTTATCAACTAGGTTTTGCAGTTTGCACTAATTGTTTTGAGAAATGCATGAACTGTTGTGCAAATGTAAATAGTGTTGTGAGAAATGCACCAAAGCGACTGAGAAAAACTGTAAGTCAGAATGAGAGTATAGTTTCTAGCCATATCGACCTAGGAAATAGCAACTTTTCATTTTCCATCTGTCTTAGTACACAGTGAAAATTATTGAAACTTTTTTTTTTTTGGAGCAAGATGCTAAAGGTCTAATCCAAATCAATGATTTCTACTAATCTAAGATAAAAGTGCTCCAGCCAGACATGGGAAATGGATTTAAAAAATGATAAAACTCAACTGTTAGTTAAACTCTAGGGACTAAATCGTATTGGCCTTTTCTTATGGACATGTCCAATTCAAAATGCCAACAGATTTATAAAACTGAGTTTAAAGGTTTTGGTTTGGTGCAACTAAAAAATCTGTCAGTCAACAGACTGAAATTTTAATTGGGCAGATAAGACTTCATGTAAACACATTAATCTGATTAAGCTTAATTAACTTTGAGTAAGCTATAAGTGGTGGTTTCATCATTTATTATTATGATCCAAATTTAAAGCACTTCATAATGATGTAAAATTGGCAAAATAATGTATGAAACATGTAACAGGCTGTCTTGTATTGTTGGGAGACTTGGGCATTTTTACCCCTCGATAAAAATGGGAAGTACAGCACAAAGCTATGTACACTGGCCATCCCCAAAAAAAAGTTATTTAACCCTAACTGTTTCTTACAGTATTCTTATAAACAATTTAAAAAACCATGTTGGGAGACACATCCAGATTGCGGAAACTACTTAAATTGAGTTAAGAACTATCTAGCACATTACTAAAAATTGGAAGAATATTGGGGAACCATAATCTTTAAGAGAAGAAAATGAGGTCTGAAAAAAATCTTAAATGTTCAAGATTGCCGATTACTTGCACATCTGTTGAAATCAAATAGAAAAAAAAACCAGGGTAGAATTCACAGCTATGTTTAATAGTAAGTGCAAGAACATTTCCACACCCACATTGTGAAGTAAACTCAAGGGATTGGGACAGAACAGATGTGTAAAGAAACCACTTAGCAATGAGACTAATTGTTAAAAGGCTTCAATTTGCTTAATGATGGTCTCTGGAGCAATAGAAAATGGTCATGTGGTCTGATGAATCTTGATTTACCCTGTTCCAGAATGATAAAAAAAGTGGTTCAGGCAGCATGAAATATTATTTTTACACATGGATTGGCCACCACATGGTCCAGACCTTAACCCTATTGAGAGTCTATGGGATGTGCAGCTGTCCAACTCTCCTATAAATACAAGACATTGGCGAAAAATTAAGACAACTATGAATGGGAATAAATGTTGTGACATTGCAGAAATATATTGAAACAATGTATATATTTAATTAAACAATATACTTATATTGTACAATATATGTAATTAAACAATTTAATTAAAACAAAAGGTGGTCCAACAAAATGTTATGTGTTTTTCTTTCTCCTGAAACAGATAAATATGAAGACTGCTTTTTAAAACCAAAAAAAAAAAGAAACAGACTGGTAAGTATGAATTTTACATGAACTATGTGAATATCTACATTCATGCTATTCACAGGTTAGGATATCCGATTTGAAGCTTGTAATGTACTCTAAAAATGCATCCCAATAACTTTATAGCATTCATGTAAACATGTTCATGGATTGGTTTAGAGTTTAAACAGTTAGCCTTATTTACTGAAATCACATGCCATTAAATCTATTCTCTGAACTACTGATTCAAAATTAATGATTTGCAAAGGATTCAAAGTTTTTTAACAAGTGTCGAAAGCACCAGTCAGCTAGTCATAACAAAACAAAGTAATGAAAGGACTTCCTAGTTAAAAAATAATAAAAATAAAAGTTAAATTATATATATATATATATATATATATATATATATATATATATATATATATATATATATATATATATATATATATATATATATATATATTGCATTTATACAACAGTTCGACAGCATAATCGTGTTTTGTAAGAGGAACTACTTTCTTTCGCCACTCAGTCACATCTGCAGCTGCTCGTCAGAACCGTTGCTATTTCCCAAACATCACTTTAGAGCTGAGATATGTATGATTCTCTAGCATAATGTCTAAAGGGATGACAAAATAGGGGATTTTGCATACATTTCAAGATTATAAGGTTGAACGGCATGAAATGCCATCAGTCTACAGAGATTTCCCAGTATTTCTCTGTTGCAATGGGGAGATCACAATAATTAGGCCCGAAAAAGCCAAAGCAAAGCAAACACTGCCAGATTACTGTGGTATAAATACAGCACTACAAAATACAAAAGAGAGAGATCGACTTAGAATATCACTGACCTGTTCTATAATCATTTGGTCAGCTGTAATTTGAAATTTATGCAGATTTTTTCTCCTTTAAGGAGAAAATGGTCTATTATGTGGTCTTGTGGCAGTATGTCAACTGTCTTTTGCTCTGCTCAGTATGACAAGCTGATGGCCGCGAACATGCTGAATCTCTGAAATGATAAATGTTTACAAAAGGCACTATCCTCATAAATAAACTGCATAGTTGCAATCTTAATAACTACATTCTAACCTGAAAAAGTACACTATGTTGTCCAACAGCTGCAATATTTGTCAAACTGTAGTGAGTTTATTCATCTGCTGTCACTCTATGTGGGCAGAGCAATACACAAGGGTGAAGAGGCTGTACAAGTGCTGTTATTTCGGGAATCAGCCAATCAGAATCGAGAACCAGACAGAACTGTTGTTTCCCCATCGGGAGGGGAACTTCAATGCTAAGTAGAATCTTCCACTATGGGGATTTCGTCAGAATCCAATCATCTGAAAGAGTATGCTGGCATTAATGCTGGCATTAATTACAATTAATCGTGTATAAAGACACAGCTCGTGCCACACCAGACATTGTTTCGCTTTCAGAGCCCTTCACTAAGCTTCTGAGAGAGTCTTTGAGGGTTTTCTCCAAGTGAATCTTCTCAGAGAGAGAGAACGAGAAAGCAGGCTACCTCTCCCAGTCCAGAGTGTGCGATACGTGGTGGCAGACGGTTGAGCTGCGTTCTCCCTTGCCTGGCGTTCTTTGGGTCCGGTTCTCCAGAGCGGTAAGTTTTTCTAAAAGAGCAACACGGTTGTGTAGCGTGTCTTTTCCAAGACGTCGCCCCGACCATGCATTTCTGGATGCGGTGGTTTCCTGTCCTCGGATAATGGGCACGAGCTCTGGGGGTCCAGCATGTTGATGCAGTGCTTGCGGGCAGTGCATGCCATCACTGCGGTGGCATGTCTGTTGCGCCAGATCCAGAAGCAGACATGATGGCCGTGCTTTCCCAGGCTGCTTGGCCATGGATCTGGAGATGGTTTATCCCCCAGCTCCGCAGCCGGACCGACTAAATGGGTGTTATGTGGAGGATATAAAGAAGGCAAGACCTTCTAAGCCTTCCGTCCCCTTCTTCCCGGAAGTGCGCAGTAAGCTAACGCAGTCTTGGAGGGCACCTTTTTCTGCCCAATCTGCATGTGCTTCCATCCTCACCATCCTTGGAGTGTGGGCTGTTATTGTCTGATGAGGATTCGAACCCGCTCCCTCCCTCTGGGGTGATGAGCACGACATCGGCTCTAGAAGCAGACATGGTGGCCGTGCTTTTTTCGGGCTGCTTCGGCCGTGGGCCTGAAGATGGTTTATTCCCCAGCTCCGCAGCCGGACCGACTAGAGGGTTATGTGTAGGATTTAAAGAAGGCAAGACCTTCCCGTCCCCTTCTTCCCGGAAGTGCACAGTAAGCTCACGCACTGCTTGCACCTCCGCCCTCACCATGCATGCTATGGCCACCTACCAAGCGCAGGCGCTGGCCCAGCTGCACAAGGATGGTTCCGACCCAGGCCTGAGCATGAACTTCGCACAGCAACCAACTATGCTCTGCGTACCACCAAGTCGGCTGCGTGTGCCCTGGGAAGGACGATGGTCACATTAGTGGTCCAGGAACGTCACCTCTGGCTAAACCTGGCTGATATGCGTGATGTTGACAAAGTTCGCTTTCTTAACACACCCATATTCCAGGCTGGGCTGTTCGGCATCACCGTCAGTGAATTTGCCCAGGAATTCACGCCGGTGAAAGAGCAGTCGAGGGCAGTGGGTGAGGTAGATCTCATAAGACTACTCCCCCCCGCTGAGCCATCCACATCCACTGCTTTTCGCCGAGGGCGCTCACTTGCGGCTTTAAGATTTGCTCCGCCGCCACAGCCTGCGCCTCCGACCAAGCGGCTGCGCCAAGCATCTCGCAGGCAACCAGCGCCCCCCGCCTCAGGGCGCCGCTAAGTCCGGTAAATGGACCGCCAAGCGTCCCTGAGACGGGCCATCTGGAGAAGAGGGAATTTGCTCTTTTCTCGGAGGAGGGCCGGGCTCTTCATCCAACGGCGTAAAAAAAGCACACCATCAAATCCTTAAAGAAAGAGCATTTTTCCATTTCCCCTGATACTCGGACAGCCCAAACACTGCCAGTCTGGGACGCTATGCCTTCCAGCTCGCAGGACGTCGCCAGTGGCTCGCAGAGTGCGGGAGAACAGTCTCCTTTCTCTCATACTCCCAGCCCCTCCTCCAGAGTCTGGGTGCACGACGAGAGTGAATCTCTCGCCTCCTGCTCTCTCGTGGGACCCCAGCACTCCCTGGTTGAGCCACTTGTGAGGGCTCTGCCTGCCTGGTTAGCGCGGGCCAGCCCATCGCAATGGCTCATTCGCATGATCAGACTTGGCTATGCGAAGTTCACAGGCATGTATTTCACCAGGGTCAGCCCTGTTTCCACCCCTGTCTTATGAGAGGAGATTGCTGTCCTCCTGGCAAAGGATGCAATTAAGCCAGTCCCTCCAGCCAAGATGGAGAGCAAGTTTTACAGCCCGTACTTCATCGTACCCAAAAAGGGCGGTGAGCTACGGCCAATCCTAGATCTGCGCATTTTGAACCGCTGGCTTCACAGGATGCTGTTCAGAATGCTTATGCAGAAGCGCATCCTCCGGTGCGTTCGTCCACAAGATTAGTCTACAGCAGTAGACCTGAAGGTCGCGTACTTTCATGTCTCCATACTTCCACGACACTGTCAGTTATTTGCGGTTTGCGTTCGAAGGTCAAGCCTGGCAGTACAAGTCCTCCCCTTCAGGCTCTCTCTGTCCCCGTGGGTTTTCACCAAGTTAGTGGAGGGTGCCCTAGCGTCCCTTCAGCTCACGGGCATCCGCATACTCAATTATCTCGACGACTGTCTGATTTCAGTGCACTCGCGGGATCAATTAATTACGCACAGAGACAGGGTGCTTCGGCACCTTGACCTATTGGGGCTTCAGGTCAACCGAGAAAAGAGCAAGCTCGCCCCTGTGCAAAGCATCTCTTTTCTCGAGTTGGAGCTGAACTCAATCACCATGACGTCGCGCTTCCACTGAGAGCGCGCTGAGCTGATGCTGACCTGTCTAAGAGAGTTCAAGAGGAAAACTGTGGTCCCACTGATATTATTTCAGAGGCTCCTGGAGCATATGGCATCTGCAGCCGCTGTCTCGCTGCTCGGGTGCTCCATATGAGACCGCTTCAGCATTGGCTTCATGATCGGGTCCCAAGACGCGCATGGCACGCGGGCGCGCACCGGGTGACTGTCTCTCCGCTGTGTCACCGTGCCCTAAGCCTCTGGATGGACCCTGCATTTCTACAGGCCTGCGTGCCTCTAAACAAATGTCCAAGCATGTCGTCGTTTCAACAGATGCTTCCAGTTTGTGCTGGGGGCCATGTGTTGTGGGCATGCAGCTGCGGGTCCATGGAAGGAACCTGGTTGCATTGGCATTTTAACTGCCTGGAGCTATTGGTAGTGTATCTTGTGCTGCGCCGTTTTTTAACCAGTGCAAGAAGGGAAACACGTGCTGGTCAGGACAGACAGAACGGCGATGATGGCGTGTATTAACCGCACGGGGGTATTCCCTTTCGCCGCATGTCTAAGGAGTCATATGCGGTGGAATTGCTGCATCCCATTCTCCCCGCCGAGCTCAATCATGCAGCCGATGTGCTCTCACAGCAGTTTCACCTGGGAAAATGGAGACTCCACCCCCGGCCGTCCAGCTGTTATGGGTGAGCTCTATTGCACTGGCTACACAGCCTCCACCCTGAAGTGGAGTCTATTCGCTGTGTGGTATATTTCAATTCGAGAAGGACCCCGAACATACTAGATCACTGTGATGCTATCTGTTGACATTAAAATCATCCGCGCTCTGAGGATGCGGCGATGGCGGTGTGCTGGGAAAGCATCGCCTCATCATCCAGTTCCAAGAGGCGTGAGATGTGGATAATTAATTCTATCCTATTCCCCTCTCATACCCATTTGGAGATCTCTCTTAGGAGAGGTCTGTTCAATCCACTTGACTTGGTATCTTTAAGATTTCTGTCCAGGTAGACAGCTCTGCTCTTTGCGTTGGCATCGGTCAAATGGGCAGGTATCTGGAGGCATTTTCGGTCAGCAAAATGTGTCAGCGTTTTGGGCCACTCTTACGTTTTTCCTGAGACCCTGGCCCACCTAGGTGCCCTAGGTTTCTACAGCGTTCGTTTTAAACTACGTAGTGAACCTGCAAGCGCTGCCCACGAAGGAGGCAGACCCAGCCCCTTATTGCTGTGTCCTGTTCATGTTTTGCGTATGTATACGGACCGTACTCAGTAGATCCTCTGAGCAGCTCTTTATCTGTTACGGTGATCGGCAGAAGGGAAGTGCCGTATCTAAACAGAGGTTGGCCCACTGAACAGTGGATGCCATCTCCCTCACTATCAGAACCAGGGCGCACCGTGTCCCCCAGAAGTAAAGCACACTCCACACAGAGCGCGAATCCTCTTGGGCGTTAGCACGCGGCGCCTCTCTAACAGACATTGCTAGTTGAGTTCCCCACTTAGCGAACCCTGCAGAGTTCCTCCAAGGCCCCCAGCATCTGGCTTAGTGGAGGAGTCAGGTGCTTGGCCCGTTATGTTGTTGGCATGCCGTTGGTATAGGTGCCTGCTATGAGCGATCTCCACTGGCGATCCCATATGCTCACTCAGCCATGATGTAGGCGTGTCTTCCCTCCCCGCTAACCATCTTCTCATATGAGTACTTCCCCTTCTCATTCAGGCAGCAGGTGGCCTTCACAGTATCCTCCCTATCAGGACTGCACGCTTTCTCAATGTACTGTCATATTTAAAAATACCTAGAAATAACTAGGTGTATTTTTACTATTCCCCGAAAAATAGATCTAAACCAGGAACAGGTAAGTAAGGTAAGTAAGGGCCAGGGGACACGTTGGAAGACTGCACCTCTGGTGATGCAGGTGCACTCACACTGTAGCTTGGCATAACCTCTCCACAGAGACATTGTAAGGTTCATTTGTTGTGGCGTTTTCAATAAATTTCCGCATAGTGGAAGTTTCCACATAGCATTGAAGTTACCCTCCCGATGGGGAATGCAACGGTTACTAAAGTAACTTTTGTTCCCCGAGGGGGGGGCAGAAATGCTATGTTCCTTCGCCAAATTGATTGCCCCTTAGCTGTTAGACGTGAAGGCTCTTTCAGCTAGAAAAGGATGTCTGGCATGGCACGAGCTGCGTCTTTATACAAGATTAATTGCAAATGACGCCAGCTGTGCACGCTGACGCCTCCAACTCATTGGCATTTCTTTGGCCTGTTTTTATACTCTTTCAGATGATAGGATCCTGACTAAATCCTCATAGTAGAAGTTTCCACATAGCATTTCCGTTCCCCCTTCAAGGGAATGAGGATTACTTTAGTAACCATTGCGATAAAAAAAAAATAAAAATAAATAAATAAATATATATATATATATACACACACAAGGCAGTGCAGGATTATTAGGCAAATGAGTATTTTGACATCATCCTCTTTTTGCATGTTGTCTTACTCCAAGCTGTATAGGCTCGAAAGCCTACTACCAATTAAGCATATTAGGTGATGTGCATCTCTGTAATTAGAAGGGTTGTGGTCTAATGACATCAACACCCTATATCAGGTGTGCATAATTATTAGGCAACTTCCTTTCCTTTGGAAAAATGGGTCAAAAGAAGGACTTGACAGGCTCTGAAAAGTCAAAAATAGTGAGATATCTTGCAGAGGGATGTAGCACTCTTAAAATTACCAAGCTTCTGAAGCGTGATCATAGAACAATCAAGCGTTTCATTCAAAATAGTCAACAGGGTCGTAAGCGTGTGGAAAAATCAAACCAAAAACCAAGGCGCAAAATAACTGCCCATGAACTGAGAAAAGTCAAGCGTGCAGCTGCCAAGATGCCACTTGCCACCAGTTTTGCCATATTTCAGAGCTGCAACATCACTGGAGTGCCCAAAAGCACAAGGTGTGCAATACTCAGAGACATGGCCAAGGTAAGAAAGGCTGAAAAACGACCACCACTGAACAAGACACACAAGCTGAAACCTCAAGACTGGGCCAAGAAATATCTCAAGACTGATTTTTCTAAGGTTTTATGGACTGATGAAATGAGAGTGAGTCTTGATGGGCCCGTGGCTGGATCGGTAAAGGGCAGAGAGCTCCAGTCCGACTGAGACGCCAGCAAGGTGGAGGTGGAGTACTGGTTTGGGCTGGTATCATCAAAGATGAGCTTGTGGGGCCTTTTCGGGTTGAGGATGGAGTCAAGCTCAACTCCCAGTCCTACTGCCAGTTTCTGGAAGACACCTTCAAGCAGTGGTACAGGAAGAAGTCTGCATCCTTCAAGAAAAACATGATTTTCATGCAGGACAATGCTCCATCACACGCGTCCAAGTACTCCACAACGTGGCTGGCAAGAAAGGGTCTAAAAGAAGAAAAACTAATGACATGGCCTCCTTGTTCACCTGAACTAAACCCCATAGAGAACCTGTGGTCCATCATCAAATGTGAGATTTACAAGCAGGGAAAACAGTACACCTCTCTGAACAGTGTCTGGGAGGCTGTGGTTGCTGCTGCATGCAATGTTGATGGATTCTGTCAGTGTTTTGATCTGTTCACCATGGATGGCAGGCTTTTGAGTGTCCTTGCAAAGAAAGGTGGCTATCTTGGTCACTGATTTGTTTTTGTTTTGTTTTTGAATGTCAGAAATGTATATTTGTGAATGTTGAGATGTTATATTGGTTTCACTGGTGAAAATAAATAATTGAAATGGGTATATATTTGTTTTTTGTTAAGTTGCCTAATAATTAGTAATAATCACCTGCACACACAGATTTCCTCCTAAAATAGCTAATATATAATAACAATAACTATAGTAATAACTAAAAACAAACTAAAAACTACTTCCAAAAATATTCAGCTTTGATATTAGTGAGTTTTTTAGGTTCATTGAGAACATGGTTGTTGTTCAATAATAAAATTAATCCTCAAAAATACAACTTGCCTAATAAATCTGCACTCCCTGTATATTTATATATAAATATATATAATCTATATATATAATCTATATATATATAAATATATATAATCAAGATACTTGTCTGGTAAGAAAAGTAAAAGTAAAAGAATATATTTATACTGCACTTTGATCTTGGAAACTTGGCAGATGTTTTACAATCACAAACAAAATTATACATTACACATTGCATGAAAGGTAATATCCAAAAACAGTATATAGGGACAATACATCCATCATATTGTCTGTTTTGGAATTTTTGTGGTCAGTAGTAGTACTACTGCATATTCACATTTTGTGCAAATTGTTTTATTTAAATATTAAAAGTTGTGTAATTATAATAAATGCTTTAGGAAGAAAAAAAGTGTGATCTAATGATTTTTTTTAGGGTGTCATTAAATGTGAATATATATCTGTAGTTTAAGTTCTAATGGAAATATTGCTCACAGAAATCTCTTTAATCATCTGGGATACTCCTGGGAATTCAGTATATTACACAATCTTTCTTAAGATAAGATCTGTAATGCTCAGTGAATTGTAAATGCAGCTCTAATTTAAATGGCTATGCTTATAAAACTATTCAAATTCTTGAGTTGTGTATAAATAAATGTCAGGAAACTAAATGTTTAGTTTTATATAATTAATAATAATTGTGCAGCTATATAAAAAAATATAAAATAAA
The DNA here is from genome assembly GCA_903798195.1 of Danio kyathit. Classification (NCBI taxonomy): domain Eukaryota; kingdom Metazoa; phylum Chordata; class Actinopteri; order Cypriniformes; family Danionidae; genus Danio; species Danio kyathit. The sequence continues at coordinate 39,810,720 of LR812539.1, forward strand.
ATTATAATAAATGTCACATAAATGTTACCTTTTATATAACCATTTACACATATTTTACACATTATAAACGTGTTAAATGTAATCCAACTAATAATAATAATAATCAGATAAATGATAAATCTTTGTTATCTTAAAGGGATGGTCCACTACAGTATCATATTTTAAACATTAGTTGATGTGTAATGTAGCTGTGAACATAAACAACACTTCTGAATGGCATACGCTCAAAGTTCAATTCAAAGGGAGGCATTGGCTTTTACAGAGTTAGCTCAGCAAAGCCTACAGCGAACAAAGTTTGGGGCTTTCAAAAAAATACATCCAGGTTAATGAGATCATAAATGCTTTAGGTTGCATGCATTCACCACGCGCGCACACACCCCGCGCGGTAAAAGGGCATGGCCAGAGAAAGCTTATAGCAGAGAAAGTTAAAATGCCATCCAAACGCTGCTATTTCTACAGAGCTTGTTCTGTTTCTGTATTTGGGCTTCTAAAGGACATGACACAAAGAGAGAAATGCTTACAGTTTAATTTTAATTATGTTCCAGAGAATTATAAAAAGATATAGCTAGCATTTGACAAAGGACAGCTTCCAGAATCTCTCACAGTTCAGTGCTGAATTCGGCTAAAAACTCCTCAAAAAAGAAGCAGCGCCAACCATAATAGACGAAGCTGTGAATTGTGAGCCACTACCTTTAAATATTTTTATTTGTTAAAGTTGATCTATTACATGCACAGTTTCTAGCATTAACTGTATGTTGTAGCAAGGTTGTAAACAAGAATGCAAACAAAGGGGAAATGCTGTTTGGCACCGTTAACAATTTAGCTACAAATTCATATTTATCAGTCAAACCGCTGTAAACACTCACAATCTTCAGCAAAGCTTCTCTCTATGCATCCACTTTCCCTGCGGTCTACATCTTAAATAGCGAACTCAAAAAAAATTGTGAACGTTTCATATTACTTACACATGCTTATTCCGAACATACGTGAAAGACACTTGTCAGGTTTTATTTTAGAGAGCAGGCGTGAGGTTCAGCTGTGTCCTTTTCATTTTCTGTCTGATTCAGGCTCAAACTGATACGGCTAACAGCTAAACTGATAGACAGTATTTACACAACAGTGAAGCGCATGCTAGTAGAGGCGTGACAGTGGCTGTTTCTCAATTCCAAGAAAGCAGAGAACGGACTTGCTTTCTTGTGAAGACCGGTCTTGCCAAGTTACCTCAGAAGAAAGAACTCCGGAGACTGCGAGAACAGAGAACATGTCCTCTGAGAAATGAGATGCTGCGTTCTTCCCTGGTTCTTCCTGATGGTCACATGACCTTGAAGTGTTTTTAATGGAAAGTTATTTAAACATTACAGCATTCATACGATGATTTATTGTTTTTTCCCTTTTCATTATATATACTATGCATAAAGACATTATAAATATGTCGCACCACACAAATAAAACAGATTTTAATTTGAATTTCAGCAAATAAACACCCTTAATGTGTTTATGCCTTTACTTAGGGTGCTTTCACACCTAGACTTTTGTTCCGGAACCTGGCACATTTGCCCAGTTAGCGCAGTTCGTTTGGCATATGTGAACAGGGCAATCGTGCTCGGATCCGCGCCAATACAATCGCTCCGTGACCGCCTGAATGAGGTGGTTTCGGCTTGATTGAAACAAACTCTGAAGCAGATCGCTTATAGTGAGAAAGTAATACAATCCGAGCCCGGCTATATCACAGTGTTTTATGGATATGTAATAGGCATACGGCTAAATGAAGAAAGAATTATGAGTAGGGCGGGAGGTCATTCCAGACATCCCAAGTCTCCCGGAAATCGAGCATCTCCCTCCCGGTCCTCAAATACGTTGCACACCCTTCTCATCCCCCGCTCCCCACCGCATCCCTCCTCGCTCTTCAGACATGTCGCACCCTGTCAAACACCACCAAACCATTCACAGGTGTGAAAGCACCCTTAGATGTTCATGTTAATGTTAATGTTTACTTTCACCGTCTCATTTAGGGAAACCCCTGAGATAAATAAGTTATACCTCCGAACTTTAATAATAAAGTTTTGCGCTCGAGTCTGCATCGATGCATCCTCGATATCAAGAACACATCCGAGAACTTTTACGCGTGCTCCATTCTTGCAGTCTTGAGTTTTGGAATTGAACTTTGGCAGTTGATGATGACGTTACACAAGGACGCAAGATTGAGCATATTGAGAAACAGCCTGGGCATGAAACTTCTTGGTGTCGTGGAGCCAATCCACAAATCATAGCACATTATGTTTGCTGACCAATCAGAGCCTCTTAAGGGCAAGCCTTTCAGAGGAACTAGGAAATATGACAGTTGATTTCATGTTAGCTGAGTAGCAGTATATAATCAAAGTAAGGTATATATAAAAAAAAAACATTCATTGCTTTGCATCTTATAAACACAACCAAGCCTTAAAAATACACTCTGGACCACCCCTTTAAAGATCTCTTTTTCTTGATGAATAGTAACTTATCTAATATCTTAGCATACACCATGCTTCTGTTAAGATACCCAAAAAAATACTCTCTGAAATATTGTCCCAAATCTAGTGAGATCTAAAAACGCTGTCTAAACAGTCAGCTAACTACTGACGCAAGGAATCACGCATTCAGCAGTTAAAAAAATATGTTTTTTCTAAAATAACTAGCAAAATATCAAAGGAGGCCGAGCTATTTTTGGCTTGCCATATGTAGCTCCATCAAAGCCTTTGATGCCAGATCACATGCAGCACGCTTGATTTATTAAAGAGACAGGGAGATGATGCAGCAGTCACGAACACAAGGACCATGAATGTATCATGCGTCCGAGAGCAAAAAACAGTCTTTAGTAAACCTCCGCTCTTGTTAAACGCATTATGCATGCAGAGGGCGAATGATAAAGGTCATCTTCTCAAAGTATCTCCCAGCAGGTCTCTCTCTCTCTCTCTCTCTCTCCTGCACGTGATAAACAGGTACACGTGCACAGTTACTCATAAACCAGACTTTCCAGTTCAGGGTACAGCGAAATGCTTTGTTGGATTTATTAAGACATCAGAGAATGGAGGCTATTCAGCAAATTGAAAAGACTACAGAGATAAACAAAAATAATAGCCATGTGAAATCTTAGTTGTTTACTATTCCTCTATATATTTTAGAATATTTACAGAACTATTTTCAGTTTAGTAGGTATATAATTTTAAATTTAAAAAACATTAATTTATTTAAGTTTTCCTCTCTGGCTGTTAAATAAAACTGCATTGGGTTTCATTCACTGCATGAGTGCATACAGAATTGTGCGTGAAATCTGTTTATGAATGTTTTCATGCACAAATTATGATTTACCAAAGTGTTGCTTTGTGATACACTAAGATATGTTATAATTTTAAGTAATGAACATGCAAACTGTTGAAAACACAATTACACAAGAAATCACACACTTGGTTTTATATATAGTTCTTATATATTTAATATATTATATATTAAATACAGTTTTTCTCAGTCGCTTTGGTGCATTTCTCACAACACTATTTACATTTGCACAACAGTTAATGCATTTCTCAAAACAATTAGTACAAACTGCAAAACCTAGTGGATAACCTGCAAAAGCGTGTCACTTGCTAAACATGGATAGCTCATTCCTTAAAAGCAAGTATTCATGTCAATGAAAGTGTCAGTGTCATCAAGATGAAAAGTCCTGCTACCATTGTTTATGAACAAGACAGTCAAATGACTTTGTCATATTTTTATTATGACAGTTTACTCTGTAAATTTTTTCCAATGCAAAAAAAGTCAGATTTTGGTGCCACTTCCTGAAAATGCTCAAGACAGCACTATATACTATTTGCACAACCATTTGAAAACTACAGTAAAGTTAGACATCACTGCATTTTAGTGAGGTATCTGAGTACAAGACACTGAATATGTATGTTTCACATTTTTACTGCATTTGCTCTTTACAATTCTAATTTATTCACAACATTGTGCAAAAGAATAAATACACCTTTATTTACAACAAACATAAACTTCCTTTGGGTAGAGCTGTGCACAACTGTAAACAATATTACAGTACATGTTGGAACTGAACCTACAACATACACAGGGCTGTAAATCACTCATCAAATTGTTCAGTTTAGGAGACATTTTCAAGAAAAAAAAAGATTTAAATTTTTAAAATAAAATTAGCTTGACAGATTTTGAACACTAGTTTAACATTTTTGTATGTAATGACTCAAGTTATAAAATGAGGACTATTAGTTTTATATGGAATGACTATTCAGCATCCACAAGTTTAGTTAATTTTGACTGACATGACATAAGCAAATGATAATGTTAGAAACAGCAGAGAGTTGTATGAAAGCAATTGATGCAGGACAACAGGACAAAGCCATTTGACTATCTTGTTCATAAACAATGGTGGCAGGACTGCATTTTGATGACACTGACACTTTCATTGACATGAATACTTGTTTTTGAGGAATGAGCTCTCCATTTTGAGCAAGTGACACGCTTTTGCAGGTTATCCACTAGGTTTTGCAGTTTGTACTAATTGTTTTGAGAAATGCATTAACTGTTGTGCAAATGTAAATAGTGTTGTGAGAAATGCACCAAAGCGACTGAGAAAAACTATTAATATACTGTGGACGGACGGACGGACGGACGGACGGACGGACGGACAGACAGACAGACAGACAGACAGACAGACAGACAGATATATAGATAGATAGATAGATAGATAGATAGATAGATAGATAGATAGATAGATAGATAGATAGATAGATAGATAGATAGATAGATAGATAGATAGATAGATAGATAGATAGATAGATAGATAGATAGATAGATAGATAGATAAGACAATGAAAGTATTTTTTGACCTTGCATGCATATCAGCATGTTGTTGGAGACCCTTAAAACCAAAATATGACCCTTTTAAATGTATAATAGGGGCTCTTTAAGGTGTCTATTATTATTGAGCTTAATAAATAATTGAGTAAAAATGTAAAAACTGCTTTTATTATTCTTGCTATTTTAAACATCACTTCACAAAATTCACAGGAGTTTTGCTTTCAGCTGTATATAAATATTATTTTACTAAAAGCTGTTAAGGAATGCAATGCAAGCTGTTTTTAATGCAATGACCTACAACATGGCCACTCATTTAGTAAACCTCTAAATCAATAATATTAGGACAAGCTTATTGTTGTTATATTGTTACAGACTCTTTTGGTTTTCCTTTTTGCATATAGACTCTCGTTCTTTGGTTTTTTTTCTGTTGGTGATTTACTGTTGGTCCGTGTATTATATTTTTCACTGATTGTGATTACTAATTCTCAGCGTCATTCTACTCTCAGTAGTGTCCAAACTCTGTCCTAGAGAGCCAGTGTCCTGCAGAGTTTAGCTCCAACTTGCATCAACACACCTACAGTATCTGAAAGTTCATAGAATGCCTAAAAGACCCTGATTAGCTGGTTTGTGTGTGTTTAATTAGTTTAAGAGCTCATATTGGCAGCACAGTGATTCTCCAAGAGCAGAATTGATCGAATCGAGAGATCGAATTTATAAGGCTAACACAATTTGTACATCATCAAAGTCCAATAAATCAACGTCTTTCCTAACACCAAATGCTCTACTGAAAAAGAGCTTGATACCTCGGGTGGCATTTAAAATCCTCACTGAGCTGCACCTGTGACACTGTTCGGTTGCCAGGTGCACTCATTGTTCTGGGGGCTGTCATAATGAAAAGGTTTATTGATGTATGGTAAATATACACAATTTAGTCTTGCTCTTTCAAAACAGCTTTAAGCACTACTGGTTATCTGATGAAACATAATGGCCAATGCAGTTTTATAATCACACATGAATCACTGCAACGATTATTTTGTAAGTTCGCCATTAATAAATTAAAACTACAAACTCGCAGGAGGTTTGATTATTGTACTCGATTTGATAGGGCATTATTTATCTAACTCTATTTAAAAATTCTGTTTTAGTTTCTTTTTTAGGAAAGAACGTGATTGTTACGTGATTTGTTTTGAGAAACTACCCAGCAGGCACAGGACGTCAACATGACGTCAGATTGACATTGTACCCCAATGTCGTGGGACGTTGCATTTTGTTTGGAAATCGGGTTGATGTCAGAACCCAACGTCAGGTCAACATCAATGTCCAATTTCGGACAGACATTACATTTTGATTACTTTCCAACGCAACTTAAAAAACAACAAAATATCAACGTCTAATGGTGTCACAGCTTGACATTGTGTGGACGTTACCAATATGACGTCTGTCAGACGTTGGATTTTGGTTGCCAAACCTGATAAATAAATGTCATTATTTGATGTCAATATGATGTTGGTTTAAGATGTTGGCTAGACATTGGATTTTGGTCACTTTCCAACACAACCTAAAATCAACCAAATATCAATGTCAATAAACATCATTATTGGACATCAAATTAACAATGTCCTTAGATGCTGGCGAGCTAAATTCAACCTAATATTAACGCCTTGTGACGTTGTGTGTCTTCCAGGTAATGTAAGTTTGTGAACCTTGGTGTCCAAAGCAAAACATAAGCAGATTTTGGAGCAACCAATTAATCATCAATAGGAATTGCAGACTGTTTTCAAACAAGTTTCCCACATGCCCTATGTTTACCATTGGTCCGCTACTTTGCTTAATTGTGCGTGGCGAATGTGACGTCATTGCTGTGTTTGCAGAGGTTCGCTTTGGGTGCGCGCGACATGATTTTGGCTGGCGGAGCGCATGATTTTTTTTTTAGAGTCAAGCGAATAGTTCGGGTGGCGCCGAGTTGATTTGAGTTGAATATGAATCACTTTGAAGAAATTTTGTCTGAAAAAGAATGACTGTACAGACATCTTTATGATCCGTGATCATAGAGATAACCTGATGATCAATAATTCTTGGCTAGAAATTGCAACAGTCATGGGAAAGGAGGAAAGTTTTTGATAAAAGGTTTTGAAAAACCTGAGGGATAAGTTTGTTAAAGCCAAAAGAGGACATGGCAAAAGTGGAGACCCAGGTACACAATTACAGAAATATGTTTTTACACCAGTCATAGGTTTTACACTGATGTATATTTATATTACAATTTTGAATTTCAAACAATTTAACAGTTAGAAAACTACAATTAAGGAACAAATCATTTCTTTGATAACTGGAAACGAATATACAGTATATGTTTACAATATACTGATGCCCTGTTTTTCTAGGCTTTATTGTTGATTATGATCAGGAATGTTGGATTATTATTGCCTTTTTAGCATAAGAAGAGGACAGAAACTAGCCAGATAGTAATGTGTGAATTGTGGAGCGGGCTAAAAAAACATCTGTATTTTTAAGTAAGTGTACATTTTGTTTTGCTTTTATTCTTGCCATAATAAAAAAATATATTTGTAGAGCAACCCCTGTTCTGTTGTCATTAATATTTTAATAAACTTTAATAGGTCAAACTGTTCGAGATATGAACAAAAGCAAGCGATGCATCAAACTTTGATTAAAAAAAATCTTGAATGGTTATAAAAATAATCTTTATAAACAATTAATAATTTATAAAAATTATTAAAATAATTAGTTTAAAAATATTGAATAATATTAATGATATGACGTCCAGAAACGTTCTACTTCTCTGTTTATCCATCTGACTTTATGGTGACTTTCTTTTGACCGCCCCCTGTCGTTTTAAAGAATATCAAAACGGCGAACGCGGCAAGTATAAAAGCCTCATCCATTTCGTGGGATGCGAAAGTATAAATCCAGCTTTAACAGATAGCCCATCCCCCAAACTCACCTCATTGGTTGAGCCAATGCTGCTGTATCTGGCTGTTTAAATGCATTTGCACAAATAATGACAGATTGTTAACACTGTTTACTGGAAACATCTTATAAAATATGTATTATTATCAGTGCATAGAGTATATTTATATTAAAAGATGCTAAATGTTTCAGCTTTAGATTTTTGAGACCAATAAGCCTCCATGACTCAGTTCTGGGCTGGAAATGAAAGCAGCATGTGAATCTGTCTATTGCTGAGAGTCGCTGTCAAGATGGCGAGATGAGAATGAGAATATATCAGCTTGGTGTGACTGCGGTTCATTGAGGCCAACACAGTTCAGCTGGTGACATGATTCGCACACACGTTGCCATGGTATTTCAGTCTTTCAGCACTCGCTGCTATTACAGTCTGTATCATAAAGCTCCATATTTCTTCTGTATTCCCTCTAGTTAATAATTTTGTCCTTCTTTCGGTTGACTCAGGTTGACCTACTTAGCACAGAAGACTCTGTCCTCTTGTCTTTCAGACTCGTCATTGGATTAATCTTTTCCCAATTCTCCTTCCCCTCAACAATGTTGTTGTTGTCTTTCATTCCATATCCCCCAAAGTAGCATTTGGCAGTACTCACAAAAAATTAACATTTGCATATGGATACAGATTGTTTTAAGCAATGAACATTACAAGTTCATTTTGATGCCAACATGATATATAATGCTGAGTTTTATTTTTATTTTTGAGGTTGCATTAATTCCAGAGGATGAAGTATACTGTATTCAGATCTATGAAGTATATTTGATTAGTTTTTTTTGTTTATGTTTTTTGGAATGGCAACCCATCTTTGTTAAAGGGCACCTATGGTGAAAAATCTACTTTTCAAGCTGTTTGGACAGACATATGTGTAGGTATAGTGTATAGACAGTAATTTTGAGGTGATATAAACACACCCAGTTTTTTATTTTCAATTTAACAACATAAAAACGGTGGACCAATTGGAGCGATTTTGAGACCGACCGCAACTTGATGTAGGAGTGCGGTCCCCCCGCCCACCGAATTGATTGACAGCTGCGTATTAACATGTCTCAGTAGAAACATGTATAATCATATCAACAAGACAGGACGTGCGCAAAGCAACCGGCAATAAAAGTCTGTTCAGTTTGTTAGGATCATCAATCATCATCAAATGTGATCAACAGTGAGTTTTACAAGTTTAAAATGTTTTAAAACAGTGCATGTTTGTAATGAATTACAGAGATTTACTTCAGATTTACTTCATCACCACAGCCGCCTGTCAGAACAATTATAAAAGACGCTTCAATCCTGGTTTGTGGACATTAAATCAGGTTTATTTTGTACATTAACATATCAGATATCCATACAGCAGTGGATATTAACCTGTATCCTGTCACATTTGCGTGCAAAAAGAGTGCAAAGCTAAACGCGCGCGCTGTCTGTGTGTGTGCGTGAATTTTGTAACGACATTGTGTGTGACTCATCGTTGCAACTCCACAACAAATGCATCAAATACTCATTGGTAAAGTTCTTACTGTAGTATTTCTCACAAACGTTCCGTGAGATCTGCTTCCTTCATGTCTGTCTGTTGTCTGAATCAGCCGAGGGAGGAGATTAAGGCCGTACTCACACTATGTATAGTTGCCTTGAACCGGGCCAAAGCACGCTTGTCCCCCCTCCCGTCTCCCCCGACGGCGCGCACTCACATTACATTCGGGCCTGGGCATGCTTACGCCATTGATGATGCGCTGTTCAGTAATCGCTTTCGCTCAGCACAGTGGAGATTTCTTTAGTTATATCGTTTACGTCGTTTGATATGCGGTGACACGCAGTCTAATATTTCGCCGAACAGATCAGCCACTTTTGACGCTCATAAACAATCATAAGTTCCACTTGCTGCAGGAATTAGGAGGTTTGCTGAAGGTGCAGCTGTCGTGCAGTGAGGGGTTTGCGTCTTTAGTAAACTACGACAGTTTGCGTTCATTGAACAGTGCGAATGACATGTTTCGGGCTCAGGCACAGGTTTCATTTTCGGGCTCGGGCACGTTTTGCACTCACAGACAAGCGTACAGCACCAAAGCCCAAGTGAACCGCGCTCTGGCACACCTCTTCCAACAGTGCCTGAGCCCGATTCAGAGCACTCGCACTACTCAAACGATCCGGGAAACGGGCCTGGGCACGTTTCGGATAGGATAGTGTGAGTACGCCCTAAGGCACACTGACAAGCACGTGGAAACGGTGGGCATGAAGGACTAGCCTTAAAGGCACAGTTCACAAAAACCGCTACCTGCTGCTCAGAGCTATAAAATAGAAACTTCTGAAAGATATAATAAATAATCTGATGGGTGTTTTGAGCTGAAACTTTACAGACACATTCTGGAGACACAAAATACTTAACTTAAGTCTGAAAAAAAGGGGTAACCTATGTGCCCTTTAATGTTAACAGAGATGCCCAAACCAGGGCCCGTTACATGGTAACCCGCCACCCCATCTGAGAAGAGAGGGAGAATGATAGGCAAGGTTGGGGCAAATATCTTCAACAGAGATCGTCAATTGTAATTTCAACATAACCTTTTGTTTATTTGTTTAAATGTTGAGCTACAAAAAAAACCTGAAATTGAATGTTTCAATTTAAAGTTCATGGACAAACTTTATGGTGGCTTGAAAAAGCCTCGTCTGAAAGTTTGAAGTTGTTTTAAAGTTTAAATAACTACATATAGGTCAGCATGTATCTAGTATGGATTGGCATGTTTCTTGCTGGGCTGTTGATAAGGGGTTCTGAGTGGTTGCTAAGGTGTTGCTAAGTGGTGGCTAGGGTGTTCTGAATGGTTGTTAGGGTGTTCTGAGTGGTTTCTAAGGTGTTGCTAGGCGGTTGCTAGGGTGTTCTGATTGGTTGCTAGGTGGTTGCTAAGGTGTTGCTAGACAGTTGTTAAGGTGTTCTAGGTCATTGCTAAGGTGTTGCTAGGTGGTAGCTAGGGTGTATTGAGGTGTTGCTGAGCGGTTGCTAAGGTGTTGCTAAGGCATTGCTAGGTGGTTGCTAGGGTGTTCTGAGTGGTTGCTAAGGTGTTGCTAGGTCATTGATAAGTTGTTGCTAAGGTGTTCTAGGTCGCTGCTAAGGTGTTGCTAGGTGGTTGCTAGGGTGTTCTGAGTGTTTGTTAGGTGGTTGCTAAGGTATTGCTAGGTGGTTGCTAAGGTGTGCTAGGCAGTTGGTTTTGTGTTCTGAGTAGTTACTAGGCAGTTGCTAACATAAATTAGCAAGGTTCTAGTATAAATTAGCATGTTGCTTGCTTGTTTCTAGCATAAATTAGCATGTTTTTAGCATGGTTCTAGTATGAATTAGCATGTTGCTAGCATGTTTTTCGATTGGTATGTTTCTAGTATGGATTGGTTTGTCGTTAGTATGTTTCATGGATTAGTGCATTGTATGGATTGGTATGTTGTTGTTAGTTTGTTCAATGTAAAGTCAATGAAAGATTTTTTATAATGGAAGTCTATGGGACAGTTGCTAGGGTGCCGTAAGTGGTTGCTAGGCTGTGGCTAGTAAGTTGAAAAGTCATCAGTGTTTGGCAGATTGGTCTGGCGCAAAGTTATGAGGTTACATAGTTTGGTTCAATGTTAAGTCAATGGGACTTTTCTCAATTTTCTGGGTCAGTTTTGGGAAAACCATAAGTCAGATCAGTTAGAAAATATATAGCAGCTTAATTCAGTATAGTTTGTAGGTTTGGAGTTAGTTTGGTGGTTGTAGTATGAACGGTCTAGGAGGAGATGCATTCTTAAAATAGTCTAAGAAGAAGAAGACAGAAGAATAAGAAGTTTTAGTATAACAGTATGTTGGCTTTCTCAAGCCATCATAAACACTGTTACTTGACGGATTATGTTTTTATTCTAAGAAGTTCATTGTAAAATGTAAAAATATATATATATAATTATTAATATAATTATAAAAAAAAAATTATATTAATAAATTAGGAATTTACCATGGCAACTTTAATGTAATACAGTTTGGTTTATTTACCTTTGACCCAGCACCACTAATCAAGTTTGGTTTTTGGCCCCTCATAAGAAATATTTGGGCACCCCTGGTATAAAGTATATCTGGGATGACAAGATGGTGAATAAATTGTGGGATTAGTGCTAAAATTAACGAAGATTTACTGAAATAAAACACATCAGTCTTGATTCATTAAAATTAAATTAACATTTTTTAATAAATAATTAAATAAATAAAAATCACACCTTCATAGAGATCTATGAACAAATGTTGTGTGGTTAAATGAACGATTTTCAGTAAATTAGGTATCAGCACACTAGTCCATCCATGATTCAGTTAATATAGTTAATATTATTATAGTTAGTATATTATTTAAAAACTTAGAATCATAAAAACAACTTCTTTAAACAATTATTTTGTATTAAATTAAATTAAATTAAATTATAAATTTTCAAATAGGTGGAAAGCAACAATATTACAATTTCATTTAGTTGTACTTGATCTATTAAAGCTAAAATGAATTATTAAATAAATAAATAAATAAATAAATAAATAGAGATAATTACAATATAAAAATTACGAAACCCCATACCAATCGTTAACTGAAACATAAATAAGAGTGGAAATCTAAAATAAATAAATAAACAAGTACGAAAACAGTCACTCAGTTATATACCACTCCTTTAAGTGAAGTGAATGTGATCAGAGCAGACTCAAAAGCTTTTCATGTTTCCTCTGACCAGAAGTGAGACAAATGGAGGTGGATTTTACAGAAATGAACAGGGCTGCTTTGTAAATGTGTGGTTTCCACGCTGCTCCACCTTCAAAACAACAACCTCCTCCCTCTCAACACATCCCTCCTTTCACTCCCACTCTCGTTCCCTCACTAATCAGACAAACACTTGATAAACAGAGTGAACTTGATGTTTGTGGCTTCAACAGCACAGTCTCTAATGAAGTCTACATTGACGACATCATTCTAAAAACAGCACCATATCATCCAACAAACGTGGAATACACAGAGCAACAGCCTTCAATAACAGGTAAAGGACTTGCACAACACAAATAAGTTTGTTTGTTATTTGTATCAAGTCTGTTCTTAGGCAGATATTGACTAAACCCGACTTGAGTTCCTATAACTGTACAGTAGTATACAAGGATTTTCTAGTTGATACACTCTTTTGTACAGTCGATACAAACATTTGAGGCACCGTATGCGGGCAATCCACCCTTTACACTGTTGTTTGTTATGCTGAGCTCATGTTTACTACCCGTCTGCTGTATGACAGCAACGTGAGCATGACGAAAGGTCATCTAGGACTCAATATACCTGCAGAAAGAACTATTTATAGCTGTACAAACACACTTCACTTAAGATAAGAGCACCATTCAGCAAGCAAGGTCAAAAAATAGACATTTCTCCAAGTTTATAATTGATTATTTCCTTTTTGTAACAAAAACAAGGAGGGCAAAGCGGTATATCAGGAAATTAAATTATGAATAATAAAATTGGTATTGGAAACGAACACAGATCACAGATCAGTATTTGACAACACTCTGGTTTTCTGGTTTCGCTATTTGTTTTGTAATTATTAAAACTGTCAGCGGACTAAGGTCATATGACAGTAATGTATTTTGTAAACTGAACTTCCAATATTTCATGTCAATAATATTTATTTGTTTGATAGTTGGTATTCAGAGGTAATTTCATGTTACTAAAAATAGTCTACATTTTGAGCCATGTATTTGTGTCTGTGTTGAATTTGATTTGTAAATTGTACCCCCCAATAAATTACCCCATTATATTTTTCCATTAATTTCTTATTATGGTTGTGTGTCAGTGTTGCCAGGTTTACACTGTAATAAAATGCTGGGTTCCACACAAACAATTTGTGTTGGGACAACATAAAGACATTAAGTTAACTTATAGGTTTTTACAAATTCATGTAAATTGAACAAAATAATTAATTTTTCCCCCAAAAAACTCTAGAATTGTGTGGTAATGACTAATCAAAATTAGCCCAGTAGTAGCCCAGTAGGTATGGTTGAGATTCTACTACCTAGATTCTAAACCTTTTCACTGTGAGTTTTACACTGTAAAAAATTCGTTATTTTAAGTTTTTTTTCCGGCACCCAAAAAGAGGAAAAAAAAAAACGGAAAATAACGGCCATTAAATTACAGACATTTACCGTAAAATAACAGACGGTAAATTACAGAAATTTACGGAAAATTTCTGTAATTTAATGTCCATTATTTTACAGTAAATGTCTGTAATTTAACATCCAGTATTTTACGATAAATGTCTGTAATTTAATGTCCATTATTTTACAGTAAATGTCTGTAATTTAATGTCCATTATTTTACAGTTAATTTCTGTAATTTAACATCTATTATTTTATGGTAAATGTCTGTAATTTAACGGCCGTTATTGTTCTTTTTTTTTTTTTTGGCACCCCAGCTGCTGAAAAAAAAACATAACAGATTTTTTTTTACAGTATAGGAAACCTTCCACAACCTTCCTTATTTATTGTTGTTCCCAGAACTAAACAGCAGGAGTCAGCTTTTTGAAGTAGGGTCTACCAGTGACATAACTGACACTGATTTGAAGAATGAATGTTATATAAAATAAAACATAGGCACGATATTTTAAAGTGTTACAAGACATACAATTACAGAAATCTACTCTTTTTTCTGCCTTCATGAGCGCTACAATTTGTCATAGATGAATTAATGAATTAATCATCCTTTTGCTCTTTCAATCAAATAACATACAGTTGAAGTCAGAATTATTAACCCCCTGAATTATTAGCCCCCTGTTTATTTTTTCCCCAATTTCTGTTTAACGGAGAGAAGATTTTTTTCAACACATTTCTAAACATAATAGTTTTAATAACTCATCTCTAATAACTGATTTATTTTATCTTTGCCATGATGACAGTAAATAATATTTGACTAGATATTTTTCAAGACACTTCTATACAGCTTAAAGTGACATTTAAAGGCTTAACTAGGTTAATTAGGTTAACTAGGCAGATTAGGGTAATTAGGCAAGTTATTGTATAATAATGGTTTGTTCTGTAGACTATCGAGAAAAAAAACATAGCTTAAAGGGGATAATAATTTTGACCTTAAAATGGTTTTTAAAAATTAAAAACTGCTTTTATTCTAGCCGAAATAAAACAAATAAGACTTTCTCTAGAAGAAAAAGCATTATCAGACATAATGTGAAAATTTCCTTGTTCTGTTAAACATCATTTGGGAAATATTAAAAAAAGAAAAAAAAATCAAAGGGGGGCTAATAATTCTGACTTCAGCTGTACATCTAGAAAAAATGGTCGTGATTTAAAAAAAAACTGTAAAAATGCTACAGTACAAATCCGTAACCTGGTTAACAGTATGTTTCCTTAATATATACGGCGAATAACCGTAAACTGACTTTTCCAGAATTCCCTGCATGGCACATCACTTTTTATGCTTTTTGTTGACATTACTATGGATCTTTTTAGTTGTTTCCCCATCAGTAATGTATATTAGTGAGTTATGTTACATCTAATGTTGATAAACAATGTTTATTTCATGACTTTAATTTTATGCGTGTTACCATACTGGTGTTTAGTAGCTGTGTGAATGACACTGAGCACCTTCTTTACACTGATACACTTTTCTGATTGTGGGAAAAGTTGTTTGTGATGTGCATTGGTTCGTTATGTATGAACTTTCTCATCACCACCTGCATATGGCTGTGTTAACCTGTCTATTTGTGTAACAAAAGATGTGTAGATGTTGCTAATTTAAAATACAGACATATTTGCTCTATAAATTAATAAAATATGGTAGTTTATTGTAAAAAATACTTTTAGAAATTACTTTTACGGTTTGTACCGTTTTTTTTACGGTTAAATACTGGCAACCACAGCTGCCGTTTTTTACCGTAAATTTTACGGATTTATTTTTTACAGTGTATTTTTCATTATAAAAATGGAAAACAGCTATGATCACAGCATGCAACATCCTCCAGTTGTTGATTTTGATGTTGGTTTTGGCCGAGGTATGTCAATTAATGATGGTACGAATGCAATCTTTACTTTTAGTTCTCAGGGACCAGCCTTTTGGTTAACTCTTATAACTCAGTTCAAAAGGTGCAAAAGCACTTACTAAATTCTGGGACTAAAACATTGTAAAAGTAGTCCAATTATGTAGGAACACTACAGATTTAGATTTGGCTAGTGCTAAAATCACCAGGTTTCATGCCATTTAAATGAAGTTATGATTTTATAAACTTGGGTTAGCTCACCCAAAAATCTAAATTATCTTATTCATTAATCCTCCTCATGTCCTTCCAATTCCCCTGAGACCTTCATTGATCTTCAGAACACAAATTAACTACATTTAAATAAATAAGTTAAATTAGTCCTTACCCCAAGTATCTTGGGGTTTTGTTTATGAGTGAGGGAAGGGTGGAACGTGAGATTGACAGGCGGATTGGTGCAGCAGTAGTGCGGTTGCTGTATCGGTCCGTTGTGGTAAAGAAGGAGCTGAGCCGAAAGCCAAAGCTCTCGATTTACCCGTCAATCTACTTTCCTACTCTGACCTATGGTCATGAACTTTGGCTAATGACACAAAAGACAAGATACAAGTGGCCGAAATGAGTTTCCTTCACAGGGTGGCAGTGTGCACCCTTATACATAGGGTGAGGAGCTCTGTCACCTGGGAGGAGCTCGGAGTAGTGCTGCTGCTCCTCCAAATCAAGAGAAGTCAGCTGAGGTGGCTCGGGTATCTGTTTCGGATGACTCCTAGACACCTTCCTAGGGAGGTGTTCTAAGCATGTCCTACCGGGAGGAGGCCTCAGGAAAGACCCAGGACACGCTGGAGGGACTATGTCTCTCTGCTGGCCTGGGAACGCCTCGGGATCCCCCCGGAGGAGCTGGACGAAGTGTCTGGGGAGAGGGAAATCTGGGGTTCTCTCCTAAGACTGCTGCCCCCACCACCCGGCCACGGAAAAGCGGATGAAAATGAATGAATGAATAAAGCTGAGAGCTCTCTCGTCCTCCACAGTCAGAGAAAATCCCAAGACGTTCAAGTCCAGAAAACAAAGAAAAACACTGTCAAAACATTTCTTGTGACTTCAACAACCATACTAAGCTCCAAGAACACTTTTGTAGGCAAAACAATCCAGTAAGTACAACTTTGTTTTGGTTCGAATATCTTGGTACCATTGCTGTCTATAGAGGATAGGAGAGCTCTCGGATTTCATCTAAATTATCCTAATTTGTGTTTCGAAGATGACTGAAGGTCATAAATGACATGAGGGTGAGTAATAAATAACAGAACATTCAATTTTGGGTGAATTAACCCTTTATCAACCTTTTTTTTTTTGGTCTAGCATGAAACACCAGAGAGTTAATGCTGATATACATTAGCTTCCCTTTGTAACTTTCCTTTTTAATCTCATTCCCTCATACCGTAATGCCAACTTCTTCCCCTCTCCCGTTGCTTTCTCACCGTCACATCAGTAAATCCATTTTGCAAATGATTCTTTAAAGCCACGGGGACGGGAATCAAGGTGCTATTTTTAGCACTGACCAAGGGAGGAGAGAGAGTGAGGCGCACAGGAGAGGGCGAGCAAGCAAACAGGCAAGAGAGAAGAAGGAAGGGAGGGAGGGAGGGAGTGAGCGAGTTATACGGGGGAGAAAATCATTATTTTTTTGTGTTTGTAGCAGCAGTTGGAGGCTTTGAGCTGAGGCAGGGAGCGGAGGCAGTAGCAGCAGGGAAGAGGAGACCAGACCAGACCAGAGGAGCGGAGGAAGAACAGACTCACAGCGACGACAGGCAGCCGGAGAGAGACCCCGCTCAGGTGGGACACGATACGCACCGCTGGCTTCAATAGAAACCAGCAGAGAAATATGGTTGAGTCTTTAGGTCTTGGCATATCCTCATTTATTTGCAGATTCGATTTGGAAGCTATTTTAATCTTTGATTTGTGAGGATTAGAGATAAAGATATTTAGGGGATTTGATCAATTGTCGAATGAATAGGCAATCTGCGCCAGATGTCGGTTGCAGTTTGTTGTGTAAGATATTGCTTTGATCTTGAAGTATATTGTGTTTTTGGTCCATTCTTAAATTGGCATTGGAATATTTCAGGGCTTTTAAACAATTGGTTGAAAATTTGAAAGGGTTGGAATCATTGCTGGGTTGTTTACATTAATAAATTGGGGTTCAGATAATTTGGGCAATGGGGCAGTGGGGGGTGTAATGGGGAGGAGCATGTTGTGTGTGTTTGTGTGTGTGTGTGTGTGTGTGTGTGTGTGGTTGTGTGGTCCTGTGGACCCATAACAATGTGGGTATATTTGTATAGCAATACCAGTATTTTTTTGACCTTATGGGGACATCTTTTGGTTTCCATAAGGAAAAGGGCTCATAAATCATACACTGTAGATATTTTAAATATTTTCTGTGAGGATTGGGTTTAGGGCTGGCATAAGAGGATAAAATATACACTACAGTCTGTACTGTAGTGTAAAATTCCTTATGTCCCTTTAAAACATGAAAAACCTACCGTGTATGTATGTGTGTGTGTGTGTGTGTGTGTGTGAGCGCGCACTCAAATTGCTATGAAATCTGAGCACAGCCTGGGATGTGATGGGAAGAGGCGTTGCCATGGAGACTGGGCTAGCACATATTCCGGTAACCAATTGCTCCCATTATATACATTGATTTTTGCAGTTTACTGTACAGAGCATCAATAAGGAATGATCAAGCAGGTAATAACAGCTTCTGAAATGATGCTGTTTAATTATGAATACAAAAATAATGTGGGTCATTAGCATTAAAGCCAAAAAGAGACGCATTAGACATCTGAGTCAGAGTGTGTGGGGGGAATTTGATATTCCTGTGTTGGTAACGGTTTAAAATCAGATTTAATTTGTTAACTACATTAGTCAACACGAACTAACACTTCTAAAGCATTTATGAATATTATTTCATGTTGATTACTAAATTTATACATTATGGAATTAAATGTATCTAGGGAAATATTTTATTATTATAAATATAATACAATTTAGAATGAACACATTCTTTTAATTTTTTTTTTAAATATATGTTCTAAAATGCTTCTAAATGCTTCTAAATGCATATTGGTAATGGTGGTATTTGGTTTTACTTAATGTAATTTGTAGTTTTACTAGAATGGTTTTCAGAGAGATGAGAAATGACGATCATGAAATATGAAATATGATGATGTTGGGGCAGAGCTTTGTGCTGCCTAACCCATGCTGCCTATAACACCTATAATAAATCAGACTGATTGAATTAAATAAAATAAAAAAATCATATTGCTAGGGGCTAAGATCAATTCTGCAACAGATTCAAAACTTCACATAGAATTTTTTGTGTGGAGCAAAAGAAAGATGGTTGTTTTGAAATTGACTTTTGTGTAAGTTGTGTTTTATTCATTTCGTTTATTCCATTTTTACTAAATCTGAACCTCAAGTTCCACGTTCCTGCAGGGTTTGTCTCAAACCCTGATGAAAAACAGCTTTGGTCTTTTGAATAAAGCACCTAAAATGGACTTAAAAGTTAGCAATATACGATAATATATTTTCCTAAAGATTGCTCTAAACTTTTTTAATACAGCTATGAAGTTATTCATAAAAAGTAAGTCAAAAAGCTGGATGACTGGCAAGATTCTGAAGGTACATCCAGTGACCACTTTAATATCCCATGAGACCGGAAGAGGATTTTTGAATGGAATAAATTGACTGATGACTGATGATTAACTGATGACAGTGACAGCTTGGCAGAAGTAATAAGGTCCTGTCCTGTCCTCTAAACATTGTCCACACTGTCATAATGCTGTTTTGACTTTTGTGTAGAAGTCTACAGCAGATCCCTTCTTAGTAGCATTTCTGAATTCTGAATTTCAAGCATAATACATATTTTCATACAATATAGAATACTTATTTGACTTAAGCTTCAAAGCCAAATGTACTACTTACTAAGGATGCAACGATTATAGATTTTGATTGTACCATTATAGTCTGAGGAACAATCATGGTTTCACGGTTATCCCGATTATTATGCATTCATTAATTTTAAAACACTACTAGTTTGGAAAATTACATGAAAACTCATTGTATTTTAAAGCATTATTTATTGCTGCTCAGTAACCAAATAATACTAAAATAATAATACAATTATAATACAACAATAATAATATTAAATAAAAGGTAATAATAATAATAAAAACAAAAGTTAGTCCATTTCTCTTTGGACTTAAAAGTAAGTGGAAAAAAACGTTTTTGACATTTAAACATAAGTAATAATTTTACACTAAAAATAAATGACAAAACAATAAATAAATAAAAATAAGAATAAATAAAAAACAGTATTTGTCTAATGTAAATGTAAGCTACATATTAGCTAAGTATTTTGCTTTTAAAAAGAAAAAATGTAGTCAAAGGCTGCTGAACCTCTGTCTTTTGATCAACTATATTACAAAATTGTTTTAGTATTTTCATTTAGTAATAGTAGAAATGTATATATTCTTGTCATGTGACTCGTGGTGCGCTCGCAACATTCTGAAAAGTTTAGATGATTTTTAACTAGGCACGCCAGGAAAGCATGTTGCTCCCAATATGCGCACGCAAGCTACGTGCCTACATTGAAAATAACGAACTTGCGAACACAAATGACGCGATATGTGAACGACCCTTTACGTGTGTTGTGAAAGAGGTTAGTTGATAGCAGTGCCTAATTTGTGAATTGCGAGGTCCCGGAACAGATCGGGGTAACAGATCCGGCATGATACCGAGGGGGGTGGATGTTGGATGGCGGAGGGGTGTCGCGGACGAAGGACGAAAGTGAAGAGCGGGGTGTTGTCGTGGACGAAAGTAAAGAGGGTTGAGGAGTCGCGGAAGAAAGTGAAAGTGAACAGCGGACGGGGGAGAAGGGCTGTAGAGGAGAGGGATCGGTAAAATCAGGTGCACAAATTAGGCCCTGGTTGATAGCCTCCGTCATAATTAATCCAGTGTGTGTGCGTATTAGCCTCGGTGTACAAGCTCGGAACTTTAAACTAGGGCATAGTTGCATAACTTGGTTTAGTTGCAGCAGTTTTGTTCCGTGCAGAAACGCAGTGTTGAAAAGCCTTAACGATTAATTAATAGTGACGAATTAAAGTGCGGTTAATAGTGAAACCGGTTAATCATTGCATCCCTGCTACTTACAAGTGGAAAGGCCTCAGTGTCTAATCTCAAACTAAATACATGACAAAAATAAGAATGCTAATTTCAACAGCTATAAATTACATCATTAATTTTGTTTTAGCTAAAATAAGCTAGCTAAGGATATTAGGCCCTATGAACAGGTTTAGAGATATCAGATTTGGACTAATCCAGTGGTTCTTAATTTTGGTCCTCGGGCCACACCGTCCTGCACATTTTAAATTGCTGCGTTCCAATTAGCATACTTGAACTACACCCTAAAAGTATGTACATTTTTTGCGAAGGAAAATATATACTTTTGAGTAAGTAACAGGAAAGTATGGAAGCTTTGAGACATATTGCTTCCTCATTAACAGATCGCTATGTTGCTTAGTTAAGAGCCTTGCCAATAATCCATACATCATCCACATTTCTTTCATATTTAATTTCCTACCTAATTGGAGAAGCAGCAGCAGGTTAATCTCCCATTCATGAGTCTTTCATGCAGAGAAATCTCCTCAGGATAATTATGCATTCAGATGTTAATGTCCAAACACGTATTTATATAAGTTCAGTATTGTTGTTGCAAATGAAATATAACACTGAAAACGTGATTTAATTATTTTCCAGTAGGCTAGATATTAATTAACAGTCATACAAATATCTTTACCGAAGCCTCTCTACTTGACGGTTGGTCTTGCTCGTCCATCATGTTTGTAGTTTATTTACTCTTTTCACTTCCGTTTGTAGTTCTAATCGAACTCACATCCAACGTGCAATGTACTGTGGGCGATATCAGCGGTTAGAGTACGAACGGTTCTACACTTACAATTTTTATCGAAAATAGTAAACCATCCGGGAACCTTTGGCATATTCTTTTCAACATACTACGATTTGGGACATACTAATTCTGTTTTCAAATACTATTTAGGAAGAATAGTATGCGAATTGGGACGCAGCATATGTCTTCCTTACTTAACACACCTGATTAAGATCATCAACTCGTTAATAGAGACATCCTTGTGTGACAAATATAAGAGACATACAAAATGTGCAGGGCGTGGGGCACAAGGACCGGAATTGAGAACCACTGAACTAATTCAAGTCTTTTTTCCCTTACTCACTACACTGGGACTGCTACAAATTTAAATGGACCTACGCCACCCAGGATCTTATGTAGCCTTGCCATAGCTGCCCCGTACCTATAGTATAGCGCAATAAAGTTGCAAGCAATTGTGTTTGATAAAGGTTGGAACTGAATTTCTAAATTAGAAAAGCAGACCTCGAGGACTAGATCTGAGAATACCTATCAGGAAATCTTGTATGTGATTTTAATGTGTACTAATGAGCTACTCTTTCCACTTTCACAGTCATGCGTCCCAGGTCCAGACTGCTGGCTAAACGAGGCCTCCCCACCATCAGGGAAGGCTATGAGGAGCTGGTGCAAGACCTGAACCAGACCAACAGCCAGCACACCACCACACAGGACTACTTCCTCTCCATCTGTCATCTGGCTCGGCCCACCTTCCCTCTGCATGAGCCTGATTGTGACATCCTCTCCATCGGCCCTTTGGATTCCCCAAAGCCCTGCCTACGCCTGCACCGCCTGCGCCATCATCTACAGCCTCCGCAGCCCCAAACCTCCATGGCCAGCGAGCAGAGAGTTGAACAAACCCATAAAGAAAAAGAGACCACTAAATCTACTCCACCAGAAGCAGTTCAGGCTCAGGCTACCCAAGAGGAGGGCGTCCCAGGCCCCGCTGATCCACTAGAGTACCTCTACAGCCACAGAGGTACACCGGCGCTCTCCACCAGAAGGGGGAGCGTTCCTCCACGCAGGCCACGAAGCGATACCTTCCCATGTTGTTCCTCAGCACCGGACATCCAGCGCAAGAGCAGCTGCCCAGAGCTTTGCCTGGCTGACACAATCACTGCATCCACGATCTTGCAGAGGTCACCGCTCAGCAGGAAGAAGCTAGATGAGGGCTCCCTGGCCGCACGCAGTGGCGTTCCCAACAAGCTCGACGGCGCCCCTGCTGGTTGGAGGGGAAAGAGCAGCCGCTGCATGGACAAACAGACCATAGTGTCCCACTGGATCGCAGAGTGCCGCAGCGCATGGAAGGAAGCTCGCATTCGCGCATGCATGCTGCCAGCTATCGCCGAAAAGTAATTTACACTCTCTGTCCAGTGAGGTTTAAACATCACCGTAACGTGGATAAATGTGGAATTATGACTTTGCACTTCAGGTTTATATGCATATACATTTTTGATGTATTTTTAAATCCGTGACCCTATAGATGGTGCCGTGTCGATACCACACCATAGTGTAGAGTTACAATGAATGTTGATGATAAGACTGAGCCAGTCCAGTAACGTCCAGTCGTGAACAATAAATGCATTGATTGTTGAATGCCTTTAACATTGTTTAGTGAGATTTAAAGAATTAAAAATGTGTCATCTTAATCGCAGTTCTAATATATGATATTGTTAATAACACAATGTAGTTTAAAGGATAAAGGGAACAACATGTTTAATACTCACTTACAGTATAAGAATTTCACTGTGCCCACTATAATACCTGACTGGGACGTTTTTTGCAAGACCCAGGTTTTAGCAAATTTGATTACCAGGTAGCTACTGTGGTGCAGAATAATTATGCAATGCTTGCTTTAAATATTATCACATATTTGATCTATGATTGCTTTAGAGTAAAATGCAAACAAAAAATGAAACCTTTAACATACAAATATGTTCAGCGCTATTATGTCTAAATTCTAACTTCTTTAGTAAATCGGTATTTAGGAGACTGGTAAAACGAGCAAGCTATGATCATTTACTGCCACTTTCAAAATGAGGTCATGTTAAAATATTTTAAAATTAAGAGAAAAAAAACAGCTTGTAAACAGAAATGAACTGTTTGGAGGAAACTGGATAGTCCAGTCGGACAATAAATGACTAAATGCCCTGTTTAGGAATCATCTTCGCTCACTAACAGACCATACACTAAAAAACCTGACCCACATTTTTTGATATTCGGATTTATGACCAATATAGAACTGCACTGTTATCCTGTTAGACTGTTTGTACACATACAGAATATCTTGTTTTCTCTGCATTAATTTGGTGTTTCGGTATTTTGAGATTGTCTTACTGTTAAAAGAATAATTAGTACGGTTGCATGTGAATTTGTACATTTTTGTATTAAAATGTATTTAAATTATTATTATGGATGTAATAATTTGAGAGAAACTGTACATAACACTATATAAAACAAAAAGAAAATCTGTTGTTTGTAAATTTTCAGCAACCTTGTACTTTTTTTTCCACTTTTTTAAATTAATAAAATGTCTGTGTTTTATTTACGGATAATGTGACTTTTTTTCCCCTGTTCCATCAACTACATGACAAATTACAGTGAGTCATTCATTCATTTATTTTCTTTTCGGCTTAGTCCCTTTATTAATCTGAGGTCGCCACAGCGGAATGAACCAACTTATCCAGCATATGTTTTACGCAGCGGATGACCTTCCAGCTGCAACCCATCACAGGGAAACATCCATACACACTTATTCACACGCATACACTACGGACAATTTAGCTTACCCAATTCACCATGTCTTTGGACTTGTGGGGGAAACCGGGGCACCTGGAGGAAACCCACGTGAACATGGGGAGAACATGCAAACTCCACACAGAAATGCCAACTGACCCAGCCGAGGCTCGAACCAGCGACCTTCTTGCTGTTTCACTGTGACGCCAAATTACAGTGAGTCTTTTGAGATAATTAGTACTCTGTTATATTAGCTATAATATTGATTAGACAAAGCTTCTCAACCTGCTGACTTTTAGAACTTATTATTTACTTCTATCCATTTAAATCAATTGTATTGATCAACAGAAATGGCTAATTAACACAAGGTTTATGGCTAGTGTGCAGCATTATTATCAGATTTAATCATTTTTTATTAGATTTTATTAGTGTTTATAGTTGCCTTTCTATAAATTTTGTTAAGTTAGCAACTTATTATAAACTGTAAAACATGGTAGCAAGCTCTAGGGCATCCTGCACCCTCCCAAAGCCCTAAAAGGGGGCCATTAGTACTTACTGGCTGCACTTGGTTCACAAGAGTTCATCAGCTCCTGGAACTCCAGAGGGTCAGTCCCTGAGCCCCTCTGTCCAGATTCTCAGTTCCTTTGTACACCACAAACATATGCTTATTCCAAAGAGACACATCCTCAAATCTGTAAGAAGATAAAGACACAGCGAGGCCTTAAGTTGGCAAATTACTATAACACAAATCAGAAGGGATGGTTTACTGTCATTTATTATATGAATTTAAATAGTTTCCACCAGACCCTGTTTATACTTTACATTGTAAAAAAATTACATGATCAACTGGTCCTGCAAGCATATGTTTTTAGTTCATTGTAACTTATTAATCTACGTTAATCATGTTCTAACTTAATTTTATAAGTTATGCAAGCAGTTTTGAGTCAGTTTAACATAATATAAATTCAATGGACTCGGTTAATTTGATTCAGCTTAAAAGTTATGGCAAACAGGATTATTTTACAGTGTAGTTGCTTGCTATAATAACATAATTTCATTTTCCTTCTGCTTAGTCGCTTTATTCATCAGGGGTTGCCACAGCGGAATGAACCGCCAACTTATCCAGCATATGTTTTATGGTTTTACACAGAGGATGCTCTTTCAGCTGCAACCCAGTACAGGGAATAATAACATACCATATCTGTAAAATAACACAGAGCATAAATGTCATGCATTTAGTATTTGTAGTATGTATTTGTTATATTACATACATTAGCTACGAATTGAAATGACAAAATAGTTCATTACAGTTTCATTAGGATTTGAATGTTAATCAAATTCTAATTTAATCAAATTACATTCAGAAATTATTTAATCAAAGTAATAGCTTAAAATTTATTTATTTAACTTAAATATTAATGTTAACTTTAAGAGGCAAGTAATCTCAAAGATTGGTGGTGTTCCAACTTTGAATTCCAAATAATTGTGCAGCCTGTTAGATTAACCTGCAGATAAGTTACTTACAGGGTTCATACGGTCATGGAAAACCTGGAAAAGTCATGGAATTTTGACATTGCATTTTCTAGTCCTGGAAAAGTTATGGAAAAACAGGAAAACCCACAAAGTTTTGGAAAAGTCAAGAAAAACAGTTATCTGTATACTTGAATATAGGTTATTTACTTCTTTTCTGTCCTTGGCCAATCACATACTCTCACATTATTAGTGTGGTGCATTATCTAAATCAATTTTACATAGATATAAATATAAATTGAAACTAAATAGATTGTTGCGTGTTTTACGATATGCTGTAATAAATTTGAACATGCATTGTTTTTCTTATGCAGACATTGCATAAAACATGTCATGAAAATTTACTTGAAAGTCTTGGAAAAATCATGGAAAAGTCATGAAACTTCAGTAGTAAAAATGAGTATGAACCATGTACTTACAAAAAAAGCCTTCATTTATTCATTCATTTTCTTTTCGGCTTAGTCCCTTTTTTTAATCGGGGGTCGCCACAGCAGAATGAACCGCCAACTTATCCAGCATATGTTTTACGCAGCGGATGCCCTTCCAGCTGCAACCCATCTCTGGGAAACACAAAAAGCCTTTTACTTATAAAATAAATAGATAAAACAATAAAGTGATCTTTCATTTTTTATATTTTATTTTTATTGTGTAAATAGCAGCAGGGGTTGTAAAGCAACCATAAAAACAATCTCAAGGAAATTGTGAAATTGAGCCTGCAATGTAGACTGATTCAGTCAAGCAATTTGACTATTTGTAGCTCAACCTTATGATTTGTTTATCATTCAAAACGTAGTAACATTAGGGTATTTAGGTGAAGTGTGTTAATGCAGGTAAAGTGCAACTTACAACTTTTTGATTGACGTTCGAGACCGCCAGGAGCATCGATATCCATAGACAAATAGGAAAATATCATGTAATACCTAAAATAACAAAACAATTTTGTTATCACGTAAATGTGAATAAATAACCAATACAGTAGCCTACGTGTGTTTCTGTGTATGTTGGTCTTTTACTGCCCCATGCGGCTAGTTGGCACACTACAGCAGCTGCTGCGAGCCGAAATCTCGCGAGATTGAACGAGAACCGCAGCGCCAGCTGTGTTGGACTGTTGGTTTATTGTCAATGAAGGGGAAGTTATGGCAGAAACGAAGGTCAGCTCTTCTCAACCGTCTGTGATGTGCAAATTATCCATTTGGTTACAAGTTCTCCCAGTACCTCCGCTGGACTTTTAGCTGCTGCAGGGGAAGCTCGAGAACACTTCAGCAGGTAAAAACAATTGATTTGCGCGTTCACGAGCTCACCCCCCAAACCGGTTTCAAGTCGCCGAAACTGGATTGAACAGCTACTTCGCCTCATTTACATACAGTTCAACAAAGAGTGCGTATTTGTAAACATACAAGCCAGTATTCAGTAAAAGTGTTGCTTTTGTATTTCCAACCTTAACCGAAATGATGTTTGATAACAACGCTAACGATGGTTGTTTTGTTTGGCGCAGCTAGTCTGTTAGCTTTGTTGATGTATTGGGTATCATAACTGAAAGCATTACGTAACATCACCAGGACAGCTGGTGTAATCCCAATGCCAACATGCACTGATTCCCACCACATTACTGCTCATTGTTGCGTTAACATTTAAATAGTATGATTTAGTGTTATTATATATCACGTTCAGGTGCATTTCTACTTTATGTGGGATGTTATATCTCCACAGCCGACTGGTTTATTATTATGCAGTCATTTATAACTTGTTTTAATGGCTCCTTTGGCTCTTCTCCAGCTCTTTCTGCCTGTGCTCGTCCTGGTGTCCCACAATGCTGAATAAGCAAACCTCAGCTTGTCAGAAAGATCAACCTGTGCTTTAGCAGTGGTGCGTCAGCTGCCCTTGACTGGTAAGAGAGACATGTCATAATTTATGACACAATATTTAATGTAAGGTGTCATAAACCACACTTTTGATATTTAATCCAATATACATATCTAGGAATTAATTAATTAGTCAGGTATATTGTTTAAAATAATCTTTGTTTATTAATTTAGCAAACCTTTATCCAAAAGACAGTCTTTGTCATGGCAATTAGGTACTAAAGCTGTCAGTAGGGTCTGTCATTGGGCATAAAGGTGACCATATAGTTAAATAGTGGGCACCACATGGAAAAATAATAATAATTGTTGTATTATTATTATTACTTCATAATGCCCCAATCTATTTTTGTGCTCCAATACAATACATGAATCTGATTAGTGCACAACAAATAGAATAGGTTATAATCAAGTAATAATAATACAATTTATATTATTATTATTAATAATATTACTATTTTTTTTTCATGTGTTGTTCACTATTTAACATTTGATACAAGGTCCTAATTCAATACTAATAATTCAATAGAATTTTATTTCTTTTATAAATGTCAATATTGATTTTTTGTTTTTTTGGCCCATCACTAGTTTGAAATGTTCTTTCAGAACTTAAAATAAACTACACAAAAAGAGTAAATAAAATAATAAAAAGAAAATATAATATTAAAAAACAAATACAAAATAAAATAATTTTTAAAAAGTCAACCATTGATTCATTGTTTAGGATATTATGATTGCTTATTGATGCAAAGACTCAGTTGAACATCATACCAAAGGATTGCTGAACTGTGTATTTCTCTTTAATGATTAATCTGAGGCTGAATCCTGAACGGTTCTTTGGCCCTACGATCAAATAATGCCTGGTTAATATGTTACTTGTTTTTTTCTCTTGATTTCATCTGTAGGTTTGAATCGGTCTGACCTGATTGTGTTTGTCCAGACTTTCTTCATTTCTGATCTAACAGAAAAGTTTTGTTCCGCAACCATGGTGTCCAGACCTGGAGATATTCCAGGTAAATGAGAGAAACCTGTTTGTTTTACTCACTCAGCATACAGTTACCATTAGGCATGGGATGATAACTGTTTTCAAGGTATACCGTGGTTTTAAAAAGTGAATGTTTTAAGTTTTTTTTTTTTTTATGTTTTGTTTTAAGTTTTTTAGGACAACAGCATCATCAGCAGAAAATATATCCAAAGATGCCGTTTTAAATTGTACATAAATCTGTGTTTTTGAAACTGATGAAGACTGCAGAAGTCAATGATTCATTTGAATTATTTAGCCTGACATGTTTACTGCTCCAAAATATTTTAAATGTTTCTCAAAATTAAATGTATTGTGTTCAAAGGGGGAAAAAGTTTTTTTTTTGACCCAGACATTTAAAAAGAATACATTTTAAAGCAGTTATCACAATACCGTCAAACTGTGAAATCGTGATATTTTTATCCAAGGTGATCATACCATCAGAATCTCATAGCGCCCCATGCCTAGTTAACATAATGTCTTGTCAAATGTTAATCTACACTATTAATATCAGTAACACATTTTAGTGTTTTTAAAAGGAATATATTCTGCTCAGTGCTTATCAAGACTGTATTTATTTGATCAGAAATACAGTAAAAAGGATAAAAGTGTGATTAATGATGTTTTCATGTAGTTTATTTAAAATATATTTTATTCCTTTGATTCAAAGCTGAATTTTCACCATAATAACTCCAGTCGTCAATGTCATATGATCCTTTAGAAATAGTAGCAATAATATGCTGGTTTGCTGTTCTATTACAATCAATTATTATTAGCACTAAAACAATAATAATGATTTGTATAGTTAACAGTTCTGACAACCTATTTTATTGCTTTATAGTTTATAGTTTTTATGAGTCTTTATTGAAAAAGTTCAGAATAACCACAATTGTTGTATTTACTTTCACTCTTGAACAGTTAAATGAACAATTCCATGCAAATGTAAACCTTGGCATGAAAAAAAAAGTTTTCACCAAAATAGTGAAATTGTTTCTATTTTTTGTGTAAGCAAGTATTTGACAGTACTTTAAAAATACTCAAAATGTCCCTGTCAGTGTTTTCAAGCATTTATATTTGATTTACCAAAGTCACACAAGCGGCAGTTTCACATCTGTCAAATCCATAACGGAGATATGTCACATCCATAAAGCTTTTACCTCAATGGAAAAATGTCAAATAAAATGAAATAAATCTTTTTTGTTCTATAGAGAGCCAGCTCTTATCTTTTTGATTAGCATTGTTTCTTTTGGGTTGTGCAGTTTAATTCACAGAATTTCTACAAAGTATGGTGTATACTGTAAACCCACTGACTTTTTTGGTCACATCCATAAAGCATGTTTATTTCCCTAATTTCAGATCAAAATTATTGATATTTTTCTGCTACCATAAATCTGTGGATAGTTGTTTTGGAAAATATAAACAGCTGATTCAATATAATGTTAACATATAATTTCTCTGTGAATTCCTTTTTTTTTATTTTTACTGCAAATGTCACATACATAATGCTGGAGTTGCTCAAATGTATTCTAAATGAATAAAAGTAAATACATTTTAATGGTGCTTTTGAATAGTGCTCTATCGGTTTGCACAAAAATAAGAAACATCCAGTTTCATCAATGACAATAATAATTCAATTCAATTCATGTTTATTTATATAGCGCTTTTCACAATGTAGATTGTCAAAGCAGCTTAACATAGTTCTAGTAAACTCCAGATTTCAGAGTTGAAGTTCAATTTAGTTTAGTTCAGTGTGGTTTAAATTTCACTGCTGAAAGTTTAAACACTGAAGAGCAAATCCACCGAAAAGCAGCTCCACAAGTCCCAATCCAAGCAGTCCAGTGGTGACAGTGGTGAGGGGAAAATAAAAAATAAAAAAAAACTTCACCAATTGACGAAGTCACGGGGAAAAAAAAAACCTCAAGAGGAACCAGGCTTTGTTGGGCACGACCATTATTCTTCTGGCTAAGCTTCCTGTGTAGAGCTGCGGTCTAGGCGCCGGTGGCTGGAGAAGCTGGACGTCCATCGTGGAGAATAATATGTGTTTCTTGAGCAGCAGATAGTCATACTAAAATGATTTCTGAAGGATCACGTGACACTGACTGTAGTAAACATGCTGAAAATTGATCTTTTGAATAAAATAAGAATATTTTAATCTACATTATGAAAACAGCTATTTTAAACTGTAACACTATCTCAAAATAAAGAAATAACATAAAATGATAGTAAAATAAAAATAATGCTAGCTTATTGATCTTGAACATTTGACCAGTAGTGTGCATTTGAATAGCTTAAACATAATTATATCACTTCCGTGTTTTTTTGTTTAGGCATTAAATTGTCATTTTGTTCAGATGATTCTGACTGCCTTTTGTTCTTTTACTTCAGCCCTGGAAGCAGGTCCAGGTGCTTCAGAGGGTCTTCTCGGAGGGATGTCTATCC
Organism: Danio kyathit; assembly: GCA_903798195.1. NCBI lineage: Eukaryota > Metazoa > Chordata > Actinopteri > Cypriniformes > Danionidae > Danio > Danio kyathit. Next base: position 39,842,120 of record LR812539.1, read on the forward strand.
CCGCTGGGATGACCCGTCGAGCTCTCAGCTATGATGATAACCTGGAGAGGCCCATGTCTCCACCTCCATCCGACATTAATATCAGCAACCTATGGAAGCGACCTGTTATACCCGAGAGGAAGTTTGCACGACTCGCTGAGGTGCGTGTGCAGTGCTTATTCTGTGCCGAACTGAAGGTCAAACCAACTCGTTGTGCAAAGTCTGTTCATGTTTATCTGGATTTCAACCTAACGTGCCTGTGTGTTGTGATTTTGTTGGTCAGAGGTTCTCATTTTGCATGTTTTAAAATGTTCATACATTTTCAGTTTTTTGTCTAGTTTTTATTTTATTACTATACACAAATGTATTATTTTAATAATGGTGTATAATGAAATTCATTTAGACAGTAATTTATTAAACAATCACTTTAAACAATAGAATTTGTATAATTTAAAATGAGATTTGAAAAATAGGCTGGCTTTAGGTTGTTTGATTTTGTGTTAGTCAAAGTCATCTTTATTGTCAGCTCTGCCACATTTACAGACATACAGAGAATTGAAGTTATGTTACTCCCAGACCCTTGGTGCATTCAGAAAACACTACAAAAGCAATGCAAAATATATGCAAATAATTTTAGTAAATTTAAGATAATTTTTTTTATATACAAATAAGTGCACATAACATGTAGAGCTGCAAAAAAAAAACTTTGACTGTTAAAAGTGACCGAGCCTAGGAATCATTTTTATATATGAATCAATATCTATATATTTGTTGTTGTTGTGGTTTTTTACCTTGTGGGTGGTTTTAAAGGTCTTAGTTTCTCACACTTTTTGTTTTTTTCTCTTTAGATTTTCTGTTTACTTGTTTGGTCTTTTAATAAAATGGAAGAATAATGATGCAAATGTAGACAAAATTTTTCATGATGTTGTCATAATTTCATTCATTTTAGTCCAAATGAAACCACATTGTTCATCTTTTTAAAAATTGTAACTAAATTTCAATTGATTAATTTCCACTTGTCATGTATAAATGATAGAATGTAAAATTAAAAGAATTTGAAAATTGGCATTTTGATGTTTCCTTTAACACATTTTGTTGAATTTAAGTTACATTGGATCTACATACCAACTAATTATCATTAGATTATAAGTAGACTGTTAGGTTGGAATTAGGGTTAGTGTAGGTTGACATGTACTTGCAAAGTTTTTTATAGTCCGTTAAATGTCTGTTGAAGAAGCAGTATCAGCAGATATTAAGCAGACAGTCTACTAATACTCAAATGATTATTAATTGGCATGTAGTTGCAATGCAACTTTTCGTCAACAAAATGTGCGTTAGAGACCATCAAAATAAAGTCTTACTGCAAATTTTATTTTTTGTAACATTCATTCATACAATGTATAATTATATATTCCACGCTACTGTTGTAAAAATATAAAAATATATTACAATTGTCACAAACCAAATTAAATGTGAAACCATATATAATTCAGTTTGATTAGTTTTGTTTTTTAAACAGAATCATAATATTTGTAATCATAATTTCTTCCTAAAGTATTCCTTTGTACCACCAGGGGGCGCCATATACCACCACTTGCTTTTTTAAGTTTAAGAAGACTATTGATTCTTTTGATGTTCTCTGTATACGTTTAGGAGGATGAATCAGAAGGAGGAGTAAAACAAAGTGCTTCTTTTGAGTCCACTAAACCAGTCCCTGTGGTGAAAGCTAAAGCCTCTTCTGTCATGAACTCCCTCATCATCAGTAAGTGTGTTACCTTGACTCACATTTCTCAATGTTAACTGCTGCTTGATGGAAGAAATCTGTGGTCCTTATCTGACCTGCTTGTTTCTTCTACAGAGCAGACCCAGGAGAGCATGCATAAGTTTGAGAAGCAGGCAGGACTGACTGATACAGGCTACACTCCACACAAAGGCCTAAATGCAGAGGAGACCCGCTACCACCGTCTGGCAGAATCCATGCATGTAGGTAGAAGTGTTGTCAAAGGAATCAATATTTCAATACTTATGTGTAACATTAGGATTCTGCAATATCGATACTTGCTGCTCTCTCTCTCTCTCCATCATTTTACTTTGATCATTTATGCAGTTTCAGCAGCTTATTTCAGTTTTTTTTTATCTGTGAACTCCAGTTTTTGTCAGTTTCAAGATCTAGCAAGGCATTGTAGAGAATTTAATTTTCATCCACTGTTATTGTGTTTCTTTCAGACTCTTTTTACGCTTCAGTAGATAGACTAGATATGTCAAATAAACTCAAAATACTCGTCTTTAAAACAGTCAGTTATGTCTACGAATGTAAATATTACATGACAAAATTTAGTATGAATGGTCACAATAACCACTATGGCCATTCTGCTAGTTACTGATGTTAGTTCCACTGTTTACACTCCACTAATTTTTGCAAATTTTTGGTTTTAGCATTTTTTAAATCCATTCAACTGTTCTCCAGGTCTGACGAGAGCACTTTTAGCGTAGCTTAGCATAAGTCATTGAATTGGATTAGACCATTAGCATTTCACTTAATTTATTAAAGAGGGTATCAGTCATTTTCCTATTTAAAGAGCCCCTATTATGCATTATAAAAGGTCATATTTTGGTTTTGGGGGTCTCCAACAACAGGCTGATATGCATGCAAGGTCAAAAAACACTTTCATTGTCTTATAATATGCATTTATTTTCATCTAATTATCCCAATGACTCCCATATGATTTGTTCAGCGATTCATTTGTTCCCAAACCCCTCCTTTACGTGAGGCTAATTTGCTGTGATTGGTTCAATGACCCAGTCTGCTCTGCTAGTGTCTGAAGGGAAAGGCGTGTTCACGTTTTACCCGATCCGGCATTACATGTTTGGTGATGTTCCCTATCGACATCGATGCGTTCAGGCAAAAGATCCGAACCCATCTCGATTCCTTTATTAGGCTCCGAGTCGACTATTTCGTTAAAGAATCAATAGTTTTAAATACGTTGCAGTTTCAGATTTAAACCTCAGCTGGATGTTTTCATTCACTCTGTGTTGTATTACACACTGCATTGAAGGTCATTTTCTAAAACTTTATAACAGGGGGCTCTTTAAAGCGTGACTCTTCTTTAGTATTATTGTGTACCAAGACTGACATAAAATTCTAATTTACTATTTTCTAGGTCAATGTGACTAGGAACTATCATACTTTACTATCATTTTGTTGTAATAAAGAAGCTATGTTATCATACCATGCCATACTAATGCTGTTACCTAGCTGAGGACTATTTTCAGGTGCTGCATAATATCATTACACATGCTGTTCCTTCATTATTACGCCAGAATAACAGTATAGTTCCACACTAATAGGTAGAGATTCAGCAGGCTTTTTAAAACCATAAATTGTGTTTTGGATGTTGTAGAAGCTTCAAATGCAAAGCACGGATGCCAAAGAAGAGAAACAGCCATCATCTAATCAGTCTACTCCTGCTGGGACTCCTCAATCCTCACCCAAGCAAAAGCGCAGGTGCTGAAACAGTCAATGGCTTCACACACTTTGTTTTGCATTAATCATGTTGACGGCTGAAAAACAAGCTGGTGTGTGTGTGTGTTTGGCAGGGGTTGGTTTAGCAGTCAGGGCTCCACCGCTTCTCTCACCGGCTCTGAGATGAGCACTAGCTCCAGCTCCAGTGTAGATCTGGCTTCAGCTGAAGGACCTATAGAGCGCTGGGGGGTTTTTGGACCTCGGCCTCAAGTCAGCAAGTCCACTACTGACCCAGGTACAGATCCAGACACATCAGGTAAAGCACATGATGCAGTTTACACTTTGAAAACTACTTCTGCATATCTCTTTTAATCTCAAAATGATCCTTTTTGTTCAAGTAATTTAATTTGACTGTCAATGTAACAGTCAGTCCAAAAACAACCAGCATGATTGCTCAGATATGATTATCATTTCTACTTCACGTGGGATATAATAACAGTAGATTGTGGTGTTTTGATAATATTTTTTTGTCATAATCAAACTTAGTTTTAAACATTGTTGATTTGTTTCCAATCTACTCATAAATGAAATGATCTACTGTAAAAAAAATCCAGTGTTTCCTGCTGTGACAAATTTGATAAATCATCATTAGACCGCTTATTACTATGAATGAGAGTAAGTAATAAGTTATTAAACCATTAGATTGTACTTAAGTTATTTGGAGTGAGTAAAGCCTAAAGTTTACTTCTTCTTTTTCTTCCCTTTTTTTTTTTTTTGTCTATTTGCTCACGTGAATGAGATCTGGAATTCCAGACATATGCATTAGAAAGATTCATACTTGTGCTGTGTCTGTGCTTTTTCCTTTCCAATATTTAAAAGCAGCAACAATGTATTTGTACTCATTTAAGGTACACATGCACATATCATGCACATGCACTAGGGCTAGGCGATTAATCGAAAAGTAATAGAAATCGACATTAAAAACCTATAATCGATCACATTTTTCCAAGTCGATTTTTTTTTTTATTGCTTTCCCCACCGCATGTGGAGTCACATGACTGTTCGTTTTAGGCAATGTGCGTTTTAATTTCAGTTTTTCATTATTGATGTTCAATAAATAATCATAGACAGAGATCGTGTATGTTTCCTTCAATTATTTTTAAATCAAGTAATGCACCCTTCAATAAAAAATCTTTCTCTTGTAATATGTGAGCTTATTTACTTTACAAAAATTGTCAGTGATTAAATAAATAAATAAAATGATCGTTCTTTAGACCATGCAAGTTTATTTATAAAGCACGTTTCATACACCGTGGCAATTCAAAGTGCTTTACGTAAACCGGAATAAAAGAGACAAGTATAAGAAACTAAAAACAAATAATAAAAATGATTAAAAACAGATTAAAATGTGCTAAAAACAGGTTATAAAACAATGAAAAAGAAAAGAAAGACATAATAGTGCAATCTGTCGGACGTAGCTCATTCAGTAAAGGCACAGCTAAACAGATGTGTTTTCAATCTTGATTTGAACGTGCCTAATGTTGGAGCACATCTGATCATTTCTGGAAGCTGATTCCAGCAGCGAGGGCCGTAGTAGCCAAAAGGTGATTCACCCTGCTTTGACTGAACTCTTGCTATTTCTAGTTTATATGATCCTAAAGATTAATCTTTACGTCCCATTCACACGGGGCGTCAGCTTCAATGCTTCCCATTCACTTTGAATGGGTGACGTCAGGCGTTGCTTGCTGCAGAAGTTGGGACTTTCTCAACTTTTCAAGCGCCAATGGAAGTGTCGGCCAATGAGATCGCTGTATGCAAATACACCAGCTCAGACAGTAGCCGATTGCTGACTTATTTCATTGGCCGACGCTGCTATGACGATCGTGTCAGCCCCAACTTTAGACAAGCCCTCTGTCAATCGTTGGCGCTGAAGCCCCGTGTGAATGGGGCGTCAGGATCATTAATCAAAATCGAGTTAAAATGTTCAATTTATCGAGATTTGGATTTTAGGTCATCTCGATTGCTTCTTCTGGTTGTGACACAGTGTTTTTATAAAGGAGAAGAAGAAAATTAGAGTTAGTGTTGGAAGATTAACATAATTTAATGTAGATATTTATTTAGAAATGTATGTAATGAGTACACAGAATAGACAATGGATAGAAGTCTGCTAGAATTACACAGCAAAATCTTCAGTAAAATGTACCCAGTTCAGAGTGTATTTGGCCCCTCTTTAATTAAGGGCAAACAAGTTGGTAATAAGTAAAGCTGCTGTTTGTGGAGTTCCTTATTGATCGAGTTGATCCTCTGCTGAGATTTTGAAAGATACAATGTATTATATTTTAGCTGATTTCATCTAAGGCTTTGACTTAGGTCAGTTGTAGTTTTGTGTTTCTCTTCTGTGTTTCTGCTTATTAAGAGCAGGTGTTCATCATTAGTGCTCAATCATCACCTTTTACTGTCTCATTAACTTAAGTAACTTTAACTCAATTTAGAGAGGGACCAAATACTATCTAAACTGAGTACATTTTACTCAGAGGAGTTTTCTGTGTAGAAAGCAGGTTTTAATTATTAATTAGATCAGGTTTTAATTTGAAAATAATACTTAAAATACAATAAAAACTATTAGTATTAGATGACCAAAACAATTTTATAGAGTTGAATGAAAAAATAATAGAATTTTAGTAATGTGAATCGTTAGAAAATTGATTAGATTGATTTAAAACCTGACAACTCGGATATAACAAAAGCAATCAAAATCAACCAATTATGTGTTATAGTTAATATAATTGAATGTTGTTCAAATAATTAATTTTGTTAAGCAAGATGCATTAAATTGACCATAAATGATAGTACAGACATTTTTTAAATGTTGCAAAAAATTTACCAGAATATCAAAATATATCTGAATTATTTCTGAAGTATCATGTGACACTGAAGACAACATAAAACTTAGCTTAACCATCATGAGATGAATGGCATTTTAAACTATATAAAACAGATATGCAACGCATGTTTTACATTATAAACCATATTGCAACCTCAGTAAGCATAAAAGCCTCCATTTAAGAATAATTACAGATCCCAAATTTTATATCACATCATTTTATATCCTATAATACATCATTTAGACCACCAATTTTCTCAGGTTTTTCCAATGCCTTTCACCTTTCCATTAACACTACTCAACCAATCAAATTTACTAACAGCAACTAACTGCTACTGTATGTAAAACACTATAAAACTCTGCGGATAATGTTTCACACATGCGTTGCTTTGGATATTTGCGGTTCATCAGACTTCGCTCTCTCGTCAGTGTCAACACACCCATCGCCATTCCTGTGTGTTCACAGGGGGCTTTGCCCTGCAGTCCTATAAGGGCGCTCAGAAACCCACCCCAATGGAAGTAATGAAGGCCCAGGCCACTCGCTTGGCCGAAGATCCAACAAACTTCAAAGCTCCCCCCAAGATGGAGATCCCCACCATGGATGGAAAGAGACAGGTGACCCGTCCTCACAAACTCAAACACCGGGACATGAACGTCCTCACACCATCTGGATTCTGAGAGAATCCCTCCATCCATCCACCTCTGCTGTGCTCATAGTGAACCTGTAGCTGGTCTACCCTCTCTCTAATTCCCCAGTGCTTTCATCATCACTGCTTTCCACATCAGACACGCATCATTTTACTGCTGTCTCAAGTGAATGTTTGTCCTCAAAAGATGTTGTGAGTTTGAGTACTTTTGTTTGTGCCATTGTCTTTTTGGTAGCCTTTTTTCTTTGCATTCTAATTTATCCGTTTTAAAAGGGGCGGTTCACCCAAAAATAAAAAGTTCTGTCACTTATTCACAAATAAATGGTTTCATATTTGATGAACGTACAAAAAAGGACTTGGTAAATATTAGAAAACAAATACTGTGGAAGATAATGGCTGCCAGTTTCCAACATGGTTCAAAGTATTGTTTAAAACAGTTTGTGTGTGTATGTTCAAAAGAAGGCTTGAAACAAGTGTTAGACAGAACTTTTTTGGGTGACCTATTCTTTAAAGTGTTATTTTGTTAGTTTGTATGCAGGATGTGTGTGCCTTGATGTTGTTTTCTGTACTCTGGTGTAATTATTAAAGGGGAAGTTCACCCAAAAATGAATTTACCTTTCAATTTCATTTACTTTTTTTGTTTTGTTTTATATTAAATGGTAGTTATTAACATTTCATAGTAAGGAAAAATGATTTCCAACAACATTTTTTTTTTTTTGCAGAATGCTTTCTTTGTTCAAGAGAAAGTGAAACAGGTGTGAATTGTGAGATGATGAATACAAAATGTTTTTTGTTGTTGTTTTTTTGGTGCACTACCCCTTTAATGCTGACTATGAAGAAAAGTGTTTTAATGTGTTGGATTTTACATTCCATCACAAGAGGTTTTTCATCTGCCTAGAGCCACGGTCATGTGTAAATAGTCAGTGATGATGTTGTGATCTGTGTGGCATCATTAATACGCAATGGGTTCAGTGATAACTTAATTCTTTAAGTCTTTGCTGTTGTGTATTATGACATTTAAAGCATCGTTGTGATACAGTTGTGTCGAGGACGGTGTGAAAAATGACAAGGTCACTAAATTGACTGAAGGCTAAAAAGCGTTGGCTGATATGTTATTTAATGTAACTGCTCTGGACAGAGAATTTCTTATATTTTTGTTACAAGTTTAAAGTCTTTTCAGTTTCCCAAAAAGTGACATGTATTTACTTCGATCTGGTTGGATCTGTCAATACATGAATAAATAAATGTAAATACATTTTTGGCTTGTGAGTTTCTTTACGGCATTTTACTGTTTATTCATTCATTCATTAATTTCCCTTCAGCTTAGTCCCTTTATTCATCAGGGGTCGCCACAGCGGAATGTACCGCCAACTTATCCAGCATATGTTTTACGCCGCGGATGCCCTTCCAGCTGCAACCCAGTACTGGGAAACCTCCATACACACTCATTTACAGACATGCACTATGGCCAATTTAGCTTATTCAATTCACCTGTACCGCATGTCTTTGGACTGTGGGGGAAACCGGAGCACCCGGAGGAAACCAATGCAAACACGGGGAGAATATGCAAACTCCACACAGAAATGCCAACTGACCCAGCCGAGGCTCGAACCAGCGACCTTCTTTCTGTGAGACGACAGTGCTAATCACTGTGCCACCCTGTTGTCCCATTTTGCTGTTTATATATTTATTATTATTTTCATAAAATAAATATGTAAATAAGTACCTGTTTTGTGGCGCAGTGGGTAGCATGATCGCCTCACAGAAAGAAGGTCGCTGGTTCGAGTCCCGGCTGGGTCAGTTGGTATTTCTGTGTGGAGTTTGTATGTTCTCCCCGTGTTCACGTGGGTTTCTATAGGTATAGGGGAATTGAATAAGCTAAATTGGCCGTAGTGTATGTGTGTGAATGCGAGAGTGTATGAGTGTTTCCCAGTGTTGGGTTGGGGCTGGAAGGGCATCCGCTGCGTAAAACATATGCTGGATAAGTTGGCGGTTCATTCCGCTGTAGCGACCCCTAATTAATAAAGGGACTAAGCCAAAAAGAAAATGAATGATTGAGTACCTGTTCTAGTACCGTTTTGTTTATTCGTTTAGATGTCAGTCATTAAAAAATTAACGCTACGTTTATTTAAAAGTTTGAAGATGGTTTTTATTTTTGAAAGAAAAACAAAATTGTTCAGTTAATATTTAATAAATATTAAAATTTATTTTTATATTACACATAATTTAAATTTAAAATTACTTGTAAAATATTCATGTTATTTGTTTTTAGACTAGTGAAACTGTTTCAAAAGATTTGTAACCGTATACTAAAAATGCTCTGTTATTTCAACCCAATTCTTGGTGTAGTAGGGACAAATTTTTTACCCAATTTGGGTTTAAATAATTATTTTATTTCTTAAAATGTAAATTCTAATGTATTAATCAAAGGAAATGTGGATTGGTTTTCACAAAAATATTCAGGTATGTTCAATGTTTTTTTGCAACTTGTAAGACTGAAGACTCAAATTCCATTTGAAAATAAAATTATAAAACAATAATGATATTATTTAATATTATTTCACAAATTATCAGTTATGATGAATGATCAATGAAATACAGAGCTGGCTGAAACGGTATTTTCTTATTGGGCATGGAATAATTTGCAAAAAGGCAAAGCTAAATAAAATTGTGTCTTGCAGTGAATTTAAAGGTTTTATAAAGAGAGCAATATTGGAAGCATGTGATTGTTTTTGTTGAGAGGACTGATGAAATGTTGTTATGTGCTGTTTATGTATTTTAAAATTGTTTTACTGTTCAGCTGTTTCCTTGGCCGGGTCTCTCTTGTAAAAGAGATTTTAAATCTCAATGAGACTTCCTTGGTTAAATAATGGTAAAATAAAATAATTTTTATTTTTTTTGCTTTTGTTTTGTTTCAATGCAATGAATATATTTGTTTTATTCCTAAATCTTCTAAAGTTAGTTTACAGAATCAACATTAACCACTAGCTGCCAATGAAATAAGTCTAAATAAAACAAACCTGTAGTAAAAATTGACTAAAACAATAATGGAAGCAAAATAAGAAGCTTGATTCAAACTTGATTGTACGCTGAAAAAAAATATTCATTGGGTTTACTATGTTTTTTTAAGGTAAGTGGTTCCAAACAATTAATTTGGGCTGAATTTAAACAAATTAATCAGAACATTACTAAATTTAATTTGTTTAAATTCAGCCCATATAAATTGTTTACAACATTTAGCAAAAAAAAAAAAATATATATATATATTTTTTAGTGCACACTCAAAAAATGACTTTTGTTGTTTGTTCAAACTATTTATTTAAAATGAGTTGAAACAACACAATTCTTAATGTTTTTTTTTTGGAACAGGCCCGTAGCCAGGGGGTGTTCGGGCAGTTCGAAAGAACTGACAAAGGTCCAGAATTTGTCCCATACATGCTCTTATTTGTCTTTTTTTGACTGCTATGACATCATAAATAGTAAAATAATCCATCAAAAAAGGTTTTAAGACCAAGTGGAATCCTCTGTTGGCTGTCGCTTCGGTGTGATTTCAGCTAATCAGTTTTAGCCAGTGCAAACAATTATTTTTTCATGAGTCCAACATCCAGCTGTGCAAGAAAACATACTACCTAACGTAAGTGAAGTCATCTTTCACTACTGTATTGTTTTGAAATTGAGAAAAGTAACTTTTATTTTAAATCTTGGACCTTGGAAACAAAAAAAATGACGAATAAAAAGGTGTGAATCACCAAAAGCGACCGATATTAAAATTAATTTGAATACTATTTTGGCTATTGTTGTTATCCATGAATTTTCAAATAGGCTTTTTTTTTGGTTATCATGGCCATCCGGCAATTTATATCTATTTGATCTAAAATAATGCTTAAAATGACACTAAAATGCAGTATTTACGTCTCTTAAATAGTAACCTAAATAATTCACCAGGCTGGCTACAGACCTGTTCAATCAACTCAAATGTGCAAAAAAAACTTTTGTGTTGGGACAACATGAAGGAATTGTGTGGAACCCAGCATTTTTTACAGTGTAGTTAGTACTCAAACGATGTTTTTTTATTTGCTGATCATGTGACATGTTCCCTTATTCTTGTAATATTTGTGTCTGCCACAAGGAGACAGCAGACTCCTAAAAACTCTTTCAGATGAACCATCATAGAAATATTTAATGCAAACACCTCCCACAAAAAACTAAAATCTTAACTAACATTTGACACTTGCTTCATCCTTCAGAGTGTTTTCTCAGTTTCTCTGGTTCATAAACGTCTCCATTGGCAGTCTCCTCACATCCACTGCTGCCATAGTAAACACACTTTCCTGGAAGTCCAGCCTCTCGCCCCAACACACACACATACATACATACCTCCTCCTAGATCCCCTTTCCAATCCCTCTGTGACGTTGTAGTTTACACACTGACGCATCGTAGGTCATTTCCTACGTTTGGCAGTCGCGGTGGGACGTCTGGATTTAATATGGAGACTGGCGGTCCACCCAGTTCAGAGTGTGAGGGTCTGTGTTTTATATGCGAGTCACTGTGATAAAGCCATGAGATCACAGTCTGACTGCACATGTGGACTGCGCTTCACAGCTCATGCTGTGTGGTGTGAAAGTATGAAGCTTGATTGCAAATCTAATGTTACTCACAAAACAGCCACCATCTGTGATTCAAGCGCACTATCGTGATTATGATCATTGCACATACTCAAGATGACATCAGAAAGGCTTTTTCAATTGGGTCATTATTATTCATACCAGTGAGTGTTTAGGAAAAGTGTTGTTTATTGGAATGTACAATGTTAAGAAACATAAAACTTTCACAATTTGTAATTCCAATTGCTGTTATATATGGTGTTATTCTAGTCCAGTGTTTCTCAACCACGTTCCTGGCGGACCACCAGCTCTGCACATTTTCTATGTTTCCTTAACCAAACTCACCTAATTTATTTCATCAGCTCATTTCCCTGGACTGAAAAACCTGTAAAGTGTGTGACAGACAAAGGAGACATCCTAAACATGCAGTGCTGGTGGGCCTCCAGGAACGTGGTTGAGGCACACTGTTCTAGACAATGTTTGGTTAATTCATTTTTAGGTGTTAGTTCCCATAAATATGGTGTCATGTTGGCTGGGTCACTGGTTTGAGTCCCATCTGGGCTAGAAGGCCTTTCTGTGTGGAGTTTGCATGTTCTCCCCATGCTCATGGTGGTTTCCTTTCCGGTTTTCTGGTTTCCCAGAGAAATTGGACTCATTTTGGCTAAATTGGACGTATTGCATGTGTGTAAATGAGATTCTGTGGGTGCTTCCCAGCACTGTGGTTTCATGGGTTACATGCACTATCAGTGCTGGGTTGTGGCTGGAAGGTCATCTGCCCGCATAATACACATGCTAGATTAATCGGTGGTTCATTCCGCTGTGACAACCCCTAATAAAGCAGAGAATAATCCAATTGGAAGTGAGTTCACATAAAATTGAAAATTCTGTCATTAATTGCTCACCCACATGTCGGTACAAGAGTGCTCATTCATCTTTGAAACACAAATTAAGATATTATATATATATAAATAAATACATACATACCCAGGGGCGTTATGGACATTTTAAAAGTGAGGGGGACAGCTGTATGAAATCAAAAAGTTTACGTTCATATAATTATTAATCACCTGTTTCTAAATGGTCTGTCTAAACGTGAGAGAGACGTATCCCTCTATATATATATATATATATGTATATGTCTTATATATTTATACAACAGTTCTGTCTGGTTCTTGAATCTGATTGGCTGATAGCAGTGCGATATTCTGCCTGTAACAGCACTCATACGTGTACGTTCACACCGAAAGCAGCGAGAGCATCAAAGGTCGCTCTGGCCACCCTGGCGACAACGCTGTCTGCCTTGAGCTCCGGCGGTGAGAGCGTCAAAATTCGCTACACATTGATCTCGTATTTAAAGGAGCCGTTGCTGCATATCATATCAGTTACACTCCTGCATAAAACATGCTTTCTAGCGTGAAGGTGTTGCACACTTATTATCAAATTCACTTAACTACGGAAGATCTAGTTGCATGTGGTGTGGCTTTGCTCCACTATGTGTCCATATGTCTGAAATATTCTGAAGCAGCAATACTGTTTTGTATTGTCGCATGAAATTCCCGCTTTTTTTAAAGAAAAAAAAAAAAAAATATATATATATATATATAACATTGATGCACATCAGTAACTCGCCAGTAACTTTTTAAATTTATGTTCCAGTAAGAAAACATTGCAAATAATTGGAAATCCAGCGACCGCAATAATTAAACCCTTGGGAACAACTGTGGTCGGAATCAACGTTCACAGTGACTGTGTTCTCTGACTCCTCTCAAGCGGTGGACTTCTACATTCTGATTGTTGCCGCCGAACCACGTCATAGCTCATTACCATAAAGTTGACTTGATTTCAACTCTCCTCGACACCCACACCGGCGAAGACGCGCCACGCTGATCCTCGCTGCTCCTCACCGCTTATCGCCGCCTGCTCCCATTGAAAATTAATGACTTCTGGCTACTTTGACGCTCTCGCCGCTTTCGGTGTGAACGTACAGTTACTCTGCCCACACATAGCGTCAAGCAGAGGGACACTCTACAGTTTGACAAATATTGCTGCTGTTGGACAACATAATGTACTTTTGAGGCTTTTTTAGTCGAGGATGTAGTTGTTTAGATTGCACCTATGCAGTTTATTTATAAGGATAGTGCCTATTTCAAGATGTTTATAACATTAATTTCTGAGAGACTGCGCGTCAGCGGCCATTAGCCTGTCTTTGAGCAAAGACGGTTGATGATGTTCATCCACAAGATGGCGACAGAGATGCATAATAAGCCCTAAGAGAAAAAAAGCGTAATTTCATTTTGTATGTTGTAGTGGTGTATTTATACCATAGTAATATTGTGATCTCCCGATTGCAACAGAGAAATACTGGGAAATCCCTGTAGACTGAGATGGCGTTTCATGCCGTTTAGCCTTATAATTTTTAAATGTGAGCAAAATCCCGTTTTGTCATCACTTTAACATTAGACATTGAACTGTTGTATAAACGCAATAACACACTCATAGCAGTGCGATGTGGCTATATATCGTGCCAATATACAGCCACATCGCACTGAGAGTGTTATTGCTCACACATATATATATATATATATATATATATATATATATATATATATATATATATATATATATATATATATATATATATTGTTTTTTACAAAATACTCAGGGCTGCCAACGTGAGAGTCATGCAATTGCCAGTATTCTCACGCTCTCACGCAACACATCCTTTTTCTCACGCAGAAAAATCCTCCCATGAATATTTTTTCCCGTTATAATAAAGACGGTGTTAAAGACATTTATCATTTTACAAAGATGTTATTCTCTGTGCAACCGATCCAACGCTGGTGAAAGCAATGTAATAGAAAAACAAACTGACGCATGCGCGCAGAAAACATACCCACGCGCCTCTCGCACTGCCCCGGTTTGACGCTGATGCGCTGCTCGCGTTGCCGCTCCCGGTATGAATCCCGGTTGTGAACATGCATGCCGAAAAAAATAGGCGCTGCAGGTGTTGTGACGAGAAACGCACTCCTATTTAGTCTAAGTGCAAATAGCGCACCTCGCTGGAAGAAGCTAGTTGAGTGATTCCCGCCCATCACTGTTTGATTGACAGAGACAGCATAACTAAAGAGAGCAACAGATAGCAGTGTGAGTGGTGTAGCTTGTAAAGCCCATGGCATCATGATTTGATGCGATCCATCATGAAACCGGTTAGAACCCAGCGTTCTTCTTTTTTCCCCCACTACATATCAGATTTTGCCTACTCTTCATCACGAGGAAGACAAGTAGGAATCATTAATAAGTGTGTGTATTATGGAAGACTCAGACTCATAGAACTGGATTGGAGAGGTGTTATATGCTAATCATATGCATTATAAGTTTGTAGAAGTTATACATTAAAAATACCCTTAAATATAATTTTTAGTACTGCTTCAGTGAACTTGAACAAGTATATTAAAGTCCATTCATTTTCACTAGTTTATTAGTATATTTTTTTTTCAAGTTTGCTTTAAATGCTTTAAAAATAAGTTAAATCTTTGTAGACTAGAAATATATGTACTGTATATCATTTAATTAAAAATGCGGGCAATACATTATAGATTAATTTTATTAAAAAATATTTTATTAATCTTAGTTATTTTTTAATTCAACTATAGGGGTGCGGCAGGTAAGGGGTCTACAAGACATTGTGCCCAGGGGCCTCTGAATTCTTAATCCAGGCCTGCCATTCTTAGACTTTTATTGGGATTCTCATTCTACATGAAAACCAAAGGCCATAATAGATTAAAACGTAATCTGATCATTATCTTAATGGATAAAGAAAAAACAATAAGGGAAGAGCATTGTAAAATGCACTAGGTTTACAAATAAATGTAAAAACAAATCTGTAATCTTCTGTAAGGGAAGGGTTCGCTCTCATTAATGTCATAACGATGTTATTAAAAAATTATCAATTTAAGTTAATAGATGCACATTTCAGAGGAACTGTGTTTTATTGCAGGGGTAACAGCCTTTAATGTACAGGTGTCAGCGCGCAGTGAGTTTTGGAAATCGACAAAATTAAAGTTTACCTAATATGATGATGATCTTATTTTGACTAGGCATATCTCCTGATAGATTTTTTTGTATGAAGCAGAAAGGAGGGAGGAAGTCAGGGAGTTTAGACTTAATAAACCGAATTCTTGGCCATAAGTCAGGTCTAAGACGCAACACGCAACAGATAATTCTATTCAACATATTTTTTTGTGTTCTATACAATCTATAGAATTTCATTCTGATGAAATTAATATTCATTCATTCATTCATTTTCCTTCAGCTTAGTCTCTATTTTAGGGGTCGCCACAACGGAATGAACTGCCAACTGTTGCGGCATATGTTTTACGCAGTGAATGGCCTTCCAGCCGCAACCCAGTACTGGGAAACACCCATACACACTCATTCACGTATACACTTATGGACTACAACAAATATAGTTCATCAATTCACATGTGCACATGTGTCATATGTATAGATTGAATTGTGTGTATATGTATGGAGTGCATATTAACTCCATACATATGCACAAATGATACACTCCATACATATACACATGATACACTCCATACATATACACTCTATAAATATACACACATGTCAGTATCTGGGTTAGAACCCGGGTCTCTGGCGTGAAAGGTGAGTCACCATACATATACACACACATGATACACTATACATATACACACTAGATATACACTCCATACATATACACACGATACACTCCATACATAAAAACACACGATACATTCCATACATATCCACACACATGATACACTCTATACATATATAGATATGCACACGATACACTCTATACATAGAGACACATGATACACTCCTTACATATACACACACATGCACACTCCATACAAATACACTCTATACGTATACACTCTATTCATATGCACACATGATACACTCCATATATATACACGCTATAGATATACACTCTATACATATAAACACATGATACACTCCATACATATACACACACATGATACACTCTATAGATATACACTCTATACATATACACACAAGATACATATGCACACATGATACACTCCATACAAATGCACACATGATACACTCCATACATATACACATGATACACTCTATACATATGCACACATGATACACTCTATACATATACACACATGACACACTCCATAATTATACACACACGATACACTATATATATATATATATACACACATGATACAGTCCATACATATACACTATACATTTACACACATGTCAGGGTCTGGGATAGAACCCGGGTCTCTGGCGTGAAAGGTGAGTCACCAAAACACTGAGCTACAGGGAATTGATGGTCCCATATAAACAAAGGACATGATGCACTCCATACATATCCACACATGATACACTCCATACATATAAACGCACACGATACACTCTATACATATACACACATGATACACTCTCCATGCTTATACACACACATGATACAATCTATACATATACAAACAAGATACACTCCATACATGATACACTCTCCATACTTATGCACACACATGATACAATCTATACATATACACAAATGATACATTCTATAGATATACACACATGTCAGGGTCAGAACCTGGTTCTCTGGCGTGAAAGGTGAGTCACCTAACCACTGAGCTACAGGGAATTGATGGTCCCATACAAATGAAAGGACATGCTGCATATATATGAATACAAATACACAATTCAATCCATACATATCCACACATGATACACTCTAAAGATATACACTCTATACATATACACACGATACACTCTATAGATATACACTCTATAAATATGCACACATGATACACTCCATACATATAAACACACATGATACACTCTATACATCTACACACAATACACTCTATAGATATGCACACAATATACTCTATAGATACACACTCTATACATATACACACATGATACACTCCATACATAAACACTCTAAAAATATACACACTGTAGATTTACACACATGTCAGGGTCTGGGATAAAACCCTGGTTTCTGGCGTGAAAGGTGAGTCATCTAACCACTGAGCTACAGGGAACTGATGGTCCCATACAAACGAAAGGACATGATACACTCCATACATATGCACACATGATACACTCCATACATATGCACACGATACACTCCATACATATGCACACATGATACACTCCATACATATACACACATGAGACACTCCATACATATAAACACACGATACACTCTATACATATACACACATGAAACACACTCTATGCTTATACTCACACATGAAACAATCTATACATATACACACATGATACACTCTATAGGTATACACTGTATACATATACAAACATGATACACTCTATACATGTGCACACATGATACACTCCATACATATACACACAAGACACTCTATACATCTACACACATGATAAACTCCATACATAAAAACTCTATAAATATACACACTGTAGATATACACACATGTCAGGGTCTGGGATAAAACCCGGGTTTCTGGCGTGAAAGGTGAGTCATCTAACCACTGAGCTACAGGGAATTGATGGTCCCATACAAACAAAAGGACATGATGCACTCTATACATATGCACACGTGATTCACTCTATAGATATACACACATGATACACTATTTACATATGCACACATGATTCACTAAATAGATTTACACACATGATACACTCTATAGATATACACCCCATACATATACACACATCTCAGGGTCTGGGATTGAACCCGGAACTCTGGCGTGAAAGGTGAGTCACCTAACCACTGACCTACAGGGAATTGATGGTCTCATACAAACGGAAGGGCATGATGCAACCCATACATATGCACACAGGATACACTCCATACATATACACTCATGATACACTCCATACTTATACACACACACATATGATACACTCTATACATATACACTCCATACATATGCACACATGATACACTCCATACATACACACTATAGATATACACACATATATGATACACTCTATACATATACACACATGTTAGGGTCTGGGATAGAACCCGGGTCTCTGGCGTGAAAGGTGAGTCACCTAACCACTGACTTACAGGGAATTGATGGTCCCCTACAAATAAAAGGACATGATGCACTCCATACATATGTACACAATTCAATCCATACATATGCACACATGATACACTCCATACATATACACACATGATACACTCTATACATATACACACTAGATATACACTCTATACATATACACACATGATACACTCCATACATATACACACACACATGATACGCTATACATATATAAATATGCACACAATACACTCTATACATATGCACACATGATACACTCCATACATATGCACACATGATTCACTCTATAGATATACACACATAATACACTCCATACATATACACTCCATACATATACACACATGATACACTCTATACATATACACACAATACACTCTATAGATATACACTCTATACATATACACACATGATACACTCCATACATATACACACTCCATACATATACACTCTATACATATGCACACATGATACACTCCATACATTTGCACACATGATACACTCTATACATATGCGTACATGATACAATCCATACATATTCGCCCATGATACACTCCATACTTATACACACATGATACACTCTATACATATGTACAATTGATGGTCCCATACAAACGAAAGGACATGATGCATTCCATACATATATACACAAATCAATCCATACATATGCACACATGATACACTCTATATATATACACTCTATACATATGCACACATGATACACTCTATAGATATACACTCTATACATATGCACACACGATACACTCTATACATATACACACATGATACACTCGCCATGCTTATACACAGACACACGATACAATCTATACATATACACACATGATACACTCTATAGGTATACACTCTATACATATACAAACATGGTACACTCCATACATTTACACAAACACACACACATATACACACACATGATACATTCTATACATATACACATGAAACACTCTCCATACTTATACAAACACATGATACAAATGATACACTCTATAGATGTACAATCTATACATGTACACACATGATACACTCCATACATAAACACTCTATAAATATACACACTATACTGTAGATATACACACATGTCAGGGTCTGGGATAAAACCTGGGTCTCTGGCATGAAAGGTAAGTTACCTAACTACTAAGCTACAGGGAATTGATGGTCCCCTACAAACGAAAGGACATGCTGCACACCATACATATGCACACAACAGATATGCAGGAAGTCCGAGTGCTTTCTTTCTGCATTGGTAAATTGGCCGTTTTTACAGCTGATAAAAACATGTTTACAGCCTGGTACAAACGATGGCTTTGGTGCATATAGCTATGATTACCCTTCATGACAACTCTGAGGGGGGTACATTTTTTTATAACTTATCCGTTTCGTTTTTATTAAGTTATATTAAGTTTGCATAATTAAGGGCGTGGCCACTTGAGTGACAGCTAGCCCTCGCTGGTCGCTGTCTCGTCACCTCAGCTGATTCTGGCTATTTAGCCGCTGAGCTCGGCATATACATCTTGTTTTTGTTTTGGTTAATGTTTTTTTACACAGTCATTTGCCTTTTGGAATTATTTCCTGCAATTATCAGATGATATGGCATGATGTGTGGATTTAATTGTGCTTACAAACCGTTCAAGTTGCCTCCATTTCACAGGTGAGTGAAATTATATACTTCTATACCATCTCTATAAATGTATTTGATTTATTTAAGATCATTTATCATTTAAATGTTCTTTAGACCAGTATTGCACTCCAGAATCTGACAGATTGATTAGCTGTAGGCTATAAAACAGTCATCTGAAGTGTTGTCATACAGTGTTAGTGCTGGATTTTATAAACAGCCTTGCATTTACTAACACAGACTATATCTGAAGTGTTTGATAGTAATTCGTGTTTTCCTCCTGTCGAAAAACGTCATAAGAACAATGTTTAGTGGCTTAATGTGTTACAACCAGAGGTGTGGACTCGAGTCATGTGACTTGGACTCGAGTCAGACTCGAGTCATAAATTTGATGACTTTAGACTCGACTTGACAAAATATCAAAAGACTTGCAACTCGACTTGGACTTGAACAGAAATGACTTGGACTTTCACTTGGACTTGCGCCCATTGACTTGTGAAGACTTGCTGCTTCCTATAAAAAACCCAAAGATAAAAAGTATGTTGACACGGACCACTCTGCGCGCGCTCTCTCTCTCTCTCTTTCTGTGCGTGTGTGTGACAGCATGCGCGTATTCTGCACGACATCCAATCAAAGCACCGTAGAATGTTTTGATTCGACAGCGTCCAACGTGACTATATGGCGCCGGAGTGGACAAAAGTCAAGCGAACGCAGAGAGACCGAGCCTAGTTTACAGTCATTGGACAGAGCCAATATTCGCGCGCCAATACTCGGTCTCTCTCACGCGAACATACAGTCTCTCACGCCTGCGGCACGTATAATAAGTCTCTCGCGCCCGCGGCGCGTACATTCGGTCTCTCGCGCCCGCGGCACATACATTCGGTCTCTCGCGCCCGCGGCGCGTAGCCTACATTCGGTCTCTCGCGCCCGCGGCACGTATATTCGGTCTCTCGCGCCCGCGGCGCGTACATTCGGTCTCTCGCGCCCGCGGCACGTATATTCGGTCTCTCGCGCCCGCGGCGCGTAGCCTACATTCGGTCTCTCGCGCCCGCGGCACGTATATTCGGCCTCTCGCGCCCGCGGCGCGTACATTCGGTCTCTCACGCCCGCGGCACGTATATTCGGTCTCTCGCGCCCGCGGCGCGTAGCCTACATTCGGTCTCTCGCGCCCCGCGGCACGTATATTCGGTCTCTCGCGCCCCGCGGCGCGTAGCCTACATTCGGTCTCTCGCGCCCGCGGCACGTATATTCGGTCTCTCGCGCCCGCGGCGCGTAGCCTACATTCGGTCTCTTGCGCCCGCAGCACGTACATTCGGTCTCTCTCGCCCGCGGCACGTATATTCGTTCGCTCGCGCCCGCGGCGCGTACATTCGGTCTCTCGCGCGCGTATTCAGTCTCTCTGCGTTCGCTTGACTTTTGTCCACTCTGGTGCCTCATACCATTTGTGCTTTTGCTCTTCAGAGATCATTCTGTTAAATTGGTTATTCCAATAATGTTGATATGGTTTATATATTACACTATTTATTATCAATACACGAAAAACTTGAAAGGTTGAGGTAAATTCTATAATAAATTCTAGTGTTTTTGAGTGTTGGGTATACTGCCTATGTTTTAGGCTAGTATTATTTACAACTTGTTATTGAATGCTTCAGCATACTGTAGTATTAAGAATAGTGAACTCATAAAATGAAATACAGAGTGTAGTTTTAATACAGTAAAGTGGTGAATTGTAGTATAATATACCCTATAGTGTGAAAAAAAACAGCACTGGGTAATTTGTTTGTATTACACTTGTTGTGTTACTGGCAACGCAGTGGCGCATTGGGCAGTGCTGTCGCCTCACAGCAAGAAGGTTGCTGGTTCAAGGCTGGGTCAGTTGGCGTTTCTGTGTGGAGTTGTGGTTGGGTGGTTGGAGCTGGAAGGGCATCCGCTGCGTAAAAATGTGCTGGATAAGTTGGCGGTTCATTCCGCTGTGGCGACCCCAGATTAATAAAGGGACTAAGCCGAAAAGAAAATTAATGAATGAATCAATGTTGTGTTACCATAGCAACTACAGTATTACCACAACCGATTACTTTATTTATTAAGACTTTATTTTAGTTGCCATGATAAAATGGGATTGATAGTGACATTTATGTCAAGAGTGAATAGTACAGTAGGCTTAAGTTTTTCCTTATTTTTTATCACAGTTACATTTCTGCTTGCGTTAGTTATTGTTTAAATGTTTTTTATTTGATTAGTATGATGCACCTTTAGGATGTTTAATAAATGTTTTTAAAATAAAATGTATTCTTTACATCCAACGTCTATTCCAGGGGCGCCTTTTTGTAAACTCTAGCCACCCCTGTTGCCACCCCAATATGATTTTGCTGTTGACATTATTCATTTAAATGTACTTATGTAAAAGGACAATATTTCAATAAATAAATAGCAGCCACTAAATTATTGTGGATTGATTGGCGCCACTGACGTAGCTGATTCACTTCCCCACCCCCCTCCCCGATCGTTGTTGACAGCACGCACACACCTTCAATATAGACAGCAATGGCAATTTATTATTTACCCTAAGGTACATCAATAGAAAAAGCTGTTTTAATAATAATGTGGCTCAGAAAGGAATATGGATAAATGATATTATTAGAGTCTGTATAGTGAGTGTGTGCATACATTTGCAATCAGAATTATTCAACCCCCTGAATTATTAGCCCCCTGTTTATTTTTTTCCCCAATTTCTGTTAAACAGAGAGAAGATTTTTTTCAACACATTTCTAAACATAATAGTTTTAATAACTCATTTCTAATAACTTATTTATTTAATCTTTGCCATTATGACAGTAAATAATATTTTACTAGATATTTTTCAAGACACTTCTATACAGCTTAAAGTGACATTTAAAGGCTTAACTAGGTTAATTAGGTTAACTAGGCAGGTTAGGGTAATTAGACAAATTGTTGTATAACAATGGTTTGTTCTATAGACTATCGGAAAAATATATAGCTTAAAGGGACTAATAATTTTGACCTTAAAATGGGTTTTTAAAAATTAAAAACTGCTTTTATTCTAGCCGAAATAAAACAAATAAGACTTTCTCCAGAAGAAAAAAACATTATCAAACACACTGTGAAAATTTACTTGTTCTTTTAAACATCATTTGGGAAATATTTAAAAAAGAAAAAAAAAATCAAAGGGGGTTCAATAATTCTTGTTGCAACTGTATATAGTAATGCCTTTTGTTTATTTGTTTGTTTTATTAATTAATTCATTATTCTTCATTAACTTTAGACATGGCATATACTGTATGCTGTACAATAAAAGTATGTAAAACAACTGAAAAGTTACTTATATATATGAAACTTGTTTAAAAACTAAATGTTTTTTATTTTACTGAATTTGAATTTCTTGATTTTTTGGGGGGAATACATTACAATGTTTCAAGAGTAATTAATTAAATGAATTAAAACCACATTATTTCATTTACCAGAAACAAAAATATAACATTACACTGAATTCACTAATATATTTTTTGTGTGCCATCCCAAGATTTGGTGCGGCCTCTTCTAGCCACCCCTAAGAAAATTTTCTGGGGGTGCCACTGGTCTATTCTCTGTCTTAAAGTGTTTGAAACTGGAAATATTTTATCAAATAACACAGCCAAAAATTTTATGATTTATTAGATTAAAAATGTAATATGTACGTCTATTTTAGTATATTGGTTGTTAATAAACTGCACCAATATAAATCATATCGAAAAGCACAAAAGGAAGAGGAAAACACACAACACAAATTGTGAGTCTGCATATAATCTATGAGAACGTGCAAGAAAAATTGTGCGTGAGCAGTGCATATTTGAGAGAGTGACAAAATTGGCGCACGAGCAGCGTATATTTGAGAGCTCACAAGCAGTTTTGTCTACAAATAGAGGAAATCGTTGCACAAGCATCACACAAGAGAGCGTAGAGACAGTTCTTGAATGTTATGTGAAGAAAACAACGTTATTGTTTGTATGAAGTAGCCTACTTCATTGAGAATATGTGCTACCATTTTACATTGCTGCTAGACAGATTTGCATCTTAATCTCTTCAGCACACACACGAGATTCCATTGACAAAATACCAATTTCACTCAATTTTACTTTGCAGCATACAGGAGTTGTTGGTCTACTGCTGCCTCATTGAGGTCGTTTATGTAATTTCCGTTAATCACAAGTTGATCACCGAAGACATAACATAGCACAACTAAAACTAATGAATTAGACAGAAGTAGACCTGCAAATTCTGTGTGATGTGAGGCAAAATGGACTCTATTGTGGTGCAATATGCTGTAGAGACGAGACGCAGCACTGTTCAGCACTTTTTCAGAAAATTACATTTGTATTTTTATGTATCTGAGCAATGTTCTTTCATAAAAAAGGTTTGTTTAATAAATACAGATCTTACAACCATACATAATCTGTCTACATTTTATTTTTCTGTTAAAAAGACTCGAAAAGACTCGAAAGTCAAACCGTAGGACTTTGGACTTGACTTGAGACTTGTTGGCCTTGACTTGGGACTTGACTCGGGACTTGCCTGTCTTGACTCGGGACTTGACTCGGGACTTGAGGGCAATGAATTGAGACTTACTTGTGACTTGCCAAACAATGACTTGGTCCCACCTCTGGTTACAACAGTGTTTTTAAAAGTCTAAACACTTTATTGATATAGTGTACAACCAAGCATGTGTGGTCAGAACACAAACGAGTCACAGGTAATGAAGTATTAAACGTTCTCCCAAAGTAATAAGTCTGTCTATGCCAGGTCTAAGCAAAAGGCTGAGAATCCAGCATGCGTCTGTAGCTCCGCTCACTCTCCGCCTCTTTGCCCTTATTTGTTCCCTGAGCTACAGGGAATTGATGGTCCCATACAAACGAAAGGACATGATGCACTCCATACATATATATTCAATTCATTGATACATATGCACACATGATACATTCTATACATATACACACTTCATACTTATACACACATGATACACTCTATACATATGCACAATTGATGGTCCCATACATACGAAAGGACATGATGCACTCCATACATATATACACAATTCAATCCATACATATGCACACATGATACACTCCATACATATACACACATGATACACTCTCCATGCTTATACACACACTCTATACATATATACACAATTCAATCCATACATATGCACACATGATACATTCTATACATATACACACCATACTTATACACACTCTGCACTTCATACTTATACACACACACGATACACTCAATACATACACCCACTCAATACATATGTACAATTGATGGTCCCATACAAACGAAAGGACATGATGCACTCCATACATATATACACAATTCAATCCATACATATGCACACATGATACACTCCATACATGATATACTCCATACATGATACATTCTATACATATACACACTCTATAGGTATACACACATGTCAGGTTCTGGGATAGAACCCGGGTCTCTGGCGTGAATGGTGAGTCACCTAACCCCTGAGCTACAGGGAATTGATGGTCCCATACAAACGAAAGGACATGATGCACTCCATACATATATACACAATTCAATCCATACATATGCACACATGATACACACTCTATACATATGCACACATGATACACTTCATACTTATACACACTCTATAGATATAAACACATGTCAGGGTCTGGGATAGAACCCGGGTCTCTGGCATGAATGGTGAATCACCTAACCCCTGAGCTACAGGGAATTGATGGTCCCATACAAACGAAAGGGCATGATGCACTCCATACAAATATACACAATTCAATCCATACATATGCACACATGATAGACTCCAGATATATACACACATGATACACACACCATGCTTATACACACACTCTATACATATATACACAATTCAATCCATACTTATACACACATGATACACTCTATACATGTGCACAATTGATGGTCCCATACATACGAAAGGACATGATGCACTCCATACATATATACACAATTATATCCATACATATGCACACATGATACACTCCATACATATACACACTCGAGACACTCTATACATATGCACAATTGATGG
Source organism: Danio kyathit (assembly GCA_903798195.1). Classification (NCBI taxonomy): domain Eukaryota; kingdom Metazoa; phylum Chordata; class Actinopteri; order Cypriniformes; family Danionidae; genus Danio; species Danio kyathit. Next base: position 39,868,531 of record LR812539.1, read on the forward strand.
TCCCATACAAACGAAAGGACATGATGCACTCCATACATATATACACAATTCAATCCATACATATGCACACATGATACACTCCATACATGATACATTCTATACATATACACACTCCATACTTATGCACACATGATACACTCTATACATATGCACAATTGATGGTCCCATACATACGAAAGGACATGATGCACTCCATACATATATACACAATTCAATCCATACATATGCACACTCCATACATATACACACATGGTACACTCTCCATGCTTATACACACACTATATACATATATACACAATTCAATCCATACATATGCACACATGATACATTCTATACATATACACACATGATACACTCCATACATATGCACACATGATACACTTCATACTTATACACACACATGATACACTCCATACATACATACACACACTCAATACACATGTACAATTGATGGTCCCATACAAACGAAAGGACATGATGCACTCCATACATATATACACAATTCAATCCATACATATGCACCCATGATACACTCCATACATATGCACACATGATACACTCCATACATATGCACACATGCTACATTCTATACATATACACACTCCATACATATACACTCCATACATATGCACAATTGATGGTCCCATACATACGAAAGGACATGATGCACTCCATACATATGCACACATGATACATTCTATACATATGCACAATTGATGGTCCCATACATACGAAAGGACATGATGCACTCCATACATATACACACCACACATATGCACACATGATACATTCTATACATATACACACTCTATAGATATACACACATGTCAGGGTCTGGGATAGAACCCAGGTCTCTGGCGTGAATGGTGAGTCACCTAACCCTGAGCTACAGGGAATTGATGGTCCCATACAAACGAAAGGACATGATGCACTCTATACATATATATACACACAATTCAATCCATACATGATACACTCCATACATATGCACACATGATACACTCCATACATATGCACACATGATACATTCTATACATATACACACTCCATACATATGCACAATTGATGGTCCCATATATACGAAAGGACATGATGCACTCCATACTAATGCACACATGATACATTCTATACATATACACACTATACTTATACACACATGATACACTCTATACATATGCACAATTGATGGTCCCATACATACAAAAGGACATGATGCACTCCATACATATATACACAATTATATCCATACATGATACACTCTATACATGATACATTCTATACATATACACACTCCATACATATATTTACACATGATACACTCCATACATATACACACATGTCAGGGTCTGGGATAGAACCCGGGTCTCTGGCGTGAATGGTGAGTCACCTAACCCTGAGCTACAGGGAATTGATGGTCCCATACAAACGAAAGGACATGATGCACTCCATACATATATACACAATTATATCCATACATATGCACTCAATAGATATACACTTTATACATATGCACACATGATACACTCCATACATATACACACTCTATACATTGCACAATTGATGGTCCCATACAAACGAAAGAACATGATGCACTCCATACATATATACACAATTCAATCCATACATATGCACATATGATGGTCCCATACATATAAAAGGACATGATGCACTCCATACATATATACAAAATTATACATTCTATACATACTCCATACTTATACACACATGATACACATGGACAATTGATGGTCCCATACATACGAAAGGACATGATGCACTCCATACATATATACACAATTCAATCCATACATATGCACACATGATACACACTCTATACATATGCACACATGATACACACTCTGCACATATGCACACATGATACACTTCATACTTATACACACACATGATACACTCCATACATATACACACTCTATAGATATACACACATGTCAGGGTCTGGGATAGAACTCGGGTCTCTGGCATGATTGGTGAGTGTGGCTGACATGTGTGTATACCTATAGAGTGTGTATATGTATAGAATGTATCATGTGTGCATATGTATGGAGTGTATCATGTGTGCATATGTATGGATTGAATTGTGTATGTATGGAGTGCATCATGTCCTTTCGTTTGTATGGGACCATCAATTGTACATATGTATTGAGTGTGTGTATGTATTGAGTGTATCGTGTGTGTGTATAAGTATGAAGTGTATAATATGTGCAGAGTGTGTATAAGTATGGTGTGTATATGTATAGAATACAAACGAAAGGACATGATGCACTCCATACATATATACACAATTCAATCCATACATATGCACACATGATACACTCCATACATGATACATTCTATACATATACACACTTCATACTTATGCACACATGATACACTCTATACATATGCACAATTGATGGTCCCATACATACGAAAGGACATGATGCACTCCATACATATATACACAATTCAATCCATACATATGCACACTCCATACATATACACACATGATACACTCTCCATGCTTATACACACACTATATACATATATACACAATTCAATCCATACATATGCACACATGATACATTCTATACATATACACACCATACTTATACACACATGAAACACTCTATACATATGCACAATTGATGGTCCCATACATACGAAAGGACATGATGCACTCCATACATATATACACAATTCAATCCATACATATGCACACTCCATACATATACACACATGATACACTCTCCATGCTTATACACACACTATATACACAATTCAATCCATACATATGCACACATGATACATTCTATACATATACACACATGATACACTCCATACATATGCACACATGATACACTTCATACTTATACACACACATGATACACTCCATACATACATACACACACTCAATACACATGTACAATTTATGGTCCCATACAAACGAAAGGACATGATGCACTCCATACATATATACACAATTCAATCCATACATATGCACCCATGATACACTCCATACATATGCACACATGATACACTCCATACATATGCACACATGCTACATTCTATACATATACACACTCCATACATATACACTCCATACATATGCACAATTGATGGTCCCATACATACGAAAGGACATGATGCACTCCATACATATGCACACATGATACATTCTATACATATGCACAATTGATGGTCCCATACATACGAAAGGACATGATGCACTCCATACATATACACACCACACATATGCACACATGATACATTCTATACATATACACACTCTATAGATATACACACATGTCAGGGTCTGGGATAGAACTCGGGTCTCTGGCGTGATTGGTGAGTCACCTAACCCCTGAGCTACAGGGAATTGATGGTCCCATACAAACGAAAGGACATGAAGCACTCCATACATATAGACACAACTCAATCCATACATATGCACACATGATACATTCTATACATATACAAACCATACTTATACACACAATTGATGGTCCCATACATACGAAAGGACATGATGCACTCCATACATATATACACAATTATACATTCTATACATATACACACTCCATACATATACACTCCATACTTATACACACATGATACACTCTATACATATGCACAATTGATGGTCCCATACATACGAAAGGACATGATGCACTCCATATATATATACACTATTATATCCATACATATGCACACATGATACACTCTATAGATATACACTCTATACATATGCACAATTGATGGTCCCATACATACGAAAGGACATGATGCACTCCATACATATATACACTATTATATCCATACATATGCACACATGATACACTCCATACATATACACACTCGATACACTCTATACATTGCACAATTGATGGTCCCATACATACGAAAGGACATGATGCACTCCATACATATATACACAATTCAATCCATACATATGCACACATGATACACACTCTATACATATGCACACATGATACACACTCTGCACATATGCACACATGATACACTCCATACATATACACACTCTATAGATATACACACATGTCAGGGTCTGGGATAGAACCCGGGTCTCTGGCATGAATGGTGAATCACCTAACCCCTGAGCTACAGGGAATTGATGGTCCCATACAAATGAAAGGACATGAAGCACTTCATACATATAGACACAATTCAATCCATACATATGCACACATGATACACTATACATATGCACACTCTATACATATGCACACATGATACACTCCATACATACACACACATGATACATTCTCCTTGCTTATACACACACTCTATATACACAATTATATCCATACATATGCACACATGATACACTCCATATATATACACTCTATACATTGCACAATTGATGGCCCCATACATACGAAAGGACATGATGCATTCCATACATATATACACAATTCAATCCATACATATGCACACATGATACACACTCTGTACATATGCACACATGATACACTTCATACTTATACACACACATGATACATTATATACATATACACACTCCATACATACACACACACACATGATACACTCTATAGCTATACACACATGTCAGGGTCTGGTATAAAACCCGGGTCTCTGGCGTGAATGGTGAGTCACCTAACCCCTGAGCTACAGGGAATTGATGGTCCCATACAAACGAAAGGACATGATGCACTCCATACATATATACACAATTCAATCCATACATATGCACACATGATACACACTCCATACATATGCACACATGATACACTTCATACTTATACACACACATGATATTCTCCATACATATACACACTCTATAGATATACACACATGTCAGGGTCTGGGATAGAACCCGGGTCTCTGGCATGAATGGTGAATCACCTAACCCCTGAGCTACAGGGAATTGATTGACACAATTCAATCCATACATATGCACACATGATAGACTCCAGATATATACACACATGATACACTCACCATGCTTATACACACACTCTATACATATATACACAATTCAATCCATACATATGCACACATGATACATTCTATACATATACACACCATACTTATACACACATGATACACTCTATACATATGCACAATTGATGGTCCCATACATACGAAAGGACATGATGCACTCCATACATATATACACAATTATATCCATACATATGCACACATGATACACTCTATAGATATACACTCTATACATATGCACAATTGATGGTCCCATACATATGAAAGGACATGATGCACTCCATACATATATACACAATTATATCCATACATATGCACACATGATACACTCCATACATATACACACTCGAGACACTCTATACATATGCACAATTGATGGTCCCATACAAACGAAAGGACATGATGCACTCCATACATATATACACAATTCAATCCATACATATGCACACATGATACACGATACATTCTATACATATACACACTCCATACTTATGCACACATGATACACTCTATACATATGCACAATTGATGGTCCCATACATACGAAAGGACATGGTGCACTCCATACATATATACACAATTCAATCCATACATATGCACACTCCATACATATACACACATGGTACACTTTCCATGCTTATACACACACTATATACATATATACACAATTCAATCCATACATATGCACACATGATACATTCTATACATATGCACAATTGATGGTCCCATACATACGAAAGGACATGATGCACTCTATACATATATACACAATTCAATCCATACATATGCACACATGATACATTCTATACATATACACACCATACATATGCACACATGATACATTCTATACATATACACACTCCATACATATGCACAATTGATGGTCCCATACATACGAAAGGACATGATGCACTCCATACATATGCACACATGATACATTCTATACATATACACAATTGATGGTCCCATACATACGAAAGGACATGATGCACTCCATACATATACACACCACACATATGCACACATGATACATTCTATACATATACACACTCTATAGATATACACACATGTCAGGGTCTGGGATAGAACCCGGGTCTCTGGCGTGAATGGTGAGTCACCTGACCCCTGAGCTACAGGGAATTGATGGTCCCATACAAACGAAAGTACATGATGCACTCTATACATATATATACACACAATTCAATCCATACATGATACACTCCATACATATGCACACATGATATATATACATGATATATACACTTTATACATATGCACACATGATACACTCCATACATATACACACTCTATACATTGCACAATTGATGGTCCTATACAAACGAAAGAACATGAAGCACTCCATACATATATACACAATTCAATCCATACATATGCACACATGATACATTCTATACATATGCACAATTGATGGTCCCATACATACGAAAGGACATGATGCACTCTATACATATATACACAATTCAATCCATACATATGCACACATGATACATTCTATACATATACACACCATACATATGCACACATGATACATTCTATACATATACACACTCCATACATATGCACAATTGATGGTCCCATACATACGAAAGGACATGATGCACTCCATACATATGCACACATGATACATTCTATACATATACACAATTGATGGTCCCATACATACGAAAGGACATGATGCACTCCATACATATACACACCACACATATGCACACATGATACATTCTATACATATACACACTCTATAGATATACACACATGTCAGGGTCTGGGATAGAACCCGGGTCTCTGGCGTGAATGGTGAGTCACCTGACCCCTGAGCTACAGGGAATTGATGGTCCCATACAAACGAAAGTACATGATGCACTCTATACATATATACACACAATTCAATCCATACATGATACACTCCATACATATGCACACATGATATATATACATGATATATACACTTTATACATATGCACACATGATACACTCCATACATATACACACTCTATACATTGCACAATTGATGGTCCCATACATATGAAAGGACATGATGCACTCCATACATATATACAAAATTATACATTCTATACATATACACACTCCATACATATGCACTCCATACTTATACACACATGATACACTCTATACATATGGACAATTGATGGTCCCATACATACGAAAGGACATGATAAACTCCATACATATATACACAATTATATCCACACATATGCACACATGATACACTCTATAGATATACACTTTATACATATGCACAATTGATGTTCCCTTACATACGAAAGGACATGATGCACTCCATACATATATACACAATTATATCCATACATATGCACACATGATACACTCCATACATATACAGACTCGATACACTCTATACATTGCACAATTGATGGTCCCATACATACGAAAGGACATGATGCACTCCATACATTCATTCATTCATTTTCTTGTCGGCTTTGTCCCTTGCGGGGTCGCCACAGCGGAATGATCCGCCAACTTATCCAGCACGATTTTACGCAGCGGATGCCCTTCCAGCCGCAACCCATCTCTGGGAACTTCCATACACATTCACACTCATACACTATGGACAATTTAGCTTACCCAATTCACCTGTACTGCATGTCTTTGGACTGTGGGGGAAACCGGAGCACCCGGAGGAAACCCACGCAAACGCAGGGAGAACATGCAAACTCCACACAGAAACGCCAACTGACCCAGCCCAGCCGAGGTTCGAACCTGCGACCCAGCGACGTTCTTGCTGTGAGGCAACAGCACTACCTACTGCGCCACTGCGTTGCCCCACTCCATACATATATACACAATTCAATCCATACATTTGCACGCATGATACACACTTTATACATATGCACACATGATACACTCCATACATATACTTACATGATACACTCTCCATGCTTATACACACACTCTATACATATGCACACATATCAGGGTCTGGGATAGAATCTGGGACATACACACATGATAAAGGTGAGTCGTCTAACCACTAAACTATAGGGAATTGATGGTACCATACAAACGAAAGGACATGATGCACTCCATGCATATATACACAATTCAATCCATACATATGCACAAATGATACATTCTATACATATACACACTCCATACATATACACTCCATACTTATACACTCTATACATATGCACAATTGATGGTCCCATACATACGAAAGGACATGATGCACTCCATACATATATAAACAATTATATCCATACATATGCACACATGATACACTCTATAGATATACACTCTATACATATGCACACATGATACACTCCATACATATACACACTCGATACACTCTATACACTCTAAACATTGCACAATTGATGGTCCCTTACATACGAAAGGACATGATGCAATCCATACATATGCACACTCTATACATATGCACACTTGATACACTCCATACATATACACACATGATACACTCCATACATATGCACACATGATTCACTCTATAGATATACACACATAATACACTCCATACATATACACACATGATACACTCTATACATATACACAAAAAACACTCTATAGATATACACTCTATACATATACACACATGATACACTCCATACATATACACACTACATACATATGCACACATGGTACACTCCATACATATGCACACATGATACACTCCATACATATGCACTCTATACATATGCACACATGATACACTCCATACATATACACACATGATACACTCTCCATGCTTATACACATACTCTATACATATGCACACATGTCAGGGTCTGGGATAGAACCTGGGATTCTGGCGTGAAAGGTGAGTTTCAAAGGAATTGATGGTCCATATAAACGAAAGGACATGATGCACTCCGTACATATGCACACATGATACACTCCATACATATACACTCTATACATTGCACAATTGATGGTCCCATACATACGAAAGGACATGATGCACTCCATACATATATACACATTTCAATCCATACATATGCAGACATGATACACTCTATACATATGCACACATGATACACTCCATACATATACACACACATGATACACTCTATAGATATACACACATGTCAGGGTCTGGGATAGAACCCGGGTCTCTGGCGTGAATGGTGAGTCACCTAACCCCTGAGCTAGAGGGAATTGATGGTCCCATACAAACTAAAGGACATGATGCACTCCATACATATATACACAATTCAATCCATACATATGCACACATGATACACTCTATACATGACACATTCTATACATATACACACTCCATACATATATATATATATATATATACACACATATGATACACTCCATACATATACACACACATGATACACTCTATAGATATACACACATGTCAGGGTCTGGGATAGAACCCGGGTCTCTGGCGTGAATGGTGAGTCACCTAACCCCTGAGCTAGAGGGAATTGATGGTCCCATACAAACTAAAGGACATGATGCACTCCATACATATATACACAATTCAATCCATACATATGCACACATGATACACTCCATACATGTAAACACACACGATACACTCTCCATGCTTATACACACATGATACAATCTATACATATACACACATGATACACTCTATAGGTATACACTCCATACATATATGATACACTCCATGCATACACACATACACAATACACTCTCCATACATATACAAACACATGATACAATCTATACATATACAAAAATGATACACTTTATAGATATACACACATGATACACTCCATTCTTATACACACACATGATACACTCCATACATATACACACAAACATATGATACACTCTATACATATACATATGCACACATGATACACTCCATACTTATACACATACACACATGATACATTCTATAGATATACACACATGATACACTCCATACATATACACACACATGATACACTCTATAGATATACACACATGTCAGGGTCTGGGATAGAACCCGGGTCTCTGGCGTGAATGGTGAGCTACGAGGAATTGATGGTCCCATACAAACGAAATGATATATGATACAATCTATACATTTACAAACATGATACACTCTAAACATATACACACATGATACACTCTATACATATACACACATGATACATTCTATAGATATACACACGTGATACACTCTATTGATATACACACATGTCAGGGTCTGGGATAGAACCCGGGTCCCTGCGTGAAAGGTGAGTCACCTAACCACTGAACTATAGGGAATTGATGGTCCCATACACACGAAAGAACATGATGCACTCCATACATATACACACAATTCAATCCATACATATGCCCACATGATACACTCTATGGATATACTCTCCATACATAAAAACACAAGATACACTCCATACATATGCACACATGTCAGGGTCTGGGATAGAACCCGGGACTCTGGCGTGAAAGGTGAGTCACCTAACCACAGAACTACAGGCAATTGATGGTCCCATACAAACGAAAGGACATGATGCACTCCATTCATATACACATAACTCAATCCATACATATGCACACATGATACACTCTATACATATACACACTATGTATATACACACATGATACAATCTATACATATACACAAATGATACACTCTATAAATAAACACACAAGTCATGGTCTGGGATAGAACCCGGGTCTCTGGGTGAAAGGTGAGTCACCTAACCACTGAGCTACAAGGAATTGATGGTCCCATACAAACGAAAGGACATGATGTACTCCATTCTTATACACACACATGATACGTTCTATAGATATACACACATGATACACTCCATACATATACACACACACATGATACACTCTATACATATACACACAAGTCAGGGTCTGGGATAGATTCCGGGTCTCTGGCGTGAAAGGTGAGTCACCTAACCACTGAACTATAGGGAATTGATGGTCCCATACAAACGAAAGGACATGATGTACTCCATACATATGCACACATGAAACACTCTATACTTATACACACACATAATGCACTCTATACATATACACACATGATACATTCTATAGATATACACACATGATACACTCCATACATATACACATGCATGATACACTCTATAGATATACACACATGTCAGGGTCTGAGATAGAACCCGGGTCTCTGGCATGAAAGGTGAGTTACCTAACCCCTGAGCTACAGGAAATTGATGGTCCCATACAAACGAAAGAACGTGATGCACTCCATACATATGCACACGATACATTCTATAGATTTGCACACATGAGACACTCCATACATATAAACACACACATGATACACTCCATACATATGCACACAGATTACACTCCATACTTATACACACACATGATACACTCTATACATATACACACACATGATACATTCTATACATATACACATGATACACTCTATAGATATTCACTCTATACATATGCACACATGTCATGGTCTGGGATAGAACCCTGGTCTCTGGCGTGAAAGGTGAGAAAGGTATATATATATATATAGGAAAGGTATATATATACACACACACACACAATTCAATCCATACATATGCACACATGATACACTCCATGCACACATGATACACTCCATACATATGCACACATGATACACACATGTCAGGGTCAGGGATAGAATGCGGGTCTCTGGCATGAAAGGTGACTTACCTAACCACTGAGCTATTGGGAGTTGATTGACCTCTATGAACGGACATGATACACTTCATACATAATACACACATGATACACTCCATACATATGCACACATGATACACTCCATACATATACACACACAAGATACACTCCAGACATACAGTATACACACTCTATACATATGCACACATGATATACTCTATACATATACACTATGCATATACACACTCTATACATGTACACTGAGCTACTGGGAATTGATGGTCCCATATATTAACACACATGATACACTCCATACATATGCACACTTGATACACTCTATAGAAATACACTCCATACATATGCACACATGATACACTCTATAGATATACACTCAATACACTTCATACATATACACACACGATACATTCTATACATATACACACACGATACACTCCATACATGATACACTCTATACATATACACACATGGTACACTCCATACATGTACACACCAGGGCTGCCAACTCTCACGCATTCGGCGTGAGAGTCACGCAATTGCCAGTATTCTCACACTCTCACGCCACATATCCATTTTCTCACGCAGAATAATCATCCCATGAATATTTTTTTTTCTGCAATAATAAAGACGGTGTTAAAGACTTTTATCGTTTTATAAAGATGTTATTCTCTCTATGTGCAATCGATTCAATGCTGGTAAAAGCAATGTAATCAAAACCAAACTGATTCCCACCCATCACCGTTTGGTTGACAGAGACAACATAACTAAAGAGAGCAGCAGATAGCAGTGTGAGTGGCATAGCTCATAAAGCGCAGGGCATCAGGTTTTGACACGATCGATTATGAACCCGGTTCGAATCCAATGTCTCATGAACACTTTTTTCCCCCACTACATATCAGATTTTGCCTACTCTTCATCCTAGGAAGACAAGTAGGAATAATTAATAAGTGTGTGTATTATGGAAGACTCAGATGGATTGGAGAGGTGTTATATACTAATCATATGCATTATAAGTTTGTAGAAGTTATACATTAAAAATACCCTTAAATATAATTTTTAGTACTGCTTCAGTGAACTTGAACAAGTATATTAAAGTCCATTCATTTTCACTAGTTTTATTAGTATATTTTTTTTTCAAGTTTGCTTTAAATGCTTTAAAAATAAGTTAAATCTTTGTAGACTAGAAATATATGTACTGTATATCATTTATTTAAAAATGCGGGCAATACATTATAGATTAATTTTATTAAAAAATATTTTATTAATCTTATTTTTTAATTCAACTATAGGGGTGCGGCAGGTAAGGGGTCTACAAGACATTGTGCCCAGGGGCCTCTGAATTCTTAATCCAGGCCTGCCTTTCTTAGACTTTTATTGGGATTCTCATTCTACATGAAAACCAAAGGCCATAATTGTATATATTTATAATAATATAATAAAAAAAATATCAATTTAAGTTAATAGATGCACATTTCAGAGGGGCTGTGTTTTATGGCAGGGGTAACAGCCTGCCCAGCGGAATGAACTACTAACTGTTCTGGCATACGTTTTACGCAGTGGATGCCCTTCCAGCCACAACCCAGTACTGGAAAACACACACTGATGCACTACAACCAATTTAGTTCACCAATTCTTCTATAGCGCATGTGTCACTCAAACCAGTGACCTTCTTGCTGTGAGGCGACAATGCTAACCACTGAGCTACCATGCTGTCCTGAAATTAATATATTTACCCAAAAGATTTCTTAAATGACCTTTACATATTACTTCAGGTGTATCTTTACATGGTTTTCCAGTTACATTTAGAATAGATTTTTTTCATTTATTTATTTATTTATTTATTTATAACAAAATAATTGTATAACAGTAATAATACTCTAATTTGTAATAAATATTTTAAAAAGTATTTATTAAAATAATATATTTATCATTTTAGGTATTTATAAATAAACGGGGGGTGGCTTGGTAGTGGGGGCGTGGCTTGTGGATATGGGCGGGGCTTAAATTCTCACTCCAAACTAAAGCCAAAAGTTGGCAGCCCTGCTCAAATATAATATAATAGTGCTCTGTCTAAATAGTTTGGTGCTATGCAAAAAAATAAACATCCACAATCACATATTAAAGGAACACTTCACTTTTATTGCATATAGACTAATAATTGTTACTAATGATATTTATTTTCAACTGCCCCAGAGTTAAACAGTTTAGCTTTATAATTGTTTAATCAATTCAACTCATCTTCATACATTATACATTTACTTTGTAATATGCTTTCTGAGTCCAAATGCCGACAAGGAAGTACAGAATACAAAAACATAACACTGATGTAGTATTCACTCACTGTTGACTTTAGGAACACCTTCCCAACAGGGACAGGAGGCTTTTCTGTGTGCATGTTCTCCCTGTGTCGGTGTGTGTTTCTCACAGGGTATGAGTTTCTCCCACAACCCTTAGACATGCAGGTTAGTTCAGTTGAAGTTTTTCTATTGTCCCTTGAATGACTCATATATTAGAAAGAATTGTGTATGGATTAACCAACTGGTTTTGATGCAGCTGGAACTTCAGCATGTCTTTTCACATCTACATGCCTGGATGCATTGAGTTTCTGCCAAGTGGCTAATTAGATATTTGTGCTAATGAGCAGCTGAACAGGTGTTCCTAAAATGCACCAATTGAAGGTTTGTGTGAAAAAAAAGAATTAAATAATTATACACTCACCGGCCACTTTATTAGGTACACCTTACTAGTACCGGGTTGGACCCCCTTTTGCCTTCAGAACTGTCTTATTTCTTTGAGGCATAGATTCAACAAGGTACTGCAAATATTCCTCAGAGATGAGAGCATCATGCAGTTACTGCAGATTTTTCATCTGCACATCCATGATGCGAATCTCGCATTCCACCACCTCCCGAAACTGCTCTATTGCATTGAGAGCTGGTGACTGTGGAGGACATTTGAGAACAGTGAACTCATTGTCATGTTCAAGAAACCAGTCGGAGATGATTCGCGCTTTATGACATCGTGCGTTATCCTGCTGGAAGTAACCATCAGAAGGTACACTGTGGTCATAAAGAGATGGACATGGTCAGCAACAATACCCAGGTAGGCTGTGGTGTTGACACGATGCTCAATTGGTACTAATGGGCCCAAAGTGTTACAGGAAAATATCCCCCACACCATTACACCACCACCAGCAGCCTGAACCATTGATACAAGGCAGGATGGATCCATGCTGTCATGTTGTTGATGCCAAATTCTGACCCTACCATCTGAATGTTACAGCAAAAATCGAGACTCATCAGACCAGGCAATGTTTTTCCAATCTTTTATTGTCCAATTTTTGGTGAGCCTGTGTGAATTGTAGGCTCAGTTTCCTGTCCTTAGCTGAGAGGAGTCTTCTGCTGCTGTAGCTCATCCGCCTTAAGGTTGGACGTGTTGTGTGTTTAGAGATGCTCTTCTGCAAACCTCGGTTGTAACGAGTGGTTATTTGAGTTACTGTTGCCTTTCTATCAGCTCAAACCAGTCTGGTCATTCTCCTCTGACCTCTGGCATCAACAAGGCATTTGCGCCCACAGAACTGCTGCTCACTGGATATTTTCTCATCTTCAGACCATTCTCTGTAAACCCCAGAGATGGTTGTGCGTGAAAATCCCAGTAGATCAGCAGTTTCTGAAATACTCAGACCAGCCCGTATGGCACCAACAACCATGCCACATTCAAAGTCACTTAAATCCCCTTTCTTCCCCACTCTGATGCTCGGTTTGAACTGCAGCAGATCCTCTTGACCATGTCTACATGGCTAAATGCATTGAGTTGCTGCCATGTGATTGGTTGATAAGAAATTTGTGTTAGCGAGCAGTTGGACAGGTGTACCTAATAAAGTGGCCGGTGAGTGTAAAAATCATTTACAGAATGTCAGAATGCTTTATGTATGGTTTTTTCATGTTATAAAGATTTTATATTTAAATATGCAACAGTTACAAGTTTGTGTCTCACAATTTTGAGTAACCAATCCACATTTGCTAGTTCTTAGAAAGAAAATTGAAGAAAAAATAATGCAGAAAAATTCATGTTTTTATATTTTTTAAAGAGGTAATCAAGTTTTCACTGAGGAGATACTGTATGTTGTCAATTGTCGTTTGAATGCTGACGATTGTTCCACCAATGAGATGGAGTATATTGATAAAATGGCAAAAATGATTACAGAGTGTTTTTCAATTTAAAAACATGTACACAATAAAAGCATTGAATTAAATTAATTGCAATGTTATGTAGTGATTAAAGACACAGAACATGTATTAAAAGAGTACAAGAGTAAAATATGTGTGCTCAATAAACTGCCAGTAAGTTGAGATTTAATGCCTCAATGCATTGCAGGAAGGAAAAAGAAATTCCGCAGATTGTTGGTTTCATAATTTACAAAAATGACACTTCTGCTAATAAGATAAAAGATTTTTTTTTGCACCAGGAAATACATTTTTTTTTTTACCATTTATACACCCTGCTAGTCTAGCTACATATTTCAAACGGTTTTCCTTGTGTCTGCCGCTTGCACGAATTCACATGTTTGCATTAGTCAACCTGATTGACTTGCGGAAAAATGGGGCTAATAGTCATTTCCATTAATGAGCGCTCAGTGTGTGCTTTAATTAGAAATGACTTGCAGCAGAAAGGCGAGGTCATAATATGCGTTAATGAGAAGATCTTGTGAAGTGAATTCCAGAGTCACATGGCAGATGCTGTTAGTGTTGAACATTTCGTTTTGATTAAACCGAATAAAAAAAAGTCCAATCCAGGGTGTTCAGTACCACAGCTCCCCGTTCAGCTGTTTTGCACCACAGAGGCCAAATATAATAATGATGCCAATTCTTTGAGCACTGAAGTATTAAATGCATGCTGCTGCTTCAGGAAATACATGGGGGAAAAGTGGGGGAAATACCAGAGTCACATCAAGGCTTTGCTGTAAATGAACAATCAAAGAGGAAATCACTTTGGTTTAATGTAAGTTTTGGTTTCTGTTTTTGAGCTATTAAAATGCTATAAAAATTGTATTGTTGAATTTTGTATGCCTTGATATCTTAAGGTACTAATATATTATATAAATAGTTCATTTCAGGTGAGTTAAATGTATTTAAATTCTTAATCAGTAATTAATTAATTTGTTTGTGTGCCAATATATTTTTTAGAAATAACTTGGGTTAAGTTTTATTTTCATTTACTCATAGGAATTGATCAAACATTCAATCTAAAACTTAGTTTAACTTTTTTTAATATTTCCCAAATGATGTTTAACAGAGCAAAGACATTTTCACAGTATGTCTAATAATATTTTTTTTCTTTAGAGAAAGTCTTATTTGTTTTATTTGAAATAGAATAAAAGCAGTTTTTAATTTTTTAAAAAACATTTTAAGGTCAAAATTATTAGCCCTTTTAAGCATTTTTTTTTCGATAGTCTACAGAACAAACACATCGTTATACAACAACTTGTCTAATTAACTTGTCTTGACTGTCATCATGGCAAAAATAAAATAGATCAGTTATTAAAACTATTATGTTTAGAAATGTGTTGAAAAAATCTTCTCTCCGTTAAACAGAAATTGGGGGAAATAAACAGGGGGGCTAATAATTCTGACTTCAACTGTATATATATAAATACACACATGCATGCATATATTTGAGAAAATGTTTATTTAGATATAATATATACATGATACAAATCATGATTAATAATAATAATAATAGTTTTTCTGCCTGGTCTCAGAATTTTCAAAAATATAGAGTGATAAAGAGATTCCCAATATCCCCTCTGTAAAAACTTTTGACTCTAATATGTCCAAAAAAAAAAGAAACACAAATTTTGATCTTGACTTCATGCTATAGAAATGTCTCATTTGCTTATTTTAACATAACATTTTATTATAGTATCACCTTGTTTAATAGTACATTAAAGTTTGCAATTCTCAATGTAATCAAAACTATTACTATTATATATATATATATATATATATATATATATATATATATATATATATATATATATATTTTTTAAATACGTTTGACCTGCTCTCATTGAACCTTTCAAAAAATCTGAAGAAACGTTTTCCGTTATAAATAACCTTCAATAAAAAAAAAATTCAAAATTGTTGCAAACAATTTATGTGTTGAAATTAAACAAATTAAATTCAGTAATGTTCAACTTAATTTGTTTGTTTAAATTCAGCTCAAATAAATTGTTTACAGCCACTTAACTTAAATGTTTTTAGTAAATCCAAGGAATCTTTGATTAATTTCATTGTACTCTCAAAAATCATGTTTGCTCTTTGTTCAAACCACTTATTTAAAATGAGCTGAAACAACACAGTTCTTAATTGTTTTATGTTTCATCCACTTAAATCTGTAAAATGTTACAAGTTAACTTATTCCTTCATGTTGTCCCAACACAGATTGATTATGAGGAACCCAGCATTTTTTTTACAGTGTATAGAATGTAAAAGTTCTAATATCACTGAAAATAATAAATATGAATAATTTATTTCAACATTATCATCAGTGTCTGTTTGTCTGAACTAAAGTCTGAAGGATCTGAACCGCTGTGCTGTTTTACACCTCAGAGCTCTGAAGTGATGGAAAAAGCCAACTCACCCAGCCTTTAAATACGCCATGGAACAAGTTTCAAGCATTCCTTACATTTTCCTTGTTGTTATTTTTAGTTAGTTTTATTTTTAATTATAACAACATCTCTTAATGTTTTTATTAACTGATACCAACCATTATATAAATCTTAAATCTTTTCACACGCTAAAGTCCATGAACTGCTTATCTGTGAACATTATATAAAGTTAACGAATCAATGTTTTTATAAACTATTACGCATGTGGAGTATATTGAGTCTAACTGACCCGATGCCAGCGTATAGGAGATAATAAAGTAAGACTCTGTGATTAGAAAGAGCTGATAAAAATGAGAAAGCAGTTGCGACACAGGTTTGGATCTGCACTTTGGCTCTGGTGAAACACTGCAGTATCTGCGGGTGTGTGTGTGTGCGTGTGACTGTGACTGTTTGTCGCCTGTACCACCCTTTTCGTGGTCACTCTCTGCCCACTCATGACACTGGGCAACTCTGACAGCATGAACACAATTAAAGCATTTACCGTAATTCATGACGCGTATTAAAATGATTGTTTATTTATATTGTGATCGAATATATAACCGTTAAATAATACATCTGTGAAATATTTACGTCTGAAAGAATTGCTGCTTAAATACGTCTGTTTGCATTTTACAGTTTTTAGTTTCTACAGTTCTTCCTTTTTCAGTTTGTGAATCAGTTTTTACAGGGCATCGCTGACATCATTATGGATGATGCGGCATACAGTCTAAAGTATCCGGATAACACAAACATTCTGCCACGCCTGCCAATGACTAGTGACTAGTGAAAAAAGAAAGAAAGAAATACTGGCCCTAAATATACATTTATTTTCCATGGAAGTGTGACGAAGAAACGACACAAATTTTGGAAATGTATTTTAAATGCTATTATTATTGTTGTTATTATTGTGTTGTTAATGCTTTTGATATTTAATCTTTATATTGTAGTATTGAATATTACAGTATGTATTTGTTTGTTTATTTTTTATAGTATTTCATTGTAATATTTTTATTTCATATTTAACTCAATAATATTATTAATAATAATAATAAAATACTGAACTTATTGTTATTTTTTATAGTTTGTTTGCTTGCTTGTTGTTGCTTTTGTTATTTAAATTTAACTTTAAAATGAACAAATCAAGAAATCAATTTAAATATGGTAAATACTACAGTATTTAATAATTGTAAATTATTATTTGACATTTGATTAAATAATAATAATAATAATGATAAAAAAAAAATAATTATTATTATTTTGCCTTTATCATTTAATCTTTAAATTGTGGTATTTCCTTTTATGTATTTGTGTGTTTATTTTCTAATATTTAATTGTAATATTATTTGAAATTTGGCATAATAATAATAATTTACTGACATTATTGTTGTTTTTATTATTATTTGTTCGCTTATTTGTTTGTTGTTGCTTTTGCTTTAGTCATCAAATTAAGAAATTAATAAAATAATAATGTAATATACTACAATAAAATAAAATAGTAATATGTAATATAACTACAGGATTTATTTAATTGTATTAATATGATTTAACATTAATATGATTTAACATTTCATTCATTCATTCATTTTCTTGTCGGCTTAGTCCCTTTATTAATCTGGGGTCGCCACAGCGGAATGAACCGCCAACTTATCCAGCACATTTTTACGCAGCGGATGCCCTTCCAGCCGCAACTTATCTCTGGGAAAATTTAACATTTCATTCGATAATAATAATAATAATAATAATAATAATAATAATAATAATAATAATAATAATAATAATTATTATTATTATTATTATTATTATTATTATTATTACTATTATTATAGTGTTTTTGTTGCTTTTGTTATTTAATCTTTAAATTGTGGTATTTCATATTATGATTTTGTATTTTAATTGTTTTATAGTATTAATCATAATATTTTTATTTGACATTTGACTTAATAATCATAATCATAATAATAATATACATACATTATTGTTATTTTTATTCTTATTTGTTTTTTGTTGCTTTTGTTATTTAATCTTTAAATTGAACAAATCAAGAAATCAATAAAAAATAATGGTAATTTCTAATTACAGAAATTATTTAATTGTAATATTTTTTTTACAATTTGATTCAATAATAATAATAATAATAATAATAATAATAATAATAATAATAATAATAATGTTGTTATTTTGTTGCTTTTGTTATTAAATCTTTATATTGTAGTATTTCACATTATATATTTGTTTATTTATTTTTAATAGTATTTAATTGTGACATTTGCCATTTGAATCAATAATAATAATAATATATTATTATTATATTATATTATATTTTTATAATTGTTTGTTTGTTTTTTTGTTGTTGCTTTTGTTTTTTAATCTTTAATTTGAACAAAATTAAGAAATCGATAGAAAATAATGGTAAATTCTAACTACAGTATTTGATAAATATTATAATAATTATTATTTTATTATTAATATTATATTGTTTTGTTGCTTTTGTTATTTAATCTTTATATTGTGGTATTTAATACTATGTATTTGTTTATTTATTTTAATTTTTAGTATTTAATTGTGACATTATTTGCCTTTTGACTCAATAATAATAATATTAATAATAATAATAATAATAATGATTATACAGACATTATTGTTATTTTATAAATATTAGTTTATTTTTTTATTTGTTGATGCTTTTGTTATTTATTATTTAAACTGAACAAATCAAGAAATCAATCAAAATAATGGTAAATTCTAACTGCAGTATTTATTTAATTGTAATATTACTATTTGACATTTGATTCAATAATAATAATATTAATATTAATATACATTATTGTTATTTTTTAATAATTGTTTGTTTGCTTATTTGTTTGTTGTTGGTTTTGTTATTTAATCTTTAAATTGAACAAATTAAGAAATCAATAAAAAATGGTAAATTCTAACTGCAGTATTTATTTAATTGTAATATTATTATTTGACATTTGATTGAATAATAATAATAATAATAATAATAATAATAAATAGTATTATTATTATTATTATTATTATTATTATTATTATTATAATGTTTGTTGCTTTTGTTATTTAGTCTTTAAATTGTGGTATTTCATATTATGTTTTTGTATATTTATTTTTGCTGTATTTAATTGTAATTTTATTATTTGACATTTGGCTTATTATTATTATTAATATTAATAATAATAATAATAATAATAATAATAATAATAATAATAATAATAATAATAATAATAATAATAATAATAATAATAATTGAACAATAAATCAATAAATAAATATCATTATAGTACTATACTGAATTGTACAGAGTTTCATCTTTTATTGCAAAACTGAGATGCCCTGAATCACTGTAAATACTGTAACATGAGCTCCTCATGTGAAAACATCCCAATGCAGCATATTACATTACATAATTACAACACAGTATTGGTATTTGACAATTGTGCTAAACCATATTAAATTCACAATACCAAAGGCTGATTTTTTTATCGCATTTAACCTCTTGATGTGTGTAGATTTTTTTTACCCTGTTTATAATTATTATTGTAGGCCTTTATTCCACCTTTATAGCTTTCATTCTTCTTCTAAAATGTTCAAACATGGACGTGAGAATCACAGAAGCCTGGTTTTAATTTCTCCAGAAAAACAGGGTTTGCACCATTTCTGTGCATATCTCGCTTTGCGCACGGCGACTTTGTCATCCTGGAACAGAAAAGTCTTTCACCAGACAAAGACGGAAAAGCTTGAACATCTTGATGTAGCATTAAAAACATTTTCTCTAGAATCGTGAATTGGTTTTCCCAGGTAGTTTCTGTTTACACAAAAGATTCTTATTCAGCTTCCTTGAATTGTTTTTGGCACAAAACCAAAATCATTTGCTTTTCTTACAGTAGATATGGTATCACCTCAGTTGTGTTAGCCTGGAGTGACTTCTGGATTGAGGTCCATGAGGGGTGGATGTGGTGGACTGGATCCCCTCATCTTCACAGTAGCCCCCTACGAAGGGACCACACAGGGCCCATGTCTACTTCAGCTTAACATGACACAGATGTCTATGGACCATAGAAACTTCACAATGTTGAGCTGCAACTGGATCAGTGGTTAAAACCGGAATGATTAAAGGGGCAGTTCACATAAAATGACAATGTGCACACCCTCAAGTGACTCCAAAGCTTTAAGAGTTTCTTCCTCTTGTTAATTACAAAAGAAGAATTTGAATAATGTTGTAAATCAGTTTTGAGCCTAATGGGAAGAGAATCTTTTTTTCAGAAGCATTTAAAGTTTGCAAAAACATTAACAATTCCAAATGCAAATTAGGTGCAAAAAGCTCACTCTGCGGCCATCTTTGAAACGCCTCTCGGGCAGTGTGCTTGGGCATTCTGTCTGAATAGGGAAACATCAAATTCTCCAAACTGTTTGCCAAGCTTACGATTACTACTGGAACCACCATTAGAATTAAACAACAACCGTAGCATGAGTTTCATTTCTAAATGTCCGAATCAAACAAAATCTTGATATTTTCAGGTTGTCCGAGCTAATGCGCATGTGCATTTGATAAGAACAAGATCATGACACCAACCTCATTTATGGTAGTTCTGCACATTATCATCCTCTGGATAATGCTTCATCAGATCGCGCTGGTCTTCTGAAGTAATTCACAACTTACTCTTGATGGTGAATCTCCTCCAGAAATGACAGCTGCTCTTTGTTTACAAGTTTGTGGGTGTTTGAGTAGTTGCAGTCATGTGATGTGCGTTTGACAGGACGGATTGTACCTCGTGTTCATTTCATACAGATTGCAAAATAAGAAAACTATTGTTTTCAAGTGCACTTGGTTCATTTAAAAGTAGATATTTCAAGCTTTATGCGGATATATTTCTTCTGTCTGTGAAGCAAGTATTCGCTGAGATTCCAGTGCGATTGTTCACCACCAAACTGTCGTAAAAGCACATGTCTGGTCAGAGCTTTTCCCCCAGAGAAATGTCAGTCTATAGCGATTGATGATTGGCTCCTATACTAGTAGGTGGTCAATAGTTCATTCGCCATATTGACCGTTGCACTTTTCCCCATTTAATACACATCTTCTGTATTCTATAAGTGGTGTCTCATTTCAGAGACTGCATCCTTCGAAGGATGCATTTAAAGTGTGCTGTGTCATCGTGGTGCGATGAAGGCTGTCTCATTTCAAACAAATTCGAAATCTCCTTTAAATGCAGCCTCAAAATGCACCCTTCATTTCCCAGGCAATGAAGGACACAACCGGTGGATCCTTCGCAGCCTCACACATCCCAAAATCCATTGCGCGCTAATTACGGCAGGGAGCTTTTAAAAGAAAACTCAGGATTATTTGAATGAATTAGGGTTATTTTACTTGGAGATCTAAACAGATGTTAAAAAACAAAAGAGTATTAAATATTTTACTTAGGAGTGATTTTATAGACAGTTTACATTATTATGTGTACCAGTATTGATCAAAGGAGTTTTTCTAAACCTTGTTTTGCCTTCAGATCTTTTAAAATACGGTTTAAAAATTACTTTGAAAAAATATACTTACAAATTTTATTACTGCTTATAAACAGCAGTTGTTATGGTTGCCTAGTGACGAGATCTGTCCTCTGTAGGCTAGATCGTCTCATTTTAAAATGCTTGGTTCGGACTGTGTGACTTCGAAGGACTCACCTTTGAAGTCTGAATCCTTTAGAGGATGCAGCCTCTGAAATAAGACACAGCTACTGTATAGTCTTTGGTGCACTTTCATTAAGTTGTTTGAGCAGCTCACTGTAGTATTGGTAACGCTCATTCCCGAGGGGGGGAACGGAAATGCTATGTGGAAACTTCCACTATGGGGATTTCATTCAGAAAGCCAATCATCTGAAAGAGTATGTAAACGGCCCAATGAAATGCCAATGAGTTGGTTGCTTCAGCTTGCACAGCTGATGCTCGTTGCAAATAATTTGGCTATAAGAGCACAGTGCGTGCAAAGCCAAAGCATCATTTTTTAGAGACTCTCACCTCAACAGCTAAGAGGCAATCATTATGGCGAAGGAACATAGCATTTCTGTTCCCCCCCCTCGGGGAACGAGGGTTACCTTAGTAACCGGAGCGTTCCCCTTCGGGAGGGGAACTTCAATGCTATGTGGAAACTTCCACTATGGGGAAATGTATGGAAAACGCCAAAATGATTGAACCTTACCTTCGCCCCAGATAAGAGGTTTGCCAGTCAAAAGAGAGCGTGAGCGCACCTACGTCACCAGAGGCGCGCTCTTCCAACGTGTTCCCTGGCCCTTACTTATCCCACTTCAACAGAAGATTTACAGATTTAGATATATTTTTCGGGAGTCGCAAATGTGTCTAGATAATTTCTAGGAATTTAATACGACAGTACGTTGGGAAAGCATGCAGTCCCGATAGGGAGGACGCTGCGGAGGCTACCTGCTACCCAAGTGGGGAGCATATAGACTAGCCCTGAGAAGGGGGAGTACGCATATGAATATAAGATGGTTAGCGGTGAGGGAAGACACGGGTCCGCCTGTGAGGGGGGACTGCACCATGGCAGTATAAGCATATGGGAACGCCTAGTGGGGATCGCATATAGCGGGCACCTATACCCAGAATGCGGGCTGACCAGCGGGCATACCAACAATGTAACCGAATTTCTCATTCACCGCGTGAGGAAATCGGCTCCCCTCAAGATTAATAAATCTCGCAATAGGTGTCGCCCAGCCCACAGCTCTAAAGTCTGTTAGAGAGGTGCCGCGTGCTAACGCCCAAAAGGATGCGCGCTTCGCACTCCTGGGGGACACAGCTCGCCCTGGCTCAGATGAGCGAGGGAGATGGCATTCACTGTTCAGTGGGCATGTTCCAACCTCTGTTTGGATACGGCACTTCCCTTCTGCCGATCACCGTAAGAAATAAAAGAGCTGAGTACGGTCCATATAACGCGCGAAGGACACAGCAAATAAAGGGGCTGGGTCTGCCTCCTCCGAAGGCATCGCTTGCAGGTTCACTACGTAGCTGAAAGAATGCTGTAGGAACCTAGAGCACCTAGGTGGGCCGGGGTCTCAGGGAAACATGACACTCTCATGAAACGCTGGCACATTTCGCTGACCGAAAATGCCTCCAGATACCCAGCCATTTGGCCGATGCGAATGCTTAAAGATACTGAGTCGAGTGATCGAGCAGACCTCTCCTAAGAGAGATCTCCAAGTGCGTATGAGAGGGAAACAGGAAGAATTAATATTCATGTCTCGCGCCTCTGGGAACTGGATGATGAGACGATACTTCCCAGTGCGCCGCCATCGCCGAATCCCCATAGCGGGGATGATCGTAACGCCAACCCCTCAGAGCGGAGGGGACAGCCTTAGCTCCAGTCAACTGAAGGAGGATAGCATCACTCTGATCTGGCATGTTCGGGGTTTCCTTCTCAGGGAAAAAGGAAACCACACAGCAAATAGACTCCATTTCAGGTCGTGGGCATGCCTCGTAGAGGGTGCTCCGCCTGAGTGACAGTGTTAACCACCTAATTGGTAGGTCACCTAAGTCCTCCGCGCTCCATCTATAAACCGTACTTGAGGCATAGATCTGGGCGCAGGTGCCAAACGGTGCCTGTCCCCTGTTTCCAGGGGATGTGCCAGGGAGGGGCCATCATGAGGAGAGTTGAAAGCAGGTTTGATTGGGCCAGAGAGGCACAATGTGAGAGCTGTTCCTTGACCTCCCTGACTTTACACAGTATCTGTGCGAGTAGGCTCACTGGAGAAATGCATGTTACGCCTACCCCGGGGCTAGCTGTGCAGGGTTTGCCAAGTGGGGAACTCAAGCGAGAGCGAATCTCTGAGTTAGAGAGAGAAAGGCGCAACCTATAACAGCTGGCCAGTCAGAGTTGGAGTCTCCATTTTCCCAGGCGAAACTGCCGTGATAGCGAATGGGCTGCACGGTTGAACTCAGAGGGGAAAAATGTAATGCAACGATTGTGCCGCGTATGGTCCAACCCGAAAGAGAGGACTTGTACTGTCAGGCTCGACCTTAATGCAGACCGCAGAAACTGACGGTGGCGTGGAGTATGGAGACATGGAGTACGCGTCCTTCAGGTCTATTGCTGCAGACCAATCCCGAGGACGAACGCACGGGGGGATTCGCTTCTGCATAAGCATTTTGAACGGCAGCTTGTGCAGACAGCGGTTCAAAACGCGCAGATCTAGAATTGGCCATAGCCCACCGCTCTTTTAGGTAGGATAAAGTACAGGCTGTAAACCCGCTCTCCATCTCGGCTGGAGGGATTGGTTAGATTGCATCCTTTGCCAGGAGGACAGCAATCTTCTCTTGCAAGACAGGGGCGGGCACAACCAGGGCTAACCAGGCAGGCAGAGCACTCGCTAATGGACTCACCGCTACAATCGCTGACGTACCAGCAGTGGGGCAGCGCGGAGTGGGAGTGCTGATCCGGGGAGCGCTGGGGTCCCGCGGAGGAGCTGGAGGCGAGAGATTCACTCTCACCTTACACCCAGACTCCGGAGGGGAGGGCTGGAGGTGTGAGAGAAAGGAGACCGTCCTCCCAGACCTCGTGAGCCACTGGCAAAGTGCACCGATCCTGCGAGCTGGAAGGCTTTTCATCACGTCCCAGACTGGCAGTATTCGGGCTATCACATCCAGGGAAGGGAAGGGAAAAATGCTCTCTCTGAGGAGCTCGGCCCCGCACCGGGGAGAGAGCAGGTTCCCTCTATTCCGGATGGCCCGTCTCAGGAGCGATTCGCGGTCCGTTAACCGGACTTAACGGCACCCTGGGACGGGGAGCGCTGGTTGCCTGTGAGGTGTTCGGCGCTGCCGCTGGCCAGAGGCGCAGGCGGGGGCGGAGCAACACTCGTTGACGGGCGCTCTCAGTGACAAGCAGTGAATGTGGATGGTTTGGCCGGGGGGGGGGGGGGGGGGGGGGTTGTCTTACATCCCCGCCAATAGATTGTATCCGACTGCACCGCAGTGAATTCCTGGGTGAATCCACCAACAGTGTCGCCGAACAGGCCAGACTGGTATACTGTATGGGGGAGTCAAGAAAGTGAACTTTGTTATATTTTTGCCAGGTTTAGCCTGAGGTGGTGCTCCTGGACCACTAATGTGGCCATCGTCCTTCCCAGGGCACACGCAGCGGACTTGAGGTCCGTGGAGCTCAGTCGGGTGCGGTGCAGGGCTTGTAACAAGCCTGGGTCGGAACCACCCTCGTGCAGCTGGGCCAGCACGCGCCCATGGACTCTAGCGTGCAGGGTGGAAGCAGCCTGGCCCGCGGCTGTGTGGGCTCTGGCGCGAGAGGCAGAAGACCAACACGCCTTGGACGGGCACTCTCAATCTGGGGAATCGACTCGTACTTCCTGACTGCTCCCCCATCAAAGGTGGTGAGGCGGAGGCGCACGCAGATCAGGCAGAAAAAAGGTGCCCTCAAGACTGCGTGAGCCCACTGTGCACTTCCGGGAAGAAAGGGATGGGAGGCTAGAAGGTCTTGCCCTTTTAATCCTCCACATACACCCATCTAGTTGGTCCTGCCGCGAGGCTAGGGGATAAACCATCTCCAGACCCACGACCTAAACAGCCCGGGAAAGCACGGTTATCATGTCTGTTTCAAGATCGGCTGCCGCTGCGCTCGCTCCCAGGGGAGGGAGCCGAGGGGGGGAAATCCTTCATCAGACCATGACAGCCCAACCTCTGATGCAGCGGTGGACATCTGAGCCTCGGTGTCATCAAGTGAGAGGGCGGCCATCCGAGGATCGAGCACTTCTCTCACTCGAAGCTTGGATGGAGCGTGTGGAGGAGCGAGAGGTCCACAAGCCCGAGGGCGGCAGATTTGATGGCATTTGATGGCAGTGATGGCATGTGATGGCATGCACTGCCCATGAGCACAGCATTAATATGCTGGACCCCAGACATGAAACCCAGTGCTCGTGCCCATCATCCGAGGACAGGAAACCACCGCATTCAGAAACGCACAGTCGGAGCGACGTCTTGAAAAAGACGCACTGCACGACCGTGTTGCTCTTTTAGGAAATTCGCAAAAATACATAACGCTCTGGAGGACCGGACCCAAAAGACGCCAGGCAAGGAAGAAACCCAGCTCGACCGTCTGCTGCTGCGTGTCACACAATCTGGACCGGGAGATCGCTCTCGTTCACTCTCTGTCTGAAACTCAGCTGGAGGAATCCTCATTGACTCTCTCAGAAGGCTGTTGGAGTCTCTGAAGTGAAAATGATGCTTTGGCTTTGCTCGCACTATGCTCTTATAGCCAAATTGATTGCAACGAGCATCAGCTGCGCAAGCTGAAGCTGCCAACTCATTGGCATTTCATTGGGGCGTTTACATACTCTTTCAGATGATTGGCTTTCTGAATGAAATCACCATAGTGGAAGTTTCCACATAGCATTGAAGTTCCCCTCCCGAAGGGGAACCTAGTAACCAAGAGTAAACAAGGCAAACATAATGGGATTCAGGTGGGTGCAGTCAAAGACTATCAGAATACACAAGACATGTCACTCGTACAGTTTACTTTTGAATGGGGAAAAGTGTAACTGTCAATATGGCGAATTAAGCCCGTCTTCTAGTACAGGAGCCAATCAGTGATCGCTATATGGCAAATAAAGCCCGCCATCTAGTACAGGAGCCAATCAGCGATCGCTAGAGAGTGACAATTCTTCGGGGGAGGGGCTCTGACCAGACGTGAGTTTCTGTGTGATACGAACATTTAGAAATTAAACTAAATAGACAGTTGTTGATTAATTTTACTGGTTATTTGTAATATGAAATGTAATCATAAGCTTGACAAGTAGTTTTAGAGAATTTGATGTTTCCCCATTCAAACAGAATGCCCGAGCATACTGCCCGACATGGCCGCCAAGTGAAATGACTTGCCTTAAAGGGACTTTGGTGCAGTGTTGTCTATGTCAGAGTTTATTTGCCAAATGCGCTTCCACACTCAAAAAATATTGTTAAGGCCCGTGCACACCAAGACGTTTTTTTGCTCGTGTTTTCCGTCGAAGTTTAACGCCTTGTGACTAAATAAAGGGCATCAATGTGATCATGCACACCAATGCGCAAAACGGCAGGAGCAAAAGATGTTTGTTTGTTTTATTGCTCAGCTACAAAAAAACAAACAAACTGAAACTTAATGATTGAATTAAATCTATCTGTAAATTCATTCATTCATTTTCTTTTCGGCTTAGTCCCTTTATTAATCTGGGGTCGCCACAGCTGAATGAACCGCCAACTTACCCAGCATATGTTTTACGCAGCGGATGCCCTTCCAGCTGCCACCCATTCCTGGGAAACACCCATACACTCTCATTTACACACACACACACACACACACTACGGACAATTTCAGCTTACCCAATTCACCTGTACCACATGTCTTTGGACTTGTGGGGGAAACCAGAGCACCCAGAGGAAACCCGCGCGAACGCGGGGAGAACATGCAAACTCCACACTGAAATGCCAACTGACCCAGCCGGGGCTCGAACCAGCGACCTTCTTGCTGTGAGGCGACAGCACTACCTATTCCGCCACCTCGTCGCCTTCTCTGTAAATGAATCTGATTTTTAGAAATGTAAATACGGTCAATTGACGGACAGAAGACAATGCAGAAAACATTGGTGAGCAAATCAAGGCAAAAACAGGTGCTTCACTGAACTCCATTCTGTTATAAATGGATTGTTTTTGTTTTTAATATAATAAGTTCATTATAAAATGTAAACTATACTGCATTAGTTTATATAAAGCAATGTTTTCTAGTTATAGTGTTTGTCGACTTTTTTCATATTTATTTTCGTGTTGTCACTTTATGTACACTGGAAGCTTCTGTAGCCAAAACAAATTCCTTGTGTGTGTGAAGCACACTTGTCAATAAAACTGATTCTGATTCTGAATAGGGAAATGTCCCATAAACTTTAACGTAAAACAGTTTGGTATACTTACCTTCAGCCCACCTCCCTCAATCAAGTTTGGTTTTTGGCCCTTCATAAGAAAAAGTTTGAGCACTCCTGCTTTAAGTGGATGTTCTCAATAGTGTCTTGAAATAGACTTCACTTTATCAACAGTTAATAAAGAATGTGTATAATTATCATAGTTTCAAATGCATTTTATCCAAGCATCAAGCTTAACTTTAATGATTTTATTGTTAATACAACACCATACAATACATACACATGCCAATTACAGTCAAGTCTGAATGAATTCTGAGTAGTTATGTAAGTTGTTTCTATTAAGTTCCTTCATGAAAATATGTCATACAGGTTTGTAATGACATCCGCATGAGTAACTAATGATTTGTGTGTGCTTTTCCTTTAGGTATGAACTGAATGGAATGGAATATTTTTAGATACCTAGAATGTAGTGTAATTCCTGCTGCTACATTTAAATGCTTTCACTTTTGAGTATTGGGCTTAAGTACATATGTAGATGTCATTTCATAATTAGTCATATTCTAAATATGATTAAACTTAATGTGTCAAAGCGAGTTGTTCTTCATTATTTACTTAAAATGTACTGAATAACGCAACAGTTAAAAATGATATTATAGTCTACTATAAGTGTACTACATATCTGTTAAACATAGTCATGCAAGTATACACTCTTATAGCCTTTATTTATTTTTTTTATTGCATCATAACACATATACAATATGGCAGAATTCGATTACCAGCTTTCATCTACATTTACAGAACAGAGCACAAATAATAATCAAATCAATAAGATAAAAATACAAACTAGAAAAGTAAAGTTCATGGACAAACTTTATGGTGGCTTGAGAAAGCCTCGCCTGAAAGTTTGAAGTAGTTTGATGGTTTAAATAATTGAAGTAGTTTTGAAGAAGTTTGAAACAGTTATAACTACAAATAGAAGAATTACCGCGGTTCAAGGTTTAACTGCGCATACCGGTTGCAAAAAAAGACCGGTTGCAATAGCAAACATGTCATGTTGTGCGGTAGGATGTCAAAATCAAAAGTCCAAAAATAGAAAACTTAAATTTTATCGTACACCACACTGCTTAAATGGCAACCTCAGATGTCTTTTGCTAACAGCCATCAGAAAAGCTGAATGGAGTGAGGACATGATTAAATATGCTCGACTCTTTTTTATGCATTACTCGTTTTTGATTGCAGCAATGATTTCAGCAGAAAAAACTGTTAAATATGGTTAATTAAACTGCGGACTCTGAATGCTTAGATAGAAATGTAAAACTCTAAGTTCACACACCCTGCCATACAGGTGCAGTTTACTGTCAGAATGCAGTTGTTTTGCTTGTTGGGCCTTGTATAGTCCCGTCTTCTTTCCTTGTCTTTAGCTCGGCAGAACCTTGGTTTTTAGCACTACAAAGTTTTGAATCTGTTAATCATGGAGCATTATTTCTTGCACATGACCACACAGAACAAAATTGCTGGCATCCAAACACTTGTAGGCCTTTAACTTCTCTCTTGTAAAATCACTTGTAGTTTCAATGAGATTGTATATTTCGAGCTGGATGCTTGGTCATTTTGTCTTATCCAATATCCATTGGGAGGGTGCTATCGCAAATGGACATGTCAGATGAACGCCGCTCACTTTAACGTGAATTTTGGTGAATCACTGTGCTTATCACTGGGTGACAAGCTGTTATAATACGCTGAAAGCATTATGTAAACAATATATATAATATGTAATCAATATATCTTTTTCTAAGACAACAACAAACTCTACAAGCCTCATTCAGTTGTCATTCCCTCGCTGTAAATTCCTAGCGCTCCCGTTTTTTTTCTGCAACCTCGATGCGCGCATCCTGAATATTTACAAACTGGTAATTTGCCTATAGGCTAGCATATTTCTAGTATGCATTGGCATGTTTCTTGCTAGGCAGTTGTTAGGGTGTTCTGAGCGGTTGCCAAGGCGTTGCTAGGGTGTTTTGACTGGTTGTTAAGGTGTTGCTAGGCAGTTGCTAAGGTGTTCTTAGAGGTTGCTAGGTGGTTGCTAAAGTGTTGCTAGTCGGTTGCTAGGGTGTTCCAGGTAGTTGTTAAGGTGTTGCTAGTTGGTTTGTAGGGTATTCTGAGTAGTTGCTAAGGCGTTGCTATGGTGTTTTATGTGATTGCTAAGATGTTGCTAGGGTGTTCTGAGTGGTTGCTATGGCATTGATAGGCAGTTGCAAAGGCATTGCTAGGAGGTTGCTAATATGTTCTAGGTGGTTGCTAAGGTGTTGCTAGGTCGTGGCTAGGGTGTTCTGAGTAGTGGTTAGGCGGTTGCTAAGGCGTTGATAGATGGTTGCTAAGGTGTTGCTAGGTCATTGCTAAGGTGTTTCTAGAGTGTTCTGAGTGGTTGCTAGGCAGTTGGTAAGGAGTTGCTAGGTCGTTGCTAAGGTGTTGCTAGGATGTTCTGATTGGTTGCTAAGGCATTGCTAGCTGGTTGCTAAGGCGTTGCTCGGTGGTTGCTAAGGTGTTGCTAGGGTGTTCTGAGTGGTTGCTAAGGTGTTCTAGATCGTTGCTAAGGTGTTGCTACTTGGTTGCTAAGGTGTTCTAGGTCATTGCTAAGGTGTTGCTAGATGGTTGCTAGGGTGTTCTGAGTGGTTTCTAGGCGGTTGCTAAGGCGTTGTTAGGTGGTTGCTAAGGTGCTGCTAGTTGGTTGCTAAGTTGTTGCTAGGCTGTTGCTAAGGTGTTCTGAGTGGTTGCTAAGACATTGCTAGGTGGTTGCTAAGATGTTGCTAGGCGGTTGCTAAGGTGTTCTAGGTTGTTGTTAAGGTGTTGCTAGGTGGTTGCTAGGGTGTTCTGAGTGGTTGCTAAGGTGTTGCTAGGTGGTTGCTAAGGTGTTTCTAGTTGGCTGCTAAGGTGTTCTGAGTATTTGCTAAGCAGCTGCTAACATAAATTAGCATGGCTCTAGTATGAATTAGCATGTTGTTAGTATTTTTATAATATGAATTTGTATGTTTTTAGTATGGATTTGTGTTGTTAGTATGCTCAATGTAAAGTCAATGGCAGTTTTTTTATAATGGAAGTCTATGGGACAGTTGCTAAGGTGCTGTAAGTGGTTGCTAGGGTGTGGGTAGTAAGTTGAAAGGTCATCAGTGATTGGCAGATTGGTAGTCTGAGTTAAATGAGCCCAAACCTGTATGACAGTTTGGCGCAAAGTTATGAGGTCAGAAAGTTTGGTTCAATGTTAGGTCAATGGGACTTTTCCGAATTTTCCAGGTCAGTTTACGGAAAACCGTAAGTCGAATCAGTTGGAAAAGATATAGCAGCTTAATTCAGTGTAGTTTGGAGATTTTGAGTTAGTTTGGTGGAGTATATGAACGGTCTTAGAGGAGATGTGCTCTTAAGAAGAAGAAGACAGAAGAAGAAGAAAGAAAAATAATAAGTTCATGTAGTATAACAGTATGTTGGCTTTCTTAAGTCACCCTAATAAAGTGTACAGTGGGTGTATTAATGCCTGTATGTTTGGAAGATAAGCTCAACAAACCCACATCTACTGCTATGTGGGTGTGGTGTCCACGTAGCCAGTCAACTAGGACTAGTAGCAGGATGTGTCTATAAATAAAAAGAGCACTTCTAATAGGGGTTGGGATAGTTTGAAGTATCAATAATCAACTTGTAGAGTAGGCTTGTTTCTACAGCAGCAAGACTTCATTTGGATAAACAAATTTTATGTGCCTGAAACCGCAGACGTACAGCGTGTAGTCACTACAGTGAGTAGTAACACAGAAAATTAGGTTTAGAGATACGTAACGTGATTAAAAACAGAAACTTAAGAATCGAGCGACAGTTAAATCCTCGCTCCAGTCTGTCAGCCAACAGTGGGCGGGGTTGCAGTTGTCTTGGTAGCGTCGTCAGAGGTGGAGCAGAGGTTGGAGTAAGTTATAAGTCCAGGCTGTTGTGTGTGTCATTTAGTCTTTGGATCATACAGCGACCCGCTCCTCTCATCTTTTCCACCAGACCCTTCAAACTACATTCAGCTTGAAAGAAAACACACTACAACGATGTGCGGTAAGTGCACCTTTTTATTATTATTATTATTATAATTATTATTATTATTAGTCTGCTTAGTTTATGGTAATTGTGCTCGATTATCCTTAAACTGTTAAACTACTATGTACTATGTTTATTAAACTATTAAATTATTATGTAAACGTGTGCCAGCGTCATCATGTAGGCTAGTCTAAATGTAAATATTTGACTGTCATCATTCATTGGAGTTGAGTGACAGATGAAGTGACAGATCCGGTTTGGAGCGCGACAGCTCGGTGGTGCGTCAATACCTAGTGAGCGACCTAGCTAGACGACATTTCTCAGAAGCATTGGCTTTAGGTTTGGGTGTGAAATGGATAGGTATTCATGCGGTTCAGGTAGCAGTGTAGTGGGTTTTAAGACACGTCCAAAACGCAATCAGGATGCACCACTTTCAACCGACGACGTGGCTAATTTGTAATGTGTTTAGTGAACTGTATGTTAGATTTTAATGAAGCTCTTACCTCAAAGCAATTAAGTAATCTCTGCTTTGGATTTGGTCAGTGTAGTAGCTTAATAAAAATTACTGAATTATAGAAATATCTATCTGAAATCTTGTCTACCTCAAATGTTTGTAATGTAAATATAATGTTAAATTTAAAAGTTCTAAATTGTCAGCATCCTTATGTTTACCTTACACTGCTATTTTTGTATTTAATGTCTTAATGTGATTAATAAACATACAATGCTTTTAATATTTTACATAGTTACATAGGGTGTGTTCATACTTTGTATTGTAGACTAAACAAAGTGAGAATGAATCCTTTAATTCTGATACACTTAGTGTTCACGTGGTCTTTTTGTTTGGCTTTTATGGCATGTATTGCGATGCCTACTTAACATCCAAAGCAATTCAAAACACAAATGCTGTCATACAAATGGAGATGTGCTGTGAGGAGGTGTTTCTAAATATGTATAAAGAACTTTGATGGGAAAAATAGTGACTCTTACAAGAAAAATGAAACATTTAACTTAGTATACATTGCTTTCATATTTCAGTGACACTGTATCTGCATTTGTCTTGTCGTTATTTCTGGATGTCAGCATTCACACTTATTCAAATGATTTGCACTACCAAAGCAATCACATCAGAGCTTGTTATAATTAGCCAAATGCGAACACACTCGTTCACTGCTTCTATAAAACTTTCTTTGAGCCACTTCAAAATGTCCTAGCATTTGTCTTGAAGCAAGTGTTTCTGCTCTTTCTAATCCTTATTACTTTGTCTTTGGCAGGAATTTTCGCCTACCTGAATTACAGAGTGCCACGAAAGAGGAGAGATATCTTAGAGACACTCGTAAAGGGACTTCAAAGGCTAGAGTACAGGGGTTATGACTCCGCAGGTAAGACTGACACTCCTACTGCTGTAAGGGGTAATGTCAGCGTGTCCCGCAGGTAACAGATATGCCTCAAGACTGGAACAGTGGCCTCGTTTCTTGTATGTTGGCAGCACAGAGGGCCTAGAGTGTTAGGTCGTCCACCGATGAAGCGAAAGCAGTCAGTCGATACTTGTGTGAAGGGGATTATTGTGCTGTTAATTTTTTTTTTTATGCACAACCACTCATTCAGTATATAACGTGGGGTTTAAAGCGTAGAGTTTAGAATTTGTTGTTATTAGCGAAATAGGAATTGGCCATCTTAAAATAAGGGGGTCAAAAATGAATTACAAATTGTGAATTAAATATTAATAATTAAATATTTTCCAAGTGATGCTTATGGAGCATGGGGAAGTATTTGTTATAATCCTTTTCTTCTTAAGATAGTTTTATTTTTTTTAGCTTGGCTGGAATAAAAACAGCTTTAATTTTCTTTTAAGTACAGTTGAAACCAGAAGTTTACATACACGCTAAAAAAAAGGAACATAACAATTTTTTTTTTTTGTCTGATGGTAAATCATACTAGACTTTTACTATTTTAGGTTCGTTAGGATTACCTGAATTACTTACATTTGCTAAATGCCAGAATAAATAGAGATTTTTTTTTTTTGAGAATTTTTTAGTAATTTCTAGACAGTCAAAGTTTACATACATTTCCTTGGTATTTTTTTTAGCTTTGCTTTTAAACTCTATAACTTTAGTCAAATGTTTTGGGTATCCTTCCACAAGCTTCTCACAATAGTTTGAAGGAATTTTGGCCCATTCCTCCTGACAGAATTGGTGTAACTGAGTCAGATTTGTAGGCTGTCTTGCTCGCACAAGCTTTTTCAACTCTGCCCACACATTTTCTATAGGATTGAGTTCAGGGCTTTGTGATGGCCACTCCAAAACACTCACTATGTTGTCCTTAAAGCACATTTTTAACTAATTTGGCAGTATGCTTAGGGTCATGGTCTGTTTGGAAGACCCATTTGTGGCCAAGTTTTAATTTACTGGCTGATGTCTTGAGATGTTGCTTCAGTATTTCTACATAATGTTCTTTCTTCATGATGCCATCTATGCTGTGAAGTGGACCGGTCCCTCCTGCAGCAAAACAGCCTCACAACATGATGCTACCGCCCCATACTTAAAAGTTGGGATGGTGTTCCTAAGCTTGTAAGCTTTCCTTTGTCCTCCAAATGTAACACTGATCATTATGGCCAAACAGTTCAATCTTAGTTCCATCAGACCACAGGACATGTCTCCAAAAAATTATTCTTTTCCCAGTGTAATTTAGCAAATTGTAATCTGGCTTTTTTGTTGATTCTGGCTTGTTGATTTTCCCATGTTGTCACACAAGGAAGCAGTGTGTTTGAGGTTTTCCTTAAATACTATTCTACAGTTGTTAACTCAAATGTTGTCAATTAGCCAATCAGAAACTTCCAAAACCTTAACACCATCATCTGAGCTTTTTCAGAGGCATAATAATCTTATTGTATGTAAACTTGACTTTCAAGAAAAGTTATAACAATTTCTCAAAAAATATCTCTATTATTATTCTGCTATTAAGCATAACAGAAACAAATTTGACAATCCTAACTTACCTAAAAGAGAAAAAGTTTAGTCACATTAACATCTGACTTTTTTAAATCGTTATGTGCCTTTTTATACAGTTTATGTAAACTTCTGGTTTCAACTGTATGTTTAAGGTCAAAATAATTTTGTTTTTCAGTTGGCTACAGAACAAACCACTTGTTCAATGACTTGTCTATTTAACCAAACTTACATAGTTAAACTAATTAAACTAGTTAAGCCTTTAAACGGCACTTTAAGCTGAATACAGTCATCTTTGTTAAATATTTAGTAAAATATTATGTACTGTCATCAGTACATTAGTTTAAAAATTACAAAATTAGTTTATTAAAACTATTATGTTGAAAACTTAAAATATGGGCACTTGGGAAATATTTAAAGAAGATACAGAATAGAAATGTACATATAGAAAGCATCTGATCATAGTGATGTGAATGTGTTTGCACAAACTAAAATTAATCAGCATCATGTGGAAAGATGAGATCATTAAATGCTACTGTTATCGGTGGTGTTTTTATACACTTATATTTTTATATGCATCACAAAAAAATGCACTTAAAATCTAATAAAAGGATATACAAAGGGCTACATTTATTGTAGAAATTCCTTGATGTGCCTCAAAAAAGGTCATTTGATTTTGCATCAACAGGGGATCTGATTTTAAATACACTAGAACCAGTGGATGGAGCTCATCACACATTATCTCAGATATTCTTGTAATAATCCTGCAAACACCTGAGTGAAGGTCAATCCTCAAAACCAATGTGATAAGTATCTCAATTCAATTCAATTCATCTTTATTTGTATAGCGCTTATACAATGTAGATTGCGTCAAAGCAGCTTCACATGGAAGATTATAGTGAATTGAAACAGTGTCAGTTCAGTTTTCAGAGATTAAGTTCAGTTCAGTTTAGCTCAGTTCAGTGTGGGTTAATAATCACTACTGAGAGTCCAAACACTGAAGAGCAAATCCATCGATGCGCAGCTCTACAGATCCCGAACCATGCAAGCCAGTGGCGACAGCGGCGAGGAAAAAACTTCACCAATTGGCGAAAGCGAAGATTTAAAAAACCTCGAGAGAAACCTGGCTCAGTTGGGCACGACCATTTCCCCTATGGCCAAACGTCTTGTGCAGAGCTGCAGTCTAGGCGCAGGAAGCTGGTCCTCAGCGAAGACTCGTCTGTCCTTGGAGCATCACAGGAGTCGGTCTCATGCTCTCACTCCACGATGACCACCACAGCAGCTGCTCAGGATACGGCCTGGTCCAGAAAACCTTGGGATCATCTCGTCGCTGGTCTCGAATCGCGTCAGTGGCACTGCATAGTCTAAGGGCCTCGAGATGAGTACCCCCAGATGGAAATACAGAATAAGGAGAATAATTAGCATAGCTGCTGTTCATAGTGTATAAAAACAAGAAGCAAAATCATGTGTGGGGCACATCACGCGTCATACCGCTATGTACTGCACTGAGTGTATACTTTGCTAAAAAGATAGGTCTTTAATCTAGTTTTGAAGAGTGAGAGTGTGTCTGAGCCTCGGACATTATCAGGAAGGCTATTTCAGAGTTTAGGGACATAAATGAGAAGGCTCGACCTCTTTACTCGACTTTGATATTCTAGGTACTACCAGAATCCCTGAGTTTTGAGATCGTAAAGAGCGGGTTGGGTTGTAGCGAGACAGGAGGTTGGTTAGATAAACAGGAGCTAGATTATTTAAAGCTTTATAGGTAAGGAGTAATATTTTAAATTCAATGCGAAACTTAACAGTCAGCCAGTGTAAGGAGGATAAAATTGGGGTGATATGATCATATTTTCTAGATCTGGTAAGAACTCTGGCAGCTGCATTTTGCACTAGCTGGAGTTTGTTAATAGAGGATGCTGAGCAACCAGCAAACAGAGCATTACAGTAGTCCAGCCTAGAAGTAATGAAAGCATGGACTAGCTTTTCTGCATCTGATATGGATAGCATACTTCGCAATTTAGCGATATTTATCAGATGAAAGAAAGCAGTTTTTGTGACATGGGATATATGATTTTTAAAAGTTAAATTGCTGTCTAATATCACACCCAGATCTTTTATAGTAGGTCTAACGCTAACTTTGTATCCCTCTAGTTGCAGGTCGAGTTGTGAGAACTTCTGTGTACAGGATTTAGGTCCAATAAGTAATAATTCTGTTTTGTCTTAGTTTAATAGAATCTGCATTCACATCAAGATTTTGAAGAATATGTTACTGTGTGTGCCGTCAGCCTCTCAGTTGTTCAACTTATTTACTCTCAATGAACAAAAAGCTGAAGTGAATTCCTTGTTAATGGATAAACATTATTTTTTTAGTAGTATAGAAGGCCTGCACGTGACGTCTCTGTCAGCTCCATGGCTGTGGTTCCCCAAACTGAGTAGCAGAATTTGTTTACATCGTAATTATCCATGTAAAAAAGTGAAGTGGTTTTGTCTGAACAACTGCACTGAACCAACAGATTAAACAAGAACTAGCTTATTTTAGATACTTTATGAAATCATTTTCATATTCTGTGTAATTGCAAAGTTTTGTCAGTCAGTCATCCATTATTATCTATTATATAATGGGTATATTTAAGGGTATAGTTCACCCAAAAATTTGAATACTTTACTCACACTCAAGTGCTTCTAAACTTTTATGAGTTTCTTTCTTCTGTTGAACACAAAATAAGGTACTCTAGAGAAGCAGCCATTGACATCCACAATAGGAACAAAAAACAAAATACCATGAAGGTCAATGGCTGTTTTTTTCCGCAATATTATTTAGATGTCTTCCTTTGTGTTCAACAGAAGAATAAAACTGAAACAGGTTTGGAACAAGTAGAGTGTGGGTTAATTACACAATTTTTGGGGGGGTCAACTATTCTTTGACTTAACAGTGTTGGGGAAAGTTACTTTTGAAAGCAATGCATTACAATATTGAGTTACTCCTCAAAAAAGTAACTAGTTGCGTTACTTAGTTACTTTTTATGGTAAGTAATGCGTTACGTTACTTATGAGTTACTTTTGCATTACTCTTTATTACCTGCCTGAGGCTTGATCTCCTTTAGAACTTGTAGGGTATTTTTCTTTTTTTAAAATAGAGGAGATCTGCATTTAACCACACACTGTATAACCTACATCTTCATTTACCTTAAAAGTACCTTAAAATTAAAAGAAAATTAAAATAATGTTACTTTCTGAGAACTTCCTGACGCTATACATGCCGTATATACAGATTAATGAAAGTTGAAAACAACATGTAGTTCAATAAAATGACTGTCCATTGAGACTATCCCCTTTTCTTCTATTTATTCAAAATAATGAGAATTTTCCATCACAGAAATTTAGAGAAGAACTCAAGTTACATTTTTAAAAAAGTAACTCAAATTATTATTATTTTTAAGTTACTTTACTTATTACTAAAAGTAATATTATTACGTAACTCAAGTTACTTGTAATTTCCCAGAGATGGGTTGCGGCTGGAAGGGCATCCGCTGCGTAAAATCGTGCTGGATAAGTTGGCGGTTCATTCCGCTGTGGCGACCCCGCAAGGGACAAAGCGGACAAGAAAATGAATGAATGAAGTTACTTGTAATGCATTAGCCCAACACTGGTTACCAGTGGCGGTTCTAGTTTAAACGGCACCCTGGGGGAACCACCCCAAATACAACCCCTCCCTTTTCCCCCGAGAAATAAAGATGCTACAGTATGTGGTTGACTTTGTATATTTTAATATTTAAAGATATACATTTTAAATTTATATATTGAAATATATATATATATTTAAATATCAAAATATATCAAGTCAACCACATAGCGTCTTTATTTATTTTTAAATACATTTAAATTTATTTATTTTTATAAATAACAATTTATTTATATTATTATAATTAAATAAAATTATTATTATTATTATTATTATTATTATACACAACTGGAGTGATATGCTAAGATCACTTACAACTTATGCTAAGATCACTTACAAAATCTTCTGCATGAATATGAATTACGATAATTCTATAGAATACAAAAAAAGATATAGCATTATCTGTTGTTTTAGACCCGACTCATGGCCAACAATTAATGTTATTAAGTCTTACCTCTCTGACTCATCATCTCTCCTTTCTGCTTCATAGCCATGCTGAAAATAAGATTATTATATAA
This sequence comes from Danio kyathit, assembly GCA_903798195.1. Lineage (NCBI taxonomy): Eukaryota > Metazoa > Chordata > Actinopteri > Cypriniformes > Danionidae > Danio > Danio kyathit. The sequence continues at coordinate 39,909,930 of LR812539.1, forward strand.
ACTTTAGTTTTGTTGACTTTCAAACCTCGCTGCATGCTGACACCTCTACATAAAAGGCTGTTACTCTGGTTTCACAGCGGATGAGCGGCATGTATTTTATCGGCATGCATGTAAACAACCGGGATTCACACCGAAAGTAGAAGCAGGGGAACGGTTTTCTGCGCGCATTCGGCAATTTGTTTTGACCAGCGTTGTTTTAGTTGCACAAAGAGAATAACAAACTTGCACGTGCAATAGATGCCAAATGTGAATGCCCCTAACGTTTTTATTCTGGGATTACCACCCTAAATTAATTCACTTGCATAAAGTTAATAGTATTTTGAAGCTTTTTCTGGGGCACAGTTGATTGATACTGGGGCACATTTTTTTATCTCACTGTGCCGCCCCCAGTAAAATGCCGCCCTGGGCACATATTGCCCATGTCTAAATCCGCCACTGGAAAATACAGTATGGCACAACAAACAGTTTTTGTAACAAGTGCTACACCAAGCACAATAATAAATGTACAAGTACAATTTACTTATAATTGCAGATACGGTTAAAGTCAGAATTATTAGCCCCCCCTTTGATTTTTGTTTTTCCTTTTTTTAAATATTTCCCAAATTATGTTTAACAGAGCAAGAAAATTTTCACAGTATGTCTGATAATATTTTTTCTTCTGGAGAAAGTCTTATTTGTTTTGTTTTTTTTTTTTTGGCTAGAAGTTTTTAATTTTTTAAAACTCATTTTAAGGTCAAAATTATTAGCCCCTTTAAGCTATATTTTTTTCCGATAGTCTACAGAACAAACCATATAACTTGCCTAATTACCCTAACCTGCTTAGTTAACCTAATTAACCTAGTTAAGCCTTTAAATGTCACTTTAAGCTGTATAGAAGTGTCTTGAAAAATATCTAGTCAAATATTATTTATTGTCATCATCACAAAGATAAAATAAATCAGTTATTAGAGATGAATTATTAAAACTATTATGTTTAGAAATGTGTTAAAAAAAATCTGCTCTTAGTTAGACAGAAATTGGGGGAAAAAACAGGGGGGCTAATATTCAGGGTGGCTAATAATTCTGACTTCAACTGTAGATAGATAGACAAACAGACAGAAAGAAAGGCTAACAATTTACTTGAAGGAGTGTTCATAAGACTGTCATTAAAACTTTATAATAGTATGAATGAGATGCATGCTTATAACAACTGTCATTAAGTGTCATGCATGACAACTTGACATAAAAAAACACATCACAAACTGTTTTTGTTTTTGTTATGACAACTTGACATTACCAAGACAACAAAGCTTGTCATAAATCCGTCATAAACATGATTGTCATAAAGCCATTATAAGTATGTCATGAACTTTATAACACCTACATTAAATCACTTTGATTAACTCCAGGTGTTTTTAAACGTGATTCACAAATGAATACACTCGCAAAAAAAAAAAAAAACACACTTTACTTGTTACTTTAAATGTGGGTTACTGTCAAATTTAACTAAATGTAATTCATGCTGATAATTGTCAGTTTCACAGGCGTTTTATTTTTTACAGTTGCTGCTATTACAACCAGCCATTTTTTGGGGGGTTTTACCACTCCAGCGGGCATGTTCACCTGCAAAAATGACGTCAGTCATACCTTCTGTCATCCTAGTGTTCCAGGATGTGAACACATGGGACGGAAACAGCACTTTAATCAAATATTTGCTATTGCTATTAATGTTACACTGCAGCTCTTTTGAGATTCTTCAACATCCGTGAACATTCATGGACAAGTTCTTATTTCGCTACAAGTCACATTTAAAAAAATACAAAGAAAACTGTTTTTTTAACTTAGAGATGAAGAGAAAACTGTATATATAATATTGTTCTTCAACCTAAACTGCTTTGTTTTTTTTTTGTCAGGTATTGCAGTAGATGGCCCCGTGAAAAATGACGAGGCTCATATCTGCTTATATAAGAAGACCGGGAAGGTGAAAGCACTTAATGAAGAGATCTACAGTATGTTAAAGCTCTTTTATTGTTTAGTTTTTCTTTAAAGTGCTTCTTGTAGTGATTTGTTTTCTCTCTTCTTTCTCTTGTTGTTCTAAACAGAGAATGACTCCATTGACCTCGAAGCAGAACTGGACACACACTTTGGGATTGCACACACTCGCTGGGCGACACACGGAGAGCCCAGTCCCCTCAACAGCCATCCTCACCGATCCGACAAGAACAACGGTAAAACATGAAGACAGCATGTACAATGGGTAGTTCTTGAAAGCGTGTACACTGGGTAGTTTTTGGGTAAATTTACACAAACCCAATTGACGTGTTGTTAACTGACTTAAAATGACAGCTTGAAAACCTAGTCCAGGGATGTTTTTATACACTTTGGCAGCAGAATGATCACTACTCATCAAGGAGCATTCAAGTGGGATTTAAATACGTCTTGGAAGGATGTATAAATTAAATTAAATTAAAGTAAATGTGGTGGATAGCAAGATAGATTTGGAAGCAATTTGTCGCACAATCTCAGATGATCAACCAGATTAACTACATTTACATTTAGCAACTTTAGTGGACGTTAGCAGAGTTAAAATCATTGTTGCTTCAAATTAATTTTAATGTATACGTTCTTGCTGATTTTATGGATGTTACGTTCTATTGTTTGGATTTAGGAAATGGAATAATATTATTTGGATTGCCCATTCTCTTGATGCTGATTTATAGATGAATTGCTATGTTTGTAAACATTCAGGATGCGCGCGCAGTGAGGTGGCAGAAAAAAACCGGGAGCGCTAGCATTTACAGTGAGGGAATGACATCCGATGCGGTACAGAGTTTGTTGTTGTCTAAGAAATAAGATATATTGATTACATATTATATATATTATTTACATAATGCTTTCAGCGTATTATAACAGCTGGTCACCCAGTGATAAGCACAGTGATTCGGCAAAATTAACGTTAAAGTGAGCGGCGTTCGTCTGACAGGTCCATTTGCGATAGCACCCTCCCAATGGATATTGGATAAGACGAAATGACCAAGCATCCAGCTCGAAATATACAATCTCATTGAAGCTCCAAGAGATTTTACAAGAGAGAAGTTAAAGGCCCACGAGTCTTTGGATGCCTACAATTTTGTTCTGTGTGGTCATTTGCAAGAAATAATGTTGATTGAATGATTACCAGATTCAAAACTTTGTAGTGCTAAAAACCGAGGTTCTGCCGAGCCAAAGACAAGGAAAGAAGACGGGACTATACAAGGCCTGGGTAATCATTAACAAGCAAAACAACTGCATTCTGACAGTGAACTACACCTGTGCGGCAGGGTATGTGAACTTACACATAGAGGTAAAGTTGGTTTTATATTTGCACATTCTGACTTTCTCCTTAATCATATAATTTCATAAAAGTATTATTTGCAAACGCTAAATAGTGAAATCATATTAGCAGCCAATGACTACCAAACTACAATGTTCACAGTCAAATAAACAGAATTATTGATGTTTTCAAGTCACACTTGCAGGTTATTTCAGACCGAATATTCAAAGCGTCGTGGTAAACAATATAGGGAGTGTGTCACAAGTTGTCACTGAATGAATGTGTGAATATAAAACCAACTTTTTTCAAATTCAGTGTCTGCAGTTTAATTAACCATATGTAATTGTTTTTGCTGAAATCATTGCTGCAATCAAAAATGAGTAATGCTCGAGCAAAGTTGAGCATTTCTAATTAGGTCGTCACTTCATTCAGCTCCCTTTTAGCCAAAGACGTCTGCGGTTGGCATTAAAGCAGTGTGGTGTATGGTAAAAGTTAAGTTTTCTATTTTTGGATTTTAGAATTTGGCATCCTACCGCACAACACGACATGTTTGCTATTGCAGCCGGTCTTTTTTTGCAACTGGGGACCCGTGTGACGACATGTGTGACGTAGGTTGGTAATTCGTCTATACTTTCGCATGGCACTGTGTCGCAGACCTCACGCAGACCTTTTGTGCGCACCTTACAAAACGGATGAAGCTTTTATACTTGGCGTGTTCGCCGTTGTGATATTCTTTAAAACGACAGGGGGCGGTCAAAAGAAACCCATCATAAAGTCAGACGGATAAACAGAGAAGGATGCTTCCGGAACTACATCATATCATTAATATCATTCAAGATTTTTGAACAAATAATTTTTATTATTTTTTAGAATTTATTTTAATGATTATAAAGATTTTCTTAACCATTCAAGATTCTTTAAATCAATCTTTGATGCATCACTTGCTTTCGTGCATATCTCGGACAGTTCTACCTATTAAAGTTAAATATCAATGACAACAGAACATGGGTTGCTCTACAAATATATATTTTTTTTATTATGGCATGAATAAAAGCCAAAAAAAGTACACTTACTAAAAAATTCTGACGTTTTTATAGATTTAACCTACTCCACAATTCACGCATTACAGTCTGGCTAGTTTGTCCTCTACTTATATGCTAAAAAGCAATAATGGTCCAACGTTCCTGATCATAATCAACAATAAAGCCCTGAAAAAATAGGCCATCAGTATATTGTAAATTGATAGGTTCAAATATTCTTTTACAGTTATCAAAGAAATAATTTGTTACTTCATTTTAGTTTTGTAACTATTAAATTGTTTAAAATTAAAAATTGTAATATATACATCAGTGTAAAACCCATGAATGGTGGAAAAACATAATTCGCCATTTTAGTACAAGGTAGCGCTCCTTTGAAATGAATGTGGGACCAAGGTGCAGTGGAGGACTGTGGCCATCCGGAGCCAGAGATATATACATATATATATACATGTATCTATGATCGGGAGTTTTCCTGGTGGTCAGTATGCAAATATTTGTTTAATTTCACTTTTCTACATCGATGGATAAGTGATCGCACGGGTATTCCTGACAAAGAGCATGTGTTTGTGTGCATGGAAATGTATTATCCTCCCTCCCTGTTAAATATGATCTAATCCATGTCCATGTCCCCCTCTCCTGCTTTCACTTCTCATACTAACGGTTGTGAATGAATCTCGTTTATGAACGACTCGTTCATTTAGCCGACAATATTACGCGTTTCTAGCACGTTTCAGCATCTTGTTGTCACATTTCATTTACATTATTTGCTTATTTTATTCAACAAAACTAGCATAAGCCTAGTATTTAGTGTGAGTTGGTGCTACTTTCCCTTATGGTCAGGGCAGTAAGAGACTGTATTATCATCAATACTTGTTAGCACACAAGTTCGTAACATACAAAAACGTAAAAAACGAAATCTTACCTATGAAATGTTTTGCCTTTGTGTTTTGTTTTTTTATTTGCTCGTTACTACACCCGTATGCAGTGCAAAAGTCCCGCATCTTCAGACTGGCTTTGGTCTTAACTATAGTGCGATTGAATGACTTTTGTCATAAGAGCACTGTACAAACGTGGCGGCGCTAATGGCGCATGCTCAGGGTTCGTATGCGATGTCTAGTGTATATATATATGATTAAAACCACCTGGGTCTCCACTTTTGTCATAGGCTCTCTTTTTGGTTTTAACAAACTTGTCCCTAAAGTTTTTCTAAACTTTTTAACAAAACCTTTCCTCCTTTACCACTGTTGAAATTTCTAGCCAAGAATTATTGGATATCTGGTTAGCTCTATGATCACGCAAAGACGGATCATAAAGATGTCTGTACAGTCATACCTGTTTCGGACTAAATCTATTCAAAGTGATTCATATTCAACTCAAATCAAATGCGGCACCACGCGAACTGTTCGCTCGAGTCTCAAAAAATTTTGTGAGCTCCACCAGCCAAAATCATGTCACGCACACCCAAAGCGAACCTTCGCAAACACCATGATAACGTCACATTGATCGCGCACACTCAAGCAAACTATCAAACGCATCGAGTATAAACCAGGCTTTAGGATACCAGGGATTAAGTACCTCAGGCATATTGTTTTACCAATTGTGTAAACCAATAAGATCTTTGAATCTTTCGATATTTTTTGATGGCACTGGCAACTAATAAATAGTAAATAAATAGATAAATTGATGGGCTCAGATAATTTCTTCCTGGCCCTAAGGTAACCCATTATTAGGGTTTTGTCCTTATTTGACCCAAAACTTGGTTGAAACAGCCAGGCATTTCTTAGAGTGTGAAGTCATCTGGTTTATTTGTTGTCATTACTAAACCAGCTGTGGTTGCTGTCAGTTTATGAGCTCTTTATGCAGTAAAAACAGGACTAGTCAGTTGACACAGGCTTTAAAGCCATTAGGTTTGTTTGTAAATAAAAGCCCATAATGCTGTGATTGATTGACGGTTCAGATGTGAAAGTTCACCTTTGAAAATAAACGCCTAAGTAGGGGGTGGAAACAGACAGCAGGAGTTCCTCTCGCCACACAGGTTGGTGTGCTACTGATTCGGGTTCAGCTTTCTTCTGTGATCATTAAGGTAGAAACAATACTACAGGCATTTCCAGTGAGGTTCAGAAGTCTGTATTTTGCATGATAGTCAAGCATGATTTGTAAATGATCCAGAAAGCATCTTGCGGTGCAGATATAAAACAGGTCTAATGATGAGCGATACAGTTTAAATGGTGACCTGGATATAATGTGTATTCCAGGTTATTGTATTATGTAACCTGTGTACAGTAAATGGCTATTATATAAGTGTATTCCAGAGTTTATTTAGAATTATTAAGTCACTTTTGTAGATGGATGGATGGATGGATGGATGGATGGATGGATGGATGGATGGATGGATGGATGGATGGATGGATGGATGGATGGATGGATGGATGGATAGATAGATAGATAGATAGATAGATAGATAGATAGATAGATAGATAGATAGATAGATAGATAGATAGATAGATAGATAGATAGATAGATAGATAGATAGATTTTTGTTCTTGTCTATGGGGATTAGAAAATTCAGTCCTGTGATTCCTGTCCAATCAAATCGCACACAGAAGGTAAATCGCATCATACTGAACAACCTCAAGTCATGGGCGATTTATAATTGCAGCAAACTGTTTGGAAGCAATAAAAGTGTCCAGGAAGGTCCTAAATCTTTACACGCATTGACCCAGAGACTGTTTAGATGCATGTCACTGATGAGAAGATGATGGATGTTTACTGTATGATGACCGAAATGGCCTTAAACACCCAGCAGGCACAAGACGTCAACATGACATCAGATTGACGTTGTACCTCAACATCATGGGGATGTTGCATTTTGTTTGGATGTCGTCAATGTCCAACCTAAAATCAACCAAATTGTAACGTCTAATGATGTTACAGCTTGACATTGTGTCGACGTTACCACTATGACGTCTATCAGATCTTGGATTTTGGTTGTCATACCTGACTAATAAATATCAGTATTTGATGTCAATATGACAGTGGTTTAAGACGTTGGATTTTGGTCACTTTACAACACAACCTAAAATCAACCAAATATTAACGTCGTTTGACGTCGTTATTGGACATCAAAATAACAATGTTCTTAGACGCTGGGTAAACAATGAATTTTGGTCACCTGACATCATAACCTAAACCTAACCTAATATTAATGTCTTATGACGTGTGCCTACTAGGCAATCACCAAATGCACTACAGAATGTTACGTTTACACACATCCACAAATTATATGTAAATGCATCAGCTTTTAAAAAGGGCTACTTTATACTCATACTTTGAGTAATATTTACAACAGATACTTTTACTCTACTTGCACTACATTTTAGGCAAGTAATGGTACTTTTACTTAAGTATGATTTTTCAGTACTCTTGCATGACTTTGTTTTATTCTTCAAACTAATGATAATAAAAAATGTCTTATGTAGCTTTTATTTTAATAACAAGGTTGCATGTTTTCAGACATGTTTATATTACTTTTCAATTTATGTTAATTTCCAAATTTGTAAAAAAAGTTATACCTTTATAAAATAATAATAAATAAGTATTTTTAATGTTTGTTCAAGTAAATCTTGTAAATCCGCAATATCATGAAACGTGGGCGTGTTTAACCTCTTGACAAGTACTGAGCTTTCAATGACGACAAACAATAGTACAAACAATAGAGTTACTACAACACACAAATATCAGTTTTTCAAGCTACATTTACACTGAAATTGAAAGCCTGCAGACTCACTTCCATGAATGGTGGTTATAAATAGAAATGTGGGCCAGCTTACTGCTATTACATTGTACAAATGTGCCAAAGTAAATGAAGGGTCTTCCCCTAGAGTTTCACTCCACTTCAGTTTAGGGTACAATTCTACACACCTCAACCTGATAATCAAGATTTTCAGCATTATCTGGTTATGCCTGGTAGCCCTCCAGGAAGATAATTGTCATTCTTTTTATCCAAAGAGATCACTCTCACTCACACACACACAAACACACACACACACACACCTATACATACATTTGGGAAATATTTGAAAAAGAATAAAAATTTAATTGTTTTCAACTCTCTGTATCAGGGGTGTCCTGCTGAGTTTAGCTCTAACTTGCTTCAACACACCTGCCAGGAAGTTTCTAGTACAATATATCTAGTAAAGCTTGATTAGCTGGTTCAGGTGTGTTTGATTAGGGTTGGAGCTGAACTCTCCAGGACACCGGCCCTCCTGGACCGTGTTTGGACACCCCTGCTATATATATATATATATATATATATATATATATATATATATATATATATATATATATATATATATATATATATATATATATATATATATATATTATTTTACAGTGCATTTATTTATCCTCCTTATTGTTGTTTTTTCCCCCCAGAGTTTGTTGTCATCCACAACGGCATCATCACAAATTACAAGGAGCTAAAAAAGTATCTGGTGAGCACTGTTTTTAATTACCTCTTTATCGGAGCCCTTTCCAACCTTGTTTATGTTTATTATGAGAAACTTTAAAAAAGAGGAGAGTAAAATGTTCTTGAAACAGTTTTGCAACTTAAACAGGGTGCTGCAAAAAGTAGCTCCTCCTCCTTAAAAAATAGCCAATAGCATTTAGATTTTTTATCGCAGCTCTGTGCCAGTGAGAGTGGTTGAGCTCAAGTGCATCAAATGAAAGCAAATTAAAGGGCCATGAAGCCCCCCCTGTCTCAGCAGGGTGTTTTCACACCTCTAGTTTGAAAAAGTCAGGAAAGAGGGTGAGTTCAGCTTTGTTTAGGTGGGAGTGTCCAGTGGTGAAAGAGGGAAGGGTTTGCATGTAAAGGGGAGTTTCATTACGTGCACAACAGCTGATTTTCACAGCAGCAACACAAACACAGATGCAGGGAGGATAGAGAGTGATTTGAAGAGCAGATCTGAGAGCTGTGTGGAAGTGGAGGATTTTCAGTCGATAATATTGTAGTGATATTACTGTAAACAATATACTAAATCATTTTGACTGAGGTATGTCTTTAAAAACTGAAAAAGTACTGCTGACGATACTAACTAACTTTGCCGTCTAAATAAACATAAACAACGAACATTGATCACACACTTCCTTAGAGACAGAACAATCAGCACGAACTGGAGCCGTGTCTTTTTTTAAACGAAGACGAGCAGCAAATTCAGATTTCACCATTTCTTACAAACATATTTTTGTTGGGTGTTAGCAGACCTGCTGTGCTCTCATTGTGGGGAAATAGAAACCAAACCTTTGTTGCGACACATTTATAAACGCAACAGTGACAACCCATGTCTCCAAACAAATCCTCTGAATTACGGTTGGCAACACAACGTGGCGTCTCTCTGAACACTGTAACAGGTAAAAGGAGTCTTCGAAGCTATATCATGCATATTAATGAAGTTGCATCTCGTTCACAATAGAGCACGCTGATTGGTTCGAAACAAGTCTTTTTCATGAATTAATGAACAGATCAAAACTCAATGACGTCACATTGTACCGGCCAGTACAGACAGCCAATCTCCACACTGGAATTTACACAATGTTCTCATCAACATGAAGTTGCTTCAGAATTAATTTTTTAAACCGGAAGAACAAATTTTCTCAAAACAACGCAAAAAGAACCAATTTTTACTTGTAAGCTAAATATACGTGTCCCAATAGTGTTTTACAGCAACGCGGGGCGCAAATATGACTGTCAACATCTTAAAAAATGCATTTTGGTGTTTCGTGACCCTTTAAAAGCATCGTGAAATGGGCAGGACTTGTCAGATATTAGAATACATTTGATTGGTCAGAAGATTTAATGAGAAAAGTATGAGGTCATGTAAAAAGACAGTGACAAACTGCAAGTTTGGAATGTTTATATCTTCTAAATGTGAATTTTGTCAATGCTTTGCAGCAACCTAGCTTACAGATAGCCTTATGACTGAGGGCGCACTCACACTATGCTATCTGAACCGTGCCCAGGCCCGTTTCCCGGATTGTTTGAGAGGTGTGAGTGCTCTGAATCGGGCTCAGGCACGGTTCACTTGGCCAACCCTGGCCCGGTTGGAAGAGGTGTGCCAGAGCGCGGTTCACTTGGGCTTTGGCGCGGCACGCTTATGTGTGAGTGCAAAACACGCCTGAGCCCGAAACTGAAAGCAAGACGTGACTTTTAAGGGACTATTTCATATGGATTAATTAATCATTCTTACTGTTCAATGAACGCAAACTGTCATAGATTATTAAAGACAAACCCCTCACTGCACGACAGCTGCACTTTCAGCAAACCTCCTAATTCCTGCAGCACGAGGACTTTATGATTGTTTATGAGCGTCAAAAGTGGCTGATCTGTTCGGCAAAATATTTGACTGTGTGTCACTGCATATCAAACGACTTAAACGATGTAACTAAAGAAATCTCCACTGTGCTGAGCGAAAGCGCTTACTGAACAGCACATCATCGATGACGTAAGCGTGCCCAGGCCTGAATGTAATGTGAGTGCGGGCTGTCGGGGGAGATGGGAGGGGGGACAAGCGTGCTTTGGCCCGGTTCAAGGCAACTGTACATAGTGTGAGTACGCCCTAACACACTGATACTAACATCTAAGAACTTTAATTTCATTTAACTTGGACTTTAAGAGTGCTCAGTCAAGAGGCGAAAAACAAATGTCCAAATCTGGCCTTCTTACGCCATAACTTGTGTTATAATAATTTCTTTGGGTGCAAACGTTAAGACGGTGCTTATTAGGAAAATATATGTACAAAAGAAATGCGTGGTTTATTATTCATCTTAGTGACGTTCATGTCTAGTGGTTCATTGCACAATATCTATAAGCAATGAGTAACCATTCAAAACCAATAATAATGTTCAGTACTCCACTCTCTCTCTTTCACTTTCATTCGTCTCTGATTTCTTCTTTCTGCCCCTTTTCCACAAAAGAAAAACATGTTTTGTTTTGCTTGACTGTAACCATGGCTTTTTTTTCCCCTCCCATCCCTTTGACAGGGTTCCAAAGGCTATGAGTTTGAGTCGGACACAGACACGGAGGTCATCCCTAAGTTGATCAAGTACCTCTATGACAACCGAGAGAACGATTATGTGTCCTTCTCCACCCTAGTGGAGCGCGTCATCAAGCAGCTGGTAAGCATCACGAGTGTGTACGTGTGTGTTTGAGAGTGTACGTGTGAGTGTGTGTGTTCGGGGTGAGGGGGTGGTCTTACTCACATGGCTCTGGAAACCCCTTGCTTGGATTTGGGAAGTTAAAGGCCAGTTCTTGCTCATTTTTTATCCTTCTAGAAGAAAATTTGGAGTGGTTTTCTCTTTGATTTTCAAGCAGATCTCAGTAATAAATAGAGTATGGCATTAAAAGCTTAGTTCACACTGAAATGACAATTCTGTTTTCATTTACTCAACCTGATGCTGTTAATTTTCGAAAAACGAATGAAGACGAATAAGATTTCTGTGACTTTGCTTAAAAACATTCGTAAAGAAGGCAAAAAATTAATTAATAGCAATCAAGTGGTTAAGTGCAAGTCTTCTAAAGATACTAATAAACATATTTCATTCACATAATGACCACTGTTTAAGCATTGAGATTTGGTCAACTATCCTTACTTGACATATAAGACCTTATAACACTCATTCATATATGTGTTGTCATTCTTATATACTAGTGAGGTTAGTTCTACCATTTCAAGTCTCTGTTTTTGTTTATTTGTGAAAAGTCTAAATTAACATTAAAAATAAAAGACTATTTTTGAAGCACCTTGAACAAACACCACATGCAAGATTTCCATTGACTTAATTGAGTTGAACTAATGGTTGCATATGTTTATAGCCATGTCTTGTCTTGTCTTGTTAGGGACCGAGCACCGGAACGGTGCGTAGGCCCTATTGGAATTGCTCCGTTTCTTATTATTCTTCTTCTTCTTCTCCGGAATGAATTGGCTTTTTGGGGGTCTAAACATGCCCGAAAACTCACGAAACTTTGCACACGCCTCAGAAGTGGCGAAAATTTACGTTTATTATAGGTTTCGGAAGTGGGCGTGGCAAAATGACTCGACAGCGCCACCTATGCACTTGTGACGGACTAGCCCCCGAGTTACGAATCACGCACACGCACGAAAATTGGCACACACCTCAAACATGCTAAGACCTACAAAAAAGTCTAGAGGTGCAAAATCTCAAACCCAACAGGAAGTCGGATATTTTTGATTTCCTGCGGCGAAAAAGTGGCGTTTTTGCCATTTCCAGGCGTTGTATTTGAACGAACTCCTCCTAGGGATTTTATCCGATCAACACCAAAATTAGGTTTTGTCATCTAAAGGCCTTGGCGATGTTAAATTGCGAAGCTTTAGAGTTTTCGGCGATGGGCGTGTCCGTGGCGGCCTCGCAAACTTTGACGATTCGCCATGAAACAGGAAGTTGCTATAACCCAGGCATGCATTATCCGATCTGCCTCAAAATTAACACGTATGATAACCGTCCTGACCTTAACACGTTTACATGCCAATATCCAGTTACAGTTATAGCGCCACCTGGTGGCAACAGGAAGTGATGTGTTTTACAGCATAACAAACTCCTCGCACAAATTTTATCGTATCAGCACCAAATTTAGGTGGTGTTATCTGAAAGCTCTAGCGATGATATATTGTGAAGGTCTAGAGTTTTCACCGAGGGGCGTGTCCGTGGCAGCACGACAAACATCAACGCTTCGCCATGGAACAGGAAGTACTTATAAATCATTCACACAATGTCCGATCAGCCCGAAACTTCACATGTTTGATAAGAGTCCTCTCCTGAAGACATCTACATGCCAATATCCAGTTACAGTTATAGCGCCACCTGCTGGCAACAGGAAATCACTTATAACTCAGCCAAACAATGTCCGATCTGCCTGAAAATTCAGATGTTCGATAAGAGTCCTCTACTGAAGACATCTACATGCCAATATTGAGTAACAGTCATAGCGCCACCTGCTGGCAGAAGGTAGTTTGGCTTATAACTCTACCACACAATGTCCGATCTGCCTAAAACTTTACATGGTTGATAAAAGTCCTCTCCTGAAGACATCTACATGCCAATATTGAGTCACAGACATAGCGCCACCTGTTGGCAACAGGAAATCACTCATAACTCAGCCAAACAGTGTCCGATCTGCCTGAAAATTTACATGTTTGATAAGATTCCTCTCCTGAAGACATCTACATGCCAATATTGAGTCACAGTTATAGCGCCACCTGCTGACAGAAGGTAGTTTGGCTTATAACTCTACCACACAATGTCCGATCGGCCTGAAACTTTACATGATTGATAAAAGTCCTCTCCTGAAGCCATCTACATGCCAATATCCAGTTACAGTTATAGCGCCACCTGCTGGCAACAGGAAATCACTTATAACTCAGCCAAACAATGTCCGATCTGCCTGAAACTTCACATGTTTGATAAGATTCCACTCCTAAAGACATCTACATGCCAATATTGAGTCACAGTCATAGCGCCACCTGCTGACAAAAGGAAGTTTGGCAAAAATCTGTGATTTTCTCGAGTTTTCTGTATTTATCGGCTTATATTATTATTGTTCGCTGTTCTTTGTCATCTTGAGGCCCCCGGGCGGCGGTGAGCCGGGGTGCGAGGTCCCTATCATCGCTGCTTGCAGCTTTAATTTTATTTTGTTTTGCTTAGTTTCATTTTATCATGGGTTGTCTTGTGTTTTGTCTTGTCTTGTTTTGGTATTTGTTTTGCTTTGCTTTGCTTTGCTTTGCTTTGTTTTGCTTTGCTTTGTTTTGTTTTGTTTTTTCTTGTTTTATTTTGTTTTGTTTTGCTTTATCATGTCTTGTGTTGTGTTTTGCCTTGTCTTGTTTTAGTATATGTTTTGCTTTGCTTTGCTTTGCTTTGCCTTGTCTTGTATTGTTTTGTCGTGTCCTTGTCTTGTCTTGTCTTGTCTTGTTTTGTCATGTCTTGTCTTGTCTTGTTTTGCTTTGTCTCGTCTTGTCTTTTTTTGTCTTGTCTTATGTTGTCTTGTCTTGTTTTGCTTTGCTTTGTCTTGTCTTGTCTTTTTTTTGTCTTGTCTTATGTTGTCGTGTTGTGTCGTGTCGTGTCGTGTCTTGTTTTGTTTTGTTTTGTTTTGTTTTGTTTTGTTTTGTTTTGTCTTGTCTTGTCTTGTCTTGTCTTGTCTTGTCTTGTTTTGTCTTGTCTTGTCTTGTCTTGTCTTGTCTTGTCTTGTTTTGTTTTGACTTGTCTTGTCTTGTCTTGTCTTGTCTTGTTTTGTCTTGTTTTGTTTTGTTTTGTCTTGTCTTGTCTTTTTTTGTCTTGTCTTATGTTGTCTTGTCTTGTCTTGTTTTGCTTTGCCTTGCCTTGTCTCTTTTTGTCTTGTCTTGTCTTGTCTTGTCTTGTCTTGTCTTGTCTTGTCTTGTCGTGTCGTGTCGTGTCTTGTTTTGTCTTGTCTTGTTTTGTTTTGACTTGTCTTGTTTTGTTTTGTCTTATGTTTTCTTGTCTTGTCTTGTCTTGTTTTGTCTTGTCTTCTCTTTTTTGTCTTGTCTTGTCTTATGTTGTCTTGTTTTGTTTTGCTTTGTCTTGTCTTGTCTTTTCTTTTTTTGTCTTGTCTTATGTTGTCTTGTCTTGTTTTGTTTTGTTTTACTTTGTTTCATTTTATCATGTCTTTTGTTTTGTCTTGTCTTGTTTTCATATTTGTCTTGCTTTGCTTTGCTTTGCTTTGTTTTGCCTTGTTTTGCATAGTTTTGTTTTGCTTTGTTTTGTTTTGTCATGCATTGCTTTGTTTTGTGGTGTTTTATTTTGTTTTATTTTTTGTATCTTGCCTTGTCTTGACTTGACTTGGCTTTTCTTGTTTTGTTTTCTCACTTCAGACAAACTTTATGCATTGGTTTGCATGAAAAGACTCAGACTAGTTTGTTGATAATAAATATCTAGCATTTTCTTTCTGTTGATTGCTGTGCGGGCGACACGGTGGTTCAGTGGTTAGCACTGTCGCATCACACCAAGAAGGTCGCTGATTTGAGTTCCAGCTGGGCCAGTTGACGTTTCTGTGTGGAGTTTGCATGTTCTCCCCGTGTTCGCATGGGTTTCCTCCGGGTGCTCTGGTTTCTTCCGCAGTCCAAAGACTTGTGTTATAGGTGAATTGAATAAACTATATTGACCATAGTGTATGAGTGTGTGGGATTGAGTGTGTATGGATGTTTCCCAGTATTGGGTTGCAGCTGGAATGGCATCCGCTGTGTAAAACATATGCTGGATAAGTTGGTGGTTCATTCGGCTGTTTCGACCCCTGATGAATAAAGGGACTAAGCTGAAGGAAAATGAATGAATGAATGAATGAATAAATGCTGTGCTAGCTCCATCAGACAAATCAGGGTGACAACTGGTGAACTTGTAGACATGTTCAGTCTCCCAATAATATTTAGGCCATAATTGTGGTTTTTAAAAGTCCAAATACAACCCTCTAACAATTCAATATTTAATTACAGTCAAAGTTTGCTTTTCACTGGCAGTTACATGGGACAAGATGGCAGGCCGAATGGCTCTTGTCGACTGAGGGTACGTTTAAACTAGCCTGTCTTTGTTTTAAAATGAAAAGCCTCCTCATCCACACTGCATTGGCTCTGAGATTTTGGCGCAATCTGTACTTGCTATCGTGCAGTTGTGTACAAAAATCAGCGAACAATACGCAACAGTCCAGAAGACCAATCAGTGAGCGATTGTGCATATCTACACCCCTGTTTTCAAAAGTTTGCACTTCAGTCTGTCTATGATGGAACAGGGTCTTTAGCATTTTCAAAACCATTTTCGCAGATCGAAATGACCTTGAATGACCTTGTTTTATGAGTGTTTGTGAGCACCTTTGGACTACTCTAAAGGCCATAAAATCCTCTGCTGGGAAGTTCAGCTCAATCCAAACATGGTTCAGTGGCATTGTATGAGTAAGGGAAGTGCCCTTTGAGATATTCTTGACATGAATCTAGATTTTATCATTGGTTTATAAAACACCCTGCTTTGCTATCAGCATAATAGCCGTGTGACAGTCCCCTTTTTGACCGTCTCTATATAGGACTCTGCCTGTTTTATGGCTTTCTCTTTTAATTGAGACACTAAATTTTGATTGCTTTCTATCTAAACTACCTTAGCAGCCAGTTTAGTAATGGAAGGCTAAGAGATAAAGGGATGATAAGGTTTAAGGTGTGCAGTCGTGTCTTATTGGGCGGCTGCAGGTTTCTAAGCAACCTCCAACGCCAAAGGACATTAACTGACCTGCTTTTGAGAGAAAAGAGAAGAGAGAAAGTCTAATTGAAAACAGGCCTGTGGTGCTTTGTGCAGTTAACTGTGCTAAGACAAAGACTTAAAAATAAAGGTTCCTGCTACAATAATAATAATAATAATAATATTACAGTTGATAATATATACAGTTGAAGATTCAATTATTAGCCTTAATTCATTTTCAAATATTTATTGTTTGTCAAGTGTTGTTTAACAGGGTAATTATCTTTTTCACAATACTCAATATTATATTTATCTTGTGAAAGTCTTATTTTTTAAGTTTGGCCTGAATAAAAATTTAAATATTCGTAGGTCAATACTGTTCTAATTAAGTGTAAAAACATAATAAATGTAAAAACTTACGTTTCATTTTTTTTTCTGAACCCAAACGTTTCCAATATAGTGTAATTATAGTATAAGCAAGTAATGTAGATCAATGTAGTGATTTAGGTAAAGGCTGCACGACGGTAAGCACGTAGTCATAAGAAATCTGCAAAGCTAGCCGTGTGTCAAAGTACCTGTGTTATAGATGGCATGTGTAGACAGCAGTGTGTGTGTGCGTGCGTGTGTATGTGTGGTCATGTGGGCAGCGAGTCAGCAGAGGCAAATATGAGTTACTCAGCACAGAATGGGCCCCTATTCCCCTCAGATCAGCTCTCACTGTGGGGCTCTGTTCCTCTCGGCCCCCTCCACCTCTCTGAGCCTTGACTTCAGCTCTGATCCTGAGATGAGACAGGCCAGAAAAACCCAAAACCTTACATTGTAAAAACTAATAATAATAATTTGATTTGAAAAAAACAAAAAAAAACAACAATAAAATGCTACTGTATGAATTAGTTATATGTTTTCACCAACAAAATCTCACAGCAATTTGTACAATTTAGTACGATTTGATTATCCCCAAAGACGGTCGGTCGGACAGTTTAAGGGTGGGGTTGAGTGCCACGCCTCCTTTTTAAAATCGTACTTTTTGTACAACTGAACTTGTACAAATTTGTTCGAATTAGCCACTAATGTCACGCTGGTATACAAAGAAGTCAGAGATGGTTATCTTTTCATTTAGTTTATTCAACGTAAATCATAAAAGGTATCACACAGTGCTGGGCAATGGAAGATCATCCGAGGAACACCTCATACATCTTCGCCTGGTAAACCTGGCAAAAGTCAAGACGGGGTTAACACTCCTCACACCTCCGTTGGTGGCAGTGTGCACAAAGTGCAGGCAGGTGAATATAGATCTTCAGATGAGGTAAGACAATAAAGACACTTCCCTTTATCAGTGCGATGATTACGAAGACTCAGGAGGAACATCCATGGAAGAAGAGAAGACGAGGGAGCTTGGGTGAAGACAACCATACGACTTCAATACCGGACGATCAGTGAACGGAGGAGGTGAGATTATATAGTGTCCGGGCTAATAGTGAACAGGTGCGGGTAATTAATAATCAGGGGAAGGTTCTCGGGATTGGATGGGACTGGTGTGAAGTGGTGAGGCTGGATTGGGTGAGTGAGGACGAGCCGGGGATGTTACAGTACCCCCCCCTCCACGGGTGACTCCTGGCACCCTAGATCGACGGCGGGGACGGCCACGCCCTCGTGGAGCTGGACGATCGGGATATCTCTGATGGAATTCTTCGAGGAGAGATGGATCTAAGATGTCATCGCGGGGGATCCAGGATCTCTCCTCAGGGCCAAAGCCCTCCCAGTCTACAAGGTACTGGAGCTGACCGTCCCGCCGCCGGGAGTTGAGGATTTCCTTGACCTGGTAGATGTTATCACCGATGACTTCCGTTTGGTCGGGAGGGGGGGGTGGTTCGGGTTCTGCAGAGGGAGGAGATACAGGATTAGTGTAGGGTTTGAGGAGGGAAACATGAAAGGATGATGCTATACGGTACTGTGGTGGAAGGTTCAGACGGTAGGTGACAGGATTGATCTGGGAGTGAATAGTGAATGGTCCCAGGTAGCGGGGACTCAGCTTTCTGCAGGGCAGCCGGAGGCGAATGTCTCGGGTAGAGAGCCATACCTTATCTCCTGGTTGGTATATGGGATTAGGTAGTCGGTGACGGTTGGCTTGCTCAGTGTACCTCCGGACTGCCCGCTGAAGATGAACGTGCGCTGAGTCCCAGACCCTCTCGCTTTCCTGGAACCAGTGATCAACCGCGGGCACTTCTGATGCTTCCCCATTCCAGGGGAACAAGGATGGTTGGTAGCCTAGGACACATTGAAAAGGGGTTAGTCCAGTAGAGGATTGACGAAGAGAATTTTGTGCATACTCAGCCCACGGAAGATACTGGCTCCAGGTGTTTTGATGAGCATGGCAGTAGGAGCGTAAAAACCGGGAAATCTCTTGGATTTTACGCTCGGTCTGACCGTTGGTTTGCGGATGATAGCCAGAAGATAGACTGATGGTGGTGCCCAAAAGGTGGAAGAACGCCCGCCAGACCCTGGAGATAAACTGTGGACCTCTATCCGACACGATGTCTTCGGGGAGACCATAGTTTCTGAAGACGTGATGGAACAGGGCCTCAGCTGTTTCAAGGGCTGTGGGAAGACCTTTGAGAGGTATTAGTTTGCAGGATTTGGAAAACCGATCTACAACCACCAAGATCGTGGTGTATCCTTGAGAGGGGGGTAGATCGGTGGCAAAATCCACACCAAGGTGTGTCCAGGGTCGGCGGGGAGTGGGCAACGGCAGCAGTTTCCCTTCAGGTAGATGGCGTGGAGTGGTAGTGATGGCACAGACCGAGCAACCCTTAACGTACTGGGTGACATCATGGGCCATTTTAGGCCACCAATACCTTTCTCGGAGAAGCGAGAGGGTTCGCCTGCTACCTGGGTGTCCTGAGCCGAGGGAGGTGTGTGTGCTAGTGAGGAGTGGTATGCGCAATCTCGTGGGTACATAGCACAAGCCTGGAGGGAGACCAGGGGGAACTGGTTCTTCTAAGGTGGCTAATCGGATCTCTTCATCGATTTGCCATAATATGGGGGCCACTGAGATGGAAGGAGGAAGAATAGTTTCAGGGGAATCGTTACGAGGCTCAGGTGAGTAAAGTCTGGATAGGGCATCGGCTTTGACATTCTTGTGCCCAGGTTGGTAGGTGATGGTAAAATGGAAACGAGCGAAGAAGAGAGACCAACGAGCTTGGCGAGCATTCAGACGTTTAGCATCTCGGATGTATTGGAGATTTTTATGGTCAGTGATGACGGTGAAGGGGTGTTGGGCTCCTTCAAGCCAGTGACGCCACTCTTCGAGTGCCAGTTTGATGGCTAATAGCTCGCGGTCACCGATCCCATAGTTTTGTTCTGCAGTAGACAATTTCCGCGAGTAGTACGCACAAGGATGGAGGGCTTTGGGTTCACCAGACCATTGTGAGAGTATAGCACCTACTCCAGTGTCTGCGGCGTCCACTTCAACGACGAATGGGAGGTTGGGATTCGGATGACGTAAAACGGGTGCTGTGGCAAACTTTGACTTAAGGTGATCGAAGGCTCGGTACGTCTCAGGGGTCCAGGTGAGTACTTTCTTTCCTCCTCGGAGCAAGGAAGTGAGAGGAGCTGATAAGACACTGTAGTTCTTAATGAACCGTCGATAGAAGTTGGCGAATCCCAGAAAACGCTGAAGTTCTTTTATGGTTTTCGGGTATTCCCAATTCGATACTGCGTCTACCTTGCACCGTTCCATACTCACTCCTTGTGGGGTGATGACATACCCGAGGAAGGATATCGTGGTCTGATGGAATTCACACTTTTCGGGTTTGAGGAATAGGTGGTTTTGACGCAAACGTTGAAGTACTTGGGTCACATGGGCTTGATGCTCTTCAAGATTACGGGAGTAAATAAGGATGTCATCAATATAGACAATAGTGAAACGATGAAGGAAGTCTCTGAAGATCTCGTTCATGAAACTTTGGAAGATTGAGGGACTATTTGCCAGTCCGTAGGGCATGACGAGGTACTCGTAGTGGCCGGAAGGTGTAACAAAGGCCGTTTTCCACTCGTCCCCCTGGCGGATGCGGATGAGATTGTATGCACTCCGGAGGTCTAGTTTGCTGAATACCTTAGCCTCTCTCAGTTCTTCCAAAGCAGCAGGGACTAGAGGCAGAGGGTAGGCAAACTTGACGGTAGCAGCATTAAGTACTCGGTAATCTATGCATGGTCTGAGTCCTCCATCTTTCTTGGCGACAAAGAAGAAGCTGGAGGCGGCAGGAGACGTAGATGGTCGGATAAACCCATGCTGGAGAGCTTCACTGATGTAGTTGTGCATAGCTTCATGCTCAGGACGGGACAAAGGATAAATCCTTCCGTGTGGCAACTTGGCATCGGGCAACAGATCAATACAGCAATCCCAGGACCGATGAGGGGGTAATTGGGTGGCTCGTTCTTTGCTGAAGACGTCAAGGTACTCATGATATGCTGAGGGAATGGGATGGCTGGAAGGAGAAGTGGCTTGTATGCTGGTACTCTGCAGGGGTAATGACGTGGAGTGACCAGTAGAGGGGGTAATATGACCATTACTGTTGCAGCTGGATCCCCACTCGAGGATATCGCCAGTTTCCCAGTTAATACTGGGTTGGTGCTGAATAAGCCACGGTCGTCCCAAGATGACATCCACATTAGCATGAGGAAGAATAAGGAGGGTAAGTTTCTCTTGATGATTCTGATTCAGACGAAGGGTGAGAGGTTTGGTACGGCGATTGATTTTTCCTTCTCCTAGTGGTGAGCTCTGGATGGTGGTGATGCGGTACTGGACTTCATTCCTCACTGAAGGAATGTTATAGCGGGTGATGAAGGTGGAGGATATGAAGTTCCCAGCGGCTCCGGAGTCCAGCAAAACATGTACGGGAAAAGTTTGATCGTGGATTACCAACTCTGCAGAAATATGAGGTATGGTGGATACTGTGGGTGTGAGGATGACTTTACTCACCACTAGTCGAGGTGGGCGGATGGGACAGGTGGCTATCCGGTGAGTTGATTCTCCACAGTAAAGGCAGAGCTGATGTTGAATACGTCGCTGACGTTCCGTGGCGTCAAGCCGGTAGGAGTCCGTAACCATAGGTTCTTCTGGGTCCTGCATAATCGTGGGAGATTTGAGCGGAGATGGAGTATCATCAAAGAGAGAAGAACAAGCAGATAAGTGCTGGCACACACTAATAGTCTTCTTGATAAAGGATTCAAGGTTCGCATTGTCATCATAAATGACCATCTGTTTACGGAGGGAGGGTTTCAACCCTTTACGGTAAGCAGCCAGAAGCGCCACAGGGTTCCACCCACTGCTGGCGGCAAGTGTCCGAAACTGCAACGTATATTCGTGAATAGACATCCTCCCTTGTGATAAATTCATGAGTTCGTCGTGCACTGATAAAGGGGTAAGTGGAACTGAAAATACCTCCTTAAAGTGAGTGACGAAGGATTGGATGGTGGTTATCACAGGGCTACGAGTACTCCACAACGCATCTGCCCATTGTAACGCTCGACCTGAGAGAAGGGAGATAACAAATGCAACTTTGGAGAGTTCGTTAGGGAATTGCACAAGGTTGGCTTCAATATATAAAGAACATTGTAGTAGAAACCCATTGCAGGTGCTCGGATCCCCAGAGTAACTCATTGGTCGAGCTAGTGGAGTACTCGGTGTCACCACCAGGTTGGAGCTAGCACTCATGGATGCGGAAGGCAACTCACTTCCGGTTAACGTAGCGTTAGCTTCCATGTTGTTGTTGTTGTTTTAGTTCCGGTATTCTGTCACGCTGGTATACAAAGAAGTCAGAGATGGTTATCTTTTCATTTAGTTTATTCAACGTAAATCATAAAAGGTATCACACAGTGCTGGGCAATGGAAGATCATCCGAGGAACACCTCATACATCTTCGCCTGGTAAACCTGGCAAAAGTCAAGACGGGGTTAACACTCCTCACACCTCCGTTGGTGGCAGTGTGCACAAAGTGCAGGCAGGTGAATATAGATCTTCAGATGAGGTAAGACAATAAAGACACTTCCCTTTATCAGTGCGATGATTACGAAGACTCAGGAGGAACATCCATGGAAGAAGAGAAGACGAGGGAGCTTGGGTGAAGACAACCATACGACTTCAATACCGGACGATCAGTGAACGGAGGAGGTGAGATTATATAGTGTCCGGGCTAATAGTGAACAGGTGCGGGTAATTAATAATCAGGGGAAGGTTCTCGGGATTGGATGGGACTGGTGTGAAGTGGTGAGGCTGGATTGGGTGAGTGAGGACGAGCCGGGGATGTTACAACTAAACTGACAAAATGTAAAATAGTTACATTTCTTTATGAGATCAGGCTGGATTTAATGGTAAGTTTTACTAATAAATATGATGAATAATCATAAATTGACATTCACACTTTTTGGTCTCTATTTTAACGATCTAGGTGCAAAGTCTAAAGTGCATGCTGCAAAAGCATTAAAGGCGTGTTCGAATCCACCTTTTCTATTTCAAGGACGGAAAAATACGCTTTGCGCTGCATGGTCTAACAGGGTTGTGCTTATTTTCTTAATAAGTTATGGGTGTGTTTTGAGTTATTAAATTATTAAATAATATTAAATTATTATGTTTAGAAATGTGTTGAAAAAATCTTCTCTCCATTAAACAGACTTTGGGGAAAAAAAATAAACAGGGGGGCTAATAATTTAGGGGGGCTAATAATTCTGACTTCAACTGTATATCATAGACTAAAAAAAATCGCAATGCAAAATTTTTCCAATATCGTGCAGCCCTAATGTGTATTACGTAATTTTTATGTATGTGTCTTGAACATGTGTATGATCATATTTTGTCAGATATATTTATTTTGATACTAATTATTATAGTAATTTTAGCACGTACAGTTGAAGTCAGAATTAATAAACCCCCTGAATTATTAGCCCCCTGTTTATTTTTTCCCCAATTTCTGTTTAACAGAGAGAAGATTTTTTTCAACACATTTCTACACATAATAGTTTTAATAACTCATTTCTAATAACTGATTTATTTTATCTTTGCCATGATGACAGTAAATAATATTTGACTAGATATTTTTCAAGACACTTCTATACAGCTTAAAGTGACATTTAAAGGCTTAACTAGGTTAAATAGGTTAACTAGGCAGGTTAGGGTAATTAGGCAAGTTATTGTATAATGGTAGTTTGTTCTGTAGACTATCGAAAAAAATATAGCTTAAAGGGGCTAATAATTTTGACCTTAAAATGGTTCATAAAAAATTAAAAACTGCTTTTATTCTAGCCAATATAAAACAAAACTTTCTCCAGAAGAAAATATATTATCAGACACACTGTGAAAATTTCCTTGCTCTTTTAAACAGCATTGGGGAATTTTTTTAAAAAGAAAAAAATTCAAAAGGGGCTAATAATTCTGATTTCAACTGTAGATATAGACAAAATGATTGTTGCACTGACTGGAGAGCACTTTTTAAATTACTTGTGACAATGATAATAAAGATATATTCTATTCTATTTTTTTCAGAGACAATTTTATAAGAAATACTGTAAAAAATAAATAAATAAACATCTCTGTTTAATTTCTTAACATCACTTGTGAAATATTTGAAAAATTATTAAAATTTCACAGAGGGGCTAATTATTTTGCCTTCAACTGTATATCTTTATCATATTGTTTCATAGCGTAACATTTTACTCACTCTTCTTCCCTCAGGAAGGAGCATTTGCTCTGGTTTTCAAAAGCATTCATTTCCCAGGAGAGGCTGTTGCCACCAGGTCAGTAAAAGCTCATTTTATTTTTCAATTTTTGTAACACACTCAGGTTTCCTCGTTCCTTTCTTTCATGCCAGTGAACAGGAACCCTAAGGTTACAAACTGCTGTCATCACCAAAAAATTTATAATGCTCACATTTTAAAGACAAGGAACTAGGCTTCTTAAAATGCTGCTTCTCTCAAGGAATCCCGGAACTAACAAAGGTGTTTATGAAGGGGTTTTTCTCCACGCTTAGTTGGTACTCTGACCCGATATATATAATTTTGAGTCGACTGAGGCCAAGACTGAAGTTAATTATTCCCATCTGCCCCACTGCTGATTGTAAACGAATGCGTTGTTAGGGTTTTCTTGGTCACTTATGTCCTGCGGTGAAGGAAGCATTTTAAGGCAGGCAATGTTGCAAGACCCATCAGTGTGGGTTGCTCCATAGACACTAAAATGCTTTCGTTGTTTTTGAATCATCAAAGAGAGTTTTTGGAAATGTTTTTCATGAAATATTTGAGGGGGGTTGTTGCTTGGAATATTTGTGAGTGGTGTTTTTAAAGGGATTTTCAAATTATATGATTTCACAGACGCTGAGATACGATGAGGAAAAAGTCTTGAATGGAAAAAAAGAAACAAAATAAGAAAACTGATAAGTGTGGTATTATACATAGGCATGAGCAGGTACAGTTGAAGTCAGAATTATTAGCCCCCCTTTAATTTTTTTTTTTCTTTTTTAAATATTTCCCAAATGATGATAAACAGAGCAAGGAAATTTTCACAGTATGTCTGGTAATGTTTTTTCTTATGGAGAAAGTCTTATTTGTTTTATTTCGGCTAGAATAAAAGCAGTTTTTAATTTTTAAAGCACCATTTTAAGGACAAAATTATTAGCCACTTTAATTTTTTTTTCGATAGTCTACAGAACAATCCATCATTATACAATGACTTGCCTAATTACCCTAACCTGCCTAGTTAACCTAATTAACCTAGTTAAGCCTTTAAATGTCACTTTAAGCTGTATAGAATATTATGTACTGTCATCATGGCAAAGATAAAATAAATCAGTTGTTGAAAATTAGTTATTAAAACTATTATGTTTAGAAATGTGTGAAAATCGTCTTTCCGTTAAACAGAAATTGGGGAAAAAAAATAAACAGAGGGGCTAGTAATTCTGACTTCAACTGTATTTGATTCTGACGGTATGATAACCTTGGATAAAAATATCACGGTTTCACAGTATTGTGATTACTGCTTTAAAATATATTCTTTTTAAATGTCTGGGTAAAAAAACAAAAACTTTTTTCCTCTTTGAGCACAATATTTTCACAATATATATTTTATTTTGAGAAACATTTAAAACATTTTGGAACCGTAAACATGTCAGGATAAATAATTCACATGAATCACTGACTTCTGCTGTCTTCATCAGTTTCAAAAACACAGATTTCTTTACAATTTAAAACTGCATCTTTGGATATCTTTTCTGCTGAAGATACTTTTGTCCTAAAAAGCTAAAAAGAAACATTGAAATAATCTAATATTGTAGGAACAGTATAACAGAAAATTCTGTCGGTTTTAAAACCTTTAAACGACTTTTCCAAACCCCGGTATACCCTAAAAACAGTTATCATCCCATGCCTAATCAGACCCCCTGGGTTTGGAATAACATTAACAAAACATTAATTTTGCTTTTGTACAATATAAAATTATTAATAATCAATTATTATTCAAGCCTACTGACTAAATAATTAGGCAGACCCATTAGTTTTTCACAATTTTTTGTGATATTTTGCGATAAAAAATGACTGATTTTGTGGTGGTAATTCTCAGAAATTTGCAGACAATTTTGCGATAAAAAAATATATAAATATAAAAAATTATACATATATTATATTTACCATATTGGGTAGTCTACTATGTTAGATGTGCAATCTGACACAATGACAATGTCATAAAAATAAAGCTTCTTTATTTTAGTCTCTTGTCAAGACAGTCTAAAACAAATCTAAAACGTTAGGGATTAAGCCAAAGGAAGGTTGTATAACTCTTATTTTTATCCACTGTCTTACTTTCTCTCAGATTTCACTCCCCAGAGCATCTGCTATCATGTACCTCACTCAGGACATGCATTATTATATCTTCCCCTACCATAATACACCTAAAACACGGATTGCCGTAAAACTCGTCAATGGCAGGGAATCATTTTCTCTTATTAACTGCAGGGAAACTGCAGGCACGTCATTTTTCGAGAGACACTCAAATGCTTCACGTGTGCTCCTCATGCGTGTCTATAAGTCACGTAAAACTATTAATTCCAAACTTAAATAAATCTAATTTGATTATATGGTTTGTAATTAGATGTTTTATGAGATTGCTTAAAATTTTTGTGATTATTTTGCGACTTTTTCTTTATTTTGCATTGGATTTAGTGATCGCAGAATTGTGAAGAACTAAATGATTTTCATCTATAGAACACAAACACATCTCTTTCTTTATTTTTTTCATACAATGAAAATCAGTGGAAATACAACATAGATCCTGTGGGCATTTATTGTATGGGCTGAAAAAAACACAGGAACATTGTTCAGTATAATGTTCTTTATGTTCTCCTCAAGGAAGAAAATATGTATAATAGTTTAGAATGATATTCAGTTATAGCACCCTAATAAACACCATAAGCCGTTAAGCCATTAAAGTGATAGTTCACCCCCCACAAATTCTTTACTCATCCTCCACTTGTTTCAAACCTGTTTGAGTTTCTTTCTTCTGTTAAAAAAATATATTTTGGTTTGTGTTCAGAAGAAGAATGAAATTCATAAAAGTTATCAGCAACTTGAATGTGAGTAAATGAGGAAATGTTTATGTTTATATAAACTATCCCTTTGAGAGTTATTATGTGTACTCCACACACAATGAGCGTGACTAGTTTTCAAAGGAAATCAAAAATCCTGAATACCCAAAATGTCAAAATGTATTTTGTTCACCTTGAGTCAAAGGAATTCCATAATATAAGTGCAACGTACGGCTGTGAAAACAAGCAACTTTGCTGTTCAAACTGTAAAATATCCCTACATAAGACTTTTTGAGTCTGCTATGAGCAGTTTAGGTGTTATGAGCAGATTTATACTTTCCATCTGTACCACCATTTCCACCATTTAACATGAAAGCAGCAGAGCTTTTATTATATCACACTCCACCGCTTCCGGTTCTTCTGCTTATGGTCAAGTGGGGAAAAAGCCACGCCGCTTTATCAAACTAAATACATTTTAGATTCTGTTATAATGCTGCTCTGTACAGTCTGATAACACACACAACGTATTAAAGTGTCTTTGGTGTTTCCATTTCTATAAAACCAAACCTGAAGTTTAGGCATGGGACGATAACCGTTTTCAAAGTATACCGCAGTTTGGAAAAGTCATGGTTTTAAAACCGCCAAAATCTTCTGCTATAGCATTCCTAAGGTATGTGTAAAATTTTATATTTACAATTTTTTGTTTTGTTTTTAGGACAACAGTCTCTTTAGCAGAAAAAATATACAAAGACGCAGTTTTAAACTGTAAAGAAATCTGTGTTTTTGAAACTAATGAAGGCAGCAGAAGTCAATGATTCATTTGAATTATTTAGTCTGACATGTTTACTTTTCCAAAATATTATAAATCTTTCAAAAAATAAAATATATTGTTTTCAAAGGGGAAAAAAGATTTAGTTTTTTTACCCAGACATTTAAAAAGCATATATTTTAGAGCAGTAATCCCAATACCGTGATACAGTGATTTTTATCCAAGGTTATACCGGCCCATGCCTACCGAAATTGAGGGTGTATCATGTCATAGCATGGCAAAACAGGGCACGTTTTATTACTCTAGTTAAAATGAGTTATTTCTCTGGATTTGAACATTTTTATGATAATTTATCATAATGTGTTTAATGACATACAGTGTTGTGCCTTTAGACTAAATACTAATGAAAATGACAAAATTTAGCCGGCACAGTGGCTCAGTGGTTAGCACTGTTGCCTCACATCAAGAAGGTCACTGGTTTGAGCCCTGGCTGGGTCAGTTGGCATTTCTGTGTGGAGTTTGCATGTTCTCCCCGTGTTCGCATGGGTTTCTTCCGAGTGCCCCCCACAGTCCAAAGACATGCAGTATAGATGAATAAGCTAAATTTGGCATAAGTGTATGTGTGTGAATGCGAGTGTGTATTGGTGTTTCCCAGTACTGGGTTGCAGCTGGAAGGGCATCCGGTGCATAAAGCATATGCTGGATAAGTTGGTGGTTAATTCCATTGTGGTGACCCCTGATAAATAAAGGGATTAAGCGGAAGGAAAATGAATGACAAAATGAAAGAAAATAAGTGTTTTTCTCTAATTGTTTAGAACAGCGCTTATGTTTCTGCAGCATAAAAACGCTTCGGTGGGCACGTGCCCTAAAGGGATATGACCCAAAACGGAAAATTCTTTGATCGTTTACTCCTCCTTCTCTTGTGACAAATCAGTTTGTGTTTCTTTCTTCCGTTAAACCCAAAATAAAATATTTTGATGAAAATTGGAAACGTGTAACCATTGACTTCCATTTATTTGTTTTTTCTACTATAAAAGTAGTTACCCCTTTCTAGCATTCTTCAAAATATCTTCTTTTAGGTTCAGCAGAAAAAAGAAACTCATAAAGCTTGAAAGTGAGTAAATAGTGAGTAAATGAAGAGATGCAAAAACTTCTAAATGCCATCTGAAATTTTCTTTTTAAATGAGCATTTTTATCTGGCTTTTCTGTGTGGGTTCAGTAATATCACTTTTATGACATGGAATAAGTCCCTTTTGTCATCTTTAAAGTAAAATAATTCAACATAAACAAAGGAGACTGATAAAAATATTCATTTTCGATGGAAATTTCAGACGGCACTTAGGGGTTTTTGCATCTGACCTCTTCAAATGAACATTTTTAGGTGAACTATCCCTTTAATTTGCTTAATATTTGACTACACGTGACACCAAATCTCTAAATAATCTTATAGTGTCCCATTTGCTTTAAACACCAGCACTTTTGCTGTTCACGATTCAATGACTTATTCACAAATTGCCTGTTTAGTTACTATCCAAAATCCGCTTCACGGGACGGTGAGCATTAAGCCTGCTGTGGACACTGAAATGTTCCTGCTCAACCAGATCTAACAAACAAAGCAAGCACTGAGGACAACTTGGCACATCAGCATATGAGTCTGTGAGCTGCCAAGCAGGATAGGTGGTGTATAGAGAAGAAACCGCTGAAATATTTACTCAAACAGAAGGAGAAATGCAGGGAGAGTGAAAGGATTATGCTTAATATGGGTGTCTTGTTTATAGCGGGGCTAATAATCTTCAAATAGCCAATAAAGGAGCAGTTTCTTTCCACTATTGAAACTGGGGCAAAGTCCAGCAGGTGTGCTATTCTACCATAGAAACAATGACAGAATTATCCCTGAAAGGAGATTAAAGGGTTAGTTTAGCATAAAATGACATTCATAATATACTTAATGCAGGCATGGGATGATAACCTGTTTAAAGGTTTACCACGCTCTGGAAAAGTCAAGGTTTTAAAACCGCCAAAAGTTTACTGTTATACCGTTGCTAGGGTATATGTACGTTTCTTTTTTTTTTTTTTTTTTACATGTTTTTCACAGCTATTTTATAAGTTTTTTGGGACAACAGTATCTCTAGCAGAAAATGAACATCAGGGGTTCTCAACCTTTGTAACTTTGAGGCCCAAAATTATATTGGAAAATATTTTGTAGGCCCATCTGGCTGACATTTTTTTTTACGCATTGCTGCATTTCTCACAACACTATTTACATTTGCACAACAGTTATTGCATTTCTTAAAACAATTAGTGCACATCATAGTAGCAGTTTCTCATTCCTTCCAACAAATTGCAAAAGCTTTTGGACATGCATCAATTGCTTTCATTCAACTCTCTGCTGTTTTTTAACATTATCATTTGCTTATGTCATGTCAAAATGAACTAAACTTGTGAATGCTGAATAGTCATTCCATATAAAATTAATAGTCCTCATTTCATTACTTGACTCATTACATACAAAAATGTTGAACTAGTTGTCAAAATCTTTCAAATTTTACATTAAAAAATAAAAATAAAAAAAATTCCTAAAAATGTGTATAAATTGAACAATTTGATGAATGATTTACAGACCTGTGCATGTTGTAGGTTCAGTTCCAGTATGTACTGTAATATTGTTTACAGTTGTGCACAGCTCTACCCAAAGGATGTTTATGTGTGTTGTAAATAAGGGTGTATTTATTCTTTTGCACAATGCTGTGAATAAATTAGAATTGTAAAGAGCAAATGCAGTAAAAATATGAAACATACATATTCAGTGTCTTGTACTCAGACACGTCACCAAATGCAGTGATGACAAACTTTACTGTAGTTTTCAAATGGCTGTGCAAATAGTATTTCAAGAGTTCACACTTAGCTGATGATATATAACCTTGTTTGGCATGCTGTCCCGGGAGAGAGCCCTGAGCTCATGACATCCTCGAGCCCAGGGCTCCCTCCCGTTGCAAGGCGAGAGGGCAGATCGAGCTCATGTAGATCTATGACTTTAACTACAGTCCTGCAGTTTCACTTTAACTCATGAACATTTCATTCATGCTCCATGACAAACTGGGGTATTAGACGCAAATAATGAGTAAGGACTGATGAGAGTGTTATGGAATTTAATAACGCACGCCAAATGAGAAGAAAAAAAACTTGTCGAAAAGTCCTACATGACGGTAATAGTTTATCAGTAATGTCACTAATATCTGCATACTCCACGTCTCAATTCCATTTCTGTTTAGTTCAGTTATGACTTTTTTAAGGTAATCAGAAATCACTGTTTATATGGTAGACTCTTAATCAGAGTATTGTTTTAATCATATTAAAATCATATTAAAGTATTGTTGCCCATGTAAACATACTCAATGCTTGACACCGTCAGGGCTCTGTGAACTTGCCTTTGCGAAGGAGCATTTTCTGTATGTACGGACATCAAAAGCAAGTATGAAATCGCTGTTTGGAGCTTATGTAGGCCTACAGTTCAACATTCATGTTTAACTAAATAAACAGTTAGTAAACACAAGTACATCTTATTGAACATCATTTATTTTCATCACCAATTATCATAGTAGAACAGTTTCTCAAGCAGTTTGTGATGCATTTTGGAAACAGGAGATGAACCCCTGGTCTAATGCACCACCTGGCATTCCTAGTGTTCCTTTAAACCACTTGATTCATATGCATGTGTTTTCCGATCTCTTTATGAACGTTTTGAAGCATCAGAGTTTTGAGTCAGACTTTCAAAATATGGACAGAAATCTCTCACATAAATTTGGAATTGAAATGAGATGACGCTGAGAAAAAAAAAACTTTATTGTGAGTGAACTAACCCTTTAAATGTCTTTAAAAGATCTGTAATTTTCTATTTTATACCCACAACATCTGCGTTGCACAGTCATTCATTAGCAGATGTGTGTGTGTGTGTGTGTGTGTTTGACCAGGAGAGGCAGTCCGCTGCTCATCGGCGTCCGCAGTCAATATGAACTTTCCACAGAGCAGATTCCTGTCCAGTATAACTGCGGTAAGTCCAGTCCACGTCATCTTTTCTTCTCATCGGCCTGTTCATCCACCCAAACCAGTTGTGCTCACTCAAGTGAATTTATCTCAGACTAAATGAGCAGCCAAATTCCACACCCACATATCGCACTTTTTGAACTTTTCTATTCAAAGCAATTTGCATCAGTAGTGAGTTGGTCATCTCTAACATTTTCACTCATCTCTAAGAAGGTTTTGTTCTGTTGGATTATACTGTACTGTTCAGAAATATTTGGTCAGTAGGTGTTTATTTAGAAAAAGTGACTAAACAATGACAGTAAAGTCATCAGTGTTGCAAAATATTCCATTTTTTAAATAATGATGTTCGTTTACAACATGAATAATTCTAAGAAATTATATGAAAAAGTATCAAATAAAAATTACATAAACACAGGATTGAAATATGTATTAAATAAAAAAATATTAATAATTAATTTAATAATAATGAATAATAATAATTAAAGTATTCAAATAAAACAAAGTTGATACAATTAATAAACCAGATTGGATTCAAACAAGCAAATAAATACAAATAATTTTAAAATGATAATAATAATTATTATTAATTTTTAAAAATCTGTAAATACTATGTAAATAAAAACAGAAGAATATAAAAATAAATATAATGATGTGTGTTTAAAGGAAATAAATACTATTTTAGATCCATTTAATAATAATTTTTCACTGTATACATGAAACTATATGTCTCTTGAGTGGCAGATCAGCATATTAGAAATGTTTCTGAAAGATATAATTTCTGTAATATTTCTGTATCTGTAGATTTGAAGTGTGTATCACATTCTTTTACTCAAATAGTTTTGACAAAAAGGTATTGTTGACCTCTGGCACATTTTGGTTAGAGCTATTGAAAAGGCTTTAGGAACCAAGCCCACTTTGACTTTGAAATATGATCTTTTATAGCAACATTTGTCATTCTCTGTTTGTGATATCAGTAGTTATGATATAGTATGATAGTTTATTTGACATTTTAAGTAAATATTATACAGTGAAATATATATAGTATGTCATATAGCGAATAGAGCTCTGGAAAAAATATATTCCGAAAAAAAAAAGTTGTTAAAATATTAAAAAGTTAATATAAATAGGTATGTATTTTGAGTAAAATGATCATTTGTGCTTTATTTTATGAACTACTGAGAAAATATCTTTAACATTTCAAATAAGCATAGTATTGTTACAGCCTTTACAGTATTTATAGTAAATGACAATAGGGCAAAAAAATATCAAAATATTGGGAAAATATGTATATACACACAAACTTACACATTCAAATTTAGAAGAAATGTCATCAGTAGATTATAGAACAAACGTTTACTCAAACACATAAATTGTACAGTTGAAGTCAGAATTATTAAACCCCCTGAATTATTAGCCCTCTGTTTTTTCCCCCAATTTCTGTTTAATTGAGAGAAGATTTTTTCAACACATTTCTGCACATAATAGTTTTATTAACTCCTTTCTCATAACTGATTTATTTCATCTTTGCCATGACGACAGTAAATAATATTTGACTAGATATTTTTCAAGACACTTCTATACTTAAAGTGACATTTAAAGGCTTAACTATACACTGTAAAAATGCAGGGTTCCACACAATTCATTCATGTTGTCCCAACACAAATTAAGTTAACTTAACACTTTTAACAAATTTATGTGCATTGAACATAAAAAATTAAGTTGTCCCAATGAAATCTCAAGAATTGTGTTGTTTTAGCTTATTTTAATTAAGTAGTTTGAACAAGTGAAAAAATATTGTATAATATATGTATATTTTTGAGTGTATTAGATTAACTAGGCAGGTTAGGGTAATTAGACAAGTTATTGTATAACGATGGTTTGTTCTAAAGACTATTGAAAAAAATATATAGCTTAAAGGTGCTAATAATTTTGACCTTAAAATGGTTTTTAAAAAATGTAAAACTTCTTTTATTCTAGCTGAAATAAAACATATAAGACTTTCTCCAGAAGAAAAAATATTATCAGACATGCTGTGAAAATTTCCTTGCTCTGTTAAACGTCATTTAGGAAATATTTAAAACGGAGAAAAAAAAATCAAAGGGGGTTTAATTATTCTGATTTCAACTGTATATACAGATAATCTGAGAATGATTGTTTAATTTTCCAGTTTCAGTTTCAAACTTTTTATTTAAAGGTCCATAAGACTGAAAATCTGGAAATAGACTGCTGCTTATTCAAACTACTTATTTAAAATGAGCTAATTCTTGAGATGTTTAAGGGGAAAACTTAATTGTTTTATGTTCAATTCACTTAAATTTGTAAAAACAATTAAGTTACCTTAATTGATTTGTGTTGGGACAACATGAATGAATTGTGTGGAACCCAGCATTTGTTTTACAGTGCACCTAGGCATAGCTGAATAATAAGAGTACATGGAAATGACATAACATGAATCTTAAACAACACTGTTTCCTCATTCTCATTCTCGTAAAATCCAGATGAAGAACAGGCTAATCAGAAAACATGTGCAAGTGTACGTGTGTAAATGTAAATGTGTGTGTGTGTGTGTGTGTGTGCGTGCGTGCGTGCGTGCATGTGTGTGCATGTGTAAGAGAGAGAGAGAGAGTATATTTACTTGGGGAAAAAACTGATTGTATCCTTCTAACGGCACAATAAATTAATGCCTGTCGCAAAAAGAGAGAAGAGACCAATAAAAAACATCAGTGATGCACTTGCAAACACACACAATCACGCACACACACATTATTATAAATGAATCATTGTAAATATACTGATTATTATTGTTTTATTACTGTTTTATTCTAAAATGTTGATTGTTAAATGTAGTTAATTCTGATCTATTTTTTATTGATATGTATGAATAATAAGATACATTGGATAACATATGATATATTGAATAATAATATGATATATTGTTTATATTTAATTTAATTATTATATATAAATTTCTTTTTTTACTACTACTACTACTACTACAATTTACTGTGTTTTTTATTATATATGTGAGAGAGAGAGAGAGAGAGAGAGAGAGAGAGAGAGAGAGAGAGAGAGAGAGAGAGAGAGAGAGATAACATGCAATGACATGGTGAAGCGTCAAAGAGCAGATCTCATTAATATTCATGACCATTCCAAATATGGTCAAAAATAGCTTTTCTTTCTAAAGATTGTTTATAGTTATGGCTATGAATGACCATGTAAAACTGTTTTGGTGATTTTTTTACTTGCCTAAGCCACATACAGTGCTTAGCATATATGAGTTCACCTCTTGTTTTCAATTCATATTTGGTAATAGGATGCTTTACAATAATATATATGTGCATATACATTAGATTAGTCAGTACCGAAGCCAAAACAGGGACTAATCTAACAAAAAAAAAACATACGATAACTGTACAAAAATGTGTACACCCAAATGTATTTGTTAGAGAAAAATATTAAATACAAATTTAAAAAAAGAGAAAAAATTAAGAGAAACAAAAAATAAAATAACATGTTGTTGACATTTTGTAGTTTTTAATATTTTGCTTTGATATAAATGTGTTACCTTTTTATTTCTACAGATGTTTGTTGACTAAAATGTTATTTTAATCAATATATGTTTAATAGAACGGTTTTGTTCAAATGTACCAAAATATATGACCTACATTTACTGAGAAATGGATAAAAATATTAATTTTTCAAAATGACCTGTACTCATTGATGCTGATCACTGTATATACTGTGTACATATCAGACAGTAATTTAACATTGAATCAATGCACTCTATGACACCTGTATGATAATTGTGTGCATGCTGAATGCTAAATCCCAGTACTTTACTTCTCTGTCAATATATTACCTGATATTTTTGGATGGATATACAGTTAGCTCCATAAATATTTAGACATCGACACAATTCTAACATTTTTGGCTCTATACACCAACACAAGGGATTTGAAATTAAACGATTTGTAATTCAGTTGTTTTGACCATGCCTAATGTTTTTGCAATCTCTCTGATGGGTTTGTTTTGTTTTTTTTCAGTCTAATGATGGCTTACTTCACTAATAGTGACTTTGGATCTCATCTTGAGAGTTAACAGTAACAGATTCCAAATGCAAATAGCACACTTGAAATGAACTCTGGACCTTTTGTCTGCTCATTGTAATTGGGATAATGAGGAAATAACACACACCTGCCATGGAACAGCTTAGAAGCAAATTGTCCCATTACTTTTGGTCCATTAACAAGTGGGAGGCACATATGCAAACTGTTGTAATTCCTACAGCGTTCACCTGATTTGAATGTAAATACCATCAAATTAAAGCTGACAGTCTGCAGTGTTTCATTTCAAATCCATTGTGTTGGTGTATAGAGGCAAAAATGTTAGAATTGTGTCGATGTCCAAATATTTATGGACCTAACTGTACATGTAAATTATATTGGACATGTAATTATGTTGGACATGTAATTATATTGTACATGTAAATTATATTTTTATTTTTTCCTCTAGGTGATTCTAGAAGAGATGAACAAGAGAAAAACCTGCATAATGGAGTGGGAAGCTCTAATGCCCTGCACTCAATTGACGACAGACTGGCGGTGGAGTTTTACTTTGCTTCTGATGCCAGGTAACATGTAGGATATTACAGATGTACACTTATATACTTTACTT
Source organism: Danio kyathit (assembly GCA_903798195.1). Classification (NCBI taxonomy): domain Eukaryota; kingdom Metazoa; phylum Chordata; class Actinopteri; order Cypriniformes; family Danionidae; genus Danio; species Danio kyathit. Next base: position 39,946,560 of record LR812539.1, read on the forward strand.
CAGTATTGTGATGTATTTTCAACTGAAGCAGAATATTGAAAACTCTCGCTCTCCGCAGTCTAACAGATTCAGAGGTTAAAATTTACAGACCCTTAAGTTGTTTCAACCATTTATGAGTTTCTTTTATCTGTCGAACACAAAAGAAGATGTTTTGAAGAATGCTGGATTGTTCTGGAGCCATTGGCATCCTTAATAAGTAAACGGCCACCAGTTTCAGACATTCTTCAAAATGTCTTCTTTTGTGTTCAACAGAAGAAATAAATACAAATAAGTTTGTACCAATTAAATTTTCAGTTAACAATGACATCATTTGGGGATGAACCATCCAATAGTTTCAAATAGGATTGTGTGCTAACAAAATAAATTAAGTTTTGATTCAATTACAGATGAAAACCTTTTACGGCTATATTATATAACATTAAAGGTTGCAAATATCCAGGTTTAACAGGTCCTATAAGTTCCTAACTGAAATGGAGATAAAGTGATATGCAAATGATATCAAGCTCAGCAGTGCATCCTGCTGGTCACAACACCTTGTTACAGGAAATTGTGAAATGAGAAGTAGAGTAATTGTTTAAAATTCTCTGTCCCTCAGTGCCATCATTGAGCACACCAACAAGGTGATTTACGTGGAGGACGATGATGTGGCTGTTGTGATGGAGGGGAAGCTCTATGTGCACCGCGTTAAGCGAGCGGCTGGAGAAGATCCTGTCCGTGTCATTCAGACCCTGCAGATGGAGCTCCAGCAGATCATGAAAGGTCCTGCATCACACTGACATTTCACTGAATTATTTTTTTAAATAAGGAAGAGAGAGATTCTATTCCTCAATTTATGACATGGTTAACTTATCTCACTCAAATATTGCACATGGAAAGAGTCCGTTATGGAGTTATTGATAATCTTGATAAGTTTTACAATATATGGCAACCATTTCTTGATCACCTGGACCAATATAATGCAGATTCTAAGCAGTAGAATGCTTAATATGCTCACTACCCCTATTGACTATCTCTTTGTATTTTCATTGAAACCGTTTATATGCCCTAATTGTTTTTTAATAATAACTTTTTTTTTCTTTATTTTAATTATTATTATTATTACCATTATTTTCTTTGTATTATCATGCTTATTTCTTGTATTTTTTTATTGTTGTTGTGTTGTTTGGTAATTATTGAAAAATGTCAAACTAATAAAAGCACTTGTTAAAAAAAAGGAAGGGAAAAACTTAAAATATAATAAACAGGTAAAATAAGAGCATAAATGCCTGTTTACTACACTCAAAAATAGCTTTTGCTGCTTGTTTAAACTACTTATTTAAAATGAGAATGTTTTTGAGAAAATTTTTGACGGTCAACTTAATTGTTTTATGTTCAATCCACTTAAATTTATATTAATTAATAAGTTAACTTAATCTATTTGTGTTGGGACAACATGAAGGAATTGTGTGGAACCCAGTGTTTTTTTACAGTGTAGCGTTGTGTGCTATTTTTTTAATCAATAGTTTAGAGCAAATAAAAAAACACCAATCAAAAGTCACATGATTTCAATAAACGAGGCATAGTGTTATGTCATAATGTTTTGTAATTTCAATGATTTACTCTTGGGGACGATTTTTCTCAACCAAGTTTTTTCATATGAGTTAGGGCTAAGCGATTTGGCCTAAAATCAAAATCTCGATTAATTTAACATTTTAACTTGATTACGATTAATGAACGATTATTTTATTTATTTATTTATTTGCCCTCATAGTTTACTGACAAGTTTTATATGCCGTCTAAAGGCAAAGTAGGGATTAAGAATGAGTCCATCGTCCTACTTAAACAGAGAACAGATGTGGCTGCAAAGTGGCTGCAGAAGTAGGAATCAGCCACAGCCTTTAACAGAGCGGGGTCACGTGACACATAGGGAAAGTAACTGAAAAAATTGTCCTGGAAAAATTAGATAGATTATTCTGAGTGTCGATTTCGATTACTTTTCAATTAATCGCCTAGTCCTAATATGAATCCACTGAGATCTGCAAATTATTCAACCATTGTATACAGTGTATGTTTTTCGTAACCTGCTCTCAGATCCATTTGATAAAGTTGTAGACTTTTAATGAGTTATTTGTGAGTAAGTGAGATAATAGTAATAGTCATCTGTTTTAGTCATTTTCCTCTATTACATTACATAAAACATACAATCTTGAAAACTGATCAAAAAACACGGTCACACTTTATTTTGATGGTCCGTTTGTTGAATTAAGTTACATTGCATCTACGTGCCAACTAATTCTCATTAGATTATAAGTAGACTGTTAGGTTGGGGTTAGGGTTAGTGTTGACATGTACTTGCAAAGTTTCTTATAGTCAATTAAATGTCTGTTTAGCAGCAGTGTCAACAGATATTAAGCAGACAGTTTACTAATACTCAAATGGACCATCAAAATTAAGGGTTACCAAAAACACACATTGTACAAACTTTATAATTAATTGTATTAAATTATTAGTTAACTGCATTGCATTAATTAAATTGTACTTTCAAAACATATTTGCTGTTAATTTTGTAAAAACTTTTACAAATGCATGTTTGCTTAAAGGGATAGCTCAGCTAAAAATAATGGTTCTAAAGCTTTATGAGTTTTCTTTTTCTGTTGAACACAAAATAAGCTATATTGAATAATGTTGGAAACTGGTAACTATTGAATATCCATAGTAAGAAAAACAAATACTTTGGAAGTGAATGGTTAGCAGCTGTTCAACATTTTTCAAAATATCTTCTTATATGTTCAACAGAAGAAAGAAACTCAAGGTTTGGAATAAGTGAAGGGAGAGTAAATGATGACAGAATGTACATTTCTGGGTGAACTGTACCATTAAGTGTGTTGTTTTTATGCTAAACTGACCAGCAGGAGTGTATTTTGGTGTGTATTTCGAAACATTAAAATTCGATATATATTAATTTTGCATTAAATAGCTTACGGGTAGGCCCACACGGAATCTGCGCGCGCAGAATTCCACAGATTTTCTGCAGATTTTCTGCAGATTTCCGCAGCTTTTTAGCCCATCATTAATTCTGTTTATTTACTTAAAGTTAACTATTTACAGTTATTCTACTTGGATTTGCATTTTAAACATTAAATACAAGTTAAAAAGATATAGTTTTTTATTTAACATATTAAGGTTTTAGTTATGATACTCCCAAAATATTTCCGCAGAAATCCGCAGATTTTTACCAAAATTCTCAGCAGAAATAGCAAAAAACGTCCGCAGATTCCGTCTGGCCCTGCTTACGGGATATAAAACTTTATTGTGTTTAAAGTGACTTTTACCAGTTGGCGTTCTTGCAAACATAGTTATTATTGTTTTTAATATAAATGGGTCTTTACTAATCTACACAAATAGTATTTTATCTATGTGCTTATGTACAGCCCTCACAAATCTCTCTTTTAAATTCATATTTTTATTAGGAAACTATACAATATTATATTTGTGCATATACATTAGATTAGTCAGTACTGAAGCCAAATCTGGAGCTTATCTAACAAAATAACCTATGATAATGGTCCAAAAACTAATTTAAAAAAGAGAAAAAATCAAGAAAAGCTAAAAAAATAGATTATTTTAATAAATAAATCTGTTTAATAAATCTGTTTTGTTTAAATGCACCAAAATACATTGCTTATATTCACTGAGAAATGGATACAAATATTCATTTTCAAAATAGGGTGTACTCAATTATGCTGAGCACTGTATATACTGTATTATAGGCATTTGCATGTTCAGTCTGTAGACATGCGCGGTTATGTGACAGCCCAACAAACATTGATGGACTACAGGATCACGTGTGCACAGGCACATGTTTTCTTTCTGTTTTTTTTTTTTATTAAAAAGTGATATTTCCACCTACTGGCCTGGCAGTATTTAAAGTAATTTTTAGGCATTCATTTGAACAGAGATTATTTAACATTGTTGTATACAAAATTTCCAAAACACACAAAAGATTTTTTAGTACATAATGGCTGTGCAAATCATCAGTCTTTCAAATCTGGATGTTTTTGCCTGATTTTGTTTGTTTACATACTAACTTTGGATATTATGTAATAATGCACCAAACACATTTGCTAGTTTTTTTTTTTTTGCACTTACTCACTATTTTTCCTTCGGCTTTTTGCCTGCTTCATCAGGGGTCATCACAGCAGAATGAACCACATTTTTTTTTCGCACTGAACTCAAAAGGACAATTTTCTGAAAGTTCTAATCATTTGGGCATCTCAGTATCATTTCTTTAGATCTTTATGTTATATATTTGTGCTCACGTATCTTTCATTTCATACGCTTCAGGTAACTTCAAGGCCTTCATGCAGAAAGAGATCTTCGAACAGCCTGAATCTGTCTACAACACTATGAGAGGCAGAATCTGCTTTGACAGCAACACAGGTACAACATGACCTTCCACTTTGCCTGAACATCCACGTGAAATTCAGTTCGCCAAAATGCAGAACAATACTGATTTGATATTACAGCAATCCTAAAGGTGAAATGTGTCATTTCTGTACCAATAATGTCATCAAATTGAATTAAAAATATAATGACGATCCCTCGAATGGTTAAGCTTGAAAATGCTACAAAAATAGAGCACTTAGCACCACGCAGCCAGTGTGTACACTTTTAAGCTCTAGGAAAATGATGCACCTCACCACTATACTATCATTTTTCTTAAAGAAATCGTCACGCTATGATGGGTGTTTGTGTTTTGTCTTAGTCAGCATGTGTGTTTTTGTGCACAGTTCTTCTCGGGGGCTTGACTGACCATCTGAAAGAGATCAAAAGATGCAGACGCTTGATCATGATCGGCTGCGGGACCAGTTATCATGCTGGAGTGGCGGTGAGTGTTTTATTTATTTCTTTTCTTCGTATTTTATTAACAGAACATGCTATTGCTTTCCAGATCAAATTGAAAAGAATGATATTGTATATTAGGGATGCAAACTTTTTTTTTCCTTCCTAATGACATGCACAAATGAATTGTTCACCACAAAACTAGCAATATGAGCTAACAAAATCAATATGGTTAGATTTGATTTTGTACTGTAAACGATTTCAATCGACACCTTCCAGCCAATCAAAATCAATAATTTCAACAGACCTTGGAATAAATGTGTGTTTTCCATAAGTTTATCCATTTTCAGTCTCGCAATTTAGCGTCACACCCAATGATTGTATAAAATATGGACGACGCGACAGAGCCATTTTCTATTAAACGCTGTGAAGAAAAAACGCCTCGTGACAGGCACAAACTGTCGCAAAAGACTGCTGAAATTGGAGCCTGGGCATGCGCAGAAGGACTGCCTGATGGAGAAGCTGCGGAATCGAACTTCCAACCAAACACTTGTACATCAAATCAACCACGCCTCCCAAACTTCTCACTTGACCGCCGGTGTCTGCACTATAACAAAGGCTCGCTAATGTACACTTTGCGTTTACATAGTAGCCTGCGTTTGCTGTTTTATCAACACAAATGGTTGTAATAACATTAACAAAGGTGAGGTTTTATATAATGAAGATTTAATCGCGCCAGCTCCAGGCCGCAGCGCACATTACTCGCGGGCGGATCTGCCGCATCTGGCCCGAGTAGGTACAGCAGACTGAGTTGGGCCAAGGGGTAAGTTTCCGGCAGGCAAGAGTCTAGCCGGAACTGGCCCAAGTGTATTTTGCTATATTGGTAGTTAGGCGTGCATCAGCAAACTGATAAAACCCTGACCTTACAGAATAAACAGTGTTCCACCAGATCCTGTATGTCAGAAACTATAGTTTACTGCTGAGCAACTCATTTTATCATGGTAAAATAACACAGAAATTGAATAATAACACTTCAGTCTTCTGCCGAAGTTCAAACGTCTGCTTTGAGAAACTGTCAATCACAGCTGTCAATCACGATGACACGCCCAGCATTAAATTACTGCTCAAAACATACTCTTTACAAAAATGAAGATCTGCACCTATATCAGCACGATAACCAGTGCCTTAACTTACCAGAACCATCTTTCGGAACATTTTATTGCAAATGTAATTAATTTTTTAATTTGGTCTCATGTCTCCTTCATTAACACAGAGGAGGCGGGCTTTATGACTACTGCAGCCAGCCCCCAGGGGGCGATCTAACGGCTGAGACCTTCACTCAAAAGCAGGCTTGTGGCACACTTGGTCACACCTCATTTACATATATATATATATATATATATATATATATATATATATATATATATATATATGTAATTCAGGAAATATGCTAATAAATTGCTCTTTTGCTACTATTTAAGAGGGCTAAGCAGTAACCTCATAACGACATATTCATCGGGTTGTTTTCTAATTGTGATCTCCGTTGTATATCTGACTGTTATCCATCGATCTCCTGTTGGACTTTGATCAAACCCGAGCACATGATCACAGCATTATCTATGTTTCTCTATGCAGACGCGACAGATCCTGGAGGAGTTGACTGAGCTTCCTGTTATGGTGGAGCTGGCCAGCGATTTCCTGGACCGCATCACTCCTGTCTTCAGAGATGACGTCTGTTTCTTCATCAGCCAGTCGGGTAAAGTGCAGCTCTTTACCGTCAGTCTTATGATTTATAACCCGGAAAGAGTTGATAATAGTGACCTTCGGATTGATATAGCACTGAATTACACAACAGTAAGTGCATGAGGTGATATAATATCCATATGCCCACAGGACAGATAAAAACTGATATCAGAGTAGACAACACAATAACAATGTTTGTGCTTCAGATGAGTTAAAGGGATAGTTACCCAAAAATGAACATTCCCTCACTATTTACTTTTATGAAGATACTCTGAAGAATGATGGAAAAAACACAGTAGGAACAAACAGTATGTCATAAGTCAATTGCTGATTTAATCCAAATATCTTCAGTGTATCTTCCTTTGTGTTCAACAAGAAAAAAGAGTAAATGATGACAGAATTGTAGTTTTTGGAAGAACTACCCCTTTAAGAAGCCAATATTTGGTGGAAATAAACTTCTTATTTTGAGCAATTTACATTTTCTTAAAAAGAAGAAGAAAAATATTTTTATGTAAAATTTGAAAGACATGTTAACATTTAATACCTAATAAATCCAGAGAAACTCAAAATTTTCTATTGGTTTCCATAGCTGAATATCCTTGAGAAAAAGGGAAAAAAAGAAGAAAAAAAAGACTAAAAAAGCCTCAAAAGTACATTATGTTGTCCAACAGCAGTAATATTTGTCAAACTGTAGACTGTCATCTGCTTGTCTTTGTATGTGGGTGGAGTAATATATAAGGGTGAAGGGTGAAGAGGCTCGAGAAGTGCTGTTATTTGGAGAACGGCTATCAGCCAATCAGATTCAAGAACCAGACAGAACTGTAGTATAAATATATATATATGTGTGTGTATATGTAATTGAAGTCATAATTATTAAACCCCCTGAATTTTTACCCCCCGTTTATTTTTTTCCCCAATTTCTGTTTAACTGAGAACACATTTCTCAACATAATAGTTTTAATAACTCATTTCTCATAACTGATTTATTATCTTTGCCATGATGACAGTAAATAATATTTGACTAGATATTTTTCAAGACACTTCTATACAGCTTAAAGTGACATTTAAAGGCTTAACTAGGTTAATTAGGTTAACTAGACAGGTTAGGGTAATTAGGCAAGTTATTGTATAACAGTGGTTTGTTCTGTAGACTATTGAAAAAAATATATAGCTTAAAGGGGCTAATAATTTTGACCTTAAAATGGTTTTTAAAAATTTAAAACTGCATTTATTCTAGCTGTAATAAAACAAATAAGACTTTCTCCAGAAGAAAAAATATTATCAGACATACTGTGAAAATGTCCTTTCTCTGTTGAACATAATTTGGGAAATATCTAAAATAGGAAAAAAATTCAAAGAGGGGCTAATAATTCTGACTTCAACTGTGTATATATAATATTATTAAATATGTAATATATTAAATATTAAATATATCTTAAATATATATTGTAAATATATTATAAATTGTCCTGTTTTGTATGATTACTGTCCTGATGTGTGCAATTTAGCCAAAATAAAATCTTGTGAGAAGATTTTGATTTAGAGTTAATAAGTCAATTGTGTTCCAAATTTACAATTAATACAATTAATATTTGATTGCTGTGTTATTTTATTTATTTATTTATTTATTTATTTATTTATTTATTTATTTATTTATTTATTTATTTACTTTGTTAAATTAGTTGTAAATCATTAATTTCCTGATTTTTCAGGTGTGAGAAATGTCTTTCTACTTACATTATGGCACATTAATTGAATACAGTAAAATACTAGTAATAATGTTTATAATAATTATTGTATTATTGTTAGATAGTGCTGGTTTTAGGTCAATCCCACAAAAAGCTTTATTTCATTGATACTGATGAAGGCATTTGTTTGTAATATTGATCAGGCGAGACGGCAGACACTCTGATGGCGCTTCGCTACTGTAAGCAGCGTGGGGCATTGACTGTGGGCATCACCAACACTGTGGGCAGCTCAATCTGCAGAGAGACCGACTGTGGAGTTCACATCAATGCTGGGCCTGAGGTCGGAGTCGCCAGCACTAAGGTACGATACACAGACCAATCGACATTATAATGCTGCCCTAATATTAATGCAAAAAATGGTGTAATTTAAATTATATTATATTATATTATATTATATTATATTATATTATATTATATTATATTATATTATATAGAAATTGTTTTTTTGTTTATAATCATTCTAATAATAAGATGATTTCTTAAATTAAGATGTATTAAAAAGTATTATTCTATTCTAATCTATTCTATTAGATTATTAAAATAACAATTATTTTTAATAAAATAAAAATCAATAAAGAGCCAAGTTGTTCCAAAACTATGCATATAATTGTTCTAATAATTTGATGATTAGGTGTTAAATAAAATATTTCTATATTTTCATATATCCTAATGTTGAAAACAGTATTGCTTGATGTAGAAAATGTTAAAAACAATTTCATTTTATTTTATTTTATTCCAAATAAAAGTGCAAATTTTTATGTCACTTTTAATCAGTTTTATGCACCTAAACAAATAAACATGTTTGAACTGTAGTTTATATGAAATTATTTTATATTAAACTATGTTGTATTTTAAAATATTTTAACATATATAATACAATATCTGCCTCTCCCCGTGTTCTTTGTGGATCTGCTTTGTATAACAAATGGCACGTCGTTTATATGTGTTTGCGTTACGCTTGATCTGCAGGCCTACACCAGCCAGTTTGTGTCTCTGATCATGTTTGGCCTGATGATGAGTGAAGACAGACTCTCACTGAAGCCAAGGAGGCAGGAGATCATCAATGGTCTCAATAAACTGCCAGGTACTTGTGCACATGTTTTTGTGTGTGTGTGTTACATGTAATGATGACCCATGCTTTTTATTCAGTAGTTCATTAATGTTGTTTCAAATCATAACAACTTTGCTGTTGTCTTCCATTCAGAGTTGATCAAGGAAGTTCTGAGTCAGGATGACAATATCAAAACCATTGCAGAGGAGCTTCACCATCAGAGGTCTCTATTGGTCATGGGTCGAGGCTTCAACTATGCCACCTGTCTAGAGGGGGCGCTGGTGAGTACACATTATCAACTAGAGATTGAATGCGTGAAAGTTTTTAATAAATTAATGTGAAGTAGTTTACTAGAAGTGCTGTTACTAGAGTCTTCTGGGTGGTTGCATGGGTATTATATTGTTAAAGTTGAAAGTATTAGCCCTCCTGTCAATTTTTCCTTTTTAATTAACTTAATTAACCTTAAGTCTTTAAATGGCACTTTAGGCCAGGGGTTTTCAAACTTTTAGGACACTCCCCTGTCAGTAAAGGACCACAGAGACACACATCACAAAATGTGGAAGTTTTTTTGGTAACACTTTATTTTGATGGTCCATTTGAGTATTAGTAGACTCTCTGCTTAATATCTGTTGATACTGACATTTAACAATCCTTCAACAGACATTTAACTGACTATAAGAAACTTTGCAAGTACACGTCAACTTACACTAACCCTAACCCTAACCCCAACCCTAACCCCAACCTAACAACCTACTTATAATATACTGAGAATTAGTTGCAATGTATCTTAAATTCAACTAACGGGCCATCAAAATAAAGTGTGACCGTTTTTTTTCTTTCCATTCGGTGTGCGGTATCAAATTCTATTAAAACAACACTCTTCCATTAGTCCTTATTCAATATTCACATCTAATACCCCAGTTTGCCATGGGGGCATTAATTAAATGTTCATGAGTGAAAGTGAAACTGCCGAACTGCAGTTAAAGTTGAAAAATTAAAGATGAAACACCCAAAATTATATGAGACAACTTAATTATATTATTGTCTTATTCAGATTAAGGCAAATAACTAATACTGATGCCAATGTAAACGTAGTCAGCAGTGTCTTCAAAGTAAATGAAAGATCCAGACGGGCATCCTGTTGATTTGATTCAGAAGGGCACTTTTTGTCAGATGGCTCACCAGTTTACTTTCATTCACCGTCATTCATTTTAAAAAGCACCCAGTCCATTTTATTTGTATATATTTTACTCTAACGCATTAACTCTACAGGTGCCTGATAGTTAGCTGTTGAACTAACGTTAATCAGATTCACTCTAGTGAACGCATAAAAATCGTCATCAAAATTTACTTGAGTGCACGCCTCAAATTCTTGCACCCCCCTTAATACACTCAAACAAATATTTTTTTTTGCTCATTCAAACTACTTAATTAAAATGAGCTGGAACAACACAGTTCTTGATATTTCATTGGGACAACTAAATTTTTTTATGTTCAATCCACATAATTTTTTTAAGAGTGTTAAGTTAACTTAATCAATTTGTGTTGTGACAACATGAATGAATTGTGTGGAAACCATAGACTGTAAAAGATATGGACGTAGTATCCGTGACGTCACCCATAGGTTTATGAAGAACCCAAAAGAAGCTACTAGAAGGCGTGGCTGACCGTCGCCATTTTGTTCGCGCGTCATCGCACCAACCCCAGGCATACCATACAAGGGCAAAGAGGCGGAGCGTGAGCGGATCTACAGACGCCCTGCTTAGACGGGCTTTCCTAAGGGAGAAACGCTTAATACTTCATCACCTGTGACTCGTTTGTGTTCTGACCACATGTGCTTGGTTGTACACTTTATCAATAAAGTGTTTAGACTTTTAAAAACACTGTTTCATAAGCAACGTCATAAGCGCAATGCTTAGTGGCTCAATTCATTACACATTGAGCCACTAAGCATTGCGCTTATGACATTTTTCAACAGGAGGAAAGTGCGAATGACTTCCAAAAACTTCAGATATAGTCTGTGTTAGTAAATGCAAGGCTAATTATGAAGTCCAGGCAGAACACTGTATGACAACGCTTCAGATGACTGTTCTAGAGCCTACAGCTAATAATCTGTCAGATTCTGGAGTGCATTACAGCTCTAAAGAAAATTATAAATGATAAATGATCTTAAATAAAACAAATACATTCATAGAGATGGTATATAATTATATATTTCACTCACCTGGGAAATGGAGGCCACGTGAATGGCTTGTGAGCACAATTAAGTGCACACAGCATGCCATATCATCTGATAATTGTAGGAAATAATTCCAAAAGGCAGCAGACTGTGTAAAGTCACATAAAACGACACAAAAATACGATGAATATGCCGAGATCAGCGGCTAATCAGCCGTAATCAGCTGAGGTGAAGTGACGGCGACCAGCGAGACCTAGCTGTCACTCAAGTGGCCACGCCCTTAATTATGCAAACTTAATATAACCTAATAAAAAGGAAACGGATGAGTTATAAAAAAATTCACCCACCTCAGAGTTGTCACAAAGTGTAATAGTAGCTATATGAACCAAAATCGTTCTTTGTACCAGGCTGTAAACACCTTTTTTTCTGCTGTAAAGTCGGCCATTCTAGCAATGGGCTCAATAGAAATTTGATCTATTATGGAGCCAGGACTAGCGGAATTTCGATGAATTGCAGTTTCAGTTACTTCCGTATTGGCTTCCTGAGGGAGAGCAGGAGGTTGCCGCTTGGTGGAAACCTGCATTTTTTACAGTGTAGGTGCTGGCGCCCCCCTGGTGGGGCACACCCCACAGTTTGAAAACCCCTGCTTTAATCTAAATACTAGTATCTTGAAAAATATCTAAAAAAAATATTATGTACTCTCATCACGGCAAAGATAAAATAAATCAGTTATTTGAAATTAGCTATTAAAACTATTATGTTTAAAAATGTGTTGGAAAAATCTTCTTTCTGTTAAACAGAAATATAAAGGGAGGCTAATAATTCAGGCGGGCTAGTAATTCTGACTTCGACAGTATATACAATATGTGTATATATAAAATATTTAAAGAATTGTCTCAAACTGACTGGCCATCTCAGCAAAAACATTATTTGAAATATGTTCATTTCAATGTAGTCCGTATTGAGTGAGAGCAGTTTTGGAATATTTGTTGTACTTTTTCATAATTTAGGTTCATTTTATTGATTGTTTTAAAATCAGTGGATATTATCAATGCACTAATTGGATAAAATAGCTACTTTTTACTGTCATCCAATGTGTTTTTGCTCCTTATCAATGCATTGTCACAGTCACCATTGCTTTTTTGATTTGAGTCACTTTTTAAAAGCTGCTAAAAGTAGCCAAATGAATGTTTAAAAATGCTACATTTGTTGCTTGGTGCTTTATGAAAGTATGTTGCTAGGGCAGTACAAAAAAGTTGCTAAGTTGACAACACTGCTATCATGTACTCTGCCATTGTTGTGTGTTGGTTTTGCGCTTGCTTTTAATCTAAACTCCCCTATATACTATACATACTATCAAAGTAATTATAAGGCAAGTCATTTCACTCGGTGGCCATCTGTGAAACGCCTCCTGGACAGTATGCTTGGGCATTCTGTCTGTATGGGGAAACATCAAATTCTCCAAAACTGTTTGCCAAGCTCACCATTACTTTACATATTTGGAATCACCAATAAAATTAAACAACAACTGTATCATGAGTTTCGTTTCTAAACGTTCAAACCAAACAAAATCAGAATTTTTCCAGGGTGCCCAAGCTAATGCGCACTCGTAAGGAACGTGATCACGACGCCAACCTCATTAATGTGTTACACATTATCATCCTCTGGATAATGCTTCGTCAGATCGTGTTGGTCTTCTGAAGTAATCCACAACTTGGTCTTGATGGTGAATCTCCTCCAGAAATGACAGTGACTCTTTGTTTACAAGTTTGTGGGTGTTTGAGTGGCTGCAGTCATGTGATGTGTGTTTGACAGGACGGATTGTACCTCACATTAGTTTCATACAGATTACAAAGCCAAAAAACATTTGTGTTCAAATGCACATGGTGCATTTAAAAGTACAGATTTCAAGCTTCATGTGGATATATTTCTTATGTCTGTGAAGCAAGTATTCGCTGAAATTTCAGTGTGTTTGTTGATCACCAAGCTGTCATAAAAGCACACGTCTGGTCAGAGCTTTTCCCCTGGAGAAACATCAGTCTATATCGCTTGATGATTGGCTCCTGTACTAGTAGACAGGGCTTCATTCACCATGTTGACGTTACACTTTTCCCCATTCAAAACTATACGAGTGACACTCATGTATTCTATAGTCTTTGATACTGTGCATGCGCACGATGTCATCATTTTCAAACACTGTTTTCGGGTGTTTACACAGACTTGACAATGGTGGCATTTTTAAAAACTTCCACTTTGAAACCATGTATTCGTTTTCATTCACATAAATGATGTAAACGAATTGGCAAAACACATAAATACTTCACCTTTTTTGGGCTGAAAATGTCATGTATGTAGAATAAATGGAATAGATTTAATGATAAACTGAATAGCCATCGCTATCTCACGGCCAATTCGTAACTTTTTGATTAGTGGCTAATTCGTATGAATTCGTACGATCTAATTCGTACAAATTAGTACGATTTGCCCATCACCCAATGACGGTTGGGGTTAGGGGTGGGGTTAGGTGCCACGCCTCCTTTTTAAAATCGTACATTTTCGTACGACTCAACTCGTACGAATTAGCCACTAAACTGACAAAACGTAAAATACTTACGTTTCCTCGTGAGATCAGGCTGGAATAGCAGATCAGTAAGTTGGCTTGTTCAAACCAGCTTAATGAGCATAAAATCAGAAGTGCAGTGCAACTCAAGGGTTTTTATTTGTCTTTGTGCCTTGCAGAAAATCAAAGAGATCACATACATGCACTCAGAGGGCATTCTGGCTGGAGAGCTGAAGCACGGCCCATTGGCGCTCATCGACAAGCACATGCCAGTCATCATGATCATTATGAGGGACGCCTGCTACCAAAAGTGTCATAATGCCTTGCAACAGGTCACGGCCAGACAGGTAACAATCATTAGAGTATGAGATATTATGATTATTTGTATGCGTCAACATTTAAAAGTTGAGGGTTGGTAAGACTTTTTAATGCTTAAATAACTGCCTTTCATTTAAATATATTGGCAAATATCAATTATGATGCAAAGCTGAATTATAATCAATCATAACTTCAGCCTTCAGTGTCATGTGATCCTTCATTAATGAAAGTACTCAGGAATGCATAATCTTACTGAACTCAGGCGTTTGAACAGTGGTGTACATTAGTAGATCCTGCAATATGTCCAATCCTCTAACGCTTTCTGATGACTGATATCTTGTGTAAATCTTTTCAGGGTCGCCCCATTATCATATGCTGCCAGGACGACCCAGAGATCAGCAAAATGGCCTATAGGACTATTGAACTGCCTCAAACAGTGGACTGTCTGCAGGGCATCCTCAGTGTCATTCCTCTGCAGCTCATATCGTTCCATCTCGCCGTTCTCAGAGGATATGATGTACGTTCATCTTTATCTTATTCATGCATTCCTTTATTGTAAAAGACTTGCAATGTAAACAAAGATATCTGTAAAAGATTTGTGTTTCTCCATTGAAAGTAGAGCATTTTCAGACCTGTAGATAATTTTCTTTGTTCCATAACAGGGACTTCAGTTGTTACCAAACCCGCTTTCACACAGCAATTTCTGTAAAAATACTTTACCAAAAACATCCTGTTCATACAAGCAATCACATTTGTATTTGTTTTTTAAATACTGGTAAGACACTATTGGCCCGTTTCCACTGAGTGGTATGATACGGTACGGGTCGGTATGGGTCACCTTTATCAGGCTTGTGTTTCCACTGCTAAAAGGGTACCAATGGTACTCTTTTGGTGGGAGTGGTGTACGACAGAAAGTTTCAGTCAACATCATTTTCGCTCGAGAAAATGTCTACAGTAAAGCTGTACGGGTCGCTCACATATCATATGAGAAACTCTTCTCACAAAACAGATGCTTTATACACATAAATACTTCTGTATAAGTGTTCATTACTAACCTTATATGAACATAATTTGATAATAACTGCAGATCAATGAGTGTGTGAAATAGCCTACTGTAACGTCTGCAATTATATAAAATAAATAAATAAATGCAACATATATGAACACATACAGCCCCTTACAGTCTCCGATATGTTACCAATTACAGAAAAAACTACACACAGCATACATTTAGTCCTTATTTGAGTTCAAAAACAACACGAAATATAGGCCACAGTCAATGCAAACCTCTCATCTGTGTCTTTAATCTTCAGCAGCACATGTAACCTCTTGTTAGAGAGTAATTCTGTCATTCCGAGCTCATAATAGTCCAAAAGGTGATGATAATAGTTAAACATGGCAGTTTGTTCACGTTTGCTGAAAAAAATCATTTGCTCCTTTTTTACGGCTTCTCCTTTGTTTTTTCACACGTCACTCTCGCGTTTGTCAGTTTCTGACAGGATCGGGTTTTCAAAAGCACGTCAATAATCATTCGCGCATTATTATCATCAGCTCAAGAAGTTTGTTATTTCAAATATAGATAAGCGGCGAGCGCAAGACTGGCGCTTTAGACTGGCTCGTAAAAAACTACAGGGCACAGGGTAAAATCTGCTCTTCTTCTTGGCTTTGTGGCTGTTCATCAAGATGACGACAAGGTTTGTTTGAGCTCGGGTCGACCATTGCTCGTTTTGTATATATTATTACACTGTAATCTCTCGGCTGTGTATTTATCACATTGCGGTTCCTTTGGTTTCATTCTGGCTTGTTGCGTGAGCGAATGATATATCTCTGTAAACCAATAGCGTTCAGCTGCGCATCTAGCTCCGCCTTTTGGTACCCTTGGTACCCTTTGCAAAGGGTGCCGAAAAAGTGGTACAGTACAGTTCGCTTTTAGGTACCCTTTGACGGTGGAAACGGCCATAAAAGCATACCGTACCATACCACTCAGTGGAAACGGGCCATATGTGCACACCATTACAAAATACAGTAAACTCTGTGATGTCAATCGTTGGAAATTACCCTTTAAATAGGATTTATTCATCCACCTAGTGCTTTAGTTTGTTATTTTTTACAAATTGGATCATATTTTAAAACTGAATGCATAATAGATGCAATATAAGTAGAAATAGCACTGCAGCCAATACCGGTAATTTAGTGCAAATGCTATAACGTCTTATATCTGAAATTGCCTTAACTGATTTACCAGCATTTCTGAAAATGTCCTGATCATGCATCATGCCCCTTTTTTCAAGATGTAATCTAAATCTCAGGTGCCATAGAACGTGTTTGTACATTTTCAACTTAAAATAGCCTATAAATCAGTGATTATACCAAGCTGTAGATGTGAATGCTAATGCTGTTTATGTCAGTGTCTCTTTAAATGCAAATAAGCATTTATTATGCATTCATTAAGCATTTATTATCATCTACCAAAATAGATGATTAGCAGATGTCGGAAATAAACATTGGAAAACAACATCGATCAATAACAAATCTATTGAAGTAACATTATTAAAAACATAAACAGGAACTATAACAAAAAGTATAAAAGTGGCATACAAAGATTTAGTCGAAACTTCAAGAATAAACCATTTTATTTAATTATAACTGACTTATCGTGAGCGACTACACAAATATTCACATCGCTTTTTCTTTCAGCAAATTCAGCTTCAACCCACTCTCGCTGAAAATATGCATTCATTCATTCATTCATTTTCTCTTCGGCTTAGTCCTTTTATTAATCTGTGGACGCCACAGCGGAATGAACCGCTAACTTATCCAGCATGTTTTACGCAGCGGATGCCCTTCCAGCTGCAACACATCACTGGGAAACATCCATACACACTCATTCACACTCATACACCACGGACAATTTTAGCTTACCCAATTCACCAGTACCGCATGTCTTTGGACTTGTGGGGGAAACCGGAGCACCCGGAGGAAACCCACATGAACATGGGGAGAACATGCAAACTCCACACAGAAACGGCAAATGACCCAGCAACCTTCTTGCTGAGAGATGATTGTGCCACCCACTGGGCCACTGTGCTGCCCCTCGCTAAAAATAAACTATTTTAATTTTACTATTTTAACACAGGTTTAGCGTCCCTTTTTTATATAAATTCATATAGAAAGAACTTGAGGGGACCTGTCCACTGAAGCATTTTTGCGCTGCAGAGCGTTTTTTCTATTGTTGCCAATGGAAGCACTGTGTTTTTAAATGAACAGCAGCATAACATGCATTTGACAGTTGGAAAAGCACTCACAGCAGATTTTTTACAGTTCTCACATTTCTGCACTGTAAATTGTTTTTAAAAACTTCAGTGAACAAGCTCCCTAAAACTAACTAAGATTGAGGTGTGAAATGCTTGTTTAAAATAATCAAATCCACCAAAACAATACATAATTACAAATTGTCATAAGATTGTATTGTCTAAATTTGGTTGAACTTTGCTTGACGTTAACTTGCATTTTAGCTCTGGAATATACATCATATAACACAATTATGATGCATATTGCAGAAAATGTAATTTTGATAATTATTATGCATCAAAATTTTAGCCCTCAAATTTAAAGTTTGCATAGAATATTTAGTGCAAGTTTGTTCAATTATCCTGTTATTTAAAATTACATAATATTTTGTTTTTTGTATAGGGGTGCACAAAATTATCAACCAAAATGTCTGTATTTTTTGCAGAAATGGAAAAACAAGCAAAAACATGTCAAATGTTTTTACATTTATTATTATTATTATTATTATTATTATTATTATTGTTATTTACAAATTATTACAAAGCAATTTCAGTTAAATTTTTTCAGTCAAGTGCATGCAGAAGTTTTGTTTTTGGCACAGAATTTTTTATTTTGCAGTCAATGTTGGGCACATTCCTTTAAAAGAGTAATTAGTTATAGTTACTAGTTACTTCTTACAAATAGTAACTGAGTTACATAATAACTGAGTTACATACTGAGTTGGTAACTGAGTTACATAATTATAAAAGTAACTAATTAACAGGGAAAGTAACTATTGCGTTATTTAAAACAAAAATTCTCTGGTTTCCCCCATAGTCCAAAGACATGCGCTATAGGTGATGTGAATAAACTAAATTGGCCGTAGTGTATGAGTGTGTGTGAATGAGTGTGTATGGATATTTCCCAGTACTGGGTTGCAGCGAGAAAGGGCATCTGCTGTGTAAAACATATGCTGGATAAGTTGGAGGTTCATTCCACTGTGGCGACCCCTGATTAATCAAGGGACTAAGCCGAAGGAAAATGAATGAATGTCAAATGACTATAAAATAAATATAAAACATTGTACACTAATCTACGCTACATAATGTTGTGGGACAATGTGAGTGACAACGGCAGCATATCCTCAACTATATATCTAGATATTATTTTGTTTAATTCTGTCTGAGTAATAAGTGTTTGCGGTGGAGAAAGATTACGTTTTATTTGCTTTGACGTCGTGGCTTCGTCTTCTCCTTTGGTAGCAGAGCACTGACTCCTGGGTTGTTGGTGTGCAACTGACTGTGCATGTGTGTGAACACCCGCACTACTCTGCCTCTGATTGGCAAACGATAGAAATGTGCTTTATCTAAGCCAATCATCACGTTCTCAGTTACACCGCGTTCACAGACACACCAATCATCATCACTGGTTGGTTATGTGTCCCGCCTCAGCCCCACCCCATAGAAAGAGAGGTCCTATGGCTGAGAGACACTATTTGCATGAAAACCGCTTCAGTGTTCTCAATTATAGTAATGCGCATTTTATTGTCAGTAACAGCAATGGCGTTGTAAAGGGGGAACAGTAATTTGTCTGATTACTCTTTACTGAAAAAAGTATCGCCGTTAGTAATGCCGTTTATTTATAGCACTATTTTTCCTATTACTATTTGCAGTATAGTTTAAAAATAAACAACTAAAGCCAAAAGGTATTTTTTTTGTCAAAATCAATTAAAGATTGTTGATTTTTGTATATGTTTATAATGTATTTTTGTATGTTTGGTCTTCATCAGGTGGACTGCCCGAGGAACCTGGCCAAATCTGTGACAGTGGAGTAACTCCTCACTCAAATGTGAACCAATGAAAGTAGAAGAGGACGATACTGACCACCAAAGTGCAATTTACCAGTGTGCGTGTTTACGAGTGCTTGCGTCTGTGTGAATGTGGGAAGTGTGGGTATTTATGAATTCTTATCAAATCTCTGAAGGCCACAAAAGACGTGAATGGAAACAGTCGGAGGATATTTGATTCGGGTGACATAGAGACGTAATACCTTTTGCTTCGTAAGTGCCTCAGCATTCAAGTGCAAATGAAGGGAATCCTAAAATGTGCCTTAAACGCTCTTCTCTCAGCTCTTAACTGAGTCCGAAGGACCACAACTAAAGGCTCGTTCACACCAAGTATGATATCTATAAAGATCAATATTGATACAGTCAATTCATAACTTTCATTTTTTTTGGGATATCTGGATATATTCTTTAATATACAGTTGAAGTCAGAATTATTCACCCCCTGTTTATTTCTCTCCCAATTTCTGTTCAGAGAGATTTTTTCAACACATTTCTAAACATAATAGTTTTAATAACTCATCTCTAATAACTGATTTATTTTATCTTTGCCATGATGACAGTAAATAATATTTGACTAGATATTTTTCAAGACACCTCTATACAGCTTAAAGTGACATTTAAAGGCTTAACTAGGTTAATTAGGTTAACTAGGCAGGTTAGGGTAATTAGGCAAGTTGTTGTATATTGATGGTTTGTTCTGTAGACTATTGAAAAAAAATTGCTTAAAGAGGCTAATAAATTTGACCTTAAAATGGCTTTAAAAAAATTAAAAACTGCTTTTATTCTAGCTGAAAGAAAACAAATAAGACTTTCTCCAGAAGAAAAAATATTATCAGACATATGTGAAAATTCCCTTGTTCTGTTAAACACCATTTGGAAAATATTTGAAAAAGAAGAGAAAAATTAGAAGGGGCTAATGATTCTGACTTCAACTGTATATGGATATATTAAAGGTATCCACATGCAATAATAGACAATAAATCAAAAAGTCGCATTAGCTTTTCATAAAGTTTTTTTTTTTTTTTTCAGTCTAATGTAAAGATACATCCAAATTACACTTTAAAGTGTTTCTTTTGTTGCACTTTATCAATTTGTTTCTATAGATTTCAGATTTCCGTTACAATACATATTTTTAGAGGGCCATTTTCTCAAAATGAGAAAGCTTAAAGTATTGAACATGTCATGTTTTTCCTGGGAATAATATTAAAATAAATAAAATATTGAATATAAAATATTGAAATAAAAGAATATTTCTAAAGGAGCTGTTGACGTGGAATTGAACCAGATTTTGGTAAAAACCCAAGCAATATAAACATAGAAATAAAACAAAACAAATCTAAAAAAAATGACTGAACTACTGAAACGTAGTTAATACTATAAAAGGCTATTTTGGTAATGGTAGCTTAAAGACGCCTCTTATATGGAGAATGAAGTCACATGCATTGCTCAGGTGTGAGTTTTTCACAGACTTGGGTCTCGTCTAGCAAATCTGATCTATGTTTTGTATTCTCTATTGGATTCAAGTCAGGTGATTGGCTAGGCCATTCTACAGCTTGACTTTCTTTCTCTGAAACCATTTGAAAATTCCTTGGCTGTGTTTCGGATCATTGTCTTGCTGAAATGTCCACTCGGGTTTCATCTTCGTCATCCTGCTAATGTAGATGCTAGACAGAAGCAGCTAATATTAATTTACACTGACGAAGGGTGGAGGGTTGCTGAATACATCTGAGAGATTTCAGCTGCCGTCTGGTCTTCCACTGCCTTTCTACACCTCCCTTTCTTCATGTGTTCGATACTTTATTTCTGTGTCCTTTCACTCGATTACATATGACTTAATTTGTAAACTAATTAGATTTGTTTTCTTTGCATATATTGAGATTTTTGGTCGTTACCAACATCAGGTGAAAATTTCAAGCCAACGACACCTTTAGAAATACGTTTTCTGAGAAAAATACTGACGTGTTCAATACTTATTTTTAATACTTATTTCCCAAATATACTTATTTGTATATTCTGAATGTTTCTACGCTCATACATCATTTTATACTACAAATGAATTAGTGTACAAATGTATTCTGGTTGTTCACAATAATTTCTGAATTATGGAGTGCGGAAAAGAGATTCCTGAAAAAAAAAACGTAAAAATGTTTGACTAATTTCGTAAAAAATTAAAATAGAGAAGAAATTTGATCCTGATTTTATCCAATGTTTCGATTTTTATACTAGAAGTGTATGCAAATTACTGCTTATTTAATTAAGTTATGCTTTATTTGAGTATTTAAGCATAGCATTTTAGAATACTTATGAAATATTCTTAACATAAATAATCTACTGGCAAATTAATTTTTACCATAGTCATAATCATAACCATAATCACCTACAAAGTGTCTTGCCTTAAAGCAACACACAATAAAACCGCAATATGTGCATGTAAAACTGATCAACATTGTGTTTTATTATGTTCACTAATAGTTATTTTTATAGATTTCATTTTTAGTGTGAACTGGCCTGAAGTCGAATGTTTACCTCTGAGAAACCAAAGTGCAATATACGGTAATCTGCACAATTAATCTGTACGTCGTAAGAAACGTGCCGCCACCGGTCGCAGGAACCAAAGATCTTAGTTAGGGTGAGTGTGTTGATGTGGAAGTGCTTGAATGTTTAAGACAAGAACGAACTGTATTGAAATGAAGTTCTATTTTGCTATATGCTAGAAACACTATTTGTCATTATCCTTATTGCACACATTTCTACAAAAAATTATGTCATATATTTAGATGGAGCAATGAAGTGTTAATCACAATGACTTTACATACAGCATTCAATCACTTACGCAGAAAAAAAAACCCGGTAATAATATGAATAACTGGGTTCCACTGGAAGATTTACTGTACTGTCTGAGTTTACTATAACTGTGAAGCACTCATTGTGGGAACAATTGTAATATACTTACAGTTTGTTATTATTATTATTTTTTTAAATGATAAATTTCAGTGATTTTTACAATCTTTATATATATATATGCTGTGCCGAAATGAGATTTAAAACCCTCAATGTAACTCTTCTCCCTTATTTTACAGTTTTACTGGGACAAATTATTTTGTCGTTGTATTTGGTTGGTTTAAAGCATAATTTCTCTGGTATATTTAGGTGTCATATTCATCAGTTTTAAATCAGTTTTGTATTTTTTAAAAGTTATGGTTGAGGGTTGAGAGCAGCTCTGGAAAAAAGGTTTTATATTACTTGATAATAATCAATTGTAAATTGATTAAATAAACTGAAAGCAACCAGCAATGGTGTGAGTTACTTTAATTATTCTTTTATACTTTAACTATTTGGCTTATTCTTTGCGTACGAGTGAGCGCAGCCTTTTGAATCTTTTTGGCTCGAGACTTCCATTCATTTTTAGACGTTAAAAACAGCTCGTTATGCTGCTTAATGTTGCAAACTGATATTTTCTCATTATATTATTCTACTTTTTATGTATAGTCATGAACACACTTGTTTGCAGAGCGAGTAGTTTGACCGTTTTCCACGGTTTATTATTTTTAGTCATTTCTCCTATACAATCGCAAAAAAACGAGCACACTTCCATATTGAAGAATATGGTCAATACTTTAATTATAAATATGATTTTATTGTTGTTTATTTATTTACATAATCATTTCTATTCAGATGGTAATTTTATGATTTTGTACAATTCTTAGAACACTGTAAAAAAAAAATGCTGGGTTCCACCTTATTCCTTCATGTTATCCCAAAACAAATCGATTAAGTTAACTTAATCGTTTTTACAAATTAAAGTTGATTTAACATAAGACAATTAAGTTATCCCCAAAAAATCTCAACACAAAAAGAATTGTGTTGATTCAGCTCATTATAAATAAGTAGATTGAACATGCAGCAAAAAGAAAAGTTTGATAGAAACATTGAAATGAAATAGACAAAATCCAGCTGAGAAAAACAGTATTGTGGTTTATTTTAATTTGTTTTTATTGTCTCAATCATTTTATATAGGTCAAAAACATGTTATTTTCACATAATACCCTGCAAATTGTGTATATAAAATGTGTTTAAACCATCTGAAATTTGTTCTACGATTGTTTCTCAATAGTGTGATTCAGAGAAAATGAATATAAATAAACATGCATACACTGTAAAAACAATCCATTCATTCATGTTGTCCCAATAGATTAGGTTATTAACGAAGTGGACTGAACATAAAACAGTTATCCCCATAAAAATCTTAAGATATGTGTTGCTTCAGCTCATTATAAATAAGTAGTTTAAACAAGCAGCAAAAGTATTTTTTGAGTGAAGATCTGAACCAAGTTTAACAGAACTGACTAAATCCAATGGGGGAAAAGTGTTGTGGTTTATATTAATTTGTTTTTATTATCTCAATCGTTTTACATAGGTCAAATACATGTAATTTTCACATAATATATACACTGCAACATAACCACTTTTCTCAAAGGCTGAATTGATTTGTTTCATTTATTGCAAAAAAAAAAAAAAAAATGTGTTTAAACCATCTGGAATTTGTTGTGTGATTCAGAGAAAACAAATGTGTGCAAATAAAAATGCATACACT
Source organism: Danio kyathit (assembly GCA_903798195.1). Lineage (NCBI taxonomy): Eukaryota > Metazoa > Chordata > Actinopteri > Cypriniformes > Danionidae > Danio > Danio kyathit. The sequence goes on from LR812539.1 coordinate 39,970,690, forward strand.
GAAAAAAAGTCCACACAGTTCAATCATGTTGTCCCGATCGATTAAGTTATTAACGATTAAGTGGACTGAACATAAAACAATTAAGTTATACCAAAAAAAACTATCAAGAATTGTGTTGTTGAACAAAGTTTGATAGAAACGTTGGAATGAAATTGACAAAATCCAGTGGGAAAAAAGTATTGTGGTTTATTTTCATTCGTTTTACATAGGTCAAAAACATGTCATTTTCACATTTTCATAACCACTTTTCTCGAAGTCTAAATTGATTTGTTTCATTTCTAAAAAAAATCTTTTTAAACCGTCCAAAATTTATTCTAAGATTGTTTCTCAAAAGTGTAATTCAGAGAAAACCAATGACACAAATAAACATGCATACTGTAATAAGGATTGGACGCTTCAACGTATTAACGTATTAACGCTTAACGTCCATAAGCGGGCGGATTTGTAGTCCATATAAATGTGTGTGTTTACCAGCGATCTCTGGCTGTGATCGCTGGTGATCGTGACACATACACTACCTGACAAGTCTTGTCGCCTATCCAAGATTTAGGTACAACAAATAATAACTTGATAACTTCTAATTGATCATTTGGTAAAGGCAAAGACCTCTAGATTATGCTTATGTTACCAAAATAAAATATTATCATGCCTTGATTTTTAATTATTTGATTAGGACAGTAAGGTCTGACTTTGCTTAGACAAAAGTCTTGTCACTTAACAGAAATAATGTACAGAATATAAAGTCATGGTGCAGTGCAAAAAGAATGAATATTGTGTATGACTCCCATGAGCTCGGAGGACTGCATCCAGACATCTGTCAGGAATTCTTCGGGACCGTCAGATTCATTCACTGCATCTGCACAGCCCCAATCACTAGAATTCTAATCATCTTCACCTGTCGCTCATCACCACGCTCACATTACATAAGCCTGGAACATTCACTCATTCAATGAGTATGTTTACATGGACACCAATAATTCGATTTTAATGCGATTAAGACAATACTCTGATTAAGAGTCGACCATGTAAACAGCGATTTTTGATTAATTTAATCCGATTAAGGTCATAATCCAACTAAAGAGAAATCAAATTATGACATGTGTGCCGATTTTAGTCGCATTATTGAAATGCAGTACAGGCATGTAAACCCCTTAATCGAACTATTAGCGTCATATAGGACTTTTCGCTGCGTTTTGTGACAGGATAGTCCACATCCACACACACGGCTGATTGACACTTTTTGCACCTACCGAGTCAGTGCAGACCACAGACACCTGCATCGTGAAATGCGGAGGTTTTTTTTTTCTTTCATTCAGCATGCGGTATGAACTTCCATTAAAACAACACTCTTCCAGCAGTTCATAGTTGCATCCAATATCTCGTTTGTCACGGGAGGCATGCATAAAATGTTCGTGAATGAAAGTGAAAGTGCCAAACTGCAGTTAAAGTCGACAAATAAAAATGAAGCTCCCGAAATGACATGAAACTGTAGGAAATGCGGATAGCACGGTGACACAAAGACGTTAATCGAATTATGTGCTATAACATGTAAAACGCGATCATGAAAGGAACATTCAAAAAGCAAATCATGTAAACGCCTTAATCTTATTATTGTCTTATTTAGATTAAGGCAAATAATTTGATTACTGATGTCCATGTAAACGTAGTCACTGTCTGATCTTGTTAGCACCCGGACATTTCTCTTCAGTTTGATAGCCTTTACCTGTCGTTGTATCCTGTCTGTATGTCTGTCTGCTCACCAGTTTGCCTGTTATCCTATCTGTTATCTCGTCCTGTGAATCCTGTACTGTGTTTACCTCCACTGGCATCATCTTGTTTCAGTAACCACCCGTAGTTAAGTTCTTGTTTTCTTTTAAGCTGCGGTCACACTAGAGCAGGGATTCTCAACCGGTGGGCCGCAGCGATCCTGCAGGTGGGCCGCGAGATAGCTTAAAATGAACTATATATATTTATAGAGGTGTGAACCTACACTGGTCTCACGGTTCAGTTCGGTTACGATTATCATGCCATCGATTCGGTTCAATTCGATATCTCGGTGCATCACGGTATTTCCTGTTTTACATTTTTAATTTCCATTGCTTCTGAGAATTCAAAAAGGTCCACATATTGATAAATAGTGTTATGACGGCTGATTTAAAATCAAGTTATAATTGAATTGCCTCTTGTTACAGTTAGGAAATAGGTTAACGTCAAGCAGGAAATGTTGATGGGCCAATGACATGACCACATTGAAATGGTCTATAGCAAATAAACAAATATCAATATCCCGCTCGCTTTCTGTGTCCTGTTTACCAAGTTCTTTCTTACACCCCTTTGATTGGTCAAGCGCTCAACAGAAAGGGCTGCGATTGGCTCTTACACGCTGGCGCTCTTCACAATGCACTCAGGGGCCACAGTGAGAGAGATACAAATGGAGATTACTTTCATTCTCTTAATCGCCGTGAAATAGGGGCTTTTGCTGTAAGTGTCAGTGAAACAGAGTTCAGCAAACACACACGAAGTGAAATTGTGTAGTTTCAGAGTTTTTACGTAGTTAGAGCGTTGTATATACTCGCGCTCGCCTCCCTCGCCATAGTAAGCTATGGCGACATAGCGCATGTGAGATAAATGACGTCAGTCCATAATAACCGGTTATGATTATTACTGAACCGATATTGAATTGTCCGCGCCTGAATCGCGGTGCACCGAAGAAACGATTAATTTTGACACCCCTATATATTTATATATTTGTTAATAAATAAAGGTTTAAAGGAACATTTTATACAAACATTTTAGAGAAAATGTCAGACAGGTGGGCCTTCAAAAATTGATCGGAGAAAGAAGTGGGCCCCGAAGTGAAAAAGGTTGAGAACCCCTGCACTAGAGCAAAGTCTCTTTAAGGCAAGTCATTTCACTCGGCGGCCATCTTTGAAACGCCTCTCGGGCAGTATGGTCGGACATTCTGTTTGAATGGGGAAAACAGCAAATTCTCCAAAATTGCTTGCCAAGCTTATAATTGAATTTTTTATATTAGGAATCACCAATAAAATTTAACAACAACCATCCCTTTAGTTTCAATCCTAAAACATCCAAATCACACAAAATCTGCAGAAACTCACGTCTGGTCCAAGCCCCTCCCCCAGAGTATTGTCAGTCTATAGCAATCGATGATTGGCTCCTGTAATAGTAGGCGGGGCTTTATTCACCACATTGACAGTTACACTTTTCCCCATTCAAAAAGATACATGTCTTGTGTATTATAGTGTCTTTGACTAGAGTTTGAGCTTGCGAAATCCTGTTGTACAGCGCTGCGAAAAGGGTCGGGATTAAACAAGATGATTAGACGTTTAAAAAAGTGAGCGATTGCTCCTTGTTTTAAATTTCTGCCCAGAGAGGTCATGTTTTGATCCTCGATTGGTCTCACGCAGTCAAGTGATGCGATTTTACAGGTCAGAGTTCACCAAGCTTGAACTTTGCAATGCAGTGTACTGCAAAACTTGACGCACGAACTTGCATTTGCGGTCTGATGCATCCACGTGCGTTTGAATAGAAGTCTATGGGGAGAAAAGTCCAGTGTGACCGCAGCTTTATTATGTGGTTATGCTGATATTTCTGTTCTGAACAACCTCCTTTACATTGTTTGTTTAAAGTATCATTAAATATCCATTCTTTCTGTTAATTCGCCTTTGTCTTCTCTCTGATCCGTTACAACATCTCTGCAATGACTCAAATAACGTATTAATACAGTCATCTGGAATGGCAAAGAAAGCGTTCTTGCAGGACTCCCAGAGTTCATCAAGGTCCTTTGGATCCTCCATCTTACCCCAGACATGATCAATAATGTTCATGTCTGGTGAGTGGGCTGGCCAATCCTGCAGCACCTTGACCTTTTCTGCTTTCAGGAACTTTGATGTGGAGGCTGAAGGAGAGGCGCTATCCTGCTGAAGAATTAGACCTCTCCTGTGATTTGTTATGTAATTGGCAGAACAAATGTCTCGCACTTCCCCATACTGAATGCAACCCCGAACCATAATATTTTCCTTCAGCAAACTTGACTAATTGCTGTGAGAATCTCAGGTTCATGCAGATTTCAATAGGTCTTCTGCAGTGTTTGTAATGATTGGGATGCAGTTCATCATTTTTTGAGTGTACACCTCTGACATTTAGAAATCATAAATTATCTTAAATTTGTGCGCAGACTGGTGTCTGATGTCCCCTTTATAAACACCCCCTAATCAATATAATTAATTAACATTATTACACCATTGAATGTCGACATAAAAAAAAGTTTGAGACAGGTGTGCCAAGCTTGTGGCATCATACTCTAAAAGACTTGAGGATGTAATTGCTGCCAAAGGTGCATCAACAAAGTATTGAGCAAAGGTTGTGAATACTTATGCACATGTGATTTTTTATTATTATTTTTTTAATAAATTTGCAACAATTTCAAAAACTCTTTTGTTCGCATTGTCATTATGGGGTATTGTGTGTAGAATTTTGAGGAAATAAATGAATTTAATCCATTGTGGAATAAGGCTGTGACATAAGAAAATGTGGAAAAAGTGAAGCGCTGAATACTTTCTGGATGCACTGTATATCCAGATTTTAATTCTATGGCACCTTTAAAAGCCAAACGTCTACTAATGTATATTTTAAGTTCAACTACCCCATATAAACACATGATACAGTAATAATGGCATCATTTTAACCATATCAAAGTCCTTTGGAAGTGTATGCAAAGTTGATTTGCTATCACAGAACAAAAAAACAGTGTCTTCTTGACATGTCGGCGTGAACCAAACTCTTTCAGCCCTCAGATATAACTAATGTTTCAGGGTCAAACCTGATATTACAAGATTATAACCTGCATACAAGATATAAACCTGACATAACAAGATTTTATTCGCAATGTTGGCAGCCAATGAAAACAGTTCAGAATCAGTGTTTTAGACAACAACATGTGAGGTAATATACAAAAAGCACAATAGTCAAATTTCAAGCTATACACACACACATATATATATATATATATATATATATATATATATATATATATATATATATATATATATATATATATATATATATATATATATATATATATATATACAGTTGAAGTCAGAATTATTAGCCCCCCTGAGTTATTAGACCCCCTGTCTATTTTTTCCCTAATTTCTGTTTAACAGAGAGAAGATTTTTTTTCAACTCATTTATAAACAATATTTTTAATAACTCATCTCTAATAACTGATTTATTTTATCTTTGCCATGATGACAGTAAATAATATTTGACTAGATATTTTTCAAGACACTTCTATACAGCTTAAAGTGACATTTAAAGGCTTAACTAGGTTAATTAGGTTAACTAGGCAGGTTAGGGTAATTAGGCAAGTTATTGTATAACAATGGTTTGTTCTGTAGACTATCGAAAAAAAATTTAGCTTAAAGGGCTAATAATTTTGTCCTTAAAATGGTTTTTAAAAAATTAAAAACTGCTTTTATTCTAGCCTAAATAAAACAAATAAGACTTTTTCCATAAGAAAAAATATTATCAGACATACTGTGAAAATGTCCTTGCTCTGTTAAACATAATTTGGGAAATATTTAAAAAAGAAAAAAATTCAAAGGGGGGCTAATAATTCTCAATTATGCATTATCTCAATTACTTGCAAATGAGGTTTTATGTTTGTGTGTGATCGTGTTTGTGTAGCCTGTAAGCTGGTGTCTGGAGCTCAGTGTGCAGCAGCTCAGTGTCACACTGCCATCTGCTTGTTAAAATGAGCTCAGCTGTTTCTTTTTGGGGTTTTTTTTGGTCGGAGGACCGTGTGGAGGAAGAAAATGGGTGAAAGTAATCAATTAGTTAATTAACTGAAAGTAATTTACATATGTAAATTAGAGTGACCAGATTTCTTAATGTGTAATAATGGCCGTAAAGCTTTTATAAGCCTAATTAAATATTTTAATTAAATATTTATGTTTCTGCTCATATTCGCTGTTGAATTGTAAACATTTAAATGGTGGCTATCTTGGGGGGGGGGGGATCGCTTGTTTTTATTTGTTTAACATTGTTAAATAAATGAGACATGATTTATCCTTTTGGAGACATGTTCAAATATTATTATGTTTTAAAAGTTTAAGTTGTTAAAACTTTTTATTCATCAAAGATTTCTGTTAAATTGAATCATAAAATAAATGTTTCCAATTAACACATATTAATGTTAAGCAGCACATTTTAAACATTTGCACAATTCATGTTGATATAAATTAGTAATGTTAAACCCTCTATAGGGCATCGTCAGTTATAAATGACACTAAAATATTCCATTTTTTACAATATTTTTTTATGATTTATTAATTTTAATGATATTTAACCAATAAAATTAAATCTTAGTAATGTCACATGATATCTCCTTTAGCCAATAAAACTAAAAGATAGTTGCTATTTGCTTTACATAATTGAAAAACAGGAACTAAATGAGACATCAGCACACATTAGGTGACGTGTTCTCAAGGCAAGATGGTGAGTTCAGTTCAATTTTTTTATTTATTTATTTATTTATTTTTTATTTATAATATTCTTAAAATTAAAGTTTCTTTATTGGCATTGACTGTTCATTTAACTTTAATGGAATCTTTGAATTGCACAAAAAGATTGTAGAAATAGAAAAAGCTCCAACAGATTGTTAGAATGTCCTTCACACTAAGAAAATAAGGAGAAAACCAAAAATTGTTCTTTAAAAAAAGTTTATTCTGGAAGTTTATTTTTATTTTTTAGCATTTTTGACCAAACAAATGCAGGTTCAACATGTTCAAAGACAGCTCCAAACATTTAAATGGTGCTGTTTTTAGTAAAAATGCCATGATAGAATTGTTAACAATAACTACAATCTACAAATAATCGACACACAAAATAATTAACCCTTAAAAAGTTACAATCTGCCTGTCACACTCTCGATTTCCTGACAATGACTAATGTATTACATGGATTAATCTATATAATGCTCATACGTGACTATTTCTCCTATTTTTCTGGATTCAATTATAATTCAAGAGTACTTGGAAGAGTTCGGTCTGCTAAAAGGATTGTAGCTACCAGAGGGAAACCACATGACAGGAGATGATGGTTAAGCCCCTTAAAATCCCTTATCACTTCATACAGAGAGCCACTTACAAATCCAATCCAACAGTGTGTTCATTATCAGCTCTCGGAAGGTCACTGAGCAGTGAAAAGTCATTTGGCAGTCTAAGAGCGAGCCCTCTTTTCAAGTGTTCAGGGTAAAGCCACGATTCTCAGTCCAGATCAGAGTTGAGGTCAACATCTGCAGCACAAACAGTGATGTCATTCACTCAAATAAAAGTGTTTTTTAAGGTCCTTTATTGGTAACAGATCTATTCAGAACCATAACGAAGGACCATTTTGGGAAACTGTTCTTTGTGTGTGAATTAGGGCTGCATGATACTGGAAAAATATACAATGTTGTTGTTGAGTGTTGTGGATAACGATATTTCTCATGATATAACATTTTCCTTGAAATATGCTATTTGTGTTAGCGATGTTTTAAAACAATTTATTCATATTAAGAGGTCAAATATATTGTTCAGACCTAATTAATTTTATTCAGACCAAAAAATGTGTCAAGCTGCAAACATTTAGGCATTTAGAATGAGTGAAAACCTCAGCAGATATTCTGTTTAGCTTTGAGCCGCTCCAGCCAATAGCGGAACAGCAACTACTGAAGGTGGGGCTAGTAAGGCCCGATCTGATAGGTCAATGCATAAAATTGATGTAATTTATCACACATATTTGCGATTTGTATATTATATCGCAATAGCGATCATTTTGCAACATATCGTGCAGCCCTAGTGTGAAATCATTGTTCTTTATTTATTTTTTTAGTCTGTGGCTTTTAAATCTGTTACTGGTCAAAAGTTCTCCATTGCTGAGTTCAGCGCTCCACTATACTCTTATGATGGTTGTTTAAATGTTATTTACACTTTTGTTTATAGTCATATCATTGTGGAGAACATGTTTGTGCTGAAATGGTTCTTTGTGTTAGGGTTATTTATTTCCCGCCTTTTTGTTTTTAAATCTGTAACTGTTAAAGCATATCTGATTTGTACAGTAAACCTCTAAAAATATTCTTTACACTCAATAGCAGTTCTATTTAGAATCCTATCATCATCATGAACACTTTTATGCTGAAATGGTTGTCTTGTGTTGATTTCTAGAGTTCTTCATTTCCCGCCTTTTTGTTTTCAAATCTGTAACTGTTAAAGCTCATCTGAACCACCTAAAAACACTCTAAAAACATCTTTTTTTATGTTCCTTAAACTCAGTAACATTCTATTTAGAGTCCTATCATCATTGCGAACACTTTTATACTGAAATGGTTCTCTCTCTGCAAACTCCACACAGAAATGCCAACTGACCCAGCCGGGGCTCGAACCAGCAACCTTCTTGCTGTGAAGCAATTGTGCTACCCACTGCGCCACCGTGCTGCCCCACGCTCTGATTTGTTGCTAAATATTCAATCAGAGTGCTCTCTACAATCGACATGCTCTTACTACATGCTGAATCAGGCCAACTCAATCCAATGTTAACACGATGAGAGGCAACGTGTTAAACAGACCAAACCAACAAACCAGAGGTGCATTTCTGAAAACCATCGTTTGCCAACTAAGGTCACAAGTTCTGTCGTTACAAACATAGTTCATTGATTTCACGTTTCCTAAATCCGTCATTCCACCGAACATTTGCAAACTGCGTTGCAAACTTGTGCACTTGCAACTGCACCTCTGGAGCTGTAGTTAGAAACATAGTTCCTGGCTGTGTTCTATTCCCAGTTATCCCCCCTATGCCCTATTCGTTTAGAACATTCTAACATTTAAACTTGGAATGATTAAAAAAAAAAAAAACATTAAGGTCATCTCTCTTAGGTGTAATTTGCTTTCAATGTATTTTTACAGTTCAGTTTTAGCGATCTTCATGTTTACAATTGGTTCTCGTGTTGATTTCTTGGGTTCTTTATTTCCCGCCTTTTTGCTTTTCAAATTTGTAACTGTTAAAGCTCATCTGATTTTTACAACCACCCAAAAACCCTCTAAAACATCTTCTTTTATGTTCTTTACACTAAGTAACAGTTCTATTTAGAATCCTATCATCATCATGAACACTTGTATGCTGAACTGGTTTTCTTGTGTTGATTTCTAGAGTTCTTCATTTCCCGCCTTTTTGTTTTCAAATCTGTAACTGTTAAAACTCATCAGATTTTTACAACCACCCAAAAACACCCTGAATGTAACAGTTCTATTTAGAATCCTATCATCATGAACATTTATATGCTGAAATGTTCATTATTGAGGTTCTTCATTTCCCCCTTTTTGTTTTTAAAATCTGTAACTGTTAAGGCACCTCATTGTTGCTTTTCTGGAGCTTAACCATACAATTACTCTCTAAAAAAGATGGCTTTTTAAACATAGTAATAATTCTAATGATAAACATTGTCCTTTACAACCCTTTTAAGCTGAAATTGCCCTGTTAGATAATTTGTAAAAATTTCCCTCCATTTTGTTTTTCAAATCTGTACTCTCACTCACTCTGATTCTGCTAATTCCTTGCTTTATCAGGGATTACCATAGTCGAATGAACTGCCAATTACCCTAGCATATGTTTTACTAACTCTTGCTCTTTTTCCCACAACCCAGCCTTGAGAGTTCACTAACTTGTGAACCCCAAGTGTGGGGAAACACCCATACACTTTTTCATTTACATACACATTCATACACGACAGCCAGTTTCGTTTTTTCAATTCACCTATACCGCATGGATTTGGTGGAAACCGGAGCACCTGAAGGAAACCCATGCAAACATACATACAAGCTCCACACATAAAGGCTTGGGACTCAAACCAGTGCTACCTGCTGAGCCAAATCAGAACAGTAACTGTCAAATCACCTTATTATTGGTTTTCAGACATTACATAGTTAACACTTTATTCTTATTTATAAACAATACATTAACAATGTTTTTTTTTCTCTCTGAGGCCCTGTGTTTCTCCTCTGTCCTGATCACATTCCATCATATGTTGTTGTTTCTCCAGTGGGATTGAGTCAGTAATGCTCCTCTGATGAGATAATTAGGGTGTGAGATGAATGGATGGACCCTCCACCTATTGCCTCATTCATGAAGCTTTAATACTTCCATGATCGAATGTCCAGATCAGTGGGTTCACCTGACTCAATATCAACCTTAGAGTGTGCTGTCTTATCAAAAATAAATTCTACTCAGATAATCCCATGACTTTACATCTTTGACACAACTGGCATATCTTAGTGTGTTCCTAACAGGAAGAAAGATCTCTAAACCTTCTTACTTCAGGTATGTCGGTTCCAAAACCACTCCTGGGAGTAAGTCATATAACAGTATGTTAACCATGACCATGAAAGACATGTTCAGTAGAAAATTAAACCACAATTCACCATGGAAACTTAATGGTGAGCTGCAATTCTTAGGGCCAGGACACACCAAGCTGACACAAAACAACTAGCGCCGTCAAAAACCAACTGTATTGTCGACCGCTGTCGGGTCCTGTATGGACCAAATAACTGCCCGTGAACACACCAAACAGACGGCAGCTGACTGAAACGAGAAAGCACTTTCTGCCTCTGCATGAGAGGATGTGTCTGTTTTCTTATTTCACCAAGGGAAACTGGAAGATGAATTGTGAACAAACAAGGAGTAAACAAAGTGTTTAGTACAATTATCACAGTAACTGTAAATCATGAAGGGATTCACTCGTTTGCACCACTGAGGGATTTGCACGTCTGATATTTGCAAATATTTGAGAAATGTAGTGATATTACAGCCAGCTTCTTAGTGTTCCTTTTTGGCTTGGCTTGTTTACTTGGGTACGTCGCTTCAGTTTTTGTTCTCACGCTCTGATTTCATTTATTCATTTTCTTTTCGGCTTAGTCCTTTTATTAATCCGGGGTCGCCAGAGCGGAAATGAACTGCCAACTTATCCAGCACATGTTTTGCGCAGCAGATGCCCTTCCAGCTGCAACCCATCACTGGGAAACATTCATACACACTAATTCACACACATACACTACGGACAATTTGGCCTATACAATTCACCTATACCACATGTTTTTGGACTTGTGGGGAAAGCGGAGCATCCGGAGGAAACCCACGCGAACGCGGGGAGAACATGCAAACTCCATACAGAAATGCCAACTGACCCAACAGGGGCTCGAACCCGCGACCTTCTTGCTCTGAGGAGATTGTGCTACCCACTGTGCCACCGTGCTGCCCCACGCTCTAATTTGTTGCTGAATATTTATTCAGAGTGCTGTCTACAACCAACATGCTGATACTACATGCTGAATCAGGCCAACTCAATCCAATGATAATGCGATGAGCGGCAACGTGTGAAACAGGCCAAACCAACTAACCAGACCGATAACCTGACAAAGCCCAATGGCCATCAGCTTGTGTCCCTGCCTTAAATCCATCTTGCCCCCTATTGTAAGATTATCATCTTGATCTTAAATGATTTTGATATAGTTTTGTTTTGATGCTAATTATACATAAAATGAAAGGTTAATTGATCTAAACAAACAATATGTGCTGGTAGGATATAGATATATATATATTAAATAATATAATTATGTAAGCAATACACTAATTAAAAAAGCATCTTGTAACAAAAAAAAAATGAAGATCCACCATGTGGGATAAAAATGAAATAAATAACATTACAAATAAAGATTACTTTATCTGCGGTAACTTACATATCGTGAACCTTCCTGATAATGTCTGAGGCTCAGACACACTCTCTCAGTTTAAAACTAGATTAAAGACCTATCTTTTTAGTAAAGCATGCACTCAATGCATCGCATAACTGTATGATGCATGAGTGTGCTCCACGCTGGTGAGCTGGCTTGAAAACCACCTGTAGGACACACTCCTCCTGTCTTAATGCACCAGATATTTTGTTAGAAACTCTCAAATGCTTTACATGTTTGTTTCTGTTTGTTTATATAACTGCTATTTTCATTTATAACACTTCATTTTTGCATCTCGTTTAAATACACTATGAACAGCAGCTATGCTAATTATTTTCTTTATTTTCTATTTCCACCTGGGGATACTCATCCCGAGGGCCCTAGGGACTATGCAGTGCCATTGATGTGATCCAAGATCTATGAAGATATGATCCCAAGGTATCCATAATCCTGGACCAGGTCGTATCCCGAGACTGATTCCTGAAAGACCCCGAAGACAAACGAGTCCCCGCATTGATCCTGTGGGCCAGCCTGACCACCCGCCGGTGACCTACTCACACCTGCAGTTCCCCTTCGGGAGGGGAACTTCAATGCTATGTGAAAAAACTTCCACTATGGGGCATTTCGTTCAGAAAGCCAATCATCTGAAAGAGTTTGTAAACGGGCCAATGAAAAAACTAGTGAACGAAAGCTCGTCCACGTGCTCCATCCAAGCTTCGAGTGAGAGAAGTGCTCCGTCCTCGGATGGCCACCCTCTCACTTGATGACACTGAAGCTCAGATGTCCACCGCTTCATCGGAGGTTGGGCTGTCAGGGTCTGATGAAGGATTCCCCCACCCCCCTCCGTTCCCTCCCCTCGGGAGCGAGCGCGGTGGCCGATCTAGAAACAGACATGATAACCGTGCTTTCCCGGGCTGCTTTGGCCACGGGCCTGGAGATGGTTTATCCCCCAGCCCCGCAGCTGGACCGACTAGATGGGTGTATGTGGAGTACTAAAAAGGCAAGACCTTCTAGCCTCCCATCCCTTTCTTCCCGGAAGTGCACAGTGGGCTCAGGTAGTCTTTGAGGGCACCTTTCTCTGCCTGATTTGTGTGCGCCTCCGCCTCTTCACCCTTAACGGTGGAGCAGCCAGGTAGTACGAGTCAATTCCCCAGATTGAGAGTGCCATCCCGCATGGTGCCTTCTGCTGGTGTCAGCCTCATCTCCCGTCCAAGGCGTGTTGATCTTCTGCCTCCCTCCGAGTCAGAACCCACACAGCCGCGGGCCAGGCTGCTTCCACCCCACACGCTAGGGTCCATGCATCCGTGCTGGCCCAGCTGCACGAGGGTGGTTCCAATTCAGGCTTGTTACAAGCCCCGCAAAGCACCCGACTGAGCTCCACGGACCTCAAGTCCGCTGCGTGTGCCCTGGGAGGGACGATGGCCACATTAGTGGTCCAGAAGCGCCACCTCAAGCTAAACCTGGCAAAAAGTATGCGCCGAGTCGACAAAGTTCACTTTCTAGACTCCCCCATATACCAGTCTGGCCTGTTCGGCGACACCATTGGTGGATTCAGCCAGGAATTCACAGCGGTGCAGTCAGATACGATGGGTCATCCCTCGGTGGGGATTTAAGACCGCTCCCCCTCGCCGAACCATCCACATCCACTGCTTGTTGCCTAAAGCGCCCGTCTACGAGTGCTGCTCCACCCCCGCATGCGCCTCTGGCCAGCGGCAGCGGCGAGCCACTCGCAGGCAACCAGCGCTCCCCGTCCCAGGGTGCCCTTAAGTCTGGTTAACAGACCACTAAGCGCTCCTGAGACGGGCCATCTGGAGAAGAGGGAACTTGCACTCTCTCCGGTGGGGGGGCTGGGCTCCCCAGAGAGAGATCATTTTTGCCTTCCCTGGATGTGACAGCCCGAATACTGCCAGTCTGGGACGCGATGAAAAGCCTTCCAGCTCGCAGGATCGGTGCACTTCGCCAGTGGCTCACGAGCTCTGAGAGGACGGCCTCCTTTCTCTCACACCTCCAGCCCTCCCCTCCCCCTTAGCTGTTGAGGTAAAAGTCTCTTCCGCTAAAGAAATGATGCTTTAATTTTGCACGCGCTGTGCTCTTATAGCCAAATTGATTGCAACGAACATCAGCTGCGCAAGCTGAAGCTGCCAAATCATTGGCATTTCATTGGCCCGTTTACATACTCTTTCAGATGATTGGCTTTCTGAACGAAATCCTCATAGTGGAAGTTTTTCCACATAGCATTTCCGTTCCCCTCCTCGGGGAACGAGGGTTACCTTAGTAACCGGAGCGTTTTCCATGATGGACGTCCAGCTTCTCCAGTCTCCGGCGCCTAGACTGCAGCTCCTCACAGGAAGTTCGGTGGATCTCCACACATCGATGGGTTTGTTCTTCAGTGTTTGAACTTTCAGCAGTGAAATTTAAACAACACTGAACTGAACTAAACTTAACTTCAACTCTGAAATCTGGACTTTACTAGAACATATGTTTTTTTTTTTGTAATATTTTGTTTTATTTAACATTTATAAGATGTTTAACAAAAACAATATAATACCAATAAAAAGAAGAAAAAAATAGTAAAGAATAATTAACATTAACATTGTCATTGACATTAAAAAATAGACGTTTTTACAAAGTCATTGTCATGAATATATAGATTAGAGATGGAAATTTACAAATGTAAAATACTAGATTCCCAAGAGTCTTAAGATAGGTCCCCATGTGGTTTCAGCTTTTTTCTGTGAAGTTTCAAGACATAGTTGTTCCATTTGAATGACATAAAGCAGCTCATTCAACCATCTCTTATAACAGGGGGGCCTTTGGATATTTCCAGTTACGTAAGATCATCTTTTTCATGCCAATCATCAGGGCATGCTGTTGGGTTTAAGGTGTTTAATATATTAGAATATCCAAAAATAGCCAAATTGTAGTCAGGTTGAATATTGGTTCTATAAGCACTGGAAAACAATTCAAAAATGCTGGACCAAAACACATGAAGAACAGGACAAAACCAAAATAAACGTGCCAGAGTTCCTTCTGCACCACCACATCTGTCACATTTAGGAGATACAGAGGGAAATATTTTACCTTATCTGATTTTAGAGAAATTAAGGCGATGTAAAACTTTAAATTGAATTAATTTGTCTCGAATTTATCTAACCTTTTTTTTATTCTCGATAGGGCTTCTTCCCGGATCTCATCAGCCACTTCTTCATTCAAATCCATGGCCCAAGCTGTCTTAATACGCTTAGTGCATATTGAAGCCTCAAAAGCACAGACAAAGCTTGATATCAGATGTCTAGTATTAGGGTTTGAGGATAGAAGATTCTGATAAATATCAAAAATTATTAATAATATTCTAGTAATATATACTAATAATATTCTAGAAACATGAATTAAACTGAATTGAATCCTAAAAGTTACCTTGGATTTTGGAACCGAAAGCTGAGGCCATTCACTTTTATCCTTGAACTTACCCAGGCATATGTCACAAAGAAATACAAAAAATATGAACATATCAAAAAGAAAATAATTAATTTTGAGAAATCAGATGACATCTAATATCTTTGATATTCTTATTAAAGTAATAAAAAATGTGTGTGTTTTTGAGGCATGTTAGTTTGATTTCTTAAGATTAGTTTGCTGACAGCATTTGAGTTGCATTGTGCTAATTGGTATTCATGGAGTGCACCATGCAAGGTTCAACAAAATGAACAACAAAATGTACCCCCCCCCCCCCCCCCCACACACACACACACAAAACCACAGATATCCTCCGTTTCAATGTACTTTGATAAAAAAGATTTTACTGGGTAAATTGCATGTAGTATTTTAAAGTGAATTTCCTTAATTTTATTATTAATAATGTATTTGAAGGGAGTTAACCAGGCTCTTTTCTAATTAATATTAACTATAAGAGAGTTGCAGAAAAATTTGCCTCAGAGTAATTTTATTTTGCTTCGGAAAAATATTACGAATGTGTTTGTTAGTACATTTTTTATCAGTCAACTCAACACCTCATTCATTCATTCATTTTCTTTTCGTCCCTTTATTAATCTGGGGTCACAACAGCGGAATGAACCGCCAACTTATCCAGCATATGTATTACGCAGCGGATGCCCTTCCAGCCGCAATCCATCTCTGGGAAACATCCATACACACTCATTCACACACATACACAATTTAGCCTACCCAATTCACCTGTACCACGTCTTTGGACTGCGGGGGAAACCGGAGCACCCGGAGGAAACCCACACGAACGCAGAACATGCAAACTCCACACAGAAACGCCAACTGACCCAGCCAAGGCTCGAACCAGCGACCTTCTTTGTGTGAGGCCACAGCACTACCTACTGCGCCACCGCGTCGCCCAACTCAACACCTTCTAAATGTAATTTTGTGTTTACAACAGAGAAATATAGCAAATATGATTTTTAAGTTAGATTTAATAACTAAATTAAATTCTCTAAACAATATTGGGAAATTGTGAATAGACATGAATTATTCATATGATAGAATTTTTAAAATAAGTTTTAAAAGATGATTAATGTCCCTATTCAACCAATTTACTAAGAATAAACATTTACTTGAAGAGGTTATATTACCATTATTCCAAATAAGGGAGGTGTGACAGCAGAAACTATTGTGGTGTTTAACACATAAAGCTTACCATGACAGCACTGAGGCCTTATATTTGTGTAGCTAGTCCATGGCCTAGTTAAAAACGCTGTTTATAGACAAAAAGTCTCTTGTCTATTTGCCACACAATCTCAATTTGACTGTGAACTTCAATCCTTTCTGCAACTTTTCAATCTGCATCAAAAGTTACAACTCGACCTGACGAGTGCGCCATTACGTCATCCTACCCAGAGCGCAAGAGCGAGCGAGAGAAAGAGAGAGAGACGTCGAAAAATTACTGTCCCACCAACCTCCGCCCAGCGGTCAGTCATGCCACACTCTGGATTTTACTGCCAAGCCTCCTAAAAAAGAGCCGAACCCGACCTGTCCGTCGTGTTGAACGTGGAAGCGATAAACGCCGACACTTCCGCGGTTCAGAGGCTCTGTTTGCTGGCGTGTGTATGTATGGGAGTGAACTGGAGAACGCGAGAAGAAGAAGAGAAGGTAAGCACGCAGCGAGCTAGCAAAAATTCATACACCTCAAACAATCGTGTGTTTCTTTCAGCTACTACAAAGACACGCTGTCGTGTTTTTACGGAGGAGCGAGCAGAAAGCGCGTGTTTGTATGCTCGTGTTGTCGTAGAGTGCCAGTTTGCCGGGAGTTTGACACACACATACACGCACGCACACACACACACACACACACACACACACACACACACACACACATCTGCAGCAGTTCTGGCCTCAAGCTGGATCAGGCCGACACCAGAGTCACTCACAGCCACGCAGAAGAGCTCCCCAAGAGTGTTCGAGATGGAAAGTGTATTAGTTTATTGCGATTTATTGTTTAACTGGTGTATGTTATGCAGGGACGTAGCTAGCTGCGACTGACTAGCTTTGCTGTGATGGAGCGACTGCAGCCTGGCAGCAGAATGACATGACTTGAAAACGTGGTGAAACTACACTTGGCTTGCTGTGGATTTGTATTTAGTGTTCGTGGATTGGCTTAATATCTCAGTGTACATCCTATAAGGGGACAACCAACGTGAATCTGAATGAGGTCAATGACATTGCTGTGATGCATGACCTGAAGCATGTGTTGACATTCTGCAGGTCAAGAGATACACTGTAATTGAACCGTATTTGTAGGCCATTTAGTTGCTTATTCACCTGACATTGAAAGTTGAAGTACATCTGAAATAATAACCTATACTAAATTTGCTTTTCATTAAGGAAAAGATTTGTATGATTTCCTGTTATTTACATTTGAAGTCAGAATTATTAGCCCCCCCGTTTATTTTTTTCCCCATTTTCTGTTTGAGAGATTTTTCAACACATTTCTAATCAATAGTTTTAATAACTAATTTTTAGTAACTGATTTATTTTATCTTTGCCATGATGACAGTAAATAATATTTGACTAGATATTTTTCAAGACACTTCTATACAGCTTAAAGTGACATTTAAAGGCTTAACTAGGTTAATTAGGTTAACTAGGCAGGTTAGGGTAATTAGCCAAGTCATTGTATAATGATGGTTTGTTCTGTAGACTATTAAAAAAATAGCTTAAAGAGGCTAATCATTTTGAGCTTAAAATAGTTAAAAAAAATTAAAAACTGCTTTTATTCTAGCCGAAATAAAACAAATAAGATTTTCTCCAGAAGAATAAAGTATTATCAGACATACTGTGAAAATGTCCTTGCCCAGTAAACATTGTTTGGGAAATATTTGAAAAAGAAAAAAAAAATTAAAAGGGGGGGCTAATAATTCTAATTTCAACTGTATGTGTGTCAGCACTGAGCAGGTATTTTTGTATGTGTTTGTTTAGTGAGAAAGTTAATAGCAGGATGTCATAAAACATCTATTTCTTGTACATTTATATTTGTTTTTTTAGGATACTTCTTGACATAAATATAAATAAATACCAAATTAAGAACATTAAATGAATAAGAACATGACATCAGAATAACTAGATACAGATGGGAAAAACAATAATATTAATAAAAAAAACCTTTTAATAAAATGGTAAATGTTACAGGTTGCCAGCACCAGGTGTAATAGGCAGGCCTTTGATGTAATCAAGACAGAAATCCCAAGTCTTATAAAAGGAATCTAGTGAGCTAGAGAGTGAGCATCTCAGCTTTTCAAGTCTGATAAAACATGTACTGTATCCACTTGTCATGTGTAGGGGCAGAAGTGTGTTTGCTCTTTAAAAGTATGACATGTCTGGCTAAAATTGCGGTAAAGGCAACAACCTTGCTGCCACGGACTGTCAAATCAGGTCCAAGCGATGCAACAAAGAGGGCTAGCAAAGGATCAGGTTCTATATTGATTTTGAGGGCTTAAATGTATTAAAAACACCTGACCAAAAGGTGGTCAGCTGTGGTCATGTCCAAAATATATGCAGATATGGTCAGCACGTAAATGTTTGCAATGTTTACAAGCAGAGCTTCTATCTGGAAAGAAATTAGCCAACTGAGCATTGATTAAAGGTGCTGTATGTAAGTTTTTGACTCTTCTAAAGCATAAAAATACCATAATATGTGTGCAGATATTTAAGAAACATCCCAAGTGAACATACTTGTTTAACTGAATAACAATGCTGAAGTCAGATATTCTGCTTTGAAAATGGGTTTTCCGTGCCGGAACGCTGTCTTTGTTTAGATAAATTTCATATGCACGATGCCAGTTTAGCCAATTATATGTCAGCACCCTGGGTTGCCTTGTTGGAAAACAGCGTATTTCATTCATTCATTCATTCAGAAAGACTCTGAAAGCATGCGTCCGTGACCAAAAAGAACAGTATGGGAGACAGATTCAGTTCCACATGAGGTTATTAATTAGCAAATTACATAAATATTACGAACGTAAACATTAGGTGAGCAGGTTACATTGTAACCGCGTGTCCTAACAACACGCTGTGACGAGAGAGGCAGTGATCAGCTATTTTGCTGTTTGCACCAGACGAAACACGGCAGAAATGTAAATACAGCCTTTCAGAAGCACAGAATATGCACTCGCTCACCAAACGGTAAGGTTTAGAATCTAATACATGTTAACCCACTTTAACATCAATGTAGATGCTGAATCACTCATATGTGTTTAGTTCTAAAGTTCAATTTCAGACGGTTTATTGTATTTTCAAGATCTGAGGTGAACTTTCTGCTTTCAGTATATGGCAACAAATGCCATGTAAAATGCATTCAAACTCGCATTGTTAGCATTTAGCACAGAATAAAGCACACAAGGCTTACCTGAGGTGATCTAGCTGTCATAGGTTTCTGTTGTTCAGCTGTGAGAAATAGAATCCATTTCTAATATATCAATTCGAGGTGTTGGTTAGGACAAAAACTCCTTTTAATATGGAAAATATTCCCTCTATCGCGTGTCGTTGCTTTTATTTAGTACACAGTTTAAATCACTCGCTCCTGTACACAATCTGGCATCCCAGCGTACTTTTATTATGATCCAGGAGTGCAATACCTAGTTCAACCACTGGGTGTCAAACTTACATACTGCACCTTTAAGTGAGTTCTAAGCACTACTTCATCTTTTTTTTTTTTTAATTAACCATTAATAAAATTAGTTCTGGGAAAAATAATTAATAACATCCAAAATAAAAGTTTGTTTTGACACAATTTAAAGGGCACCTATGATGAAAATCAACTTTCGTAAGCTGTTTGGACAGAACTTTCTGTATTTATAGTGTGTCCACTGTCATGTTGGAGTGATAGAAACCTAACAAGTCTCATTTTTAAAATTTCTTGACATTAAAATTGGACCCAAATAAAGACAGCAAAATCACTATCTAATGTTTAACCGCTATAATAACCTTGGCCCCATGCTGTTAGTAAACGTGCATATATATATGGGTATTTTGAGGTGAAACTTTACAGACACATTCTGGAGACACCAAAGGTTTATCTTACGTCTTGTAAAAGGGGTAAATAGGTGCCCTTTAAGTGTGTGCACTGTGTACATTTATATTGTGTATATATAAATACACACACGCACACACACACACACACACGCATATTTAAGAAAATGTTTATTTATATTTAGGTATAAAATGTGTATATGATACAAATTCTATATTTATTTAAATATCTATGTAGCAAAATTGTCACATATACATTATATAGTTATATAATACACACACACACACACACACACACACACACACACACGCATACACGCACACATATATTTTATGACAGAACATACTTTTATTTTGAGTACGATTAATCGTGATTAATCTTTGCCTAGCGCGAAAATAAAATACAGTTAGTGTGTAAACTTATGCTGTCTACTCCACATTTCTGCAACACTGAATTTCAGAAAAGTCATGAAAGTTCACTAAAGTATTTTTTCATTCTTCTGCTGGACATGTGGCTTCACTTAGTACAGATTCACAGGTCAGAGTTCACCGAGCAAAATAACTTTCAACCTTTTTGTAACATATGCATGGCAGTTAACGGAGTGAAACGTGTAGTGTAACCATACCTTCACTTATCAAAATTTGAATGGGTTTTTAACATTCAACTTTGACTAAACAAGTAGTTTTTTAAGCTCTGGTTTTCTTTCATGATCTGGAAGATTTATTGGATTGTAAAAACTGATGGTGCATCTGAAATCGCACACTTCCCTATGGTCTAGTATGCGAAAAACAGTACATGAGCAGTGCAGTATGTCCCTTTAGTGTTAGAAAAACCGTAGGCAAGAAGTATCCACATGACTTTCTACATCCGGCAAGATTCTGAAGTGCACGTCCAGTGAAGACTTTACTATTCCATAAGGCCATGAGTTGCAATTTATTAATGGAAGAGAATCAATGTGAATAGGTCATATGATAAAGACAACATGGCAGATGTAGTGTGACCAAATTCCATTCATACTACCCCCATATTGGCTGTGAAGTAAACTCAACTTACTCGAGTAACATGTGATTACAGACAGGACACATTACACTATACTTATAACTAGGCCCACACGGAATCTTCACATGCAGAAATCTGCAGATTTTTAGCCCATCGAGTCTATTTCTTTACTTGTGTAAATGTGTGTAAATTTACATTTATCCAGTTTTTAAATTAATTCCAGTAATGATATTGACACATATTAAAATGTTCATATGATTTATTTACAATACAGTTTGTAAAGTAATATTTTCCATCTTTTAGTAAATATATTATTTAAGAGACTTGCTTTGTTAACCAATTGAGTGAATCTAATTGGATTTGCATTAAATAAAAATTAAAAAGTTTTTCTTTTTTATTTCATATATAATATCCTAAAATCATTCCACATAAATCCAGAGAATTTTTTTTTTTTTACAAAAGTCTGTGCAGAAATAGCTATAAATGTCTGCAGATTCTGTCTGGCCCTACATATAACACATTGTCACAATGTGTGTTTATTACCACTTCAACTGAGTCTTTATTTAAAGGTGCAGTTGGTGATTGTCTTCAGAAACATTTTTTGTTGTGCTGGTTGAAAGTCTCTTCACATTCTAATAGTAATGATTGAAGTAAATGATCTAAATGTATTTATATGTATTTTTATGTTTTGGGTAAGGCATAAAACTAAAAAAGTTCATCCAATTAAAATTCGTCGGGTCGACAATTCCCTTAATTCTGATAAGAAGCCCAAACTGTCTGTCAACAACTGTCTGTGTTCACCTGCACAAGAGAGAGTGACAGCAGTAAAAACAAATGCTGAATCAACTTTTTAAAATCCTGAACCAACATTGGAGTTACTTTTGCACGCTGGAGGAAGGATTGACACCATGGCTGAAGTATGTCTTTTAGACAGGTAATGTTATGTTTTAAAACTATTTTAGTCACGCAAAGCAGTTGGTCAGTTTTGAACAACAGCAGCCCGTGACGCGGTCCCTATATTGTGTACCATGCTACTTTGAATATTCGGTCTGAAATAGCATGTAAGTATTGCTTAGTAATAAGTGTAATTCCTGGACCTCACCGGCCAACCACTAAGCATACAGCAGTCGCTTTAGGACAAAGTGCGTGAAAGAATGATACCAGCGATCTTTGCATGCATGAAATATTGCACATTATGACAAGTTTTGCTTGCTAACTACACAACTGAAAACGTGCTAGATATAGTACAGTTTTCCGTTCAAAATTGAAGTATTATAAAGTACTATACTGTTTTCTAACTGGCGAATGACATGATCTAGTGGGTTGTCTACTGTCATTTTTACGGTGCGCATTCATGATATCAAGAGGCGTGGCTTTGGACTTCAGGGGAGGGACTATGCTTCAAAGATATTATGCTAAACGGTTAGAAATTGTCAAATCACGTACTGCACCTTTAATATATCCTGCAATTCATTTTATTGTACATTTGATAATTGTTGTTGTGCTTACTGTGCAAGTCTTGCAACTTGTCCAAGTTAGAATCCATCTAATCTTTCAGCCAACTGAGAGATACAGTCTAAGACCAAATTTTCCAAGAGTTTGAAGACCATTTTTATGGCAAAACTCACCCATTAAAAACTACAGACATGAAGAAAATAATCTTATTGTATCTAATTTGATTGACGTTTGCATTTTAGTAACCAATCACATTTGTCAGTAAGATCACAAGTGGACACGGTTACAGTCAACGGTTTGTACATTCACAGTACATGTAAACGACCATGTGAAAATGATAGAGCGAATGTAAGAGGGATGCTTCTCATCAAAATCTGAACACAAAGACATTTAAACATCTTGAACGCATGTAAAAATCAAGTATAAAACTAAATGAATGTCTTTCCCGACCCATTTCACTGAAAACGGGTTACATGCAGAGACTTTGTACCACTTATGGATCTAAGGTAATTAATTCTAATGGTTTGATGGTATCTCTTCACAGCCATCCTTCCATTTTCCATGTTTGTCAGGATATGGTTTGGTCGTAATGGTCAGGCATGCATTGATAAATGGTCTTTTCTCTCGAATGGGGGGAACATGGCCCTGAAACGGCTCTTGGGCAGAGATAAAAATTTAGGCTAGTGGTCCTGTCGGCTATAGCATGCAAAAACAAGCCAGGCCATTTTGACTGTGATTTAGCACAGCATGGTCTAGCAGCATGACTGTAATTCAGGCTGGGCACAAGCTGACTCATGTACCGCTGAGAGCCGTACGGTGTGTGCATCGTGTTGCTCAAGCTTTTTCATGTCATACAGCATCATTGGATCAGTCTGGTGTATTCGCTAGAGCACAGTTGTATGTTATGATAAGAGAGGCTTGAGACATTTAATGTTTACATTTGGAAAGCTGACTGTAAATGTCATTGTGATTTGTGAGCTTCATTTCTCCAAATCGGAAATGCATGCAGAAACTTGAATTGTGGTTTCGTCTGGAATATCTGGAACATCCAGTTTGTGTTGCAAAGTATATCACTGAGAAACAAATGCTTTTCTTAGAGCTTTTGTCTTATTTTTAGTCCAAATATAAATTCTTAAATCAAGAAGCATTTTCTAGACAAGTAAAAATATTGTTTAAAGTAAAAATAGTAAAAATTATGTGAGTTTTTCCTTAAAACAAGAAAAATGATCTGCCAGCGGGT
Organism: Danio kyathit; assembly: GCA_903798195.1. Lineage (NCBI taxonomy): Eukaryota > Metazoa > Chordata > Actinopteri > Cypriniformes > Danionidae > Danio > Danio kyathit. The sequence continues at coordinate 39,994,661 of LR812539.1, forward strand.
TAAACTAATCTTGTTTTCCATTTAAAAAAATATTATTTTATATTTAATATTCGGAAATATTCCGAAAAAAATATTATTACTATTTTTAGTAATAAATATATATTTTTTTAAATATGCTTTTTCTTACCCCATTGGCAGATTATTTTACTTGATTTAAGGGAAAAACTCACTTTATTTTGACTTATTATTTCTGAAAACAGAACAAAACTTTTTACTTGTCTAGGAAATGCTTCTTAATTTAAGGGTTTTTAAAAAATGTACAAGAAATTAGGGCTGCATGATATTGGAAAAATCTGACATTGCCATATTTTATTATGCTATGCGAATATAATTTCACCAGATGATTTGAGTTAGGGCTGCACAATATATCGTTTCAGCATCGATATCGCAATGTATGTGTCTGCAATAGTCACATCAAAAAATATGCAATGTTCAGTTGGGATTATAGTTGACCAGAAGCCACAGGTCAAAACACACGAGGTTTGTGCAGACACTGCAGAATTTAAACAGAATAAGAGTAGGGTTGGGTACCCCGGTACCTATGTAACCGGTATGGACCGGACCGAATCAGCATATGAATTTCGGTGCCTAATTTCATTGCCACTGGTGCTGCGACAAGCACATAAGAAGCATCAAGGTATACATCAAAGGCACACAGACTGTTGCAATCAGAATTATTCAACCCCCTGATTTATTAGCCCCCTTTTAATTTTTTCCCCAATTTCTGTTTAACAGAGAGAACATTTTTTCAACACATTTCTAAGCATAATAGTTTTAATATCTCATCTCTAATAACTGATTTATTGGATCTTTGCCATGATGACAGTAAATAATATTTTACTAGATATTTTTCAAGACACTTCTATACAGCTTAAAGTGACATTTAAAGGCTTCACTAGGTTAATTAGGTTAACTAGGCAGGTTAGGGTAATTAGGCAAGTTATTGTATAATGATGGTTTGTTCTGTAGACTATTAAAAAAATATATAGCTTAAAGGGGCAAATAATTTTGACCTTAAAATTGTTTTAAAAATTAAAAACTGCTTTTATTGTAGCCGAAATAAAACAAATAAGACTTTCTCGAGAAGAAAAAATATTATCAGACATACTGTGAAAATTTCCTTGTTCTGTTAAACATCATATGGGAAATATTTAAAAAAGAAAAAAAATTCAATAATGGTTCGATAATTCTGATTGCAACTGTAGGTGCGCGTTGTGTCACACCATCTCTTAACATTTCATTCTTAACAACTTTGAGGGATACTGACACCATCTGCGATGTTAGGAATTTGTTCTTGTTGCTTAGGAAACGCATGCAAGTAGACAACACGTGCAGTACAGCACATCCGGTAAGCGACTCCCTTCAGAGTCATCAACACGCTTGTTCGCGTTCATCAAATTTGCTTAAACTAAGCATTCTAATGTATGGCAGATGCTTTACAAAAGTTGGGGATAAGGGTGGGAATTGGGAAACACGTCAAACTTAATGAAACATGTGAGGGCTCATAGAATCAACTTATAGGCAAAGCTTATTTTTTCTTTGACAGCTTGCAACATCATCTGGCACTTTCACTGAGTACGTTTACATGGACACCAATACTCCGATTTCAATACAAAAGACAATACTCTGATTAAGAGTATATCGTGTAAACAGCGATTTTTGATTACCTTAAAGGACCACATTTCCTGAGCCTCTTGGTATGAAATGTCAGAAGTGTCTGGCCCATTTATTGAGACATTTATTAAACATGTCTCTTATAAAAATTTAGATGTGAACATGTCATGGCCAGAAGCAGCTTTACAGAAAATAATTCATCCATTCATTTTACTTCAGCTTAGTGCCTTATTTATCAAGGATCACCACAGCGTAAAGAACCACCACAGAAAAATGACAAACAATGCAATTTGGAAACATTTCAAATGATGAAAGATGAAAATGAGTTAAAATGCACATCTATAAATCTGTACTAAAAGGAAATAGGCCCATAAACTACTTCTTATAGCAATGAGTGTATTACAAGAATTTATATTATTAAATATTTATGTAAAAAAAGTTTTATCTAATAATTCCAGCCAGCTTTTGTAATATAAGATTTGTAATATTGTCAAAAACACAGAAGACTTAAATAGATGCAGGACCATTCCAATATCAACCTATCAAATGTAATGTTTAGACCATCACTGTGCCTCTCGCGATCTGTTCACCTGCTCATTCACTCTCATCGCCATGATTTCCGGGTATTTTAATTCATTTTGGGGGATCACGGAGCCGGTATGAATTTGCAGAAGACATGCAGAGCCTCCGGGAGAGGTCATAACTAGACACTAGATAGAGGAGTGAGTTCCGCTCGCATCACAGATCACATCATGGCACGTGCGCGACGTATCGGAAAAACGGGGAGGGATGCGGGACGTATTTGAGGACCGGGCAGGAGACGCGCAATTTCCGGGAGATTATCATTCATTTGCGGGCATCCGGGAGTCTCTATGCATTTACAGGAGACTCCCGGAACTTCCGAGAGACTTGGGATGTCTGCATCTGTATATATTTTTAGCTGCAATGACGCGAGCGCAGAACAGAAATGACATGCTGTTGTGTAAATAAGATATTACATACGGCTATTCAGCTTGTGTATTAAAAGAAGTTGTGATCTGGCGCTTTATATATAATACATATAACGTGACCTCAAGAGGGGCGGGTACAGTCGTTGGGAGGGCGGGGCGCCCCCCTTATATAATGGTAGGGGAAACACTGAACTCAATGTAAACACCTTAATCATATTAGTCCCAAGCCCCAACCCTTGAAAAAAGGTGTTCCCTGATTTTGATGACGGCCTTTCCACAGGTTAGTAGTAAGCTAACGTAATGTTAATTGCATAATGCTAATCTTGCATTCATGCTAACAAACAAATAATCAAAAGAAATATATTATTGCAATTCAATTTAAATGCATAAAATATGAATTGATGTATGCTTTAAACCAATTATATTGTTCAATTAAAATGATTAAAGAAATTGTTGTCAAATAAAAGATTTTTCTAGAGTCATTCACCATAATTTTATGGCTCAAAAGTATCAGTTCAGGCACCGTTTTGGCACCAGTATCGTTTTAAAAGTATTTAGCACCGTATCAAAGTATCAAAATAATCCCAAATGATACCTAACCCTAGATAAAAGTAAACGTTATCATCTGCATGTGTTTTAAAGCCTCTGCATTAATTTTAATAACTAATTTATATGTAGAAGACAATGCAATGTTATTTTACATTTGATTATTCAATTTCTGCAACCAAATACTGTTAGACTCTCCCCAGAAAACCATAAAGCACTGTTTAATTCACTTATATATTTGCTCAAATGTGTTTATTTTTGATTGTAGTTTGTTTATTATGTGTAAAGAATAAATGACATAAAAATATATTTATATTTCACTTCCCTAAAAAATCATCTCAATCCATCTAAAGTAATAATCTTTTCCAAGTCATCTGGTGAAATTGTATTTATATCGCAATATATGATGCAGAGAAAAACAAAATTGCAATGTCAATTTTTTCCAATATCGTGCAGTCCTAATTTGAATACATTTGGAATAGTTCATTAATTTAGATTGACTGGGAGGATCAAGTTTTTTTTTCTATGCAGTGCATCAGCATAAAATATAATAAATTACAAGCATATATTAATATGACAGAGCAAAAAAAAAAATTGTTTTCTGGGGAGTGTAACAGTATTCAAGTACAGAAATTTAACAATCAAACATAAAATAAAATGATCATCATCATAGTATGAATCATTTTTTTAATAATATTTAAAAATATCTTTATCATTTAATCTTTAATATTCTAATGTGACTATTGCAGATACACATATTGTGATACCAACACTCAAACGATATACAAAAAGTGATCCAAAAAGAATACCACAACTTTAAAAATCGAGAATTCTGCAAAGAAGAAAAGGAGAGCTAAGTTCTTTCTGTCGTCGATTTAAGGAAGCTTTGAAGTGTCATTTGGTTGCTCATTCCAAGGTGCAACTGTAACTGGGCAAACCCAGCGTAAATGGGTAAATCCATCTGGAAATGTTGCAGAATTAGCTGTTCTCTCAACTCGAAGAAGAAAGAAGCACGTCAATTCATATTCCAGCAGGATGGGGCACCAGCCCATTGGCACTTATCTCTCCGTGCCTATATTTGAACGAAAGGTACCCAAAGCAATGGATCGGCTGCCAGGCAGCTCGTGACAGAGCACTTCATCACTGGCCTCCAAGAAGCCCTGACCACATTCCCTGTGATTTTTTTATTTTTATTTTTTTATTTTTATTTTTTTATTCTATAGGGGTACGTTGAAGATATGGTGTTTTGACCACCTCTACCAGCTAACATTGAGGAACTAAAAGAAGGAATAACTGTAGCTATACAAATTGTTACGCCTGAGATGCTACAGAGATGTGGAACGAGTTAGAGTATCGGGTTGATGTCACTCGAGTGTTTGGAGGGGGTCATATTGAACATATATGAACTTGTTTTCTACTAAAAAAAACCTTTAAGTACTTTTCACATTAATCAATTATCCAAGGTTCCATCATGTTTTTTTGATTAAATACGGATTTTCAAAGTTGTGGTATTCTTTTTTTGAATCGCTGTATTGTTCAGCCCGAGTTTTCAGAAAAGAAAACTGTAAGAAAAGCATTTTCTTACTCTTTTCTCATTCATCAGCTTGATTTGCTTCTAATACTTCTGACATCTCATTACACAAGTTTTTCCAAATAACTGATATGTATGAAAGTAATGCTATGAGCCTGTTCATCAGGTCTTTTTGATTTGTGCTGCCAAAACCAAGCAAGAGAAGCAGTGAGTGGTACATGCTCAAGCAAAGTTGTCTAATTACTGTTTACATATCCAATCACTATAATTCATGGCTAGTGATAAATGAAAAATACGAATCAGCTTTCTCATTACGTTAAACTTAGGAACTTGTCTAGTGGATCACCCTGCAATTCTTAACTGCATTCAAACTAAAAACATTTTTGTCAGAAATTTGACAAGGCCTGCTGATCTTGTCACTCTAAATTTGCTTTCACCTCAAGACCAACAGAGGTGCCATGTCAGTGCCTTGTCATTTACAAAGTATTTGTCATTGAGAGCTATTTCATTCATTCATTCATTCATTCATTCATTCATTTTCTACCGCTTTTCTGGGGCAGGGTGGTGGGGGCAGCAGTCTTAGGAGAGAACCCCAGACTTCCCTCACCCCAGACACGTCGTCCAGCTCCTCCGGGGGGGTCCCGAGGCGTTCCCAGGCCAGCCGAGAGACATAGTCCCTCCAGCGTGTCCTGTGTCTTCCTCAGGGCCTCCTCCCGGTGGGACATGCCTGGAACACCTCCCTAGGTAGGCGTCCAGGAGGCATCTGAAACAGATGCCCAAGCCACCTCAGCTGACTTCTCTCAATGTGTAGGAGCAGCGGCTCTACTCCGAGCTCCTCGCGGGTGACAGAGCTCCTGACCCTATCTATAAGGGTCCGCCCTGCCGCCCTGCCACCCTGTGAAGGAAACTCATTTCGGGCTATTGTATCCGAGATCTTGTCCTTTCGGGCATGCCCCAAAGCTCATGACCATAGAGTAGGAATGTAGATTGACCGGTAAATCGAAAAATTTGTCTTTCGGCTCAGCTCCTTCTTTACCACAACGAACCGGTACACTGACCGCATTACTGATGCCGCTGCACCAATCCGCCTGTCATTCTCACGTTCCGTCTTTCCCTCACTCGTGAACCAAACCCCAAAATACTTGAACTCCTCCACATGGAGTAAGGACTTTCCTCCAACCTGGAGATGGCAAACCATGGCCTCGGACTTGGAGGTGCTGATTCTCATCCCAGCCACGCCACACTTGGCAGAAAACTGCCCCAGTGCATGCTGAAGGTCCATGTTCGATGAAGCCAACAGAACAACATATTTACTGTACAGAAATGAATTATATAAACAGCCCTTTGTAGTATATATTTTTTGTTCTTATTATTAGTTATATAGTAATAAACTTGTAATTAATTAGTATGAAGTTGCTTATTCCTGTGGCAGTTTTCGTAGTCTGTTGTTGGATATTTATTTTAATCCCAAATACTGTTATGCCATGTTTCTACTCCATTACGGGATTGGATTATTGGACTCGCTTTAAACAGATAATGTTTAGTCATGGTGAAATTGGATCTGATGGCTTTAAGGAATTAGCTTAACAATTATAAAGCTCCAGCTCACCGTTGAAGCTTTTCTTTAATGTGTGAGACTGTTAGCTTTGTCTATTATTGACGTGGATGTTGCCTAAATGCAGCAGTTCAGCTTGGGCTTATTTATGAGTCACAGAGGGATTCTGCTTTTCCTTTTTGATCTTGAACATTTTATAATAGAAGTTGCAAATAACTTTAGGATTTTTTCTGTTGCTTATAAAAATGACAGCAGCAAGGAGGAAGATCTGTTGGAAAGACCGAATCCCACTAGAGAACCTGTTTACACGTATGATATTTTCTGATATTTGAAGATGCAGTGCTTGCTGTGATGTAGCATCTGCTTTTGCTCTCAGAAGAGGAAGAGTAAAGACATGAAAGAAACACAAAAGATTTAGAGCCCACAGTGAGTTTGTTAAATAATATTACACAAGGAAAAATAAATCTTTGAAATACACGTTTTTTTGCGTCAGTGTTTTGAGGGATTACTTGGAAGTAAAGTGAAGCAGAAACCAGGGCATGTCCAATGACGCAATGTGCCTCAACTGCTTAAGGCTGTCTTAAGACTCATCAAAGGGAAAAAAATGCATTTGTCCTTTTGTCTGAAGTAGTGAATGCGTGTTGTATGTCAGAATACATACATTGGTGCATTCATTTAATTAAAAGGATGGCATACATTTTATTACTGAGAATTTATCAGTTATTCAAACGATTTTTAGCATTTGTGTATTTAATCGCTTGGATAAATATCACCACAGCTGCTGAGCGTCTGGTTGCCTGTTTTTTTCTTTGGTTTCTCCATCTGTGACTTTCTGAAAACTGAATTCAGTCCCCCATGTTGAATTACCAATTAATACTTCAGCTCACTCGGATTGTCTGCTCAACTTAGTGAACTTGAACACAAAAAAAAAAGGAGGTCATTAAAGCATGCAAATGACAACAAGGGGAAAACTGTAAGGAAGCGCTGCTTGTTTACGGTTTAACAGGATCTGCAGTCCTTGCACTTCTGTTTATCTTTTTGACTTGCTGGTGTGTATGGTTATTCCACAGGTTCAGAACGTGCTGGTTGGCTGTTACCTGCAGTCAGTGGAGAAACACAGCCCAATACCACAGTCAGGTTTTGGCATTTTGGTGTGCCATGATGACCTTAAAAGCACAAATAACATTCTTGTTATTGCATAAAGTTTGCAGGTTTGAATTGCATTAACTCTTTTGTGCTAGTGGTGTAGCGGATCACAAATCTCATGGTTCGGATCAGACTACAGTTTTTGAGTCACGGATTGGACCATTTTTTGGATCAGCAAAAAGGGGAGGAGACAAATGTCATTTGCTTTCCATTTATACAAAAATATTATTGCAAAAGCTGTTTGTTTTAACAAATATAACATAGAACCTGTAATTTTAATAAAAAATCTAAATAAAAAAAGAACTAGCTGAAAAAAGGAAAATATTCAATATGAAAATGATCTTTGCTACTGTTACTGATAATGCTGAAAATAGAAATCTAACATCTTGTACAACATATCCAGGGCTTAATTTGTGCCGGAACACGCCGGATCCGGATCCGGCACCTCTGAAATCTGATCCGGCACCTCATTTTGACGATCCCCCTCCTCAACCGCCCTTCACCGTCGTCCGCTGTTCACTTTCACTTTCTTCTGCGACTCCCCCGCCCCGCTCACTTTCGCCCGCAACACCCCTCCGCCATCCACCGCACCAACAACCCCCACCCCCCTCCCTACTTTCGTGCGCAACACCTCTCCATCCTCGGGTAACATGCCGGATCTGTTACCCCGATCTGTTCCGGGACCTCACAATTCACAAATTAAGCACTGAACATATCATATATATTTTTAAATGAATGATTCAACAATTCACACATAAAACTTTGTTTCATTATTATTATAGGTCGATTATTTTTGAAAATCTATTCAGTGACATAATTTTGATGGTTGTTTGTCGCCACCTGTTGGGTACACAATGTAATTGCTACAACGTTCATCAGCGTCAAGTTTTTTTTTTTTAGATTCTATTAGATTCAACTTTATTGTCATTACACATGTACAAGTACAAGGCAACGAAATGCAGTTTAGGTCCAACCAGGGGTGCAATAGCTGCAAGTGCAGGATACAGGTATAAGTTATAAAGTGCAGTTATAGAAAAACTATGGTGATATTTACAAATCGATGTACTAAGAACATTATATACAGGTTGTTTTATCTATGTGTGCAGATAGATAAACATAATTACAAATGTACATGTGCAGTGGGTATGTACAGTTCAAATAAATGAATCAGTGCAATGTAGTGCAATGAATATGTGCAATTTTTAAATGTGCAAATGTTAAATAGTGCAGTGATTATGAGGAGTATAAGTTATGAGGAGAGTGGGGGGTGTATTAGGGGGGGAAGAGTCAGTGGGGGGCAGAGTTCAAAAGGGAGACAGCTCTGGGGAAAAAAGCTGTTCTTTATTCTGCTGGTTTTTTTCCGGGGGAACAGGGTGAAAGGAATCCTTAAGAATACTTGTGCTCAGCGCAGACAGTGTTTCTTCTGGATGTCCTCTATGGCTGGCAGTGTGGTCCTTGTGATGCGTTGGGCAGTTTTCACCACCTGCTGCAGTGCCCTACACTCAGCAACAGAGCAGTTTCTATACCAGACTGTGACGCAGGATCAGGATGCTTTCTATTGTGCAGGTGTTGGTCCAGGAAAGGTCCTTTGAGATGTGGGTCCCCAGGAACTTGAAGGATGAGACAGGCTCAACGGCCATCCCATTGATGTGGATGGGTTCATGTGAGCCTGTTCGTCCCTTCTTAAAGTCCACAATGAGTTCCTTGGTCTTGTTGGTGTTAAGGAGCAGATTATTGTCGGTGCACCAAGTGGCCAGATGCTGTATTTCCTCCCTGTAGGCAGTCTCATCATTGTTGCTGATTAAACCAATCACTGTGGTGTCGTCTGCAAATTTGATGATGGTGTTGAATCTGTTCACAGGCCTACAGTCGATGGTAAAAAAGGAGTAGAGGAAGGGGCTCAGCACACAGCCTTGTGGTACACCAGTGTTGAGTGTGATGGTGGTGGAGCAGATGTGGCCTGATCTAACATTCTGAGGTCTGTTAGTCAGAAAGTCCATAACCCAGTTGCAGAGAGACGTGTCCATATCCAGGCCTCTAAGTTTGATCATTAACTTAGAGGGTATGACAGTGTTGAATGCTGAGGTGAAGTCAACAAACAGCATTTGTGCATAAATGTTTTTATTGTCCAGGTGTGTACAGAGTGCAGTGCTATGGAGACTGCATCTTCTGTGCTCGTGTTGCCACGGTAGGCAAACTGATGTGGGTCCAGTGTGGATGGCAGAGAGTCTTTAAGATGTGCCAGGACCAACCGCTCGAAGCACTTCATAATGATGGGTGTGAGTGTTACAGGGCGGTAGTCATTTAGGCATGTTGGGCTGGAGTGTTTAGGCACCGGCACATCAGAGGTGGTTTTAAAGCATGTTGGCAAAGCCATGACAGCATAAAATCATGCATTCTTGATTGTTGCTGGTTTTTCCTGTTAAATAGCAAAATGTTTTACATTTTTACTGTTGATCATCAGGTTACAGTGAAGAAATGTCATTATAAATCGAAGTCAATGGGGCAAAAACAGCCCCAAACATAAAGAAAGGGTAGTAAATTTGAACAGTAAACTAGGGTTAAAGCAAGGGTTAGCAGTTTGTGTAACAGTACACATTCTTTGAGCACATGCTGCAGCAGATAGATGAGTTTATGTGAACTTAAATATAGAGACTAAAACACAGGTGCCAAACTCAGTTCCTGGAGGGCCGCAGCTCTACACAGTTTAGTTTAAACCCTAATTAAACACACCTGATCAAACTAATTAAGTCCTTCAAGCTTGTTTCAAACCTACAGGTATGTTTTGGAGCAGGGTTGGAACTAAACTGTGCAGGGCTGCGGCCCTCCAGGAACCATACCTGTCAGCATTGGTATGTGAAAATATGTGATATCTGGGAGTAAGAGTTTTTATATTTATTTCAAAGTATTTTCATCCCTAAATAAAATGAAGGCACAGAACAGATTCACATTTAAGAGCAAGGGGCGTTCACTGGTGGTTCGGCGGAATGGTTTGCATATAGGGAGGATCGGTCCTTTAATGTTTATTGCCACCCTTCATATAAAGATTGAAAATACTGGAGAAATATGGGAAAATATTTTTATGGGATGATAGCAGGGAAGAATTTTAAAATACGGAAGAATCCTGGGATAATAGGAGGGTTGACAGGTATGCCAGAAACTGAGTTTGACTCTTCTGGACTAAAATATTTATCAGAAGATATGGAATATAATGGGGATAATTGAGCTTTATAATGACTTTTTGCCATTTATGAGACAATAACACGGAATACCACACATAACAGTTCATTTGGATCACTCTGATGATGACTGGCAGAATGGCAGTATCAAAACCACTGCTGATTTGAGTATGAGAATGGTGGATGCCTAGTGCATACAGTCCAAACCATCTTAAACATAAAAGGTGCTTTACATTTAGCTTTTCTCACTAACTCGGATGTATACACTATACAGTATAGTTAGCCCTCCTGCCAGATTCTGTCCATTTTTTTTTTTATGTACATAGCTTCCATCTTAGTTGGTCTTTGGTCATGTTTTGTTGTGCTTCCTCACAGCATTCACGTCATGTTGTTAGGTGGAGAGTCGGTTGCTATTCGTGGCTTTTCAAACTAATTTAACCACATAAGTGTTTACAGCATAAATGCAATCCCATCAAATTGTCTTCAACTACTTCTGGAAGTGGTTCAAATTGGACAAGCTCAAGGCGTTTTAGACGTCACCTGTATTAAGTTTCCACTTGTGATCTTTTTGACAAAAGCACAATTTTTGCTTACTAAAATAGGTGCATCCCAAATCGCATACTTATGCACTCTTTTACGCCCTTCTGTAGTATAAATAGTGTAAGTAGTGCATTCACACTGAAAACTCTAAAAAGAATAAGTTCACTTTAAATTCCTGGATGATGCACTTATTCAATTGTTAAAAATAAATGTGTTATGTTGGACGCAAACTCAACTTCACAAACTCAACGGCCGCTGCTTTGTTCACGCGGAGCTTTCGGTCACTGATGTTGAATTATTTATTTTGGATTGTGAAAGCAAAATTCTCCTACGAGAGTGATTATACCGCCCACCCCACCCCCACCCCCCAACCCCCGATGGTGAATGCGGTTATACTCTTAGCAGGTATTTTTTGGCAGTTTGGTCATTTACTTCACTAATTTGGCAACCGTCAAATTATTCTGGGAAATTCTTCTATTGAATTTCCACTTAGTAAAAAAAACATTAGTGATCCATTTGGGGAGACACTAGATACATATACTGTGCTGTTGAGTGTGTAAGTGCATAATGTATGTAGTGTGCCATTTGGGGCGCAGCTAATGACCCAAAAATGAAAATTCTGCCATCACTTACTCAACTTTTTGTTTGTTTTGTTGAACAAGAAGAAGAAATTCTGAAGACTCCATTTTTGGGATTCCAACACTTTGCTCGTGCTGATTTTGAGTAGCATGCAAAAATGTATCTACATTTCATTCATTTAGAGAGCTAACGTAGACGGGTGTCCACCTATTACAATTCATATTTAGTTTTAAATATCATATTGGCCGAAAACCATCAGGCTATTTATTTTTTAAATTTAGAATTGCAGCGATATGTAATTACAACAACAGAGCAAAATCAGCACACTGTTACTTCCTGTTGACTGATTTCTCATCCACCTCATCAGCAAAAACTCTCCGGCCGTGCATCCATCCTCCTCCATCCTAGGCTTTGGCACCAGTGAAAAGTAATGTTTAATGACAATAAACAACAAACAAAATGAATGTAATACTTATTCTTCAGACCTTCACTGTCATCCTCACTTGTCTTTTTTTCTTTTATTAACCAGAGCTACTCAGTTGTTAGATTATATTGTGTCCTAATAACATGTGACTAAGCGCTGTTTTAATACTAACCATCTGCAGCAGTAACACACAAAGTTTCTATTTTAGAAATGGTTTCTATTTCTGCTACATTGTGGCCGGAACAAAAAATAAATAACTAAATAAATATTTTGGACAGGATATTAATTAATGCGGATAATCTTCACAGAACCATAATATAATAAAAAATGTTTTTTTTTATAAAATTACTTGCTTTGCTGACCTGTGCTTTTCCGTAGGAGTTTTTTATTTTATTTTTTATGTTAAATTAAGCAAACACCTGTGCAAGACTACAACATCAACTTAATTAAAAACATGCCTATCCAAGCTTGAAAAATCTTGCATAAATAAGCTTTGATGTTTGTTAATTTAAGAGTTATGATAAATTAAATGTGTATACCACTATATTATACTACAGTATTGATTAAACAATGTAGGACTGCACGATATTGGAAAAAAATACACATACACATGCGATAAATTTTTATTCTATGATATATATTGCGATATGAATACAGTTTCTCTAGATGACTTGAACAACTGTTTGGAAAGAATTTATAATTTTAGATTGCTTGGGATGATTCATCGGGTGTGCAATAAATATAACAAACAATCTACAAGCATAGATCAATTCATTCATTCATTCATTCATTTTCTTTTCGGCTTAGTCCCTTTATTAATGCGGGGTCGCCACAGCGGAATGAACCTCCAACATATCCAGCACGTTTTTACGCAGCGGATGCCCTTCCAGCCGCAACCCATCTCTGGGAAACATCCACACACACTCATTCACACTCATACACTATGGACAATTTAGCCTACCCAATTCACCTGTACCGCATGTCTTTGGACTGTGGGGCAAACCGGAGCACCTGGAGGAAACCCACACGAACACAGGGAGAACATGCAAACTCCACACAGAAACGCCAGCTGACCCAGCCGAGGCTCGAACCAGCAACCTTCTTGCTGTGAGGCGACAGCACTACCTACTGCGCCACCGCGTCGCCACATAGATCAATTCAATAAACAGCATTTCATTGTTTCCCGTTATGTATTCAGGTATACAGTAATTGAATAATTAAATATACTGCAAAGTCTTTGTTTTTTAAACAATTCAATAAAGCTAATCATTATTAATTTTTTTTAAGTCACGGTACAAGTTAAGGTACAATTTCTTATGTCTGAATGCTTTTAAAACCCTCACACAGTCACAGGCCTCAAAAAACACTTGCAAAATGATAAATTAAAATTCAGCCTTAATATTTCGTATCCTCACTATGTGATTTGCGAATGTTCACATTGCGATATCGATCCTGAAACGATATATTGTGCAGCCCTAATACAATGTGTCATTTTCTTTGAAAAAGCTGTATTTTTTTGATACTATTTTTTTTATACAAAAAGGCAGCATATTGTAACAGTTTTTTGTTAACTGTTTGTAAACAGTTTTTTGTTCATTTAAGATTTATGATCCTTTATATATGATATATAATTAATTTGAAAAATTCTGTCACTGTAAGAAGCTCTCAGACACATTCAGTTTTGGAAAAATAGCTTGCATATGAAGTTGGAGACTCCTGCTGTAACCATTGACTTCAATAGTATTTGTTTTTCCAAATCTAGATGTCCATGGTTACAGGTTTCCAACATTCCTCAAAATATCTTCTTTTGTGTTCAACAGAAAAAATAAATAAATAAACTCAAACAGGTTTGGAACAAGTCAAGGGTGAGTAAATGATGTCTGAATTACAATTTTTGAGTGAACTATCCCTTTAATACCAAGTGTAAACAGAGGTTCCATCAGTTCAGCGAAGTGTGTTAAGGATAAACACAGGTTTTTTGTATTATGTTTGCTGAAATCTATCAAGAATGTCCTAGTCGATAAAGCATGATTTTTATCTACCGCATCTCTAGCTTGACTCTCTAATGGCATCCTATAGGTAGGGTATCATGTGTGTGTCATTCAGTATGGCTTTGCCCTGTATCTGATTCTCCTTGAATGAGTCATCGGCAATGTCATCCCCCACACGGTGCAGTAAACACGGGGGAGTGAGATCAGTATGCAGTCATCACTGCCACGTCTCGCATCATCTCTTGATTGCTCCTCATTTACTCTTCCTATGAACTTCAGGTTCGATTCGTCTAGAGGCGTCCAGTGGGAGGAGCCATGACCGAGGGGGAGGGGCAGTTCTACAGCGTGCAGGTGGGCGACTCCACCTTTACGGTCCTCAGACGGTACCAGCAGCTCCGCGCCATCGGATCCGGTGCCCAGGGTATCGTCTGGTGAGTGGGCGACTGGAATTAGCAGAGCTTTATCTGCCTCCATGCTAATGATGTCATCATCACACATCCCATTATCTCTATTTGTCATGAGCGCAGCAGATGTGTTTTTGTCGTTGACCTGAATGTCTCATTAGAGGTTTCAATGCCTGGTTTACAGCTGCAGTAATTAACAGCTAGCTGCATGTTTAAACTGTTTATCCAAGCACAGGAGATGGACACTAAACACTGTTTGCTGTAATGTTGTCCAATACCTTAATGACATGGCATTTAAAGGGGATCGAGGAACAATGGGACATTATCCATGCATGAATATGAATGTAAATCATACTTGGGTAATGGGAACAGCAGTGATGACTGTGATTATATTAATGTGCCTATTTTTTGTGTTTAGCTCCGCTCTGGACACAGTGCTTGGCGTCCCAGTCGCTGTGAAAAAACTGAGCCGGCCCTTTCAGAACCAGACCCATGCAAAGAGAGCCTACAGAGAGCTGGTTCTGCTCAAGTGTGTTAATCACAAGAATGTACGTCCCCTTAACAGTGCACTCTTCCACTCAGAAGTACACTTTGTTTGCACAAACTGACTCAAACAGCTCCATTTCAGTCAGGCTGTCACAGGCTGTTTTTCCCAGCAATGTTCTGTCACACTCGAACGATAAAGAAGTCAATAAAACAACTAGCTCTGACATTCCTCTCCTGTTACATCCAAACCGCTCATTTTAGAAAAAAATAAAAAAAAGTAAATAAGAACTGGAGTACCACATGAACGCACACCGTTGACATAAGCTAAATTCAAATGTAATCCTTGAATTAATAGAGTTTTGGTCAAGTATTTATAATCATTATCATTTATAATCATTTAAAATAAATATTTATAATCATTCATTTTCTTTTCGCTGTTGTCCCTTTATTAATCTGGGGTCACCACAGCGGAATGGACCGCCAACTTATCCAGCATATGTATTATGCTGCGGATGGCCTTCCAGCTGTTACCCATCACTGGGAAACACCCATACAACTATACGCAGTATTACAACTCGAGATCGCATTTATGTAATACGAGCATGGGAATGTCTTTGCTTGCACACCGATTTCCTCTCTTCTTGCACAAAACTCAAATATACCTCAAATATAAGCTGATTTTCTTGTGCGCTCTCAAATAAATGGTCCTAAAGTGCGATTTAGTGCGTTTATGTAATGAGTATGTCTTCAACATTTATTAGATTTGCTAGGAATATATATGAATGTCTCCAATAGACCTACAGAGCGGCATTAATGCGTCCTGAAGTAAAGTGAAAGGGCTATAAACTCCAGCAAAATAAAGTCATTGTATGCAGAGACATAGACCTTTATTTATCATGTATAGATGGAAATTGTGTTCATCATAGCTGAAAGCTACGTCATGTTTGCTACCCTCACGCATCACGCACCTGTCAGTCAGTCAGTCAGCATGTCACCCTAAAGGGTTAAACAAATAATGCACAGCACTACTATGATTACAGAAAAGTTTGTGCTGTTATAATTCACTAACCTTTTAATACGTTTTGGTGCGATTTATAACCCGCTATAAAAAACAACAACAACGAATGCTTTGAATGAGAAGCTGTAATGTAATGTTGGCAGGATGAATTTTGGTGTGCCGCCCTGCCATGGAAGATTGAATGTAGCGGAAACCATGCATATACTATATTAACAAATGCTATTGATTAATTACCCTCATGTCATTCCAGACCCTTGAGACGTTCGTTCTTCTTCAGAACACAAATCAAGATAGTTTAGGTAAAATCTGAGAGCTCCCTCATCCTCCATAGACAGTCTTGAAAATCTAGAAAGACATCATAAACAGACCATTTGCTCTTTTTGGCAAGAAAGAGCCCGGTTCATCATTTTGAACCAAGAGCTTGAATGAATCATTATTGTATACAATAATTATTGTATACATTATGCAATAATCTAAAGGCTGATTTATAGTTCTGCGTCAAGCACATGCATATGGTCCGGCGCAGCCTTCGTTTGGTCGCATAGCCCTTGCCGTGGCTGACGACGACACTGACGCGCACCTCTCAAAAAATGTAACTACACATCACAATGACGCATAGCGTAAGCTATGTGATTGGTCAGCTTGGTAGCTGTGACCAGTGCGAGCGAGATCGAGAGCTGTGCAAACACTGATAGAGCGAGTGTTTACAAGTGTCGAGTCCCATGAAGGAGCTCCAGATGGAAATTTTTGTATTGTGTTTACCTTATGATTAATGTTGTTGCACGTCCGCCTGTTCCCGCCTCTGAATGAGCGAATTTTAACTACTTGTACATCAAGGTAGCATTCAGAAAAAACAGAACACCAGCGAAACAACTTGACACAGAGGAACATAAAAACCCAGCTAGCGTCTCGTAAGTGTTATTGCAGAGCAACATATAAATGCATGGCTACGTGCAGAAGTATAAACCAGCCTTTAACATCCACTGACCTATCCCAATTAAAGGTGAAAAAGCCCTAAAAATACTAAGTATAATGTTATTAATTTCCCTCATGTCAATCCAAACCCTTGAGTTCTTCAGAACACAAATTAGGATACGTTAGGTGAAATCTGAGAGCTCCCTCATCCTCCATAGACTGAAAAGGTTTTGAGAGTCCAGAAAGGGACCATAAACATCCTCAAAACAGACCATTTGCTTTTTCCGGCAAGAAAGAGTCCGGTCTGTCATTTTGAACAAAGAAGTTGAATGAATCATTATTGTAAGTGTGGCCTGAGATGGTAAATGTTTTAATTTTTCTGTCAGTTGATACAACGGAGGCAGGGGCCCAAATAACTTGCATTTAAAATGAAAAGCTTACAAATAACATTGCCATTCAATATGCTCTATTTAAATATTCAGCCTGCTACATTTTAAAACATTTAGACTAAATTTAGACTTAATAAATTTACTGTAAGTTCTGTTAATTATGCAAAATTATTTTTTATCTTTATTTCAGCGCTTTTACAATATAAATTGTGTCAAAGCAGCTTAACATAGAAGTTTTAGTAAATTGAAACTGTCAGTCCAGTTGAAGTTCAGTTTAGTTCAGTTCAGTGTAATTTAAATTTAACTGCTGAAAATCCAAACACTGAAGACCAAATCCATTGATGCACAGCTCCACAAGTCCCAAACTGAGCAAGCCACACTGTGGTGAGGCACAAACTTCACCAATTGACGAAAGTGAAGGAAAAAAAAAAACTTATTTTTATTAACTAATGTTAACAAAGATGAATACTGTACTAAATGTATGTTAGTAAATACATTAACTAATAGAAACTTATTGTACAGTGTTTCCTCATTTGATAGCTGCAGTAACTGAAAATGGAGTTGTGAGAAACTGGCCTTCATTGCCAAGCTGTTTCTTATATGGACAGGGACAAAATTGTTGGTTCCCCTCTTAAGGCCCAAGGTGTTTTTTTTACATGCATTTTTTATTTCTCTTTGCTATTTGGGCTTATTGGAACCTAATTAGAATAAAACCCAAGTATCATCTTTTGATACGATGTACCTTTAAAGAAAAATTATGTCCATATACAGTTGAAGTCAGAATTATTAGCCCCCCTGAATTATTAGCTCCCTTGTTTATTTTTCCCCCAATTTCTGTTTAACAGAGAGAAGACTTTTTCAACACATTTCTAAACATAATAGTTTTAGTAACTCATCTCTAATAACTGATTTATTTTATCTTTGCCATGATGACAGCAAATAATATTTGACTAGATATTTTTCAAGACACTTCTATACAGCTTAAAGTGACATTTAAAGGCTTAACTAGGTTAATTAGGTTAACTAGGCAGGTTAGGGGAATTAGGCAAGTTATTGTTTAATGATGATTTGTTCTGTAGACTATCAAAAAATAGTTAGCTTAAAGGGGCTAATAATTTTGTTCTTAATGTTTTTTTAAAAATTAAAAACTGCTTTTATTTTAGCCGAAATAAAACAAATAAGACTTTCTCCAGAAGAAAAAATATTATCAGACATACTGTGAAAATTTCCTTGCTCTGTTAAACATCATTTGGGAAATATTTAAAAAAGAAAAAAATTCAAAGGGGGGCTAAAAATTCTGACTTCAACTGTATGTGGACTCGTGGTCTGAATTTACATAAAACGCTTTTTTCCTGACTGTTTTTTAATGCATTATTAACACATACATATTTTTTGAACATGTTTTGACTATCAGAGAGTAAAAACAACATTTTTTGCCCATTTTGGACAGTTAAAAATAGTGTTTTGGACATTTCATATGCTGCAAAACAGTTGCAGGATGACACTATGTCTGTGACAAAATATAAAGCATTCAAAGTACTTTAAATAGCCACTTAAGAGCTAAAATGTGCTGTCCACGTATGTGGCCACTACCCCCTAGGAGGTTAATTTTGTCCCAGCTGGAAATATCTGCAATAGCAATATCTGATTTTCATTCTTTTAATTCCAGTCATTTTATATTAATCCTTGTTATTTCAGTGACTACTATAGTTTGTTCTTTCTTCAATGGAAGTCTACCAACAGTTTTGTCCACATCTCTATGTAGATTTGTTTTCTCATTCTTCACTTACTTCTTCTTTCCAGATTATCCATTTGCTTAACGTCTTCACACCCCAGAAGTCATTGGAGGAGTTCCAGGATTTGTAAGTTTTGAGCTTGTAAATTGGTGTGTTTTTGCTGGCCCTGCCATTTAATGTTATCTGAGATCAGGTGACCGCTGGGTTGAATAGGCGTTTTGGTCCTGGGAGTGGTCATTAGCATTCGTAGTTTTGCTGAGACCACAATGCGCCTCACGAGGAACTGATGAATTACACTGTCCCGTTGCTGCATGTGGTAATTATAGCTTTAGGATAGAAAATGATATGTTATTAAATCAAGATTAATTACAACTCCTGACAACAGCACTTCTCTTGCTGTCTTTTTTACAAGTGTTGCTGACTCTAAGTTTTAGGCTTGGGATCTAGGGTTGTTTTATTCTTTGCTCATCAGTATTATGCATTTAAGAGATGTTTTGAGCTGAACGTGAGCACAGAAAACCCTGAATAATCTGATGGGTGTCGGTTTTGTTTTTTGGTCAGGTATTTGGTGATGGAGTTGATGGATGCTAGTCTTTGTCAGGTGATCCACATGGATCTGGACCATGAGAGGATGTCCTATCTGCTCTACCAGATCCTGTGTGGCATCAGACATCTACACTCAGCTGGCATCATTCACAGGGTGAGAGGATCTCACTGTAGTGCTGCTATGACAGTCACTAAATGAGTGCAAAAAAACGATCATTATATCATGTAGTCACAGAAAATGTGTCGTTCCTATGACAACCCTTCAAAATAAATATTAGGCTTATTGTTTAGTTATTATTATGATTATAGAAGTTGCGATTAATATTTTACTGTTAGTATAAAATATTCTTAAAGAAATCACAATACTACTGCTATTTAGGGCTGCACGACATTGGAAAAATCTAACATTGTAATATTTTGTTATTCTGCGATATATATTGCAATATACTGTAATTACAATTTCACCAGATGACTTGAATATCTGTATTGGAAAAGAATTGATAATTTTAGATTGATTGGGAAGATTCTGTAGGGCAGTGCATCTGCATAAAATCTGATAAACGATCTGCAAGCATAGTTAAATATAATAAAGAAAAAGATACTATTAATATAAACAGTATTTTATCTTTTTCCGAGTCTAACAGTATTCAGGTACTATTGATAAAAATAAGAATTAATCATTGTTAAAGGTTAGAAACAGTAGGGGTGTGAACCTACACTGGTCTCACGGTTTGGTTCGGTTACGATTATCATGCCATCGATTCGGTTCAATTCGATATCACGGTGCATTGACGATGCTTTCCATACATAATTAGATTTTTTTTCTTTACAATACAACAAAAATGTTTTTATTAAAATCTATAAATATGTTTATATTTATATATTGTGATACAATTTTGTCCTTTAATACAAGTAGTCAGATACATGAACTGTACCTTTAATTTTACCTGCTCAAAAAAAAAATGTTTTTGAATGTTTTAGACAAAACTCCAATACATGCACAGAACACAGCACGAGCATTCATAACAAATAAACTAATGTAAATATTATCCCGCTTGCTTTTTGAGCGCTGGCAAGTTCTTACACCCCTATGACTGGTCATAGTCTTCACCCGCTAAACAGAAAGGGCTGCGATTGGCTTTAGAAACGGAAGCGCCATTCACCCATGATGAGTGACGTGGGAAAAACAGCCGCGGGTCAGTCTATATGCACATAATACACGGTTATCAGGTAATCTGTAATAGAATAAATACAATACAATACAATAAACTCGAACCACAGGCACGCTTGTGTCTGGATCCACAAGTATCACTTTAACAGAGCCGAGCGGAGAGGAAAATTTACCTCACGAACAGGCCAACGGGACAAATGCCCTAGGTGTGTGTGTGTGTGGGAGAGAGAGAGAGAGAGTTTTACAGCATTTCTCCTCAGTAGTGAAATAGCGACTTTACCATTCCTCAGTGTCAGTGAAAGATCTGCTTTTTAAGTAGTAGGAGTGTTTTATTTACTCACCCTCGCCCCCTTCGCCATAGTATTCTACCGCGACATTGCGCATAGGGGATAAATGACGTCAGTGCGTAATAACCGGTTATGATTATTACTGAACCGATATCGAATTGTCCCCATCTGCATGGCGGTGCACCGAAGAAACAATTAATTTTGACACCCCTAAGAAACCGTACCATTTTTTTTATGCCTGAATGCTTTTAAAATACATATACAGTCCTCAAAACCGCACGCAAATGATAAACTATAATACAAACTCAACATTGCAAAGCCTGCGATGTGACTATTGCGAATGCTCACATTGCGATATCGATGCTGAAGCAATATATTGTTCAAGCCTACTGCTAATAATAATGTATAAAACTGTTTTATATTAGTGTTTCGATTTCAATGAGAAACATAATTGGAGAAAAGTAAAACTTTATAAAGTTCCTTAATTTAATTTTCAATAAATATTGAAGTTGAATATGTTTTTTTTTGTTTTTTTTTGAAAATTGTAATTAACTGGGTAATATTATTTGCTGTTCATCATTTAAAACAGGTAATTAAAACATTTAGTACTGAATGCTGATTGATATGAAAAATTACAATAGCAGGGATACAACAATACCAAGATGAGTAAACAAACTCTTCATTTTAGTTTTTTTACTTAAACTATCCCTTTAACATATTTTATTTTTTTCTGAAACAGTTATAACTCCAAGGCATCATCCAAAGAACACTGGTCCATGGACTATAGGCTTTACCCCAGTAAAATAATTTTATTTTTTCAAAAATTGAAATGGGCTTAAGAGAAAGAGAGACATAAATTAAAAGCACAATGGTTCAGTTTTACAGGTTATTGGTTTGTGTTTTATATGTACAACCACAAAATGTTGCCATTTACCAGTTGTTATAATTTTTTCCAGCTTTATTTATAGAATTTTCCAAAAAATTACAAATATTAGACATTTTAGAATATTATTGTATGTTTTGACATGAAGAGCGAGAACGTTAACAAGGATCCAAAATATTGTGACAATCATTGACCCCCAAATATATGTATATATTAAATAGATAAATAAAAAAATAAAACAAAAAATACATTAAAAAAATATGTGCCAACCAGAGCAATTGTTTAAACACCAAACTAAAAACATCGTCACATGAGCTGTCACACAGTAGCAAAGAATGTAAAAATTAACTATCATCCAGTGTGCAGGGAGTATATATTTCCATATATTCAAGGAGAGTACCCCAAATTTTGTGAAAACTTTTTGGAAGAACCCTTCGGACAGTGTCTAATTTTTTCCAGTTTTAATTTTAACTATTAAAAATCAGTAAAACCACAAAAAAGTCTAATAATTTGGTTTAAAAAGAAAGAATTTTAAACTTTTGAAACCTATGGCTAGGCCCACATGCAATCTGCGCCCGCAGATTTATTTACTTGTGTAAATGTGTGTAAATTTATGTTTATTCAGTTTTTATCTTAATTTCACTAATATTATTGTGATATATTAAAATGTTTATATTATTTATTTACAATACAGATTGTAAAGTGATATTTTCTGTCTTTTAGTAGATATATTATATGAGAGACTTTTTTATTTCATATATTAAGTTTGTAGTTATGATACTCCTAAAATCATTCCACATAAATCCCCAGATTTTTTACAAAATTCTCTGCAGAAATAGCAACAAATGTCCACAGATTCTGTCTGGCCCTACCTATGGCCTGTCAGTGTGCTAATGTGTAAGATTGTCTTTCAACATGACAGTATAGGTTTGCATTTTCTTTGCTCCTTAGGATCTGAAGCCCAGTAACATAGTGGTGAAGTCCGACTGCACTTTAAAGATCTTAGACTTTGGACTGGCCAGAACCGCCTGCACTAATTTTATGATGACACCCTACGTAGTGACCAGATACTACAGAGCGCCAGAGGTCATCCTGGGCATGAAATACAAGGAGAACGGTAATTTTTTTTTTTTTTTTTTTGTAGTAATGCTCTTCAAAGCCAACGGAGATATTCAAATGAAATTGTGTTATTAATATTTGATTTGTGTTTTTGCAGTGGATATCTGGTCTGTAGGCTGCATTATGGGCGAGATGGTCAAAGGGAGCGTCATATTCCAGGGCACTGATCGTATCCACCTAACTCTAAAACTTGTTCAGTAGTTTCACAAATAAGCAGTTAAGCTTGCATTTTTTGCAATGCTATTTTTAAATGTCAGATTTATGTTTTAGTTTGCATTTAAGATAATTAGACAGTTAAAAATATGCAATTTAAATATGCATTCGCAAAGCCTGCATTTATTTGATCAAAAATGCAAGCAAACAAAATTATATTTTTTAAAACTATTTTTTTTTTTACATTTGGAGTAACCGTTTTGAATTAATTTACTATAGTGAAATTAAATTTTCCACAAATTATGAAGCAGAAGCTGATGTTTTCATCTTTGATTCTTTTATGAATGGATTAAAACCGTAAATAACCTTTCACCACAGTGCATCAATCAACATATTTGGATGATTTCTGAAGGATAATGTGACTCTGAAAACTGAAGCAATGATACTAAAAATTCAGCTTTGCAACACAAATATTTTATAGCAATTTATCTAAATTTGAGTGACGTTTTACCACATTTCTGTTTTTATTATATTTTTGATCAAATAAATCCAGCCTTTGCATGCAGAAGAGACTAGTTTTAAAGCATTAAAGCTTAATGTTTTCAGACTTTTGACTGGTATTGTACAATGCCTTATTCTGGATATATTTTTGGTAACTGCATGCAATTCCATCATGATCCTCCAGAGGTCTGAAACCCTCATCTAAGGGATTAAACTACACACTACTACTCTGAATAGTTCTGCAAACTTTTCCTCTCTGGCTTTTCTTTCGATTGACCATGCTTAATCTTCATTTTTTTTCTCCATTGTCTGTTCTAATCATTATAGGGATAGTTGATATAAAAGTAAAGTGTTGTACTTTGTTCCAATGCTGTATGTCCTTCTTTCTTTTGTCGGCCACAAAAATAAGACATTTAGAAAAGTCATACTCCAGCTTGTCTGTATTAGGGCTGCATGATACTGGGAAATATAGTAGATTTTGTATATTTAAATATATTGCATATTCTCTTGTAATGATAATGACCATTTTCATTATATTGTGCAGCTCTAGTCTATATAATGGTAGAATGAGAAATAATTTGTTGCAAGAACGGTACTATGCATGTCATGCCATATATTCTAGATGTTCTGGAGGTAAAGTTTTCAACTGGAATTTAATCTATCACTGTATTTAGCCAAAATCCTGACTTTGATTTGTGCACAACCAACTCACTCAGGAAAAGGAACCATTACATGGTATTATTACATGTTACATGAATCTATTCTTTGATGCTGTTATTTTTACTTACTGTAACTACTTTTACTTTGATACTGGTACTCCCTGCTTGCCTTTTATATGGAAGAGCACAAGCAGGATATTTGTAAAAAAATAAATAAATAAAATCTTTAACACAGCAAGAAGGTTGCTGGTTCGAATTCCAGCTGGGCCAGTTTGCATTTCTCTGTGGAGTTTGCATGTTCTCCCTGTGTTCTCGAGGGTTTCCCCTACAGTCCAAAGACATGCACTATAAGTGAATCGAATAAACTAAATTGTCTGTAGTATATGAGAACAAACATATGCTGGAATATTTGGCGGTTCATTCCGCTGTGGCGACCTCTAAAATAAGGCAGAGGGAAAAAGAATGAAGAAATTTTGTATTGTGGTCTGAAGAAAAAACAAATGGGTATACTACAGTGGAACAGCAGTAGGCTGAGAAAATGGTTTAATTTTTTGAGATAATGATGCCTTAAAAAAAATAAGCTCTTCGTAATTTCATCATCCTCTTTGACCTCAACCTCTTTAACTGAGCTCATCTCAGATATTGACCAGTGGAATAAGGTGATCGAGATTCTGGGGACTCCCTCTCTGGAGTTTATGAACCGTTTGATGGAGACTGTAAGGAACTATGTGATGAACAAACCCCAGTTTCCCGGAGTCAGTTTTAATGAGCTTTTTCCCGACTGGGCCTTCCCATCAGAGACCGAGCATGACAAGATCAAAAGTAAAACCATCCTCGCTTTTCTTTCATGTCTGTTACTTTTTTTATAAAGTACTCCAGCACACTCTTAAAGGGATAATCCACCCAAAAATGAAATTACTGTCATCATTTAATCACTCTCCACTTGTACCAAATCTGGTGGTGTTTCTGTCTTCCATTGAACACAAAGGAAGATATTTTGAAGAATGCTGATATCTGGTAGTCATTGACTTCCATAGTATTGTTTTTTAACTCTAGATATCAATGGTTACCACTTTCCAGTTGACAATATTCTTCAAAATATCTTCTTTTGTGTTCTGCAGACAAAATAAAACTAATTTTTGGGTTAACATTGCTTTTAATGGTAAACTTTCAACAATCACTTGACACCTGATTTCAATTCTTTTTAATGTAGCAAGTCAAGCACGAGACCTGCTGTCCAAGATGCTGGTAATCGACCCTGAATGCCGCATCTCTGTGCAGGAAGCTCTTAATCACCCCTACATTCATGTGTGGTACGACCCAGCTGAGGCTGATGCGGTCAGTGCACTCTTTTCTATTCATGTCACTTTGTCCTGTCCAAATTGGCACAAACTGTTTTACAGGGAAGATTTTTATGATGGCAGGGAGGTCTTGGGCCTTGAATTTGTACTGATTGTTTTATGTGTTCAGCCTCCTCCACAGATTTCAGACAAGCAGCTTGAGGAGCGGGAACACAGCATCGAGCAGTGGAAAGGTACAGTCGCCCTCTGCCGTCAACATCTTCTGTTAAAAGCTGCCTGTAGATGAATGTCTAGAGCAGAAATGATCATTGTGGTGTATTAGTTACATTCATCCGAGGTCATTTGTGTTCTCATTTATTATACAGTAATTGGGTTCATTTTGATTCTTGAGATTAAAAGTTCATAATCCTAATGTTTGCTAAAAAGTTTTAAAAAAAAAAAAAAAGATGGAAATTCACTAAACTCCGTTTATGATTTCTGGGGGCGGTGTTTCCCTCCTTGCAGAGTTGATTTATAAAGAAGTCATGGACTGGGAAGAGCGGAACAAGAACGGGGTGCTGAAAGAGGAGTGTTTAGGTGAGTCATGTATTTTTTTTAATAGTTTATTGTTTTTCTTATTTAAAATAATCTGAAATATGCTGCTAATTTTATTCCAAAGCAGATATATAATGCATCAAGTGAATGATGCATTATTTAAGGTAATTACTTAGGATGGAACAAATTTTCGGTTGAAATTATGAGCAAAAAATAAATAAAAAATTGTTCAGTGCACTGGTTTCACTCTGCCTCCATGTATCAGCACTTTGCAATCTAAAGCAGCTTTTAGACCCCGTTTACACTAATACGTTTTAGTTTTAGAATGAAAACTATCCACGTCCAAACTGGCGTTTCACCTAGCGCTTCTGAACAGCTCTCTGTCCATACTACACCGCTGTAAACACACATCACGTGACCACACACACACACTCTGGCATGCACTGCAGCGTGCTTTGGGCACATCAACCCATATAAGAGCTGTGCGCGTCGGACTGTTCATCAAGGATCGCGGGATCTAATCTAACGACATATTCCCTGACTTTGGTGTTTTGAATCTATCACTTGTTCTCATGTAATGTGTTTTGGCTGAGTGCAAAGATAAGTTAGGTAAATATAATAATTAATGTAACCACGTACACTGATTCTGCACGTTGCTCGCCTTTATTTCCAATAATATAATCTTATTGTACATTATACTTTTATAATGGCCATTATTGATTATTCAACTGATATTCAGCAAAAGAGAGGGTATGTTTTGTATTTTCAATGACAATGAAAGCAGGCAGTTATGTTATAGGCTCCGTTTAGTTATAAATATGCATACAGTAAAGATGATGGTCATATAAATATGCAGCTACACAACGCCTCAAGATTTTTGGTGTCTGGTAAGTTAATATCAAAATGAAAATAGGCAGTTCCTTATATCATGTTTTCATTTTATTGTTTAGATAGTGAAACAACGTAGCCTGCAGGGTGATGTGAATGAGGTTTTAAAGTACACTGTTCCCTTAGAAGATTTACCTGACGTGTCCTCGGGAGTGTGTTTTCCTTATCAAACTTGTGAAGTCTGAACTTACATGGAGAGGATGCAAGACTGAGCTTTGTGTAGGCTACTTAATATTGAGGAAAAAGCCCCAATCAGATAGGTGAATGTCTGCAGCCACTCCTCCATTTTCAGATGTCTCAGTTTTCCCCCCATCCACACTGAGACGGAGCAGCAGCGTTTTAAAATGAAAACGGCCTTTTCAGCGTTTACAAAACGCTCTGTTTTCGGCGCTTGAAAACTCCAGGGTAGTGTGGATGGATGGCGTAACCGTAGCAAAACTTATGCGTTTTAAAACTAAAACGTATTAGTGTAAACGTGGTCTTAGACCGGACACAAAAATTGCTTTTCTATGACACCTTTGCTTTCGCCAAGTTGGTTTGTTGCTGCGCCGATCAGATCACAAGAGCAGCTGAGTGCACCATTGACTATTTTGCACACATAATGCAACAACAGGACACTTTTATGTAGTATATTGGTTCCCTCTGCTTGCAATAATGCTATCATGGCAATGCTGGAACAATGACACATCTCATTCAGTCTTATAAGTTATTGAGTTAAATGTAAATACTTTTAAAAATCACTTTATATTTTTTAATCACTAGAACTACAGCGGTGGTCATTATGACCATTTGTAATTTAATAAATTTGTTGAAATAAAACACATATATCTATAATCCCCTGACTTTTACTGAATATATGTATATTTCCTTCCAACATTGTTATTTTATTAAAATTACAAAACACAAAAAAATTCTGATTATTTCTAAATACCAAAGTGGTCAAAATGATTGCATGCATTTCAGTGTCTTAACAGGGGTGCTAATAATTCAGGGGTGCTAATAATTCAGGGGGGCTAATAATTCTAACTTCAACTGTGTGTGTGTGTGTGTGTGTGTGTGTGTGTGTGTGTGTGTGTGTGTGTGTGTGTGTGTGTGTGTGTGTGTGTGTGTGTGTGTGTGTGTGTGTGTGTGTGTGTGTGTGTGTATATATATATATATATACACATATACAGTTGAAGTCAGAATTATTAGCCCCCCTGAATTATTCACCCCTGTTAAATTTTTTCCCCAATTTCTGTTTAGCAGAGAGAAGATTTTTTTCAACACATTTCTACACATAATAGTTTTAATAACTCATCTCTAATAACAGATTTATTTGATCTTTGCCATGATGACAGTAAATAATATTTGACTAGATATTTTTTTGAGATTTAAAGGCTTAACTAGGTTAATTAGGTTAACTAGGCAGGATAGGGTAATTAGGCAAGTTATTGTATAATGATGGTTTGTTCTGTAGACTATTGAAAAAAAAAAAAAAGTAGCTTAAAGGGCCTAATAACTTTGTCCCTAAAATGGTTTTTAAAAAATTAAAAACTGCTTTTATTTTAGCCAAAATAAAACAAATAAGACTTTCTCCAGATGAAAGAATATTATCAAACATACTGTGAAAATTTCCTTGTGCTGTTAAACATCATTTGGGAAATATTTAAAAAAGAAAAAAAAATTCAAAAGGGGGTAATAATTCTGACTTTAACTATATATATATATATGCATATTCTGTATTGCCAAAAAGATCATATTTTTAGGCTGATGACTTAAATGTTTTGACAGACATTCAAAGCTTAATTTTAATATCTCAAAATCAGACAATTTTTATCTGGAAAGACTTTAAATGAAATAGTTTTAAATGTGAATCTCTCTAAATCTTATCAAAAATAAACCTTAAACCGTTTTAGATTTTTATCTTATTATCATTATTATTACTTGTGTATTTATTGCCGTTGATAACTTTTAATTGTTAGAATATTTTTATAATTAAAGAAAAGTGTTATTTATAAAATGTGGTAAACTTGATCTGTTTTTTTGCCATGACAGCCATAGAAGCTGATATGGCAATAAACTCAATTATCTCCCTCTCTCAAAAGTGTCTTTGAATGACAATATGATGTCTTATATGAGAACTATGGTAATTTTAGTAGTTAATTCTGGACTTTCAGTAGAATTCTGGTAAGTTCCAGTGTTAATAAGGTAATAAATGATCATTACAAAGCAGTTTAGGGTTTTCAGCCAAGTGCATCCAAAATTTTGGATTTCGGCCCAAGATTTTCATTTCAGTGCATCACTACACTGCAAAACAAATCCTGGTTGCTTTAAATTTTTAAGCTAAATCAAATGAACCTTATGAGTCTATTGAACTTATTATGTTAAACTGACTTAAAACAGCTTGTGTAACTTATAAAATAGTACATGAATAACTTAATATAAATATAATTAGTTACAATGAACTAAAAACAGTCTTGCCGTCTTGATCATATCATTTTTTGCAGTGTAGTGATTGTAATATGACATGAACGCAGCTAAGTTTTGTTTCACATAAAATGCATTAGTGTAGCCTTGATGTTTAGAATAAATTGAATCACTTGGAACACTGTGAAACAGGCACAGGGTTAAATGATGGCTGCATTTCATAAGTAGAAATACCACATTACCCTCAGAGACACTCATAGTAATGGATTGCTCTTTGTGTTTTGTAGACGGTACGGTGAACAGCAGCGCCACTCCCTCCCAGTCGTCCTCTATTAATGACATCTCGTCCATGTCGACAGAGCAGACGCTGGCTTCAGATACCGACAGCTCTTGCATTGACACCCTCACCGGTCCATTAGAAGAGTGACTCCAGTGACTTCCAGCTCTTCTCACTCATGTCACATTGCTGTGTGGGCCATGCAGAGGTCTGGACTGAAGTGAACCGTGGGTGCACGTTCATACAGCTTCAAGTTTACACTTCACTATTGCTTTTAAGGGACCGCTTTTTGCTCTCTTTTCATTCGTGTGGTATTAGCTTTTGAGTTGTGGCTAATGCTCATATTACACTCCAACAACAATACTTCTTTTTTTTTTTTTTTTTTCAGATTTTCAAAATAACTCATTCACAAGTAGACAGATGAGTGCATTAATGCGTTCACATTTCATTTCACACCAACTAACATGAATTGCCATCTTATCCGGTGGAGTTATTGCAGCAGCATGTGTAATATCTGAGACTATCCCTGTCATTTATGCCCTCGCTCTCTCTCTCTGTGATGTAGCTTTTATTACCTTTCATTTCATCACCTAAAAGAAGCACAGATATAAATTGTTGAACTTTATAGCTAGCCATCCCCTCCGGAACCAATTCCTGTTACAAGAATTGCTGCATGATATTAACAAAGAACACTTATTAGACAGACAGTGCAACTACAGTTTACTGAAATATGCCTAAACACATGTAGGAAACAGAACAATAGTGCCTGCCTCTGTATATAGTCACCCATTTTAAAAGAAAACCCAATGACGGATTTCAGTTGGTTAGGGTGTAGTCAAGTGTGTATATACGTACATAGATTTCGTGTAAATGTTTGGATTTTTTTTCTTCGTGCTGTGGAAACCATTTTACAGCTTTTTAATATGTACTGCAAAGCAGATTGCGATGGGATTTGAAAGTGATTTAAAAAGAAAATTGCACATAGAGGGTCAAAAATTAACGCTCTGCTTTTAAAAAAAAAAAAACATGCATCTAAATCTAAGATGTAGATGCAAGATCCTAATCAGACCCCTGTTCCTCATCATTCCAAGAGTAATTAATCACTGCTGGCAAGTTCATGTAGTATATCATACGACTGTACGTTTTATTGCATGAGCTAATGCAAACCATTGCCTTTTTTAATCTCCTCAAACTTGAAATGCCCATAAGAATGTTATACAAAGCAAATTTTTGGATTTTTTTAATTCTTAAAAAGCCTTTTGAGTGGCTTTTTATTTCTTTCCTTTTTTCTTTTTTTTTTTTTGGAAGATGCCCATTCAGTGACAAGCTGAAAGATTTGTCATGTTCGTACAGATTATCAGAACCATATTTCATTTACTTTGCGATTCAGTAGCTATGTTTCCATCCAAACATGCATATTAAATGTATGTGCAAAACTGGATTATCGCATAAAAGACGTGCGAATAAAGCAGCGTTTCCATCCGATGAGCAGTGGCGATTCTAGTTTAAATGGCACCCTGCGCAAACCAACCCAAATAAACCCCTTCCCCATCCCCTGAGAAATAAAGGCTGCGTCCGAAACCGCCTACTACTCTGTAGATACTGCATTTGAATTTAAATGTACTACTCGGCTGTTAAAAAAAGTACGTTCTATACAGTATGAATGTGAAATCGGATGTACTACATCTGCCATTTTGTCATGATCACATGACATATCTGCATGAGTTGCGTCGCTTCACTCCCATTCATAAATTCTCTCACGGGGCATCATGGGATATCGCAGCATGTATCGAATGCACACTTCGGAAACACGCCGGAAGTAGTAGGTCATCCGGGTACTTCTCGCATACTGATTTTCGAATTCTATAAATTCGGACATATTATTCGGCACGCATACTGTTTTTAGCGTACTATATAGTATGGAAGTATACGATTTCGGATGCAGCCAAAGACGCTATGTGGACTTTATTTACATTTAAATATATATTTTTAAAAATTATTATAAATACATTTAAATCTATTCATTTATTTTCAATAAATATAACAATTTATTTATATTATTATAAATAAATAAATTATTATTATTATTATTATTATTATTATTATACAATTATTATTCTAAATAAATAACAGAAATCAATTCTAATTGTAACTGGAAAACAATGTAAAGACACAACTGGAGTGATATGCTAAGATCACTTACAAAATCTTCTGCATGAATATTAATTATGATAATTATATAGAATACAATATTATATCAATATTCTATAGAGAATAACACACTTCTGCGTGCAAAAGTCGCCAAATGTGAATGGCCCCTAACGTCTTTAATCTGAGATTACCACTCTAAATTAATTCACCTGCTTAAAGTAAATCACATCTAGAAGCTTTTACTGAGGCACAGTTCATTTTTACTGGGGACTTTTTAATTTTTTTGCACCATCTGGGCGATCGCCACTGCCAATGAGTCAAAGAGAACAAAATCATCACTTCCTGATAAACTGTCACCAAATATCAACAGTAAAGACAGAATTTGCTGACGCAGAGAAGCTGCGTCAATCTTTTCTTTATTTAATAAATGACTTGCGCCTCAGAAGACAATGCTGACACGTGGTGAAGGTGCAGACGCTTTTGACAGTCCTGGAGGTATAATTGAAACTATAATAACCCTAATACTGAAATGGTTAAGATGTTTTAGAATGACCAAAACAACATTTCAGATGTTTTATAATGTGCTCAGCCTGCTAGTTTGTCCGTTCACACACATTTTTATGATCACATGATCTCTTATAAAGCCTTGTTTATACTCGACGCGTCCGCTAGTTCGCCTGAGTGCGCGCGGTGAATCTGACGTCATCGCGGAGTTTGCGGATGTTCGCTTTGGGTGCGCGCGACATTATTTCGGCTGGCGGTGCGCACGGCATTTTTTGAGACTCGAGCGAAGAGTGCGCACGGCGCCGCGTTTGGTTTGAGTTGAATATGAACCACTTTGAAGAGATTTTGTCACAGTACGACAGCAGACATGCTTATGATCCGTGATCATAGATAACTTGATGATCCATAATTCTTGGCTAGAAATTGCAACAGCAGTGGGAAAGAAGAAAAGTTTTTGTTAAAAAGTTTGGAAAAACCTGAGGGATAAGTTTGTTAAAGCCAAAAGAGGCCATGGCAAAAGTGGAGATCCAGATACACAATTACAGAAACATGTTTATCCACCGTTCACAGGTTTTACACTGATGTGTGTATATATATATATTACAATATTGAATTTAAAACAATTTAATAGCTACAAAACTACAATTAAGGAACTAATTATTTCTTTGATAACTGGAAAGGAATATATGAACCTATCGGTTTACAGTATACTGATGCCTGTTTTTCTAGGCTTTATTGGTGATCATGGCCAGGAATGTTTGGACTATTATTGCCTTTTTAGCATAAGTATAGGACAGAAACTAGCCAGACAGTAATGTGTGAATTGTGAAGCGGGCTAAATCTAAAAAAAAAAAAAAAAACATCTGTATTTTTAAGTAAGTGTGCTTTTTTTTTTTTTTTGGCTTTTATTCTTGCCATAATAAAAATATATTTGTAGAACAACCCATTCTGTTGACACTGACATTTTAATAAAGTTTGATAGGTTAAACTGTCTGAGATATAAACAAAAGCAAGTGATGCATCAAAGTTTGATTTAAAAAAATCTTATATTGTTATAAAAATCTTTATAATCATTAAAATAATTTATAAAAACAATAAAAATAATTAGTTTAAAAATCTTGAATGATATTAATGATATGACGTAGTTCCGGAAACTTCCTACTTCTCTGTTTATCCGTCTGACTTTACGGTCAGTTTCTTTGACCGCCCCCTGTCGTTTTAAAGAATATCACAACGGCGAATGCGGCGAGTATAAAAGCCTCGTCCGTTTCGCGAGGTGCGCGCGCAGTCAGCGGAGGTGCGCGATGCGGCGCCAGGTGAAAGTATAACTCCAGCTTAACAAAATCACATGACCTTTTTTTAACGCACATACTGGAATTTGTTCGGTAAAAGTGTTCCCATTTATTTGCATATTGTCTTATCGAATAAAAAGTTTATTCTACTCCGCTATGCTCATTTTCAAAATGTATGCGCATCTGGGCATTTCCATCAACCATTTTTTTATGCGCTTATCCAAAATAGTTGGATGGAAACATAGCAAATGACATACTGTGGCTAATCATGCGCCTAGAGACTTTATTATGGACTTTCTCCTTTTTTAGCAATGGTTTTCATGATTGAGAGACCATCTTTTTTTAACCTTCTTTCTTCCCCATTTCTTCAGTTCTAAAATAGATGACTGTATAAACTAGTGTTCTGTACCCTAAATTCATTATGCATGAGTAAACAAGCCTTCTTTATTCAGAACTTGAGGACGTTGCAGAAACGTGTCCTCTGGTTGTAAAAGATTAATTGAGAGCCTCAGAAGGACAATATGAGTGTGTTGAGTTTATTTGGCTCCAAGTTCTTCTAATGGACTGAAAAAGGAAGGGGACTGGAGAATGAACTTAGCATCACCTTGACTTTCATGCCTTAAGCTTCTCATTACAATCATCACTACAGCTTGGTAGAATTATGTTCAACAATCAAGTTTTGGCGCTTTTTTGACAGGCTGGATTGTTCATCTGCGTTCCCAATCATCTCATTCTCCTGGTCTCCTTGAGTTTGTGAGATCTCATTTGGTGCTTCACTTTACTGTTAGCGCAGTGATAATGTATTACAACATATTGCATTGTGTTCCATTTTCATTTCGGAGCCTCATGCACATTTGTTTTACTGTTGTGTTGTGATTCCTGTTATGAGCGTTAGTGATGGACCTCCATGGCACTGAGACCTTCAAGAAAACGAACAAAGCTGGCTCACGCTTTTTCTCAAGGGCTTACTTTCTCTTCTTTTAGGTGTCCGTTTCCCTTGGGGGAGAGAGTGTGTGTCTGAACAACAGTGGGTTTTTGTCACTGACAATCTATCACTAGAGGTGGAATCAGTAATGACTTGAAGAATTGTTCTCTTTTTTTAGATATTCATTTACTTCTTAAGAAAACAGTTCTCATGGTCATCGTCAATCAGAATTTTCGCAATCAAATCCTGTAAAAGGAATAGATATCTAACTGCTCTGTGCTAGTAATATCTGTTTAGCTTTCATGTGTTTTGTATTGTTGTGCTACATATGGGCGCCCTGTCAGTGGGCTATGATGGGAGTGACCCAAATTAAGAACCTGTCTGAAACATATGCAAAACCTTAAATGAAATCCTCGATCTACAGTGATAGAGTGATACCTCTTTTCTCTCTCAAAAAAGAAAAAGAAATGAAACCTCTGTTGTGACTGGCCAAATAAAAAGCTCATATTAAAGTATCGTTTGTTGAATGTTTTTAGATTTTATTTCATATGGTACAAATACATTCAGTGTATGAACAATGTTTGTGTACAAGGTATGCATGTCTTCTGTTGGTTACACAGGAGTCAAATAAAACTGTAAAACAGTGAGACCCTAGACACCCACCAGAGCTTATTTAATAGAGCATCCCAAAAGACTAGTTTCCATTAGAATCCTGTCTCAAATATGGCATTCATGCTTACTAGACATCATGAAATTTGTTCTGCTTTTTGGTTCATTCCATTGTCTCCGATCACTTGAATGGCCAAAAATGGCCTTTAAAATTGACATGCTGGTCCGCACAGTTGTTCAGGCAACTGAACTGTACTTAAACTGTACTTACTGTTTTCTC
This sequence comes from Danio kyathit, assembly GCA_903798195.1. Taxonomy (NCBI): domain Eukaryota; kingdom Metazoa; phylum Chordata; class Actinopteri; order Cypriniformes; family Danionidae; genus Danio; species Danio kyathit. The sequence goes on from LR812539.1 coordinate 40,030,150, forward strand.
AGGAATGCGTCCTTATTTCTACAGCCCTGAAACCATCTCCAACATTAGACATTTTGTATGTCCTCCTCATTCAACCCATCATCACCCTCGTAGAAGCTTTAGACTTCTTTCTAAAATGTATATTTATTAGAAATATCACAAAAGTCATCCAAAATGTGTACTGTTGGGGATGCTTCAGCACTAGAATTGGAAAACACTGCTCTAAAGTAACCTTAGAGATGCTGTGAAGGCTGGTTTTTGTAGCACAGCACCTGAATGGTTCAAAAACTCTGAACGATTCGACCAGTTTTGCGAGCCTCTGCATTAAGCTCGCCAAATGTTTCAAAGAACTGTTCCATCTCTTGTTGAAGAGTGGTATTTCGTCTGTCGGCATCTGCACGGGCTCGCTCTACATTACGCATCTTGATCTCAGCCATGCTCACCCAACGTCGCTGCTGCTCCAGAGTTGATCGCAACCCTGCAACTTCCCCCTGAAGGACTTTGTTTCTTTGCTCCAGTCTGAAGACACAAAATAGAGTGCACATACTGCGATTCAAGAGTTCACACTCGAAATAATAGCACTTGATAATAATAGCAGGTTTGGCATGCTGTCCAGGGAGAGAACCCTGAGCTCGGAGATAATTGAGCCCAGGGCTCCCGCCTGGTCAATGAGCATGTAAAGGGGTACGAGATCAGGTAGTTCTTGAGAGCTCCCCCTGGTAAAGGAGGAAAGGGGGAGATAGGGGATTCTTCAAAAAATGAAGTTAAGGGAGTAATGCTACTCAAGCTATTTATAGTGAGTTTGGAATGATCGGATTGACTTACTAATGATTACAGATGAGAGACCAGCCGGAATCAATAATATCACGTGCTTCTCTCGAAATTAGTTGGTGAAACTGCACTTATGTACAGTCCAGTGTATCTCAAATCTTTACCTTGTGGAATACAGACACAGCTGATTTTAACTCCTAATCAAATACATAGTACATATTTGGAAACCTGATCTAGAAGGGTCCTTTAATGGAGCCATTCAAAATTAATTAGTGTGCCTTCAGGAATAGGGTTTGGAAATTATGCATTATTGGAGGCAGTGGTCCCCAACCCTTCCCAGAGATAGATTGCAGCTGGAAGGGCATTCGCTGCGTAAAACATGAGCTGGATAAGTTGGCAGTTCATTCCGCTGTGGCAACCCCGGATTAATAAGGGACTAAGCTGAAACAAAAATGAATGAATGGTGCCCATCCCCCAAGCCGCAGACCAGTACTGGTCCATGGATCAGTTGGTACTGGGCTGCACAAGAAATCGTTAATTATTTCCATTTTATTCATGATCTGAATGAAATTACCGTATTGTCTGTTACATCTCATACTCTTGAGTGCAAAAATTTAACCAACAAGCTAGCAAAATGAGTAAGACGTCTTTGGAAAGTTTCTTTGTGAAGGAGAAAAGGCCCAATGTAGGTACCACAAACTGCCAAGGAATTGATGCACAACAATTTGTCAACAAATCAGGTGAATCCAGCATGTCTGCAAGAAAAAGATCAACTGCTGGAAATCCCAAATGATGGCGGCCTTGGGGCCGGTCATATATTGTGTCTTTTCCACATGCAAATTCGTTAATTCCAATAGAGGTGTGCAGTTTGAAACCCCCACCCACTGGCCCAAGGCCAACCCTACCCCTGTCACACACCATTCATACTTAGCCATGGACCAACCCACCTGTTCGTAATCTAAGTCATCCCAAACAGTCTTGATTGATAATTGTTACAGATAAACACTTCATGCATTAGTTCTTTATGAGAAAATGGCTACTTCTGCATCAACGTCTTGGAAGTGCCAGAGATTTGCAGGTTTCCCTTAAAGGGCCACGAAACCCCCTGTCTCAGCAGGGTGTTTTCACACCTCTGTTTTGAAAAAAGTCAGGAAAGTTGGGCGTGTCCAGCTCTGGGAGTGTGGGAGTGTCGGGGGAGGGAAAGAGGATAAGATTTTGCATAGAAGGGAGTTAACATTTGGGCACGCGCTAAGTTTGACAGGAAAAACAAATACACAGAGGCTGATTTGATACGGCGAATAAGAGAAAAAAATCCTTCGCATTTCTCTGTAACTTATGTACTCGGTAGGTAGCGTCAGAAAGCCGTGTGTGTATAGACTATCCTGTCACAAATTGCAGCGAAAATCCTGCACGACGGGAATAGTTTGTGTTTACATGTTTACACTCGGAGAGCAGCATTTAAACAAAGGGCACTGCACTGCAAACACTTACCAAATCTGTAGACAGACAATCAAACTGGAGCTGTGTCTTTTTATTAAAAGTAGACGAGCGGCAAATCCGGATTTCACCATTTCCAGATGAGAAAAAGCTCTCGGGTAAAAAAATGTTCCTTACAAACACGTTTCTGTCGCTTGTCGCGTGCACTGTAATCCACACGTGAGTCCAGCTGCTCTCTCACAAAGTGAAAATGAAAACAAAACCTTTGTTGCAACACACTAATAACACCTACGAATATTGTCTTGAAATTCTTGTACTTTCACTTGTTTTGGCAACACAACGTGGCGTCTCTCTTCCGTCTGTACGGTGTAAACTGGTAAACAGTCTCCGGAGCTATCATGCATATTAATGAAGTTTCACGTCATACACAATAGAGCGCGCTGATTGGTTTGAAGCACGTCTTTCTCATGAATTAATACTGCTCACTCAGATACGTAAGAACGTCCTAGAAAAAAACAGACAGCCACTCTCCAGCTGGATTTACACCCAAGTATCTCATGGCCGTGACGCAGCTTCAAAAATTCGTTTCAAACCGGAAGAACGAATTTGCTCAAAATAACGCAAAAACAACCTATTTTCACTTTTTAGTGCAATATATGAGTCCTAATAGTGTTTATAGCAGCGTGGGACACATATATGACTGTCAACAGCTCAAAAAATGTGTTTTGGTGTTTCGTGACCCTTTAACAAACAAACATGTTCTGCTAGAATTTACCAAGATTAAGTGATCTTACCTGTTTATTTTAGCCTCGTACTCTGCCTTTTGCCTGGTCATCTGTTGACGAAGCCCTGCAATGAGGCACTGCATGGCATGGGACGCTGGAAACCCTAAGGGCTCCTGGGGTGCATTTGGCAAAAAAACTTCGCTGCTGCCAGTGCTTAAAGGGGCATCTGTGGGAGCAGATGATGAAGCAAGAGAGTTGGGGCGAAGGTCTTCCTCCCCAGAGTCCATTCTGAATGAGGGAAACTGTCCAGGGGAAGCATGGCAAGGGCTAGCCGCTCCACCACTTCCACTTCCCCCATCCAAAGGGACAATCTCACAGGAGGACCAAGAGCTGCTGCTCTCAGTTGCACTGGCAGTACCTTTGCCATCTCTGTCCTCTGTATATTGTTCCCCCTGTACCTCAGTAACAATATTGTCATAGACCGATAAGGTGCTGTCCTGAGCTTCACTGCTGCCTCCGCTCTCTCCTAACACTCTTTCGGGTCCCCATCTGGGATCTTCCATGCCAGACCAGCTCCTTGACTGCACACACATTTCGACCCCAGCTTCCAGCACATTGGTCACAGTAGAACAGGCAGGTGGTGGGGTGGAGGGTGATAGTACATGTCTTGTATGGAGAGATTCTTGTGCTGAGTTGTGTTGACTTTGGTTATCGTAAATTAGTGTGGAGCTGGTTGGCGAAGAGTCTTCTTGAAGATGTCGCTCTGTTTCAGAGAGATGGTGTAATAATGTTTTGTCACAGGGTGTTTGAAAAGACCCTGTCCTTTCTGTGGTTAGTGGTAAAGAGTGTTTACGTGGACAGGCTACAGTCTGGTCTGGAAGTGACGTGTAATCTTTGTTTATTAGGGGCTCCCATTGGTGGGAAGGTGGTTCATGCACCCATTCCACAAGATCACTGTGTCTTTGTATGGGATGGACAGCTTGTAAAGATGTCTCAGGAAGGTTGCAGTTCTCTCTGGAAAATAGCAGGCCATGCTCCCGGATCAGTTCTGACATTAGATGTTGCACAACTGCTGCCCCTAGGGTTGGAGAGAAGGATGTATAAGTGTGTGGTCAACCACCATGTGGCAAACAGCATCATATATCTTTACAGGCATCTGAGCACATACGCTAACTTTAGAGAGCTATCTAAATCTCAGTCAAGCCAGGACGTCACCTGAATTTACCCTTTGCTTTGGATCCTTTTTATGGAGACCTAAATATTGCTCACCTCCAATGATACTTTCTGGGTCCTCAGCTTTAGGCCGGAGGATATTTGGCCCGAATACAGTTGCCAGGTTCTGGATACTCATCTTGTTGACATTGGAATATGACTGGACATCATTTAAGAATCTGGAACAGAGATGTCTCATTGCTGTATTATCTGATGTGAGCCATGACTCAAGTTTCAAGACTAGGATAGCCATGTCATTGCCTGTTAGGCTAAAGCTCCAAATGCCAATACCTAGACATGGAAAACCAAATCCCTAGATCTTTGGATGATAAAAATGGACTTCAGTCTTACTGGCAGATGTATTTCAGGAGGTTGAAGTTTGCTACAGGCAGCTCATAAAGGAGACTTCTTAACTCTTGCAAACCCTGTTGTACAGCATGCCATTATAAAACAGAATTATTGTCAGTCATTTAATCGCAGATTGTAATCATATTTATAAATGTCTTTAGTTTTTAAATTGAGTAAGCATTATCATGTGCTCTTTTGACGTGACTGAAAGAGTTAACTTTACCTTTTCCCTATCTGAGGGAATTCTTTTGCCACATACAAGAAACTCTTCATAGCGGGAAAATGGCACCAGAGGTTCAGGCAACTCCCTGAGGTACAGCTTCAGCAAAGATGCCACGGTATGTACATCTGTGCTGCTGAGAGAGCAAATGTGTATTCATTACAAAAACAAATCCACTCCAAATCCATTTTTTTGTACAGTATTTTTCCATATACAGTGGTGTATATGGGGAAAATGGATATTTAGAACACTTTACATATTTAAGAGGTTTCATTAGTTTTTGTCAAATTGGCCAATACAATACCCATAAAACTAATGAAAGATCTTTACTATAGAGTAATTACTATGCCCTATATGACATCATAAAGAGATTTAGGTCATTTAATGAAAAACACACAAGGCCTATTTCATTTCACAGAATTCAAAGAAGGGGGTAACATTAGGGTCGATGTTTTCAGGAAACATATTAACTATGATATAGATGTGCTACTGTATTTGCAGCAAAATGTAGGTAGACACACTAAATATTAAAGTTAAAAGTCATATGCATGTTTCATGAACATTAGTAAATAAAATCTTTGTAATGAAGCTGATGGCTTACTGGCCATCAGGAAGGAGGAGGCAGAGAATCAAACTAAAGCTGCGGTCACACTGCACTTTTCTCCCCATAGACTTCCATTCATACGCACATGAATGCGTCAGACCGGAAACGCAAGGTCACTCGTCAAGTTTCGCAGTTCGCTGCATTGGAAAGTTCAAGCTTGGTGAACTCTGACCTGCCAAATCGCATCACTTGACTGCGTGAGACCAATCGAGGATCAAAACATGACCTCTCTGGACAGAATTTTAAAATATGAACTATCAACAGATGATGTCTCATCATCTTGTTTAACCCCACCCCTTTTCACAGTGCCGTACGACAGAATTTCACATACACAAACAGTTCTAGTGTGACTGCAGCTTTATATCAACGAAATAAACAAACAAATGGCCAACAACAGTCCCTTGCAAGGACTACCACAAAAACTGAAAACAAACATAAAGTGTCCAGGCCTGGTCCTCTCTCATCTTCTACTGCTCTCTCTCTTCTTTTTAAGTTTCCAGAGTTCCTCTGAGAGACTCAAGACAGGTGGCACACAGGTGACAGTCATTAATACTCATGCCACCAGCCTCGTACCGCTCTCATGGCTCTCGGCCGTGTAATGCCTAGTTCACACTACAGGATTTTAAACATCGGCAGATCGCTGTGCAGTTCACACTACATGACTTGATTTTGTGTCTTTTAATCACTGTGGTGTTCACACTACGCGACACTATGTAAATCATCCACAAGAGGGGGGTCACACACTACATGATCTGACAACAACTTGTTCGCCAACAGCTCAGTCAAGCTACCAAACCACAGCCAATGAAATTTTGAGGGAGGAGTCGTCAGAAAAAGCTGCTTGTGTGCTGATTACATCACTGACAGCGTTTCAAGCTTTCAAGGGAGCATTTAAAAACATCATCAGTCAGCTGATGCATCAGCGGATCAATCACTAATCTGCAAAGTTCAAGTGGAAAGATACACAGAGAGTTTTTAATTTTTGTAATTTTATAACTCTTTGAAATAAAAACTAACATATCTATAACACCCTGACGTTTTCTAAATAGCTGTGTATTTCTTTCTAACATTGTTATTTTTTTAATTGCAAAACAGTAAAGAACTGAGCATGTCTACCTTTAATTACCATATTGGTCAAAACGACTGCATGCATATCTGCTACTTTTCGCTGTGACTTTATATATGAATGTATTTTTTTACCTAGCAACTTCCTGCTAAAATAAACAAAACTTTCTGATAGCAAAACATAAATTTACTTCAGATATATCTTTCAAAACAGCATATTCTGTGCCGCAAAATAGCTCCTGTTTGAAAGTGAAAATGAAAGCGAGGCTCAGACCTTTGCAAGTTCTAATATCGTAACTACATATTTATAGGCTGTATTACCAAAAAAGATAATATTATTAGGGTAATGCTGTCATAAAATATTATGACAGACATTCAAAGCTTAATTTTAACATCTCAATAGAAGTTTTGAATGTAAATGTGATGTGAGAAAGGTCAGAATCAGCGTTATGGTAATTCTAATACTTACAGAATTCTAGTTCCACTGTTAATATATCCTACTCTCGTGTTCGTGTTAACACAGAATGAAGCGAGTGCATCGATGTCCATTCTGGCCAATCACAGTCGTTTCTGTTGAGCTCCTAAACACACGCCCATTCAGCTCATGCTGATATGCTCTCTCATTGGCTGCAGCTCGTCACTACATCTGACCACACGTGGGGTCGAGTCTGCTGACTGCTCAGGTGTCGGCGACGCGTCAGAGAGCCTCTTTGACGCGTTGTTCAATAGTTCACACATAAAGACTGCCGAGCACCGTGCACCCGCAGATTTTTCCCCGATCACAGCCCGATCTGTCGGCGAGCTCGTTAACTTCCAAATCGGGCTCAAATCTGGCTTAAAATCCTGTAGTGTGAACTAGGCTTAAGCAGTATTAAGTGGATCTGCCTATACAATTATTGTTATTATTTTTTTACATATTGTTGGCAGCTCTGACCTTCAGATGTAATCTTTTTGATCACTGTTTTCCACAAAATTAAGATTTTTTGGTTTAAGAGCCTTGATTATACCATTCTACTAGCATGGTGTAGCCACAACTAAAATTCATTAAGATTTTGAATGATAAAATCTTTTCTGAATGTAGTTTAATATTTATAAATTATATATATATATATATATATATATATATATATATATATATATATATATATATATAAATAAATAAATATACTGTGTATATATATATATATATATATATATATATATATATATATATATATATATATATATATATATATATATATACACACACACACATATACATATATATATATATATATATATATATATATATATACATAAAGTGTATATATATATATATATATATATATATATATATATATATATATATATATATATACATAAAGTGTATATATATATATATATTTATATATATTTACAGTATGTCTGGGAATATTTTTTCTTCTGGAGAAAGTTCTGTGTTTCATTTCGGCTAGAATAAAAGCAGTTTTAAATTTTTTTTAAACACTATTTTAAGGTCAAAATTATTAGCCCCTTTAAGCTAAATTTTTTTCGATAGTATACAGAACAAACCTTAGTTATACAATAACTTGCCTAATTACCCTAAACTGCCTAGTTAACCTAATTAACCTAGTTAAGCCTTTAAATGTCACTTTAAGCTGTATAGAAGTGTCTTGAAAAATATCTAGTCAAATATTATTTACTGTCATTATGGCAAAGATAAAATAAATCAGTTATTACAAATAAATTATTAAAACGATTATGTTTAGAAATGTGTTGAAAAAAAATCTTCTCTCCGTTAAACAGAAATTGGGGAAAAAAATAAACAAGGGGGGTAATAATTCTGACTTCAACTGTGTGTATATATATATATATATATATATATATATATATATATATATATATATATATATATATATATATATATATATATAATTACACACACATTTTCTTAGAATAAATTAGCTAGGGCCTAACTGGTTCTTCCTTCCTTTCTCAGCCTACTGTGTATATATAGCATGTAGAAGAGTCAGGCAAAATTTAGACTTGAGTCTGTTCCTTTTCAGTTTATGAGTTGTGTTGAACTGACCATATGCAGAATAAAGCTAAATTATATCTAAAGCAGAGCAGTTTACTGAATTACAGTACAATATGGTCCTTAATATTTAGCATAGTTTTCTATAGAGGATCTTTCACAACTTATGCACTTATATATTCAGGGTGCACTCACACTATGCTATCCGAATCGTGCCCAGGTGTGTTTCCTAGTTCTTTTGACAAGTGTGAGTGCTCCTAATCGTGCTTAGGCGTGGATCAGTTGGCCGGCCCTGGCCCGGTTGGAAGAGGAGTGCCAGAGCTTGTAGTGTGTGCGCGAAGCATGCTGATGCATTCCAAAACTGAAGACGCGACGTCACTTTTAACAGACTCTTTCATGTGGATTTATTAATCATTCTTACTTTTTAATAAACACAAACTGTCGTAGTTTATTAAAGACACAAACCCTTCGCTGCACCTTCAGCAAACCTCGTAATACCTGGAGCACGAGGACTTTATGATAATTTATGAGCGTCAAAATTGGTGGATCTGTTCATCAAAATATTTTGACTGCATATAAAATGACTAAAACAATTTAACTAAAGCAAAATCACTGTGCTGAGCTAGAGCGCTTCTCTTCCTGGTAAACTGAACAGTCGCATCATCGATGACGTAAGCATGCTCAGGTTCAGAAGACAAAATGCAGTGTAAGTGCAGGACGTCGGGGGAAAGGAGAGGGGGGACAATTGTGCTTCGGCACGGTTTAAGGCATCCATGCCTAGTGAGAGTACACCCTTAATTTCAGGTGCCTAGGTTCATTTTAATTATACGTAATAAAGATAAAATCTAGTTCTCTTGAGCAATGTTACATAGAAGATGCAGGTATCTCTGTTGTACCCCGTTCCCATTACTGTCTGTCTCATACCTGTCAAAAGATGGTTTCTCCCCAGCATCAAAAGCTTCCTGCAACTCCTTAACCAGTGTGGCCTGGCCAGGCTGCCTGAAGAGTCCCACCTCAGTGAGTCCACGCTCTCGGATGAAGTCAACACACTGCTCCACCACCAGAGGAGCCATGTGATCTCCGTACCTCCTCTCATACAGGACCGTCTCCTCCAATCTTTGACCAAACACACCTGTACAGTATAATACAAGTATAGAACTGTCACCACATTTCGATCCTTTGTCAACTTATTTGAGAAGACTTGCTATACACACAGTTAATCTCAAACCAGAAACATCCTGTTGAGTCTGCAGAAAAAAGGATTGAATGCATAAAACAGTAATAATGTTCTGTTAAAACAAAAGTGGCTTAAGAGTAACGCGCGCTCCTACTGCACTGCACCAAAATCTGTGATGGTGTGCCCTCTCCCTGCCTAATAAAAATACTCACGTTTTCTGAAGCTCAGCACCCTTTTTATCTTCCTGTAAGCGGAGTGAGAGAGATAGCTCCCAGTCCGCTGGATTGACTGCTTGTTTTCAGGCATTTTTTCGGATTTGTCTCTTTATGTCTCCTCTTTTTTTGGCACGCACACACATCCAAAGTCCTCACTTCACCCTGGGATGTTTTCAGTCGTCGTAGCAATCCTGAAACTGGCACCGAAGGAATGTCCTCATTGAACCTGAATCCTTTTTGCTCATGTTTTTGCAAGCTTGTTTGGTCTAGAACTGGATGTTCCTTTTCCTTTCTCCCCCCTCTCTCGCTCTCTTGTCTGCAGGTAAGACTTAGTGCTCCGAAAAGAAGCTCTCTCTCTCTCTCTCTCTCTCCCTCTCTCTCTTGCTGATGTGCAACACTGACCCTCCAGCTCAGATATGCGTGCTTATCAGATATATCAGCATTCCAAATCAGGTGACGGTCCTCGTTCTGAAAGGGAAGGCATTGTTTTGTGAGTCCACACCTCTCATTTTGAGGACATCACTGCAAAAAAAATCTTTCTGCAAATCCAGAAGTTTAAAAGTTGAAGTCTAGCCAAGTCATGAAGTTTGTCATCCTTTGTGTCCTCATTTGTCCTAATTCAGAATGGTTACCTTGTACCTTGTAGTCCAACACTTGACCTCCTGTTCCAGGAGATGTCCTGCTTGAGCTCCCCAATGAAGGCACCTGTTGATTTCCAATGAAAAATCTGATAGAAAGTAGACGTTCCATGTGCCGTCGCCTCTTAAAGTTTACCTCTCAATCATATGCCGCTGTTGACGTAGACATCAACAGAGACGTGTCTGTGTTCACCTCCAAAGGGAGGTTATGTTTGTCTGGACTTAATTGTCCCAAGTTTCCAGTGACGAGAGTCAGCACCTCCTCGGTTTGCTGTTAAATAACGTCCGCCTCCCTAGGTAATCGCAGTTAGTTCTGTCATGGTGTCGCATTTTCTCCCATGTTGACTGTAAATACTGTCTTTCTTCTAGTCTTTGCTTGTTTTCTCTGACCTCTTCCCTGTATCAAGCTACTCCACTGCTGAGCTACTGGAGTGTGGCCAAGGTGGCGCCAACACCTTCAGTTCCCACTATTTCTGTCCCCTCACCATGAATCATTAACACCACAAAACACAGATTGACTAAAAATAAATGAGCTCGGACTTTCTGCTGCTGGCTTTCTGCTATATCTCCCTTTCTTTCTCTCTGTCCCCATGTACCTCACGTGGCCAAGAATTTTCCATTGGACAGAGCTGAACACGCCCCTCAAACCCTTTTTATACATTTGTGCCCGGTAACTTGGCCCCTGATGAGAATCCCAGTCTGGGGCAGATCCTTAGACATTGGTCTAGAGAGTGTGCGGTGCATATGCATGAACGCAGCTGCGTGTTATCTAAAGGGACATCTCTCACCTTTTAGGAGCCCCTGGAGTTATGTCGGAGAGGTAATGGAGGGAATTCATTGGGAATGTTAATCTCTCCTGGGAAATAAGCAGGAACATGGACTCTGCGGCTCAAGTTTCCCCTTTAGCTTGGATTTGCATGTATTTACAGGGATCACGCTGAATGTCTAGAGTATCATCAACTGTGCATTTGATGATTAAGAACATAGTTGTTTCCTGTTGCTTGACACATACTAAAGCTGGTACAAGCTCTATTAAATTCAGATTCGTTTCAGTTGTAATAATCATTTATTTTTAATATATGTAAGAAATTTAATTAAAAAACTTTTCAATTCAGTTGCTGTTTAAAACATATAATCAACTAAAACTGCTCTGAGGATACCAGCTTACATCTAATTAACGGTATGTACAGTGCTCAGCATATATAAGTACAGCCCTCACAAATCTCTCTTTTAAATTCATATTTTTATTAGGAAGCTATACAATATTATATTTGTGCATTACATTAGATTAGTCAGTACTGAAGGCAAGTCTGGAGTTTATCTAATTAAATAACTTATGATAACGGTGCAAAAACTAGTACAGCCAAATTTATATGTTATAGAAAAATATTAAATACAAATTTAAAAAAGAGGAAAAATCAAGAAAGGAAAAATATTAATTTAATAAATATATCTGTTTAATAAATCTGTTTTGTTTAAATGCAAAAACAAAATTCATTTTCAAAATGGGTATGCTGAGCACTGTAAGTGAAACACCATTTTAACTAAAAAGCTGACAATGTTTTATGCGTCCATTTACATGCCACATATTTTGGGGTCTGAAAATAGGTTTTAGGGTAGTTTTTTTTTTTTTTTTCAAAACTATAGCATTATCACCCTTGTGTAAACTATACAACAGTCATGATAACACAGTACAAATGCAACTTGGTGACATTGGCACCAGATTGTCATTGAATTTCTGTGAACAGAACATTTGAACAACTTTGATTTCTGTATGAAAAACTTCTCAAAAACTCTAGGGAAAAAATATGTTTTTATTACAGTTGTTGTGTAAACATTCACAAAAATGTAGTTATTTTAATGTGATGTGATCAATTCTAATTCCAATCTTTGAGTTATTTTATTCTGTTGAAAACTAAAGAATAGGGCTGGGCAATTAATCAAAGTAATCAAACTGAAATTTCACAAACTAATTTCGAGAGGAGCACGTGATATGATCAACTACAGCTGATCCTTATCGCTAATCATTAGCCAGCCTATCGGATCATTCCAAACTTGCTATAAATATCCTGCCTAAATTTCATTCCCTATCTTTGTTTTGGAAAACCCCCTTCTATCCTTCCCTTCTCTGGCGCTGCTGCCTTGCAGCGGGAGGGCCAATGGTTCAAGTTCTAATTGAGCCAGTCAGTACTCTCTGTGCGGAGTTTGCATGTTCTCTTCGTGTTCGCGTGGGTTTTGCCCGGGTACTCGGTTTCCTCCCACAGTATAGGTAAAAAAACGAACAGGGGGGCTCTCGAAAAATACCTGATCTCGTATCCCTTCTAATGCTCATTGACCAGGCGGGAACCTTGGGCTCATCTATATCCGAGCTCAGGGTTCTCTCTCAGAACAGCATGCCAAACTGCTATCATAGTCAAGCATTATCTAAGTGTGAACTCTTGAAAATGACATTCAGAACCTATAATCGATCAAATTTTTCCAGGTCAATTTTTTCAGTTACTTTCCCTACTGCATGTAGAGTCACGTGACCTCACTCTGTTAAGGCTGATTTATACTTCTGCATTGAGCGAACGCGTATGGTCTGCAGCTTTCGCGTGATCGCATACCTGTGGACCTCTCAAAAAATGTAACTACAAGTTGCACGTTTGCCCTTCATTGACAATGATTGGAAGCTGCACCAGAGATCCCTTAAGATGGCATATTTTCTATTACAATAAAATTATTATTTATATTAAAATATTTGTTTACAGAAGATGTAAGAAATGCAGTGTTCAAACTATTATTTACAGGATATACAAGAGTTATTATGATGGCTTGAGAAACTACAAAAACTTAATATTCTTCTTCTTCTGAGGCTAAATTCTATATGCATCTCTTCCTAGACCTTTCATACTACAACCACCAAACTTATTCCAAACCTTCAAACTGGTCTGACTCGAGTTGCTATATCTTTTCCAACTGATCCGACTTACGGTTTTCCAAGAACTGACCCAGAAAATTCAGAAAAGTCCCATTGACTTAACATTGTTCCAAACTTTATGACCTCTTAACTTTGCGCCAGACTGTCAGACAGACTTAAGTTTATGCTCATTTAACTCAGATTACCAATCTGCCAATCACTGATGACCTTTCTGCTTACTAGCCGCACCCTAGCCACCACTTATGGCACCCTAGCAACTGTCCCATACACTTCTATTACAAAAAAACTGCCATTGACTTTACATTGGATATACTAATAACATACCTATCCTAACAATATACTGATCCATACTAGAAACATACTAACGACATACCAATGCATACTAGAAATGTACTAACATACTGATCATACTAGAAACATGCTAATTCATACTAAATTCATGCTAACAACATGCTAGTTTATACTAGAAACTGGGTTTGTGAATCATCTCTCTAACTCTTGTTAAAAAGCTATTTATGGGTCTAACTCGTTAACCAGTACACATGCAGTGCATCCGGAAAGTATTCATAGCGCTCCATTTTTACCACATTTTTTTATGTTAGCCTTATTTCAAAATGGATCAAATCCATTTATTTCCTCAAAATTCTATACCCAATACCCCATAATGACCATGTGAAAAAAGATTCAACTCTGTGAATCTCCTTGAGTGGCCCAGCCAGAACACAGACCTAAATCCTATTGAACATCTCAAGAGAGATCTAAAAATGGCTGTACACCAATGCTTCTCATCAAACCTGATAGAGCTTGAGAGGTACTGCAAAGAAGAATGGGCAAAAATTCCCAAAGACAGGTGTGCCAAGCTTGTGGCATCATATTCAAAAAGACTTGAGGCTGTAATTGCTGCCAAAGGTGCATCAACAAAGTATTGAGCAAAGCCTGTGAATACCTATGCAGAAATGATTCTTCAGGTTTTTAATTTTAATAAATTTGCAACAATTAAAAAAAAATCTTTTTTCACATTGTCATTATGGGGTATTGTGTGTAGAATTTTGAGGAAATAAATGAATTTAATCCATTTTGGAATAAGGCTGTAACATACAATAAGTGAAGCGCTATGAATAATTTCCGGATGTACTGTACATAAATCATTTATTCATTCATTTTCTTTTCTGCTTAGTCCCTTTAATAATCTGGGGTCTTATCCAGAAACGCTCTGGTTACTAAGGTAACCCTCGTTCCCCGAGGGGGGGAACGGAAATGCTATGTGGAAACTTCCACTATGGGGATTTCGTTCAGAAAGCCAATCATCTGAAAGAGTATGTAAACGGGCCAATGAAATGCCAATGAGTTGGCAGCTTCAGCTTGCGCACCTGATGCTCGTTGCAATTAATCTTGCTATATGAGCACAGAGCTAGCAAGCCAAAGCATCCTTTTTGTAGCTGAAGCGACTTCGTCTCAACAGCCAAGGGGCAATCATTATGGCGAAGGGACATAGCATTTCCGTTCCCCCCCTCGGGGAACGAGGGTTACCTTAGTAACCAGAGCGTTCCCCTTCGGAAGGGGAACTTTGATGCTATGTGGAAACTTCCACTATGGGGAAATGTATGGAAAACGCCATAATGATTGAACCTTACCTTCGCCCCCGATGAGAGGTTTGCCAGGCAAAGAGAGCGTGAGCGCACCGTCATCACCAGAGGCGCGGTCTTCCAACGTGTTCCCTGGCCCTTACTTATCCCACTTCAACAGAAGATTTACAGATTTAGATATATTTTTCGGGAGCCGCAAATGCGTCTAGAATATCTAGGAATTAATACGACAGTACGTTGGGAAGCGTGCAGTCCCGATAGGGAGGACGCTGCGGAGGCCACCTGCTACCCAAGTGGGGAGACTGGGGCAAATAGCACATGAACTAACCCTGAGAAGGGGGAGTAAGCATATGAAAATAAGATGGTTAGCGGTTAGGGAAGACACGGGTCCGCCTGTGAGGGGGGACTGCACCGTGGCAGTATAAGCGTATGGGATCGCCTAGTGGGGATCGCGCATAGCAGGCACCTATACCCAGAACGCGGGCTGACCAGCGGGCAGACCTACAACATAATGGGCCAGCGTCTGACTCCTCCGTTGAGCCAGATGCTGGGGGCCGCGGAGGAATCTCTGCAGGGTTCGCCAGCGGGGAACTTTACTGACAGAGTGAATAAGCGCACGTATCTCCGTGTTAGAAAGAATGGCGCAGCAAGCGTATTTAAACACCTTCACCGAGTTGTTTCCTCAATCACCAAGGGTTACCTAATACCCTTGAGGAAACCGGCTCCACTCGCAGATTGTAAAATCTTGCAAATGTGTTAGGTGTCGCCCAGCCCGCAGCTCTGCAGATGTCTGTTAGAGAGGCGCCGCGTGCACGCGCCCAAGAGGATGCTATGCTCCGAGTGGAGTGTGCTCGAACCCCTGGGGGACACGGCTCGCCCTGGCTCTGGTAAGCGAGGGAGATGGCATCCACTATCCAGTGGGCCAACCTCTGTTTAGATACGGCACTTCCCTTCTGCCGACCACCGTAACAGACGAAGAGCTGCTCAGATGATCTGACGCTCTGAGTGCGGTCCAGATAGATTCGCAAAGCGCGAACTGGACAAAGTAAGGGCTGGGTCTGCCTCCTCCGAGGGCAGCGCTTGCAGGCTCACTACCTGGTCTTTAAATGGTGTGGTAGGAACCTTGGGCACATATCCAGGCCGGGGTCTCAGGACAACGTGAGAGTTAGCCGGCCCGAATTCTAGGCACGAGTCACTGACCGAAAATGCCTCCAGGTCCCCAACCCTCTTGATAGAAGCCAACGCGACCAGCAGAGCTGTCTTCAGGGACAGAAATCTTAAAGATACTGAGTCGAGTGGTTCGAATGGATCTGTGCGCAAGCTCGTGAGAACGAGGGCGAGATCCCAAGAGGGCATGAGAGGGGGGCGGGGTGGATTAATTCGCCTAGCGCCTCTGAGGAACCGGATGATGAGGTTATGCCTTCCCACGGTGCTGCCAGCCACCGCGTCATGGCGAGCGGAGATGGCAGCCACGTAAACCTTGAGTGTGGAGGGCGACAGCCTGCTCTCCAGCTTCTCTTGGAGAAAAGAAAGCACAACGCTGATCTGGCAAGTTCGGGGGTCTTCTCTGCGAGAGACGCACCATTCAGTGAATAGACTCCACTTCAGGGCGTACGCGCGCCTCGTTGAGGGGGCTCTCGCCTGAGTGATGGTATCAACCACCGCCATAGGTAGGTTACCTAAGTCTTCCTCGCGTCTAAGGACCACACGTGGAGGTTCCAAAGATCCGGGCGAGGGTGCCAGGTGGTGCCCTGTCCCTGAGAGAGTAGGTCCTCTCTCAAAGGGATCTGCCAGGGGGGGGGCCGTCGCGAGGAGTGAGAGTTCTGACATCCAAGTCCGGTTGGGCCAGAGAGGCGCAACTAGCAAGACCTGTTCCTCGTCCTCCCTGACCTTGCACAAGAGCTGCGCGAGCAGGCTCACTGGGGGTAACGCATATTTGCGCATGCCCCGAGGCCAGCTGTGAGCCAGTGCATCCGTGCCGAGAGAGCCCTCGGTCAGGGAAAAAAACCACTGGCAATGAGCGTTCTCGGGGGAAGCAAACAGATCGACCTGGGCTTCCCCGAATCGCGCCCATATCAGCTGAATCGACTCGGGGTGGAGTCTCCATTCTCCTGGACGTAAGAGCTGCCGTGAGAGTGCGTCGGCTGCACGGTTGCGCTCGCCTGGAATGTGAATGGCGCGCAGCGATTTCAGCCGCGTATGACTCCAGAGGAGCAGACGGCGGGCGAGCTGAGACATACGGCGAGAGCGGATACCCCCCATACGGTTGATATATGCCACCGTCGTCATGCTGTCCGTCCTGACCAGCACGTGTTGTCCTCCAGCACCGGTAAAAAACGGCGGAGAGCGAGGAACACTGCCAACAGCTCTAGGCGATTGATATGCCAATGCAGCTGGGTATCCTTCCACAGGCCCGCGGCTGCATGCCCGCAGCACACGGCCCCCCAGCCCGTGCTGGAAGCATCTGTTGAGACAACAACATGACTGGACGCCTGTCCTAGAGGCACTCCGGCCTGTAGGAACGAGGGGTCGTTCCAGGGGATGAGGGCGCGGCGACACAGCGCAGTAACAGAGACCCGGTGTGTGCCCGCGTGCCATGCGCGTCTGGGGACTCGATCGTGAAGCCAGTGCTGTAGTGGTCTCATATGGAGTAACCCGAGTGGCGTGACAGCGGCCGCGGATGCCATATGCCCCAGGAGCCTCTGAAAGAATTTCAGTGGGACCACTTTTTTTCTGTCGAACTCTCTCAGACAGTTCAGCATTAGCTGAGCGCGCTCTCCGGAGAGGCGCGCTGTCATGGTGACCGAGTCCAGCTCCAACCCGAGAAAAGAGATCCTCTGCGCGGGGGCGAGTTTGCTCTTTTCTCGGTTGACCTGAAACCCCAACAGATGGAGGTGCTGGAGCACCTTGTCTCTGTGCACAGTCAACTGTTCCTGAGAGTGAGCTAAAATCAGCCAGTCGTCGAGATAGTTGAGTATGCGGATGCCCGCGAGCCGAAGGGGCGCTAGGGCACCCTCCGCGAGCTTGGTGAAGACCCGCGGAGACAGAGAGAGCCCGAAGGGGAGGACTTTGTACTGCCAAGCTCGGCCTTCGAACGCAAACCTCAGAAACTGACGGTGGCGGGGAAGGATGGAGACATGAAAGTATGCATCCTTCAGGTCTATCGCTGCAAACCAATCCTGAGGACGAACGCACTGGAGGATGCGCTTCTGCGTGAGCATTCTGAACGGGAGCCTGTGCAGACAGCGGTTCAAAACGCGCAGATCTAGGATTGGTCGTAACCCACCGCTCTTTTTGGGTACGATGAAGTACGGGCTGTAAAACCCGCTCCTCATCTCGGCTGGAGGGACCGGCTCGATTGCATCCTTCGCCAGGAGGACAGCAATCTCCTCTCGCAAGACAGGGGCGGACCTGGGGCTGACCCTGGTAAAGTACACGCCCGTGAACTTCGGGGGCCGTTTCGCAAACTGAATTGTGTAGCCGAGTCTGATTGTGCGTATGAGCCACCGCGAGGGGCTGGCCCGCGCTAACTAGGCAGGCAGAGCCCTCGCTAATGCACTCATCGCTACAATCGATGACGTACCTGCAGTGGGGCAGCGCGGAGTGGGAGGGCTGATCCGGGAAGCGCTGGGGTCCCGCGGATGAGCTGGAGATAAGAGAGTCACACTCACCTCGCTCCCGAACTCCGGAGAGGGGGCTTGAGGAGTGGGAGAAAGGAGACCGTCCTCCCAGGTCCTGTGAGCCATTGGCGAAATGCACCGAACCTGCGAGCCAGAAGGCATAGCGTCCCGGACTGGCAGAGTTCGGGCTGTCACATCCGGAGAATTGGAAAAGTGCTCTTTCATTGAGATTTTCGTGGCACTGAAAAGTGCCGTTGGAAATGGAGCCCGGCCCTCCACCGGGGAAAAAGCACATTCCCTCTTCTCCGGATGGCCTGTCTCAGGGACGCTTCGCGGTCCGTTTACCGGACTTAGCGGCGCCCTGGGCAGGGGGGGCGGCCGGCTTACGAGGTGCTCGACGCGGCCGCTTCGCCGGAGGCGCAGGCGGGGGCGGGGCAGCTCTCGCAGGCGGACGCCCTCGGCGAGGAGCAGCAGATGTGGATGGCTCGGCGGGCGGAGCGGTGTTACGATCCCGCCGATAGATGACATTACCCATCGCATCAGACTGCTCTTTCACCGCCTTGAATTCCTGGGTGAATTCACCGACGGTGTCGCCGAACAGGCCAGCCTGGGATATGGGGGAGTCAAGAAAGCGAACTTTGTCGACCTCGCGCATATCTGCCAGGTTTAGCCAGAGGTGGCGCTCCTGGACCACTAATGTGGCCATCGTCCTTCCCAGCGCACACGCAGCGGACTTAGTGGTCCGAAGAGCATAGTCGGTTTGCGGTGCGGAGCTCGTGCAACAAGCCTGGGTCGGAACCACCCTCGTGCAGCTGGGCCAGCGCCTGCGCTTGGTAGCGCTGGTAGGTGGCCATAGCGTGCAAGGCGGAGGCAGCCTGGCCTGCAGCTTTGTAGGCTCTGGCTCCGAGGGAGGCAGATAACCTACAGGCTTTGGACGGGAGACAAGGCAGACCCCTCCAGGAGGAGACGCCACGCGGACAAAGATTGACCGCGATAGCGCGCTCAACCTTCGGGATTGTCTCATAACCCTTGGCTGCTCCACCATCGAGAGTGGTGAGGGCGGAGACGCACGCAGATCGGGCAGAAAAAGGTGCCCTCCAAGACTGCGTGAGCCTACTGTGCACCTCCGGGAAGAAGGGGACGAGAGGCTTCGAAGGACTGGCCTTCTTATCCTCAACGTAGCACCCATCTAGTCGGTCCGGCCGCGGAGCTGGGGGATAAACCATCTCCAACCCCACGGCCGAAGCAGCCCGGGAAAGCACGGCCATCATATCCGACTCAAGATCTTTGACAGCGCTCCCCTGCCCGGAGGGAGGGAGCGGGCCTGGATCTTCATCGGACATTGACAGCCCACCCTCCGATGCAGCAGTGGACGTCTGGTCCCCGGTGTCATCGAGCGAGAGGGCTACCATCTGGTTAGACGGATCGCTTCCTCCGCTCGAAGCTTGGATGGAGCGCTTGGAGGAGCGGGAGGTCCGCGAGCCCGGGGGCGGCGGATAATCTCCCACTGGAACCCTCAGACCTGCCCGAGTGCCCACTGCAGTGCAGGGGACAGCTGGGGTGGTTAGCCCTTTTGCAAGAGCTAACCGCGATCTTAACTGCGCAACAGTCATGCCATCGCAGTGACGGCATGAGCTGCCCGCGAGCACCGCATTAACATGCTGGACCCCCAGACATGCCACGCAGTGCTCGTGCCCATCATCCGGGGACAGGAAACCACCGCATCCAGAAACGCACGGTCGGAGCGACATCTTGAAAAAGACGCGCTGCACGACCGTATTGCTCTTTTAGGTGTAGTGCAATACAAACCGCTCGGGGAGGACCGGACCCAAAGGACGCCAGGCAAGGGAGAAACCCAGCTCGACCGTCTGCCACCGCGTGTACCACACTCTGGACCGGGAGACCGCTCTCGTTCACTCTCTCTCGCAGATTTATCAGGAAATCGGCTGGAGGAACCCTCATCGACTCTCTCAGAAGGCTGTGAAGTCGTCTGAAGCGAAAAGGGATGCTTTGGCTTGCTAGCTCTGTGCTCATATAGCAAGATTAATTGCAACGAGCATCAGGTGCGCAAGCTGAAGCTGCCAACTCATTGGCATTTCATTGGCCCGTTTACATACTCTTTCAGATGATTGGCTTTCTGAACGAAATCCCCATAGTGGAAGTTTCCACATAGCATTGAAGTTCCCCTTCCGAAGGGGAACCAACTTATCCAGCATATGTTTACACCGCAGATGCCCTTCCAGCTGCAACCCATCACTGGAAAACATCCATACACCCTCATTCATCATACCTGTCAACATTGGGATGTAAAAATAAGGGATACTCATATGTTCATCTGGAGCTGTTTCATTGTAAATAAACTGCTGAAACGGTCAGTAATACATTTTTATTATTATTTACAAAGGATATAATAATTAGTATACATTAGAAAAAGCTGCAAATAAATTAGCAAACAGTTCAGCTCAAAAAAATGATTAGCTATTATAAAGAAATAGAATCAAGTTATCAAATCTCATTCATCTTTTCTTCGCTGTATAATTGAAACATTCTGATTAAAGAGCAGCGAATGAATCTCTCATTTAGATTTTTTTGGTTTGATTACATTAAATAACAGAGGTGTCACTTTAAAATGCACACATCTATAATGAAAGCATTTGATTGATTTTCTAACTGTTTAAGCTCATTTAAGACAAAAATTTGTTGTGTTTAAAAGAAAACTCAACAAGATCGACATGTCTAGATGTTGTTTTTATTATTATTATTATTATTCATTCATTTTCTTTTTGGCTTAGTCCCTTTATTAATCTGGGGTCGCCACAGCGGAATGAACCGCCATTATTATTATCATTATTATTATTATTATGTGTATATGGCTGTTCAAACACGCACCCAAAACCCATTGTCCACTTGAGCTCCGCATCAAATCGAGTACGTACAGAATCCGCTTGGGAAACATTGTCTGTTTATCACTATGGAGCGCATCAGCTGAAAGTCATGCATCGTTACATGAACTGACCGTTTTGAGGATTGCATAGGGGCAATGGTGCCTGTAATGAAAAGGAAATGAATCGCACCGTTTTTATGTTTATTTCAAGATGTTTTCATGCCTAAATAAAATGAAAGCACAGAACAGATTCACATTTAAGAGCAAGGGGCGGCCCCTGGTGCTTCGGCGGTATGGGTTGGGAGGATCGGCTCTTCACAGAAAGATTAAAAATACGGGAAAATACCTTTATCGGATAGAACTGTAAAATACAGGAGAATCCTGGGAAAAACAGGAGGGTTGACAGGTATGCATTCATACACATACACTACGGACAATGTAGCTTATTCAATTCACCTACTGTATAGCGCATATCTTTGGAATTGTGGGGGAAACCGGAGCACCTGGAGAAAACCCACGTGAACACAGGGAGAACATGCAAACTCCACACAGAAATGCCAACTGACCCAGCCGAGGTTTGAACCGGCAACCTTCTTGCTGTGAGGCGATTGTGCTAACGTTACTCACTGTGCCACCGTGACGCCCTACATAAATCAGACTAGTTTAATTTGAATAGTCACACATTGACAAACTCTGCCATATTTAATTCGGACTGCACAACAAGCAACTATGGATTAAATATCTACCGAAATGGACACTTTTTTTACAGATTATGATGATGTATCTATGATAGCATTGAAAATCTAGCAAATATTTGTACATTTTCTTTTTAACAAATGAATTGTACATATGTAGTATTACGTTGTTTATATCATCTCTATTTTTTCTGCTCTTTTGTAAAGTGACAAAAAGTCATGATAGAAGCTTTTTATATTGAATGATATGTGTTGTAGTTTCTTATGGCCAATACGAAAGTTTACTGAGGGAACTTTCACTCCTGGAGCTGCTTTATTGTTTGGGATTGCATGGATGTGATGGGGGTTGACTGCTCTCCTGAGAAAAGCGAGGTGTACTGTAACATCATCATTCCTAGGCACACAGCCAAGATGGACACACATCTGCCCACAACCCTCACTCTCTCACTCCAACAACGACTAGTAATAGACGAAAAAAACGAAACAACTGAGAAACGTTCATGAGATGATGCTTGAACTCTAAGTGACACTGTCTGAGAAATGTGCGCAAATTTTATCCGTGATGTTTTTCTAGCAAAAACCATTCTCTGAATTTGCTGTTTTGAATGACATCAGCTTTAGCGGCATGTGTTTTTCCCCATTTTGTGTGATATTTGCAATGGAGTAGACAAAGCACGGTCTGTGAGTAGACTAGTCATTGGAGTGTGTAATGCATGGCCCATGATTTGGAAATGACTGGAATCTGTGGGTATTGTGTGTGTCGGTTGTTATGTCTATGGCTGGAGCCCTGAAGACTGATTGGATCTGATGTTTCATCATAATCGAGTCACACTCAATGTTAAACCATCAACTTTTTTTTTAATCATGAGCATGATTTGCACAGACATGGACTTTCCAGAGACCACTAAGGGTAGATTAGTCATATATCCGATGTGTGCATACTGGTTTTGGTGGTTTACAAGGACAGAAATTCGTAATGACATGGGTATTACAACATTGAGGTGGTTTGCGAGGACATTCCTTGTGTTATTTTAATTTTAAAAATCGTACTCAATGGGGTCTTTTGACATTCAAAAATCTGCTGCAGGTTGCCTGTGAGGTTTGGTTTAGGGGTAGGAGTAGTTAGGGCTATATACTAAGCCGTTTTTACAGTATAACATATATTACGCCTATGAAGATTCTTCATAAACCACCAATACCAATGAGTGTGTGTCTGTGTACATGTGTTTACCTGTAAAAGGTATCCAGATGCCTTTATTTAGGCTCTTCAGCCACTCCTCTCCCTGACCACAGCTGTTTGAGAGGAAGAAATATGATCCAGGACTAACCAGTACATCCCTGTTTCCTCCTATTCGAGAGAGAGAAAAGGGTATGGAAAAGTTCTCTTAGTTTATCCCAAATCATCCAAATATTACAAAGTTGCTTGTTTAAACTTAAGCATAACACAGATAATAAAGTATTTGTTTGTTCTCACCACAAGTGACATTAGGTTCATCAGAGTTCTAAGCTTGAAAAGTCAGGTGAGAACATAAATATTTTGCTGCTTTTTTGGAGCTGTAGTGTCCCTACTTTGATTTTGTTGAGCTATTTGCCTACTGGGTGTGCACAATTGAACTTTTTAAAATGTTAGTTGTTTGTACACCCAAAAAATAATTTTGCTGCTTGTTCAAATGTCTAATTTAAAATGAGCCGAAAATTCTTGAGTTTTTTTGGGACAATGTAATTGTTTTATGTTCGATCCACTTTTTTGTTATTACTTAACTAAATTGATTTGTGCTGGGAAAACATGAATGAATTGTGTGAAACCCTGCATCTTTTACAGTATATAACTTTAGTGTCCACTTGAGTGGAACTAATACACTCATGCCAACTAACACAACAAATTAATAATGACATTAATAATCACAATTAGACAAATAACATTTAAAAAAGCGATTTCTTACCTACACAGCAAAATCTTCTGAGTAAATTTACTCAGTTCAGAGAGCATTTGGTCCCTCTTTAAATAAGGGCAAACAGGTTGGTAATAAGTAAAGCTGCTGTTTGTGGAGTTGCTTAATGATGTTCTGCTGAGATTTTGAGAGATTCAATGTATTATATTGATTTCATCCAAGGCTATGACTTAAGTCAGTTGTAGTTTTGTGTTTCTCTTCTGTGTTTGTTTATTAACAGCAGGCGTTCATCATCAGTGCTAATTATTCTGTCCTAATTAATCCTTTGTCTTATTAACTTGAGTAACTTCAACTCAGTTTAGAGAGGGACCAAATACTATCTAAACTGAGTACATTTTGCTCAGAGAATTTGCTGTGTATCACACAGTTAGGTTAAACACTTGCTGCGTTAATAAATTTAATGGCATGTGGAATGAAAGATGTTAAACATGTTTTTAGTCACTAGGGGAACTCTAATTGAAAGCTCAAACTGACAAAAAAGAGGATGAGTGCCTTCAAGGATAACTCTCAAATGCGTCTCTGTCCTCTGTGTAAAGTTGTGTTAGTTGGTCCTAAGGCCTGCCAATTAATTTATTTTAGCCATGGATACAATTCTGCAAAGTTTATTCTTGGGTTTGTAATATAGAGGCTCACAGATTTATGCAAAAATTCAGGCCCCCCTCTGTGGCTGCATAATAATGTGCTCTTTCTTTATAAGAGAAGATCACAGTGATAAGCCATTCAGTTTATAGAGAAATCTAGATTATATTTTTCAGACAGAAATACGTAGTGTAGCAATATTGAGATGTTTTAAATTAAATTGAAACTGAAAAATAGGCTATGCAAAAGTTAGGGCACCCTCTCTTTTGTGTGGATTTCAAAACCTGTAGTCACTTAATGCTGATTGATCACAACACAAAATAGCTGATGGCTAGTTGTGCCTCTCCTTATTGTTAATCAGAATGTAGCAACATGGGAACCTTAAAAGAACTTCCTAATGGCCTAAAAACTACATGAATTAGGAGAAAGATGCAAAAGCTATCACAAAAGCCTAAAGGCTCTATCTCCACAGTCAGAAATATAGTAAGAAAATGGAAGGCCACAGGAACAGTTCTTGTGAAAGAAAGATGTGCTAGACCAAGAAAAATATCTGAAAGGCAAAGGTGAAAAATGGTTAGAATGGTCACAGACCAACCACAGACCACCTCCACAGAGCTCCAGGAACATCTTGCTGCTAATAATGTCATTGTACATTGTTCCGCAGTTCACCGCACTCTTCACAAAAAACAGCTCAATGAAAGGTGATGCAGAAGAAGTCTTTTTTACATTCTGCCAACGAGAAGAGTTGTTTGAGGTATGCAAAGGCTCACCTGGACAAGCCTAATTCATTTTGGAAAAATATACTGTGGACAGATGCCACAACCATAGGTGCATTGCATGGCAGAAAAAGAACACAGCAAAATAAAAGTGTCTTAAAAAGTCTTCAATTTGATTTGAAGAAACGCTGTTATTATTGAAAATGTGTTCTGTAATCTGCTCTCTCGACTTTTGATGTTGAAAATTTAACGCTACACTTTAATAAAGTGACTTCAATTAAGATTTTAGTACTTTGAAATAATTTATTGTATAAGAAATAATATAGAGATAAATACTGGCAGTTTATTACAAGTCTTTTTGTATTTTAATATACAACACCAACCCAGACAATATATCACTTTAAACTATTAGAATGTTAATAAAAGTCACTTATTTACTTTTCAAGGTTAAAAGGTGTTGGAAAAAAGATCAAAGTCCCATAATCCAGTTCAAAAGCATTAATAAATCGAGAAAAATAAAAGCATGATTTATGGATGTTTTTACAGTGTGTATATGTATATTGGTCATTAATTCACATGAATACACCTTTTTATGTGAACAGTAATATGTGATCCAGGTACATTTGGTCCTCTGTTTTACAGAACTTGGACATAAACAGCTGTCCCACATTTTAAAAAAAATAATTTTAAGGTTGTCTATAGTGTATCCAACCCAGTTTCATTAGAAACCCCATTTCCTCAGCTTAAACTTAAATCTTCCAAAACTTAAAATACATTGCACCGGCTATGTTTTGTTGCACGTTTCATATGACAAAGCCATTAGAGGGCTCTGTTTACATTTTTTTAAAATCTGAAATACTTCATATTACATTACGAAACCACAGTCAAACGTATGTTGGAGTTTTTGCTGGTTTACATAAATGTAAACTATACGTAGTTGGGCATAGATTATTTTTTTTATCTAGATTAATCTCAGAATTAATCTAGATTTATCTAGATTAAAATGGCTCATTCGAATTCTGCCGAAGGCATTCAGAATATGTGTGCTATCTAAATAATAAGTCAGGTGGTGCATTAGACCAGGGGCTCATCTCTTGTTTCCAAAATGCATCACAAACTGCTTAAGAAACTGTTCTACTATGATAATTGGTGATGAAAATAAATATTGTCTAATAAGATGTACTTGTGTTTACTAACTGTTTATTCAGTTAAACATGAAATTTGAACTGTAGGCCTACATAAGCTCCAAACAGCGATTTTTGATTACCTTAATCCGACTAAAGTCATAACTGAACTAAACAGAAATGGAATTAAGATGTGCAGTATGCAGATATTAGTGGCATTATTGAAGTAAACACCGCAATCAAACTATTACTGTCATGTACGACTTTTGGCCATATTTTCCCACAAGATCCACACATGCGGCTGTCAGTAAAGGACCACACACACACACACACACACACACACAAACACACACATCGTGAAATGCAGAAGTTTTTTTCTTTCCATTTGGCCTGTGTTATTAAATTCCATAACATTCTCATCAGTCCTTACTCATTATTTGCGTCTAATACCCCAGTTTGTCATGGGGCATGAATAAAATGTTCATGAGTTAAAGTGAAACTGCCGAACTGCAGTTAAAGTCAGGCATCCTGCTGATTTGATTCAGAAAGGCACTTTTTTTGTCAGATGGCTCACCGGTACATCCGCGCTAAAATATCAAGGTGAAAGTCATCATACCTTGCATAAAATAGAACCAGCTCCCAATCAAACTTTAAGAATAGACTAACGGCGATATTTTTTTTTTAACGCGCGATAAGAGTCTCGCGTTAACGCAGCACGTTAACGCCCCACCACTAATGTAAACTGAAGCATATTTCCCATGAGACTTTAAACCAAATGTATTGAATACTCCACAGTAGTGTGTATCACTCTTTACAGTGTAAAAACCTCCGTCTGTCCTTAATGGTCACCGTGTCCTTCAAGTCCATCAGTGAGCAAACTGGAACACAGCCTGAGCTGAATCAGATGACCATTTCTTATCTTTAAGCACCACAAGAGTTCAGTGGGAGAAGGGGCGAGCATTGATTTTCATAATTTAATTAAAACTCTTGCCATTTTTTCCTCCTCCATACGTTTCTCAGAGACAATATTAATCACTGGATGGGTCTCGGTCACAATTAAAGTATGCCCCAGATTCCACTCACATTTGCCGGTAGAGTGCAGTAATTAATTCCAAAGCGGACACTTTCCGTAACAAGACCAGGGCTGTAAAAAATCCAGCTAAGTGGTTTATCAATACCGAGCGCTCGACGAGGCTGGCCTGAGCAATAATGATATTAAAAGGGGAGCACTGGAATGCCATGAAAGGGCATTTCACAGATTCAGACGAGTGACCAGCATACTTTAAACCAGGCCCTCTGATGGACATTGATAAGTTGAGTTTGATCAAATATATTGGCAGGGAATTTGGACTTAACGTACACGTGAAATCAAATCTAAACATAGTGATTTTGTTAGCTCACGTTGCTAGTTTTGTGGTGAACAGTTCATCTGTGCATGCCATTAAGAAAAAAAAATAGTTTGTCCTTGTACTCTATAATGAAATCTGAAAATGCACTTCCTTTTTGTTTTCAGCTAAATTCTCGTCTGTCTGAGGTATTGGGCGTGGTTAACATACTTAACCACGCCCCTCCAACTGTCAGGTTTTACAAAAGTTTTTACAACAAAAAGTAATGGTGAGAATGAGGTGTCTGTTAGGTTGTAATCAGTGTTGTCAATTTAGTGACTTTGTCGCTATATTTAACGACTTCTCAGACCCCCTTAATGACAATTTTTTTAAAAAGCAACTAGCGACAAATCTAGCGACTTTTTTAGGTGTTACTGGAGATTTTTTACAGACTCTCATGTGTCCGTTCCTACTGTTTTTTTTTTTTTTTTTACAAGCTGCGGGTGATGCCGTCTGCCCCTCCCCCACCTCAGAGCACTCACAGGAAGCCCAATCTGCGTACAGGAGTCTCTCTCACCTGCAGCCTGAGAGCAGATCACCCCTCTGCGTACTGATGACAAATGATTTAGCACCGCGAGTGTGAGGTATTTCCCTTGTACAGTTAAACCGATCTGCTTCTCCTTTGTATAAAATTTAACAATTTAATTTGACCATTTATTCTTTTCTTGTTTACAATCAGATAGATTTTAGTGACGGTTTTGGAACTTGTCTGAGTTTATTACATCTGAGAGATCAAATTCAAGAGCAAATTCACTACACATCTATACTGTTATACTCAGGGCTTTACATTAACAAACCGCCAACCCACCAAATGCGGGTAGATTTCGGTTGTGGCGGGTTAGACAGCCACTCCCACTAGCCACTTTGGCTGGCTGAAACTCATTTTTTAATTGCCAGTGCTGGCTCGTCGTCACTACAGATTAGACTGTTAGTTTATGACTGTTTGTCTATATGCGTGATGTGATCTTAGAATCGAGAAGCAGCACGAATGACAACAACAGTTTTTTTGCGCGAGCAAAAGGAAGCAGGTGAATAACGAATGAGAGCATCACGCGCACAGTGAGACAGGCTTTCCTCACTCACTGACGAGGGCTTTAGTGCTGCGTGCACAGATGACTTGATGTGCGCAAGTGTTTAAAAGCTCCTGTGCCGTTTCCTCACTCGAAGCAATCGTGCCTGGAAACGAAACTAGTGCGATGCTCGTGCACCCACAGTCCTTCAAAGGTTCGAGATTCTTTGTAAGCAGCAGCAGTAGTTGTCGCTGTCGCTTTAACCATTCTTTGAACAGATTATTAATTGGCCTAACATTAACCGTGTGCGCGGCATCATCCTTTCATTATCGCGCACAGAATGTTTTTTACCCGCTTTTTTTTGCTTGCTGTTATTTTTGTTAATATAGTTTATTAATCATCCTTTACAATAATATCGCTTTAATATGTTGATGTATGCATAGTTAACTGGTGATCTGAGATCTTGAGCCAGAACAGACCACTGTGCATAAGTTTTAGATGCATGAGAATATATATTTTTTAAATGTCAACTGTTTTGTTGAATAAAAAGTGTATGTATACAGCAGTATTTTGCTTGTTTTGACACATTATTTAAAATTTGTGGCAAGGAAATAATTAGTTTTGTGTGGCCAGAGAAAAAAAAGGTAAATCCTTATTGTGTTGAGCCCTGAAAAGTCCTGTGAAAGAAAACTAATGCGACACTTTTTTATGAAAGCATAACCCATTTGCTCATGCTCATTGAGAAAGATCATAAACAAAAAACAAAACAGTTAAATGAACGAGGAGGCAAGTGGAAAAAACACAAAATCTAAATGAAGTAATTTTAGCATGCCAAAGTCAAATTTATGCATATCAAATATATTTTCCCAACAACAAAATTGTGGCTAGTGAAAATGGCGAGTGGCTAGTAATGGTGGTAAACTGCTAGCCACAGTAGCAGGTGATCAAAAAATGTGAATGTCAAGCCCTGGTTATACTGTTTTCAAACAACAATAAATTTAGTTAAATTGACATGCATACATAAAGCATAGTGCAAATAGAAATACTCCTTTATTAACCATAGGCTGTTAAACAAACTGAAACAGTTGGACGAGATGATGTCAGTAATATGCAAATTGACGTGTGACGTAATTTAGCGACATTTAGCAACTTTTTGGGCAGAGCTTTTCATTGAAAATAGTTGGCAACACTGGTTGTAATAACTCTCCTGAAACACTTTTCCTGATCTTTTTAAATGAAATGCATACTTTACTACATCCAATCAGCTTTTAGTAGAAAAAAACAAGCCACGCCCACTGTTTTCTCATTTAATATTCAGTTTCTCTAGGAACTGCATCCGCCAGTTGATGATCAGTGCATTAAAGGGATAGTTCAATTCAGTCATCATTTACTCACTCTCCAATTGCTGAAGAAAGCTGTTTCTCACAGAATTAAAGCCAATGCAATTGACATTGCTTGATTAGTTAAAATGGTTTTACAAGTATAGCATGTGTGAGGATCTTCTCTAAGTATTAGAAACTTGTGTCATCCTGGACTGACCAATTCTACAGCAAGGAAAACAGTCATTGATGAATTTATAAAATTTTCCTAATGTTCTCACGAACATTAGGGTTAATTTCATGGGGTTTGTTTCCTGTATATAGATCCCATTGTTTTTGCATTTGTTAATAACGTATAAACAAATCGTTGGTTTTAGGCTATGGTTTTAGGTCCAAAGGTGGTACTGGACACATTTTGGGATTTGTCAATGGTGCTTCTTTTGCAGCAGAGTCTAACAGCAGAAAGTTTGTAGTCATTTGTAGTACTGAACACTGAATAAAGCATAACCAGTACCTCAGGTGATTGTTGTTATAGAATTTGTGCTGTTGTTCAGTTGCGATGGTGATGCCCAGCTAGCAAAATTCATGTGGCTTATACAGTATGTTTAGCTTATAAACCTTCATAATTCTGTGGCATGTGCAAGCATGTAATTATGTTACTTCTAATAATGGCTTCAACATTGGTTAACATCAGTGAATTATATTATTTCATTACAGGTTGTGCCTCACTTAATTTTATTGTTTTTTTTTTTAGTTGGCTTGTTTGCTGTAATGAATAAACTTTTCAAGCAAAGTTCTTAAAGGTTACAGCAGCCCAAAAGAAAATTTATATTAAGAGGTTTGGGGCTTTGAGCCCAACTAAAGCAAACACTTTTCTCCAAGATGGTGACTTTAGTCTATGTGGTCCACATATGTTTTAAGATAACTGGGCCGCTTTAGGCTCACAGCCACATTAGCCAGAGCTAACTGTGCCAAATATTTGCCAAACGTGGCCCACATTTGTTTTAGGATAACTGGGCCACATTTGCCATATCCTCTCTGAGCCACTATAGGCTCAATTCCACATTAGCTATAGCTTACTGTGCCGAATATTTGCCAAAAGTGGCCCACATATGTTTTAAGATAACTGGGCCACGTTTGCCATATCTTCTCTGGGCCACTATAGGCTCAAATCCACATTAGCCATAGCTTACTGTGCCGAATATTCGTCAAAAGTGGCCCACACATTTTTTAAGATAACTGGGCCACATTTGCCTTATCTTCTCTGGGCCACTATAGGCTCAAATCCACATTAGCCATAGCTTACTGTGCCGAATATTTGCCAAAAGTGGCCCGCATATGTTTTAAGATAACTGTGCCACATTTGCCATATCTTCTCTGGGCCACTATAGGCTCAAATCCACATTAGCCATAGCTTACTGTGCCGAAAATTCGCCAAAAGTGGCCCACATATGTTTTAAGATAACTGGGCCACATTTGCCATATCTTCTCTGGGCCGCTTCAGGCTCACAGCCACATTAGCCAGAGCTAACTGTGGCAAATATTTGGCAAAAGTGGCCCACATTTGTTTTAGGATAACTGGGCCACATTTGCCATATCCTCTCTGGGCCACTATAGGCTCAAATCCACATTAGCCATAGCTTACTGTGCTGAATATTCGCCAAAAGTGGCCCACATATGTTTTAAGATACCTGGGTCACATTTGTCATATCTTCTCTGGGTCACTATAGGCTCAAACCCACATTAGCCATAGCTTACTGTGCCAGATATTTGCTAAAAGTGGCCCGCATATGTTTTAAGATAACTGGGCCACATTTGCCATATCTTCTCTGGGCCTCTACAGGCTCAAATCCACATTAGCCATAGCTTATTGTGCCGAATATTTGCCAAAAGTGGCCCACATATGTTTTAAGATAAGTGGACAACATTTGTCATATCTTCTCTGGGCCACTATAGGCTCAAATCCACATTAGCCATAGCTTACTGTGCCGAATATTCACCAAAAGTGGCCCACATATGTTTTAAGATAACTGGGCCACATTTGCCATATCTTCTCTGGGCCACTACAGGCTCAAATCCACATTAGCCATAGCTTACTGTGCCAAATTTTTGCCAAAAAGTGGCCCACATTTGTTTTAGAATAACTGGGCCACATTTGCCATATCTTCTCTGGGCCACTATAGGCTCAAATCCACATTAGCCATAGCTTACTGTGCCAAATATTCGCCAAAAGTGGCCTACATATGTTTTAAGATAACTGGGCCACATTTGCCATATCTTCTCTGGGCCACTATAGGCTCAAATCCACATTAGCCATAGCTTACTGTGCCGAATATTCACCAAAAGTGGCCCACATATGTTTTAAGATAACTGGGCCACATTTGACATATCTTCTCTGGGCTACTATAGGCTCAAATCCACATTAGCCATAGCTTACTGTGCCGAATATTCGCCAAAAGTGGCCCACATATGTTTTAAGATAACTAGGCCACATTTGCACTTACACGTGTGAGCCACTTTAGGCTTAGACCGAGATTACTATTAAATGACTATGCCACATTTTTGCCAACTGTGGCCCATATTTGTCATTTTCCACATGGGCCACATTAGGCTCACGTTCAGATTACATTCTGCCAGAAGTGCCAAATCTTTGCCTTAAATGGCCCATATATGAATTTAAATTTTTGGCCCCCCTTTGCCATTGTACAGGTGGGCCTTTTCAGGCTCACATTCATTTTGTCTTGGCCGAAGGAATACCACCAGAGCCGCATAACTGCCTAAAGTGGCCCACATTCGTATGCTATCTGGGTGGTTAGGACAAAAACTGCTTTTAATATATTTTTTGTTGTGTGTTGTCACTTGAAGCTAGGATACGGTGTTGGCTCGATAGTCAAACACGCTCGATTCTGTTGGTGGTGTCATCATCAATATATTTGATCTAGAAAAAATTACTTTGCATAGTATTTTACATTATACTTTGCACGTACTTTCCATTTTTGTGTATTTTTATTTTTATACACAAACCATCAATTTCTTTGGAATTACAGTACAAAACATTAGCACTTTACAATAAGGTTCAACTAGTTTATATTAGTTAATTTACTAACATGAAAAAACAATGGCCATTGCATTTAGTAACAAATTTATTCATCATTGTTAATGTTAGTTAAAGGGTTGGTCCAGATTGTATTTTAAAAGCTTGGTTGTGTTTATAAGATGCAACGCAATGAATGCTCATGCCTCATTTGTATATATAAAAAAAAAATCATATTTTTTATACAGTATACCTTACTTTGATTATATACAGCTACTCAGCTAACATGAAAACGACTGTCATATTTCCTAGTTCCTCCGAAAAGCCCACTCTCAAGAGGCTCTGATTGGTCAGCTAACATAATGTGCTGTGATTAGCGGATCGGCTCCACGTCACCAGGAAAAAGCATCACGCCCCTACAAGCATGCGCTTTTGCGCTGTGTAAATACTGTTAGTCAGAGTAGCTGTTAGCCGTATCAGTTTGAGCCTGAATCAGACAGAAAATGACACAGAGGACACAGCTGAACCTCACGCCTGCTCTCTAAAATAAACCTGACAAGTGTCTTTCACATATATTTGGGTTATAAGCATGTGTAAGTAATATGAAACATTCACATATACGTATTTTGTGAGTTCATTATCTGAGATGTAGAACGCAGGGAAAGCTGCCGCATAGAGAGACACTGCAACGCTGCTGAAGATTGTGGGTGCTTACAGCAGTTTGACAGATAAATATGAATTTGTAGCTAAGTTGTTAATGGTGCATTTCCGTTGTTTATATCCTTGTTTACGTCCTTGCTACAACATACCGTTAACGCTAGAAACTATGTATGTAATAGATCAACTTTAACAAATAAAAATACTTACAGGTTGTGACTCACAATCCACAGCCATCTATTATGGTTTGAGCTGCTTCTTTTTTGAGGATTTTTTAACCGAATCCAGCACTGATCTGGGAGAGATTCTGGAAGCTGTCCTTTGTCAAATGCTACCTATATCTTTTTTATAATTCTCTGGAACATAATTAAAATTAAACTCTAAGCATTTCTTTCTTTGTGTCGTGTCCTTTGGAAGCAAATACAGAAACAGAACGAGCTTTGTGGAAATAGCAACACTTGGACGGAATTTTAGCTTTCTCTGCTATAACATTACAGCGCCTCTGCCCATGCCCCATTGCCGCAAGGTGTATGCGCGTAACCTGAAGTATTTGTGATCTTACTAGCACGGATGTATTTTTTTGTAGTCCCCAAAGTTTGTTCGCTGTAGGCTTTGCTAAGCTAACTCTGTAAAAGCCAAGGTCTCCCTTTGCATTGAACTTTTTTTTTACATTCAGAGATGTTGTTTATGTTTACACAGCAACATTACACATCAACTAAAGTTTAAAATATGATATCGTACTGGACCACCTCTTTAATAAAATTGTAGTCGTTCATTGTTAGTCCTTCTTAACTCAAAGTGCATTAACTAATGTTAACAAGCAACATTTTGGATTTTTAATTATGCATTAGTAAATGTTAAAGGGATAGTTCAATCAAAACTGATTTACTCACCATTCACTTGTCTTTTGTTTCAGTTGAATACAAACAAAGTTATTTTGAAAGATGTCAGAAATCGTTATTGATGGACGATAATTCATAACTTTTTGATTTAGTGGGTAATTTGTATTCATTTGCATTATCACATTTATGATTTGTTCCTCCTGCAGTTAGGGGTGGAGTTTAGGGACATGCTGCTTTTTTTAAAAAACTTGTATGTTTTTATGCAAATTAAATTGTATGAACTTGTATGAATTAAAATTACCAGATTCTACCATTCTTCAGAATATCTTCTTTTGTGTTCAACAGAGAAAAAAAGAAACTCATAAAGGATTTGAACCACTTGAGGGTGAATAAATAGAGAGTAAATTTTCATTATGAGGTGAACTGTCCCTTTAATATATGCTGTACATGTATTGTTCATGTTAATAAACACATTAACTAGCTAATTGAACCTTTTTGTAAAGCGCGACCGGGAAAACCATAAGATTAGGGTAAACCGTTGGTTCTCTGGTGCAGTGTATTTAATAGACAGGACTGCAGTGTGTAATAAAGGGTGTTTGGACGCTTTGTTTTGACAGCTCAGTAATTGAAAAGAATGGTAAGTGCTTCCTTGTGTTTGTACGGCAGTAAAATAACAGCCTTGTCTTCCTCCTTGTGTTTGCATGAATCTGAAGGACACTTCTCCTGCAGGGCACAAATGTTATCAGGCTTGACTCATCTAGTAGTTTGCATTCTTCAGATCTTTCTCCCAGCTGGAGAGGTGTTTGTTGTATAAATAACATTAGTACACCATGCAACAGGTATAATTCTCTTTGTTATACAGTTGAAGTCAGAATTATTAGCCCTCCTTTGAATTTTTTTTCTTTTTTAAATATTTCCCAAATGTTTAAAATAGCAAGGAAATTTTCACAGTATGTCTGATAATATTTTTTCTTCTAGAGAAAGTCTTATTTGTTTTATTTCGGCTAAAATAAAAGCAGTTTTTATTTTTTAAAAGCCATTTTAAGGTCAAAATTATTAACCTCTTTAAACTATATATTTTTTGATAGTCTACAGACCAAAACCATCATTATAAAATAACTTTCCTAATACCCTATTTTGTGTAGTTAACCTAATTAACTCAGTTAAGCCTTTAAATGTCACTTTAAGCTGTATAGAAGTGTTTGAAAAATATCTAATAAAATATTATTTACTGTCACCATGGCAAAGATAAAATTAAACAGTTATTAGAAATGAGTTATTAAAACTAATGTTTAGAAATGTGTTGAAAAAATCTTCTCTCCGTTAAACAGAAATTGGAAAAAACGGTATATATTGTGATGATAGTAGATAGATAGATGATAGACAGGGTGTCCGAAGGGTCTTAAAAAGTCTTAAAATGTTTAAAATGCTAAAACTAAATTTAGGGCCTTAAAAAGTCTTAAATTTACCAAAATATTGGTTTGTAGGTCTTAAATCATTTTAAACAGGTCTTAATTTTCCTATGTCCATGAAAAGTTACTCATTCAGGCCGAAATCATCCAATCACCATCCATCTCAGTAGAACTTTTAACAAATAGTTTAATTTTTAACTCTATATAGTTTATCTTCCTTATAATAATAAATAACAGTCATTTGAAAAGTTCTCCATTTATTTATGGTGAGGACACTGACCTGGAGACAGTTGTGCATATATTTAGCTTTTTTTTTTAAAGAAATTGTATGTTGAAAAAAATCTATGAAACAAGAGTTTGCTTGTTTTGATACATTATTTAAAATATTTGGCTAAGAAATAAGTAGATTAGAATTTCTTTGAGGATAGTAAAAATATTTTAATTTTTCATTGGAAAAAATCATTATAGTGTTTATCCCCATAAAAATCTTAAAATTAATTAATAATGGTCTTAAAAAGTCTTAAATTTGACTTTATGAAACTTGCAGAAACCCTTGAAAGCTAATGATAAACAAGTAGCAAAATACTAATTGAAAACAAATATTTACTTAATCTTCTGTTTTATAGTTATTGTGTTTCAATCCTGCAAAAAATACATATAGTTCACACTATTATATCATAACACAGGGACATCTATAAGCACTGTCACACTAGTGGGAAGTAGCGGATCGCTCGCTCACCTTTCTGTGCAGCACTGTTGTACTTCCAGGACTTGAAGCAGGTGAGTCCCATCCTGCAGGTGCACGTCTCTCTCTCGAGATCTTCAGCTGAGCTCAGATCTTCTGCGTCTGATCATCATCATCAACATTATCATCATCACTGGGGCTCCTGGTGCTCCAGCGGCTCTGAATTGGTGGAGACTAGCCACACTGGTGGCGTCCCTGAGCGCAGGCTCCCCAGCACTGCCATGGCCTGGACAGAAGCCCCATCTGTCTCTCTACTTCATCCATCTCATCAATAAAGTCCAGCCCCGTCCCGTTGGCAGACGCCTCACTGGGGGAGATGAAGGGCGGGGCGAGGACCCTCTGCGGCAAACACACACACACACACACACACACACACACACACACACACACACACACACACACACACACACACACACACACACACACACACACACACACACGCACACACACACACACACACACTGTAATTACTTCAGTACAGTATGCTGTCTCTGGCAGCCAGAGTCAATTTCCCTAATGCATCCACCAATCAGCCCCCCCTGTGGACCGGTCCGGCATTTGGTTTAATAGCCATCGATGTGATCGGCCCTCACCCACACACAATGACTCAAAGAGGATATAAAGATGCGAGCGGGTGGCCGGCATGTTAAACTTTTGAACCATCCTCCATTAGGCTAAGAGGAGCCGTCGTCTCACTCTCATCCTCCCTTTCCCATCTGCCCTCTCTCTCTCCTTCTCTCCACAAGCCAGATTTATGATTCCCACCCTGGCAGCATCTCAGGCATACATATTGATCCTGATGAAAGAGGCTCACTTCATTTGGCGGGAGGAATGGGCCTTTTCAGGAGACTTTACACATCCTGTCAAGTGGTGCTGACGGTTATCATGAATTCTCAGGGGCACGGGACAGACAATATGGACAACTGTGGACGTCTTCACAAATTTGTTACTTCAGCGTTATGCTGTTTGATAAGTCTGCCGTATTCTTTATAAGTTAAGACCGTACTGACAAAGTCCAGACAAATGGTAGATCAATAACCCAATGCACATGATCATGTTCGGTTGGTAAAAACAAGCATCAAACAACAGCAACCGGCACAGATGGTCTCTCCAACACTGAACTGACCAAACTTGTGTTTGTTGCCATTGGTCAGTGTGTATTGGTCCAGTGTGAATTTGGCCCACACATTTTTTAAGCAGTACTAGTTCCAGAACTATGCTAGTAAGCTTTTTAGTATTTTTTATTTTATTTTATTATGCATATGGGGGCAACACGGTGGCTCAGTGGTTAGCACTGTCGCCTTACAGCAAGAAGATCGCTGGTTTAAGTCCCAGCTGGGTCAGTTGGCATTTCTGTGTGGAGTGCTATAGGTGAATAGGGTAAACTAAATTGGCTGTAGTGTTTGAGTGTGTGCGTGTGTGTGTGTGTTGCAGCTGAAGGGGCATCCACTGTGTAAAACATATGCTGGATAAGTTAGCGGTTCATTCTGCTGTGCCAACCCCTGATTAATAAAGGGGCTAAGCTGAAGGAAAATGAAATTAATGAATTGTGCGTATGGGAAGTCTTAAAGTTATCCATTAGCTAGTGTGCTCCAAATGAATGATAACATTCAGATTTACATGAAACAAGCATTCAAAACTTGCAGTTACTCACTTCAAACAATTTGGATGAAAATTGGATGAAAAGTGATGGGGGGGCTGGGAGGGGGTTGTGGGTGTTGTCGTGGGGGAAAGTGTGGGGGGTGGGGGCTGTTACAGATGAATTGGGCCCCCTAATGGCCTGTTTCCACTGAGTGGTATGGTATGGTACGGTACAGTTTAGTACGCTTTTATGGCCGTTTCCACTGTCAAAAGGTACCAAAAAGTGAACATAACTGTACCACTTTTTGGGTACCCTTTCGGAAGGGTACCTAGCACAACAAAAGGGTACCTAAACACAGCTGAACGCTATTGGTTTACAGAGATAAGTCACTAGCTCATGCACAAGCAGAGAAATGAAAACAAAGGAACTGCCATTTTTAAATACAGAGCCGAGACATTACACCGTAATAATATATACATATAATAACGAGTCACGGTCGACCCCAGCTCAAACAAATCTTGTCGCCTGGATGAATAGCCCCATTATGTTTACAAGGCCATCTATAGCGCAAGCGGTTTCACTTTCTCGTCGCTCCTCTATATTTGAAATTACAAACTTCTTGAGCTGATGATGATAACGTACGCGTGATTATTGAAGTGCTTCTGAC
This sequence comes from Danio kyathit, assembly GCA_903798195.1. Taxonomy (NCBI): domain Eukaryota; kingdom Metazoa; phylum Chordata; class Actinopteri; order Cypriniformes; family Danionidae; genus Danio; species Danio kyathit. The sequence continues at coordinate 40,069,284 of LR812539.1, forward strand.
ATCCGATCCTTTCAGAAATGGACAAACGCGAGAGTAAAGCATGAAAAAACAAAGGAGAATCCGCAAAAAACAAAGGAGCAAATGATTCTTTTAGCAACCTAAAAGATGAACAAACTGCCATGTTGAACTATTATCATCACCTTTTGGACTATTATGAACTCAGAATGACGGAATTACTTTCTAACAGAGGTTACATGTGCTGCTGAAGATTAAAGACACAGATGAGAGGTTTGCACTGACTGGGCTATATGTTGCGTGTCGTTTTTGAACCCAAATATGGACTAAATATATGCTGTGGGTAGTTTTTCTGTAATTTGTAATGTATTGGAAACTGTAAGGGTCTGTATGTGTTCATATATGTTGCATTTATTTATTTATTTTATATAATTGCAGACGTTACAGTAGACTATTTCACACTGTCATTGATATGCAGTTATTATCAAATTATGTTCATAGAAAGGTTAGTAATGAACATTTATACACAAGTATTTATGTGTATGAAGCATCTGTTTTGTGAGAAGTGCTTCTCGCATGGTATATGAATGATCCGTACAGCAATACTTTGACATTTCCTCGAGCGAGAATGACATCAACTGCAACTTTCTTTCGTACACCACGCCCACCATTGGTACCCTTTTGGCAGTGGAAACACATGCCAGATAAAGGTGACCCGTACCGACCTGTACCTCACCATACTGTACCACTCAGTGGAAATGGGCCATAATAGTAACTCCTGGGGCCCCTAAAGTGTGTGGGCCCTTAGAATCGTCCTAACTATCCCCGCCTTAGCGGCGCATCTGCCTATTGACCTTATTCTTCAATGTGGAAGTGCGCGATTGTTTTAGAACTTCTGATTCAATTGCCTATGGGAAAAATGACTAGGAATAATAAACGGCAGAAAACCGTCAAAAGTGTGTTCATGACTATAAAGATAAAGCAGAATAATATAATAAGATAATATCAGTTTGTGACATTAAACAGCATAACAAGCTGTTTATAATGTCAAAAAATGAATGGAAGTGAATGAGACCGGAAGTTTAGAGCCAAAAAGATTCAAATAGAAGCGCCCGCTCGTATGCCAAGAATTAGTTCAATAGGGAAAACAAAACACTGTGAAAGTCAATGGTTACAGGTGTCCAGCATTTTTCAAAATAACTTCTCATGTTCAGATGAAAGAAAGTCAAAAAGGTTTGACAAGTGAGGTGATTTTTTGGTGAACTATCCCTTTAAGCATCTCATAAAACATTTGGTCCAATCAAATGCTCTAGAATCTAAACTGGATGATTAATCGAAAAGTAATCGAAATTGACATTCAGAACCTATAATCGATCTAATTTTTCCAGGTCAATTATTCAATACCTTGCCTACCACGTGCAGAGTCACGTGACCCTGCTCTGTTAGCCACACTTTGCTGCCACATCTGATCTCTGGTCAAGTAGGACGATAGACCTATTCTTGAGCCTTACTTTGCAATTCATTGACAATGAATAGAAGCTGCACCAGAGATGCTTTGAAACGGCATATTTTCCATTACATTAAAATTATTATTAACATAAAAATATTTTTTTACAGAAGATGCAAGAAATGAACTGTTTAAAATATTATTTAGGATATTTAGGATAGGATATACAAGAGTTTTTCTATTTAGAAGAGATACTGCTTAGTTTCTTTTAGTATGAAAACATTGAAAATAATTTATTTTGTTTCCAAAAGTGCAAGTTATTTATTTTCACAGAGTGACTGTTAGTTATAGGCAATGTGTGTTTTAATCTCAGTTGTTTAGCGTTGATGTTTAATAAATAATCATATAGTAGATAGTGTGTGTTTCCTTCAATTATTTTAAAATCAAGTAATGCACCCTTCATTCAGAAATCTCTCACTGTAACTAGGGACAGATTTAGTGATTTGGTGGCTCTAAGCAACTCCAGCCATGGGGCCCCAAGTCCTGAAATGCATTCTTTCTACTTTTATTTCATTTTTATTTATTTTGCTGTTTTTTTTTTATATATCACTCAATCTTCTTTTCTACTTTTTATCTTATTGTAAGTTTTACATTTTAAATAATTAGATGTCTTAAAATGAATTTACAACTAAAAATAATAATATATTTTCGTTTATAACTTGGACTGGTGGTAAATATTTTTTTTTCATAATATTTTTATTACATAACATTATGTTATTATAATAGTATATTTTATTTTATATTAAATAATGTTTAATTTTTTGACTCTCACTATTCAAAATATGATAGAAAAAAAAGTTATATATAGTTTATAGGTATAATTTATACTTCTAGATATTTATTGGGGGTCCCCAGATGTCCTGAGGCCCTAAACGGCGGCTTACCTTTGCTTATTGGTTAAATCCACCCCTGCTTGTAATACGGGAGCATATTTACTGTACAAAACCTGTCAGTGAACTATAAGGGCAAAAAATAAATAAATAAAAGAATCGTTCATTTATTGTAATCGACTTAAAATGTTCAAATAATCGAGATTTAGATTTTAGGCCAAGTCGCCCAGTGCTATTTTCACCCTTACACTGTGAATAGATTTAAAATCCCCAGCTGAGATGGTCCATTCATTCACTACTATTACAAGTAATATATAAACTGCTTAACAACTCTGTGAAGCTACCCAGTACTGCACCTTGTTTTCCTGTTTAGATCACATTGAACAACACGAGAGAATCTTCACAGGACTCTTTATTGCTTTAATGAGAAATATCCCTCCCATTAAGGATTGTGAATTACACAAAGTAAAGTTTAACAAACTCATTTCGAGAGGAGCATGTGATATGATCGACTGATTATCGCTGATCATTAGCTTGCAGATCATTCTAAAACTACTATAAAAAACTTCATTTCCTACCTTCGTTTTTGGAAACCCCCCTCTCCTTCACCTTCTTCCTCCTCCTCATTCTATGATTGGGTGACACGGGGGCTCAGTGGCTAGTGCTACTGCCTCGCAACAGGAGGGCCAAAGTTTCAAGTTCTAATTGAGCCAGTCGTCACTCCCTGTGCAGAGTTTGCATGTTCTCCCCGTGTTCGCGTGGGTTTTCCCCAGGTCCTCCGGTTTCCTCCCACAATTTAAAAACATGCACATAAACAAATTGTAATAACAGTCACAAGCACATAACACATATATACTGAATCAATCAGAACCAACATATTAGCCAAAGCATAATCGGGGGCACTCGAGAAATACCTGATCTCGTATCCCTCCTAATGCTCATTGACCAGGCGGGAACCTTGGGCTCATCTATCTCCGAGCTCAGGGTTCTCTCCCGGGACAGCATGCCAAACCTGCTATCATAGTCGAGCATTATCTAAGTGTGAACTCTTGAAATGCATTAACAACGATGTCAGAATAAAAAGCTTCAAATAAAGTTAGGTAATTTCAGAGGCCAACCTTTCCTAAAGCTAAAGATCCTGCCCGCTTTGGATAATCACTGGCCAAAGAAATGTCTTCCCCAAAACACATGAACAATATGTGCACATACAGTCCCATACCTGAGACCAGAAGTGACGAGACAAGGGAGAGTTTATTTCATGTATCCTTCACCAATGAGAACACATTATTCTCCAAAGCGCATAATAATACAGTAGTGAGGCACAAGCATTTATTTTTGTTTTCATTAAGAGCACTGTGAGAGCACTTCTAGAACACCAGCGGTGTGACAAGGAACTGTTTGCCCAACGTTTCATAAATGCTCTCTGGCAGTTGAAGAATGTTCAACTAAGTTAAAGCAGCCCTGTTAAAGAGCTTTCAAGGACTCAGTGCAGGATTTTGGAAGAGCACAGGCATCTGGGAACTGATTCGATGTAAACGTGCCCTGTCAGTCTGCACAGTGGGAATACGATGATGACCTGTCTGCACGAACAGAGGGCACAGAGCAAATTCACATGTTGACAGGTAGGTAGAACATTTTCAGGAAATGTTAGGACCGAACATATGGATTAGACAAAATTATTTTGATTCTAAGCCTTCCACAGATTATATAAATACATACATTTAGACTTAAAAAGTGCGCCAAATTTAAGCCCAATGATTTCCGCTGTCTTTAATGTTGACTATATAGTCTATATACACTCTCAGAAATAAAGGTACGCAAGCTGTCACTGGGGTGGTACCTTTTCAAAAGGTACAAATATGTACCTACAAGGTCCATATTACAGTTTTTCTCCATTGGTTTGGCTCATTTCTTGAAACAGAAATTACATTCTCAAAATTCTAAGATAATTTGGCAAAACAGTGTTACGGTTTAGCACAACACTATAGCTCACTTGCAAAAGCTAATATCTCTCCAAAAACAGTTCACTCATGCATCGAAACTAAATTCCTTTCCCATATAAAAAGTCAGTGCCACAAAAATGGCAAATATCCTTCTCAATTGCTTTAGCTCAATTCTTGAAACAGACCGGACATTCTCAACACTCTTGGTGTTTTTGCCAAAATAATGTGGATGGTTCAGCACAACACCATGGTTCACCTGCAACAGCACATACCTTTCCCAAAACAGTTCATTCATGTGTCAAAACTAAATTTCCTTCTCATTTAAACAGTCAGTGCCCCCAAAATGCTTCATCTTTTTGCCAATGTGTAAGCACTGCAAGTCAAAATGTTTAGATGTTTTGTCACTATGGCAAAGGACCACTAAAATATCACTCATGTCCACCTTACAGTCTTAGCCCAGTCCTTCATTGACAATGATTACTGTACTGTTTTTGTCTAGCTAACAGAATACAATTGTGTATAAAGCAAAAAAGAAATAGGATTTTAGGGTAAGAGTAGCCTCCAAGGTTTGATGTCACACATTGCACTCTGCCAAGGAAATGGTAACTCCTATTTTATTGTAATGATCAACCACACACAATGTAACTTCCATATATCAAAGCAAAAAGAAACCGTATACAGCATAATAAACTGTAATATAAACACACAAACAAAAAACTAGAGTGCTATAACTTTCCCTGCGAAAGTTTTGGATGATGGAGGAGACTGTAGAGCGAGGCACATTTAGGCTGCACTCGACGACCTGCCTCTGCCATTGTGAGACCATGGTTTATGACATGGTCTATAACTGTGGCCTGAATTTCTTCCGGGACAGCACGGTGTCTTCATGCACCACGGCCTCTTCCACCTATTCCACCACCATACACCCTTACTCCTCCTCGTCCTCCTCTTCCTTGAGCAGGCAGCTGCCCTTGTTCATTTACTTGGCCAGGTGCCTCCATGTTCAGAAATAGTGCTGGTCCTGCATGGTCAAGCTCTTTACATACATGTTAGGCAGCATTCACAGTCATGGGCAGCACCTAACTACATAGGTAGCTAACTAAACATACTGTTTGATTGGTCATCTGAGATGTGTGAAACTTCTCCTTTATTAGTCAAGTTCTAGTTTCACCTGACTGTCAATTGCTGTAATAAATTGTAATCAAATGTTTCAAGGATTCACCTACTGTATGGTATTCATGGTATTATGGTCTTGACTAATTTTGACAATTGAACAGACTATTGTGCATGTGATGACTTATACAATGAAATGACGCTGACACATTTTGGAGAGAACAACCATCAGACTGAGAATTAACAATCAGTTTAGATCAACGAGATCTATTCACTTGGAAATTGTGCTAAATGTAGGCTAAATGTACTAAATCATTCGCAAAGATGTACTAAGACATTTGCAATTTGATGAAATGAATGAGAAATTCAATTCTGTTGTGAACAATTGCCAAGTGGTTTGGAGGTTTGTCCATGTTGTTTTGAGAATGTAATTTCTGTTTCAAGAAATGAGCCAAACCAATGGAGAAAAACTGTAATACCTCAAGGGTACAAACATGTTCCTCTTAAATTTTTTTAGGTACTAATATATACTTTTGAGGTACCAATATGGACCCTTTAAGTACAAATACGTTCCTTTTGAAAAGGTGCCACCCCAGTGACAGCTCGCGTACTTTTATTTCTGAGAGTGTAGGAACAATTTATTTCAAGTTAATTGGAAAACATATATATGGTGGTGTGAAAAAAGTGTTTTTTCCCCTTACTGATTTCTTTTTTTTTAATTAAGATGTTTTATTATTAAGGGAAAACAAAATACAAAACTACATCTCCCTGTGTGAAAAAGTGTTTGCCCTAAGCCTAATAACTGCCTGGGCAACCCTTAGCAGCAACAACTGCAATCAATTGTTTTTGATAACAGCACTTTGGAGGAATTTTGGCCCACCTATCTTTGGAAAATTGTTTTAATTCAGCCACATTGGACGGTTTTTTAAGCATGAACCCTTTTTAAGGTAATGCCATAACATCTCAATTGGGTTCAGGTCAGGACTTTGACTAGGCCACTCCAAAGTCTTCATTCAGATTTTCTTCAGCCATTCAGACTTGCTGGTGTGTTTTGGGTCACTGTCCTGCTGCAGAACCCAAGCTCACTTCAGCACGAGGTCACTTACAGATGGACGGACATTCAGACCCAGACCATCACACTGCCACCACCACATTTTACTATTGGTATGATATTCGGTTACGGTGTTACTTTTATGCCACACATAAAGAGGGACACACCTTCCAAAAAGTTTTTTTACACACACACAAGCACAAATACATAAGTACACTGAAACTAACTTTATTATTTGATATGTTTTTTTCTTGCATGTTACTACTGTAAAAAATCTTATGTGCTATTTACTTTTAAAAAATTGTGGTAACACTATTGCACGTAATATTTTTAAGTAGTTTTCAACACTTGATTTTTTTTTTTAGCAAAAACCACTTAAATGAATCGTGAAAATTACTAAGTTTTTTGAGTGATAGATGATGATTTTAATATTATTAGTGGAATGTGCCTTTATAATTTAAGCATATTAAACACCATTTACTCATATTTATTAATGAAAATTACTCATTCATAAAACATATATTGAAATACATACCCACTGCATTTTTGCCAAATATAGTTTTATTACATGTTGCACTGATAACAAAATGGTACAATTTGTTAAACAAGTCTATTTAAAATGTACAGCAATGTTTAACTCTGAAAAAAGTTATTTATCCATATGATGGGGAAAAAAATTCTGTCAACTTTCTTTTGTGGGAATAGGCGCATTTTAGACAAAATCTGACAGAATTTGTGTACTGCATAACATAAAACCAGTATAAAAGCTGCATCTCAAAATATTAGCAACACAATCAATCAACCAATCAATGCGGTAAAATTTCCACAAAAGGTTGTAGCAGTGAATTAGAGTCAGAAACTTAAGTTTAACTCAAGTTTGTTTGTAGGTGATTTTAATTTGGGGAATACTTATAAATCTATATAAATCTAGTTCAGCAATTCTAGATTTTCGCTCATCCTCCAAGACAATGCAGAAGTCCTCATGGTTGGTCATCCCTGGTAGACAGCAATTCTCTGTGCATTCCCACACTGTAAAATAAACATCAAGTTTAATATTATGAATGCAATTATAAATTTCAAATGTTTAAGGTTTACTAAAACACATTAGTGTCATAATGATGTTATTAAAAAGTGATTAATTTAAGTTAATAGATGCACATTTCAGAGGAACTGTGTTTTATGGCAGGGGTAACAGCCTTTAATGTACAGGTGTCAGCACGCAGTGAGTTTTGGAAATCAACAAAATTAAAGTTTAACTAATATGATGATGATCTTATTTTGACTAGCATGTCTCCTGATAGATTTTTTTTTTTTTGTATGAAGCAGAAAGAAGGGATGAAGTCAGGGAGTTTAAACCTAATTTTTGGCCACAAGTCAGGTCTAAGAAAACACACAACAAATAATTCTATAAAACATATTTTGTGTTCTATACAATCTGTAGAATTTCATTCTAATGAAATTAATATTCATTCATTCATTAATTTTCCTTCAGCTTAGTCTCTATTTCAGAGGTCGCCACAGCGGAATGAACTGTCAGCTGTTCCGGCATATGTTTTACGCAGTCGATGCCCTTCCAGCCACAACCCAGTACTGGGAAACACCCATACACACTCATTCACTCATACACTTATGCACTACAACCAATTTAGTTAATCAATTCCCCTAAAGCACGTGTCACTGGAATCAGTGACCTTCTTGCTGTGAAGCAACAGTGCTAACCACTGAGCCACCATGCTGTCCTGAAATTAATATATTTACGCAAAAGTTTTCTTAAATGATCTTAGCATATCACTTCAGTTGTATCTTTACATTGTTTTTTATTTATTTATTTATAATAATTGTATAATAGTAATAATACTCTAATTTGTGATAAATATTTTAAAAAGTATTAAATAATTTATTTATTAAAATAAATCACGACATATTTTAAATAATGCATTTATTAAAATAATATATTTATCATTTTATATATTTATAAACAAACGGGGCGTGGCTTGTTGTTGGGGCGTGGCTTGTGGATATGGGCGGGGCTTAAATTCTCACTCCAAGCTAAAGCCAAAAGTTGGCAGCCCTGCTGTAAATGGTTGCTAGAATGTGTGCCTAGTAAGTTAAAGTGGTTAGCAGATTGGTAGTCTGAGTTAAATGAGCCCAACTGACAGTCTGGCAGAAAGTTATGAGGATATAAAGTTTGGTCCAATGTTAAGTCAATGGGACTTTTCTGAATTTTCCGGGTCAGTTTTCAGAAAACCGTAAGTCGGATCAGTTGGAAAAGATATAGCAACTCGAGTCATACCAGTTTGGAAAATTGGAGTTAGTTTGGTGGTTGTAGTATGAACGGTCTAGGAGGAGATGTGCTCTTAATATAGTCTTAGAAGAGTGTTTCTAATGCAGCGCCTATGGGAATGAGAGTCAATTTGACACTATTCTGTCCTCTGGCTGCTATCATCAGTCTCACACTATTGTTTTCCTTTTTATTAAAGTCTTGTTAACACTATCGTGGAGTTTTTCCGGTAACACTTTACAATAACAGTACATGGATAATGATGTATTATTAATATGTAAACTTAACATTACTTTATAATAAATTAATGATGAGTTAAGGAGTGCGCTAATCATGAACTAACTTTAACATGAACATGAGTTCATGTGTGAATAACAGCTACCTTAATTACTTGTTAGTACATGATTGTTAATTAATGTATTAATTAACATTTAAGTTTAAGCTAAATGTAACCAACATGAACTCATGAGCTGTTAATGTATAATGCCATGACTTTACTTGGAGGGGCACATCACCATGAACTCATCCTTAACCACTCATGAATTCCTGTGTTTAAACTGTTCATGTTGATGTTGACAACACTTTTCTATTGTTATTCAGTGTAAACGCACTAAACGGACATGCAGATAATGAGTAGTTAAGAATGGGTTAATGAGGATGTGCCCCTCCAAGTAAAGTCACTACATAATTATTCATTAACATGTTATAAGTTCATGGTGGTTGAATTAAGCATAAACTAATGTAAAAATTAATACATTAATTAACAAACAATCATGTACTGAAAAGTAATTAAGGTAGCCCTTATTCACACATGAACTCATGTTGTAGGTAAAGTTAGTTAGCGCATCCATTAACTCATCATTAGTTCATAATGAAGTAATGTCTAGTTTACATATTAACACATCATTATTCATGTACTGTTATTGTAAAGTGTCACCGTTTTTCTTTTATTATTTCAGCAAATAGGATTGTAAAAAAAAGTATTGTTGTACTCTCTCATTCACTGCACTCTTAAGTTTACCCAGCTATGACGCCTTCCGTTACTGAGAAACCCGGAAATGTGAGAAGGGTCTATAGGTAATGTAGCTTTTCTCACATGAAAACAAAAAAGTTCAATTAAATCTGAATTTTTTACTTAAATCACCCAATTTTTGAATGGATTGAATCCATTGGGGTTAACGTGGGTTCAAAAAAGCACACACAATCATTTAACAAACCTGCAGCTTAAAGTAGGTCTGTTTTTAAATGCTTATTTCCCTGTTGAAATAAATAAAAAGAGTTTGTATTTCTGAAATCAGGTAGTGCTCTATTGGGTGATTGGCGATATGCAAATATACAGCTTGACCAGTGGTGTAGTCCTAAAAAAAAGGTGGTGTATTATTACACCCGACCCAAATTTTAAATGAAAGTAGGCAAAGAAACGACAAAAGTCAATGCTTGTTTGATTCATTAGCTATATATAAATATAATTATTTATTTATTTTTTTTTTTTTTACAACAAGTAAAGGTTGAGTAAATGATGAAAATTTAAATTTTTTACGTAAACTATTCATTTAAAAAGAAAAAAAATCAAACAAATTTGTTCCTTTTTAAAGGGAGATGCTAATAGTCTTATCCTATTTAATGATTTATGTTTAGCTAATAGTGCTCCCCCCCAGCAGACTCAGAGATTGGCTGTATTTATACAGTATGTAGCTTATTTAATCATTTTAATATATAAAAAAAAAAGAGTCAATCAAGATAGTTACAACAATTTAGTTGACATGGAAAAACAGCTTTTTAACTTACTTTCTTTACTGGTGTATTACTTTACATTTAATAGGTTCCTTTAAACATCAATCAGCCATTATTTTTGTTTGTCACATTCGTGCATGCTTGTTTTAAACCAAACTATTAGGAGTCTGTCTTCTGTTGTCGCTATTATATACTAGTAGTTACCCTTTTAAATCGCATATTGTTACGTGATTTATGAGTAGTCTTTGCCTCATCGTTTTTAGTGTTTTATATATAGTGTCGTTCCACGATTAAGACATGTGAAATACTGTTTTACAGGGGTGATTTTAAGATTTCTTTCGCCCTGAACAGATGTGGTTTGCTGATTAAATGAAAAACGAGCTGAAAACGGAGCGTCGGAAGTCTCCCACCGTTTTCATATCAAAATTAAAGGGGACTGAGGCGATCATTTAGTAGTGTACAGTTCATGAGCTAATCGCAAAACATTTAAGGGTGCTGAATAGAAATATAGGAGGGCTAAAGCGACACCCATGCTGTTTCATAAATTTACCTGAACGTTTCAGCGAGACATCATTCAGTTGACTTGTCGTGGTCTTCGAAATTTTCTCACAGCTGTTGCGGTCATCAGGGGCGGGGAATAGCACAAGTTAAACAAAAATGCACCAGTTGCAACAAAAATGCAACAAATTAAGATGCGAGTTAAAAAAAATTTTGGTATACAGTTAAAGAGGACACGCATACACATAAATTAGGAAAGTTTCATCAGAAAAACAAGCGAGTATACAGAGGGTATACGCAATTATTGATCCTCAGAAGTGGTAATACCCAAACAGCTCATGGAAAAAAGTAAGCATACTGAGTATACGTGCGTATAGCAAAGGACTACACCACTGAGCTTGACCTTCATCATATTGCATTTGGACCGAATGCAAATTAAACTTTTCCACAGACCTTATGACCTTCTACAAGAAATTACCACAAAAAAAGCCTATGGAAAGGCATAACCTGGAGTGGAAAATGCTATAACTTCCTGTTGCACAGTACAATCTAATACCTAATTAACTGGCAGCAACCAGTTGAGCCAAATCTGCAGTGTCAGATTTCTCTTCTTCAGATTTCTTTCGTCTTCTGCAGACCTACCGGAATGAATGTGTGTAAGTTTACTGGCACACATTTTTTGAGTTTTTCAGCCTGGTTTTTCTGCTCTGACCCCTGATGTTCAGTGGCTGAGCACTTCCAATTATCACTAAGAGCTTTCCACTCCTCTTGTGTCAATACGCACGCGGCACGCTTTGTGCTGAGCAAAGGCTCTTCTGAAAATGAAACTTGTCAGACACACGTTACACACCAAGGCTCCTTCACATGCACGCACACACACAACTCATTTCATGACGGGCTCATCTTTTATCTGGAATTGAGATGGAGAGCAATAGGAAACTTCAATTGTATAAGCAGCACAGTGCTATTTTTTAATCTACATAGAAGCTTTTGCTTTATATCAATAACCACAAATAAGATACAAATGTAAATCTGTCAATCATTTCAACAAGTGAATAAACAACCTGAAAATGTTCAAATACTGTTCTCACCAAGTTATACAGTGACCTGTCACTTTATTAGGTACACCTGTCCAACTGCTCATTAATTTCTAATCAGCCAATCATATGTCAGCAAATCAAGATGATCTGCTGCAGTTCAAACCAAGCATCAGACTGGGGAAGAAAGGTGATTTAAGTGACTTTGAATGTAGCATGGTTGTTGATGCCAGATAGGCTGGTCTGAGTATTTCAGAAACTGCTGATCTACTGGTATTTTCACGCACAACCATGCCTAGGGATTGCAGAGAATGGTTCGAAAAAGAGAAAATGTCCAGTGAGCGGCAGTTTTATGGGCGCAAATACCTTGTTGATGCCAAAGGTCAGAGGAGAATGGCCAGACTGATTTGACCTGATAGAAAGGCAACAGTAACTCAAATAACCACTAGTTATAACCGAGGTATGCAGAAGAGCATCACTGAATGCACAACACATTGAACCTTGAAGCGGATGGGCTACAACAGCAGAAAACCACACCGGGTGCCACTCCTGTCAGCTAAGAACAGGAAACTGAGTCTACAAATACAATAAAATAGAAGATTGGAAAAACAATAGAAGATTGGAAAAACGTTGCCTGGTCTGATGAGTCTCAATTTCTGTTGTGACATTCGGATTGTAGGTTCAGAATTTGGCGTCAACACCATGAAAGCATGGATCCATCCTGCCTTGTATCAATGGTTCAGGCTGGTGGTGGTGGTGTAATGGTGTGGGGGATATTTTCATGACACACTTTAGGTCCATTAGTACCAGTTGAGCGTCGAGTCAATCCCACAGCCTACCTGAGTATTGTTGCTGACCATGTCCATCCCTTTATGACCACAGTGTACCCATCTTCTTATGGCTTCTTCCAGCAATATAACATGCCATGTCATGAAGCATTCTCAGACTGTTTTTTTTTTTAGATGATAATGAGTTCACTATACTGAAATGACCTCCACAGTCACCAGATCCCACTCTAATAGAGCACCTTTGGGATGTGGTGGAACAGGAGATTCGCATCATGGATGTGCAGCCGACAAATCTACAGCAACTTTGTGATGCTTTCATGTCAATATGGACCAAATTCTCTGGAGAATTCAGTTCTGAAGGCATAAGGGGTCTAACACAGCACTAGTAAGGTGTGTATGTTTGTGTGTGTGTGTGTGTGTGTGTGTGTGTACGTGTTTTTGTGACATATCAGGACACAAATCTGTATTATGACATATGTATGACACGGGTATTACAAAAAGCAGGTGAAATATGAGGATATTGGTGACGTCCTCACTTCTCAAAGAGCTTATAAATCACACAGGATGAGTTTTTTCAGGAAGTAAAGCTGTACACTGTCTCCTGTGATGGTTGGGTTTAGCGGTAGGGTGGGGTCAGGGCAATATAATATACGGTTTGATCTGTATAAAATGAATGGAAGCCTATGTAATGTACCCACTTTTCACAAAAACAAACGTGTGTGTGTGTGTGTGTGTGTGTTATATGTTCATGTTTTAATGTGTTTATAGGTTTATTTATGTTTAATAAGTTAAATATAAATTCCTTGTTCATTTATATAAATTCAAAACATAAACTGTCCTCTGCCGACTGAAAGTTAAAATAACACCTGACGGTATATTAAATCATGGTGTGAAGAAGTAATAACACTTTTCAAAAAAGTTGCATCTGTAAACATTAGTTCACGACATTAGTTAACATGTATTTGAACAATACTCAACAGCCTTTATTAATCTTTGCTAATATTTGTATTAACTAACATTACAAAAGCTAATAAGGTAACACTTTAGTTTAAGTAATTTGTATTTGTTATTACAATTCGTGTTTGCTTATTATTATGATGTTGGCTGTTTATTAGTATTTATAAATGTTATTCTACATTTAATACCTAAACCCAACTTCTACTAACTATTCATTTGCATCAAATTGGTAGTTTATCAAACTTAAAGTCTTAGTTAATTGTTCATTATTTAAAAGAATGTATTGTACCTTAAAATAGAGTGTGACCTAAACTGATGTACAGTATATTTTGCTGCAAAATGTCTAAATGTATGTAAGTTATTAGTACTTATGTGGCTGGGATATACTAGATCGTGCTTGGGGAATAATTTATGATCAGAATATCGACCTGCATAATAATTATGTGCATACTGTAAACAAGTGTATGCATGCATATTTAATTGAGCATATTTTTATTGAAGATATGTCATTGCAGTATGAATTAAAAGTGAATAATTTACCAAATTTAACATAAGGAAAATGTCAGAAATATACATTTAACTAATTGAATTAATGAATCACGTTGCAATTTTATTTAAGAATATGTCTAAGACATAAATTTGATGAGATTTGTAAAAATAAAAATGGTTAATATGTTGATATAGAGAGCATAAACATTCATTAAAAGCTTTCATTTCAGAATGATCCCTTTATGATCGATGATATTATTAGATTTTATCATATCATTCAATTATTAGAGGGAATTCCATCTGAAGCAGTTTGCTGTTAAAGGTCGGTTGGCTAAGTATTAAGGTTAAAAACTGCCAAAATGTGATGAAAACTGCCATAAAACGTCAACTAAGATATCTGAGGATGATACACGTTTATGATCGTGTAAAATGTATTTTTTATAGCACTTTTTTCATTGTTCAGTCAAGGTGATGGTGAATAGTGAAGGTGAAACTTAGCAGTTAAATTATTCCTTAAGGACATGATGTCATCTGACACGACAAAAAGAAAGGCCTTTTAGCTGAGGAAACCAGGAATTTAATTTTAGACTGGTCTTCGTTAGTTCATGTCCTAATGAAATGATCACTGTGTTAAAACACTGACTTGAACATTAAAGGGAGTGTTGTTGGTGCGTCTGTGGGTTTTATTACCGTCCCGTACTGATTTAGTATTCCATAGGGACTAGTCAGAGAAAGAGTTGTTGTGAGCTGTGACTGGACCATCACTTAAGTTAATAAATCAGACGCACCGAAAGACATCTATAGATGGTGATGAAGTAGAAAGACACACTGTAAGCATTCTCAACAGATTCAGGGATTTCATTATTCCTGCAGTGTACCCACCGACCCAACACTTAAAAAAGAAATAAAAGAAAATATCTCAAAATTTTTTACAGTGATTTTTTGTCATTTCAAATTATATTCAAAACTCAGTAAAATGATAAATAATCACTCAAATTTAACAGTTTGACTTTCATTTTTGGTACTTTATCATTGAAGACAATTTACTGATATTTTTGTTTTTTTATACAGGGAAATTACTGTATTATTTATACAGTATTTTTTCTGTTATTTTAAATTATATTTAAAACTTTCTTTGTAAAACTCTTAGGTCTTTCTCACACTATGCTATCCGAACTGTGCCCAGGCCCGTTTCCCGGATCGTTTGAGAAGTGTAAGTGCTCTAAATCGGGCTCAGGCATGGTACACTTGGGTGGCCCTGGCCCAGTTGGAAGAGGTGGGCCAGAGCGCGGTTCACTTGGGCTCAGGCGCGGTACGCATACAGTGTGAGTGCAAGCGTGCTTGAGCCCGAAACTGACAGCGAGACGTGACTTTTAAGGGACTGTTTCATATTAATTAATCATTCGTACTGTTCAATGAACGCAAACTGTTGTAGATTATTAAAGACACAAACCCCTCACTGCACGTCAGCTGCGCCTTCAGCAAACTTCCTAATTCCTGCAGCACGAGGACTTTATGATTGTTTATGAGCGTCAAAAGTGGCTGATCTGTTCGGCGAAATATTAGACTGCGTGTCATCGCATATCAAACGACATAAACGATATACCTAAAGAAATATCCACTGTGCTGAGCGAGAGCGCTTACAGAGCAGCACGTCATCGATGACGGAAGCGCGCCCAGGCCCGAATGTAATGTGAGTGCGGGCCGTCGGGGGAGACGGGAGGGGGGACAAGCGTGCTTTGGCCCGATTTAAGGCAACTGTTCATAGTGTGAGTACGGCCTTGGGGCCCTATTTTAACGATCTAGGCGCAAAGTCTAAAGCGCAGGGAGCAAAAGCATTAAGGGCGTGTCAGAATCCACTTTTGCTATTTTAAGGACGGGAAATTCCGCTTTGCGCTGCAGCGCAAGGGCTGACAGGGTCAGGGGCGGACTGGGAAAGCATTTTCAACCGGGACAAAGTAACTGTCAGTCAGGCCACATCTGATGCGATGGGGTTGCGCAGCAGGCCAGACTCACGTTGGCAGGCCAGATTGACTGTCAGGCCACCGGGATTTGTCCCAGTGCTCCCTATGGCCACACCAGTCCTCCCCTGAACAGGGTTGAGCTTATTTTCTTAATGAGTTATAGGTGTGTTTGGAGAATAAACCAATCAGAGTCTCATCTCCTATTCCCTTTAAGAGTCAGTTGCGTTGTGCCATAGCGCATTTGTTATTTACATGGCAGACTTTGTAAGTGGAAAAACTGAACGCTTCACTAGTGAGAAACCAGTTAAACAGAGCATTTGCAGCGCGAGAATGAGAGAATATGAACAGTTATATGAACTGCCTGTGCCTGCTGAACCTAAGCCCCCAGACCAACTTCGGCTCCATGCTCTAGATCCTCCACAGCTCCACGCTCAAGGCCTTTCACAACTCCACACTCCAGGCCCTCAGCAGCTTCACTCTTCAGGCCTTCCGCAGCTCCAGCTACACGCTCCAGGTTCTCCGCAGCTTCACACTTCAGGCCTTCTGCAGCCCCACGCTCCAGGCCTTCTGCAGCTCCACGCTCCAGGCCCTCCGCAGCTCCACTCTCCAGGCCTTCCGCAGTTCCACGCTCCAGGCCTTCTGCAACTCCGCTCTCCAGGCCTTTCGCAGCTCTACGCTCCATGCCCTCCTCAGCTCCATGCTCCAGGTACAACTTTGCTGCATGGTCCTGGCCCTCCATCCCTCCCCCTGTTCCGCCTCTGCTCCACCTCCCGCCTGAACTTTGGTAGGAGTGTCTGGAAGCCAGAGGGGGGGGGGCTCTGTCACGATCACCAGCGATCTACAGCCAGAGATTGCTGGTAAACATGCACTCTCACTATCGACTACAAATCCGCCACCTAATAGACTACAACTCCATACATGCACTCCTCTCACAACACACACAACCGATTCCAGATCATCACTGATTACATCACACAGTTGAAGCTGCTCAAGAACTGATTACACACAGTACATAAGCAGCACACACACTCACTCCAGTTGCTGAGTCTTGTTATCTGTTTCAGTGACATTTCAAAGCGTTTCATTTGTCTTGTTTTTGCCGTGTTTTGACTCTCGCCTTGATTGTCTGTTTCTCCCTGTCTGCTGCCATCCTTGTGACCCATCTGCCTGCTAATTTGACTACGACTCTGGATTGCCCTCATACATCTGTTTGCTCCTGTATTGATCATTGCTTGCCTGACCATCCCTTTAATAAAACCCTGCATTTGGATCCGCATCCTGTTGTCAGTGTCACATCCCTGGTTACACAATGTCTATTTAAGTGTTTATTTACATATTTTAATTACATTATTGTTGCTATTGATGTTGAACTTTCTACACTCTTAAATATATTACCTCTGCTAAATTTATAAACACAAAGGTTCCAAAAGAGGGTTTTGCTCTGGTTCCACAGAAGAAACATTTTAGTTCAACATAGAATCTTTCAGAGTTCCTTTTACCTTTGTTAAAATACCAATTTTCCCCTAAATTTTAACAACCTGAGGAAGCATTTTCACATCATAAAGAACTATTTGTGTAATAGCCAAAAATACATTGTATGGGTACAAAAAAAATATTGATTATGCCAAAATCTAAAATATTTGAATTAAGATAATCTTTCATAAGCTGAACAACCATGATCTCCAATCCCTCAGGTGGCACTGCATCAACAGTGGTCATTTATCTACTGTATAAGCGATATCACAACATGGGCTCAGGCAGGGGCGATTTTAGGATTTTTATTTTTAGGGGGTTCAGCTCCTTATAAGGTAAAAAAAAAAAGTAATTTACTAGTAATACAATTAAAAATGTTTGTTTAATATGGGTTGTATACTAGTATTCCACTGTATTACATAAACAGGCATAATTATTTGAGTTCTGAATAAGCCAAATAGGCTCAACCCACCTGTTTACTGTAGTAAAAAACACTTTCCATATTCAAGTGCGTTTTTGGTTTCCATGTATTAAATAAATAAACTGCCACTTTTCTAATGAAATGACATACATATAAATATATATTTTTAAACTTACAGGCTAATTCACATATTTTACAATCTGAATGATAATAATAAATAATAAAAAAAGTATTTTTTTAATACTAGACAACATTTGATGTGTCTATGTCAGTGATTCAGTGACAGTTAAAAAGAGTACATATTCTAAGTGGTTTTATCCTTTTTGTGCAAGACTATGGTATAGTTATAGCCACACGAACTGTAAAGTGTTTAATATTGGTAGTTCATTATGAAATAAACATAGCAACATGTTCATTAAGAGTTACATTTTTTGCTGGAAGAAACAGCTGTGCTGATGAGGTGATTGACGAGAAAACCCGACAGCTCCTCCGTGACATTGGGATACAGGTGATACAGGGTTATCTATATCAAAGAACTGGAAATAAGCAGATATTATAATAATTTATCAATTAACACACACCTCGTTTTCTCACTGTCCACGGCTGTGGTTTGCTGATCAAATGAAAAACAAAAGACGGTGAGGAGCCGAATTCTGCTGCCGTTTTCGTATTTAATTTAAAGGGGACTGAGGTGATAATTTAGTGTACAGTTTATGAGCTAATAGCAAAAGTTTTAGGGGCTGAGTAGAAATATAGGAGGGCTACAGCCCCCCTAAAAAAGCCCTAGCAACGCCCATGGGCTCAGGACTACTGTGGCAAACCTGTGTCACAATACACAGTTAAATCCACAAATGCCAGTTAAAACTGTACTGTTCCAAAAGGGAGCCCTATGTTAACAGTGTCCAGAAGTGATGTTAACTTCTCTGGACTCAGAGGCGTATAGTGTGGTCAGATGAATCAGTATTTTTTGGGAGAAATTAATGCCGTGTGCTCTGGACCAAAGAAGAAAGAGATCATCCAGACTGTTACCAGCAACAAGCCCAAAAGTCAGGGTCTGTAATGGTATGGGGTTGTGTCAGTGGTTTTGGCAAAGGTAACTTGCACTTCTGTGATGGCACCATTAATGCTGGAGAGTACATAGAGATTTTGGAGCACAATATGCTGCCTTCTTTTCCAGGGACACCCATGCATATTTCAACAAGACAATGCAAAATCAAATTCTACACACATTACAAAGTCCTTGCTGTGGAGGAAGTGGATACAGGTACTTGACTGGCCTGCCTGCAGTCCTGACCTGTCTCCAATAGAGATTGTGTGGCACATTTTGAAGCGCATTGGTAAGCACTTAATTCCAACAACTTTAAAGTGATTTTCCTCAAGATTGTTTTTTTAACCCTTAGATTCTAGATTTTCAAATAGTTTTAACTCACCAAATATTGTATTATCCTAACAAACCATATAAACTAATGCAAAGCTTATTTTTCAGATGATGTATAAATCTCAGTTTTAAAAAATACACGGTAACACTTTATTTTGATGGTCCATTTGAGTATTAGTACACTGTCTACTTAATATCTGTTGACACTGACATTTAACAATCCTTCAACAGACATTTAACTGACTATAAGAAACTTTGCAAGTACATGTCAACTTACACTAACCCTAACCCCAACCCCAACCCTAACCCCAACCTAACAGTCTACTTATAATCTAATGATAATTAGTTGCAATGTAACTTAAATTCAACAAACGGACCATCAAAATAAAGTGTGACCAAATACACTATTGGTTTTGTGGTGCAGGGTCACAAATTAATCTGCAAAACTGGTTTACAGAAAGTACTTTTTACTATCATTTATGCCATAATTTTGATGGCCTACCCAGACAATATATTGTTTCAAACTAATAAGAATGTTAGGCTAACTTTGTTAAACTTCATTTGTCAGAGCAGAGATAAAGGTCCTATAATGTAATGTAAAACGCCCATGAATATAAAGTCTAGAAGTCTCATGCTCATCTCATTATAAACGCTACAGTTTCTTTGTGGACCACTAGAGGTCAACAAACCCCTGTTAGAAAAAGTCACAAGACTCATTTAATCATAGAAAACTTTCAGAGGTTTAAGATTACTGTAAAGAAAATGTTGCTTTTTAAATGTTGCTATGAAATCAAAATGATATCGCACAAATTTACGTTTCTAATAAGAAACTTTGTGACATATTCACTGACTCTGTCACAATATCAAAATATTTGTATTATGTTTTATATATATGAAGATGAAGGCTACATATAAATTTACATGTAAATGTAATTTTGCTGTTGGCAAACCTTTTTAAGCCGTGGCAGTAAAAAGCTGTGACAAAAAATACTGTTGTCGAGTGTTCACCATAGACGTACCCAGAAAACCTCTTCACCGGAAACGTTGAGTGGTGTAAAGCGGAAGTATTAACACACGGCGCTAGAGTTCTGTCTGGAACGCGGAGTTTCTTATTTCACGACTTGAAAGTTACGAGTGAAAGGTGAGAATATTCTAAGTTTAAATATGTAACATAAAACTTTATTTTACAAGTTTATTCAATACCTCAGGGCTGACATTTAGTGAAAGTGGCTTGCGGACGGATGCTAACGTACCCAGCTAGCCGCCCAAATCCAAAACATTTCCGAATAAACTGAATATCTGAAGCGTTTTGTTTTGATAAATGTGATTTTGGATCTTCTGACTACTTTAACGTTAACAATGAATTGATCCAGTATATGCACAGTTGTTTAATGTTGTAACCCACCCGAGTTAGCGAAGTCTGCCGGGCGGTGGCTAACGAGATTAGCTCTTTGTTAACGTTACTAACAAACTACTACGACTGTAAACAAACAGCATACAACATTTATACATGCTCCTGTCAGTTTTGGGGTTTGTGCTTTTTGCTTTTAATAGGTCTAATGGACCGAG
The DNA here is from genome assembly GCA_903798195.1 of Danio kyathit. Classification (NCBI taxonomy): domain Eukaryota; kingdom Metazoa; phylum Chordata; class Actinopteri; order Cypriniformes; family Danionidae; genus Danio; species Danio kyathit. The sequence goes on from LR812539.1 coordinate 40,090,272, forward strand.
CAATAAATAACCATTTCTGTATCACTTGCACTGACCACATTCACAGTTTATCTATATTTAATCTATATTTATAAATCTATATTTTAAAGGGTTTTACCGAGGAATATGTTCATATTTAATTTGCCTGATAACAAAAATTATGTAATTGTATTTTGTCTGGCTTTAGGCTGTATTTTCTGATTTGTGTTGGAATGATAAGAGCTTCTTAGGGCTCGAAAAATTTCTAAATCTCTGGTAACTTTGGCACTTTTCAGTTTTTGCTGACCTGAATAAAAATTGAAGTAGCTCAAAATAGAAAATAGATTATTTATTGTATAAAAAACATATTTACAAAATAAAAAATATATATATGATGGCACTTGTTATAGACTGTATGTTTATTTTTTAAATAACCAAAATATTATTTAAAGTCCCAAAGAAATGATTTTGTTAGCTCACTTTTCGATTCGTCTGTGCATGTCATTAAGAAAAAAAACAAATTGTTTGCCTGTCTAATCTTTAATTGGAATCTGAAAATGTACTTCCTGTTTGTTTTCAGTTAATTTGTCAGATTACATGTATTTTAGGAATTGGCCGTGACTAACATATTTAACCAAGCTGTCAGTTTTGACAACAAACAGAAATGGTGATGAGGAGGCGTCTGTTAGGTTGTAATAACTCTCCCCTAACCCTTTTCCCCATCTTTCTGAATGAAATGCCTACTTGACTACATCTATTCAGCTCCCAGTAGGAAAAACAAGCTATGCCCACTGTTTGCTTATTTATTATTCCGTTTCTCTAGGAATTGTCACAATATGACAAAAATAATGGTCGCAGCTTCTGGTTCACGGGACTTTAACATTTTTATTTGATTCATATTTTTTAAAATAAAAATGGACATTGTTTCAGGTTATTTTTGGCAACTAAAAACGTTCAAGAATGTTACAGTGTAGTTATTTTTAAAATAATAATAATAATACACAAGTATTCAGAATGTTCCCTTATGGTTATTTTTGGCTATTTATTATAACTAATTTGCTTCCACCTGTAAAATCTGAATGATTTTAGTTCTGAGCTGCATCATGGAAAACACACTCACCCAAAACTTAAAATTCTGTCATTGTTTACTCACCCTTCACAATTCGAACCTGTTTGTGATGCTTTCTCTTTGTTGGGAAACACATAAAAAGAAATTTTTAAAGAAAGCATAAAACACTTCAAAATATCTTCATCTATGTTCAACAGAAAAAAAGAAAAAAAAAAAACTAATAAAACTGGTTTGAAACAAGGAGTAAATATTGGGTGCATTTTTATGTTTGGCAGTACGTTTGCAGTTAGCCCCTTTAACTATCCCTGTAGGTGAAATAGAAAATAAAATGGGTATTTCCTTTTTACAAGCTGACTGACAAATGTTTGTCGATCTTGTTGAATAATAGTGAAAAGTAGACATAAATCATTAACTGTATTCTATCTGTCATAACCACGCATGTCTGAACTGCGCATGTTTCAGTATGCACTTACCATGAAAAACGTACATACTTGCATAGTTTATAAATGAACAGTTAATTATTTACAGTCTGACCAAATAACTAGCATATATTGATCTTAAAATTGATTAATAGCACTGCTCATTAATAATTTTCCAATTTTTGATTGAATTTGAAGGCACTGAAAAATTTTTTTCCTCCCACCAAGATTGCCCAGTAGGTAAGTGGAGATAGATTTGGCAGGGCTGTGCGATTTGGGGAAAATATCTAATTGTGATTTATTTTATTTTTTATTTTTTGACGTATATTGCGATTTCGATTTGATTTGCGATGTAATTTTGTAGTCAAGTTTTAGCTCAATAATCTGTATCGTAGCTTCTTATTGCTATAGTCCAGTGAGTGTTACTTAAAAAAAAGGAACTCAAAAGATAATAACCTAGTTAAACATTTATTCAAATTTATTTTTAAATATTCCGAAATGAAACACTAATTTTTCTCTAGAGCAAGCAGTAAACACAAATAAAATGAACTTACTTTTCTGTAAACAAGTTCAACTCAAATTAGGGAGATAGTGTAGCTTATTATAAAAAACAAACATTTTTTAAATATTTATAAACATTTTATATTTTTAAAAATAAAAATACAGAACACTCAGCAAACTAACATGGCTAAAACAACTCTGAAATTGTACTTTGCTGTTGCTTGCTACTAGATTGAGTGTCACTGGCAATACTTTCAGTTGACTTTTTAGCAATACACTCACCACTTAATTGTGCTCATTCAATTGGATAGTAAAGCTTGGTTTATGTGAAACATCCAATGGACGATGGCATCGTCGACGGAGGCGAATTAATACATTTTAATGAATGAATTAGTTTTAGCCTACCGTTTTCACTACCTGAGCCACATAACCAAACCATAAATAAATAAAGTTACACACTAATTACCACCTGTCAATCACTTTTTTTTCCGCTGGACTCTGGCAAGAATCGGTCTTTGTCAGGCACGTGCGTTTGTTGTGTGTGTACGTCACACCGACACCATTTTTGTGGTATCGCTTCCCGAGACAACTTAAGAGAGACACATAATGCAAGAGAGATACATGCCATACAAGGGTCAAGCTGGAGAGGTACAAGAAAATCGCAGAGTACGCAGTACCGCAATAAACTATACAAAGATGCCAGGGATCGTCATTTTGATAAACTGTCTTACATTTAGGATATAGATCCGTTTGAATTAACTGCAAACCTACGGAGTGCGCTGCCGCCGACTCCTCATGTCATACTGTATATCATCAATGTCTTAATATACATTGTTTTAGTTTGAACACCAGTAAACTACAGTAAGTATTTCTAATTATGTATTGCAGCTTTTAGTTTCATTTCATTAGTTACATCCAATATTTACATTTACACACTGTTGGACAGATGTTTCTATCCAAAGCATTTTACAAATATGAACAATAAATGTACTTAAAAGCAACAGAACAAAAAAATAGTACGTCACTTTAAACGATCTATTCAGTTTAAACTACTGATTGACCTAATGATTAACTTAGAGCAAAAGCACTTGTCTCAGTTTTTTAAAGGATTATTTAGTTTAGTAATAACTGCTTAACTTGTGTTTGGTTCTGATGTACCAGTTTTGTTTTTGTGAAGAACAAACAATAAATGAGTAAACAACAAATTGTATGTCATCCTCCATTATTTACATTTATACAAATGATATTTTTATTCAGGCACTGAGGGAAAAGTCAAGGAATGCATCATATCTTTTACATAAGACAGGATGAAACATTAGCAATACACATACACACTGTGGAAGAAACAAAGTTACAAAAATGTAAAGGAATTTGCAAAGAATGTATCAGTTAAGCACAGAATGCGTTTATACACCTGGGCTTTTTTACTCTTATTGACTACTCCAGCTATTCTACACTACAGTTGGACATTGGTTTGTGCACAACAGAGAGTTACAATACTATGCTGTAATGTGACATCTTCACCTTCACAGGGGAGTATCATGTTGATGAGTCCGTGCTTATTAAGATTGTGTTTTTTTACCGATTAGTACTTTTTAGCATCATTCTTGTTGCAAAATCCATCAGACATCTTGTATTCTTCAAGTTCACACAGCATCTGTCAGTTCTCCTCCAACAGGTGGTTTACTTCTACACATCTGTCCATACACAATTTACAATCAGTTTGTCTCGGCAACCTCCTTAGTTTTGTGTGTCTCCTCATCAGTGTCTCTCACCATCTTCAACCTCACGTGTCTCCTTCTCTGCATGTTGATATATTTTGCGTCTCAATGCAGCAGGCCAGGACATTGTTATTACCGCTACAGTCTGTCAATATCCTTTCTTCCGAGAGGGAAATGTAAAATATCTGTCGTCGTGATAATTTTTTTTACCTTTTCGATCGTGTGATTTACTATTACAGCCCTTAACACAACAAGAACGTAACACTGTATTTACTCTGCGAAAGACGCTATAACTCGGATACAACTCAAATGGCGGCTTTGTCCCATAATGCAACTCAGTGTTTACGAGCGTGACGTCACCTGACAAAGACCGATAGGCGGAGTGATCTGTGTCATTATAATGGCTTTTTCCCACAGCTGGTGGAGGAGACGAGAGTTCATTTGGAGTTCACTGTAATTTGTATTGTGAATGATGATAACTTCCTTATTTTACTATTATTATGAGGAAATGATAACAAGTACAGATGCTAGGGCTTGACCATTTTGGTTGCATATGCACCCGAAATTTTATGTGACCTAAAAATATATTTGGAAGCATTTGTGCGAGGGCATAAATTGTTGCCGTGCGACCTGTTTTCACTGCAAAATCCTCACCGCGTGTGCGGATTTAGGAGACATTTATGCAGAATGCATCTAAAACGCCAAACGCAGCGCTCAGGAACAGACAGATATTATGTGAACTTGCTGAAGTAAAAAAAAGCCCGCAAATCTTGCCCCGCCTTTGTGACAGCGAAAATGTGAAGCGCTGAAGATGAGAGAATGAAAATAACACTGACAGATTTAGTTTTAGAAACCACCTAAAGTTAAATAAAGGCATATCTTAGTGATCATGTGCTGAATGTTAATCCACCATTTACACTTTTCCAAGAGTGGATAAAAGACTTCCAGTGGCTTCAAGTCCGCTATGAAAATAACTAAAGACATTCACTGTAAAGTCTGTGGGACGGGGTTTGCAGGTAACAGCGTTTGCCACTGAATCTACACATTTTAAGCGCGAGAGGTACTGCACAATCCTTCATTTAATCATCACAATGCTGTCAGCCATGCAAGCGGCAGCTATATGTAAAATTAAACACAGCTCATGAAAAGACCGTTATTGCTATTAAGATGACATGCAAATAATAAGTTATATATCAAAATAAATGTGGGGCGGGGCAGCATCGTGAAGTTTATCGGCCATCGGCGATGGACGATGGCATCATCTATCGGCCCAACCCTAGTCGGACTAGCGATTTTGCGAGCCCTGGTTTCTGAAAATCCCCTCTGTAAAAAACTTTAACTTTAGTATGTCAAAAATGAAACCAGAATTGTGAATATTGTTCAGTTTCCAATATTCCATTTTCATTTGAGCAAGGAATTTATGGGAAATTTGTCAATTAACACATGTGTATTAAATGATTGCATTACACAATTTGAATATTTGAAAAACGGTTTTTTAAATTAAAAAAGGCTGACACGCTTTGTCAGCCTTTTTTAATTGAACAATTTGTTTATTTACAAACTGTCTAGTCTAGCACTTAATTATACGAGCACTAACGTTTCCTTTGGTTAATTGGCACTTTTTGTGTGCATTGCCTCTTCTTGTTGAATCGCTGAATGCCTCCCCGGTTGTAAGTCGCTTTGAGCAAAATGGTCTGCTCAATGACTAAATGTAACTTTAAACTAACATTTTAAGAAGCTTGTAATACAAAAAATAAATAAATTTGCATTTCTTAACACAGTCTACTATGGAGACAACTCTTTAATATTCTGAAATATTTTCTTACCCTATTCACTTGGCAGTGACTTGTCTTTATGAGGGACATTGCGTTCAATGTTCTGCATTGAATATTTGTTCGGTCAGACCTTAATTTATAACCAAACCTGATTGCTGAGGTTTCATTGCCTGTAAATTAGATATATAATATCTGTAAATCCAGATTAACTAGATGGTAAACTGTTCACCACTTCTAACAAGTCAAAACAACTGCAGCAACAACTCGGCAACATGACATTTAATAACTTTCGGAGTGGAGAGCTGGCATAACCTCGGCAGTCTTGAATTTTACAAGCCAGCGGGGTGTGGGGAATGTCCTGGGATACAGTTTCCCAATCGTCAACTTGTTCCTTTTTTCTATTCTGGTGTGGTCAGATGCGGCGATCTAAGCGGATGCGGTCACCGGATGGCTGGATTGCGGAGTACAGCTGGGAGGAGAGAGTGGAGGTACACAAAAGACCCAAACACAGATCACGGAGCGGAGAAAGAGAGAGGCAACCTGGCCAAACTCATCACTATAAGACATACGAGAGGTAAGAACGAATGAGACATGAGTGTTTTGACTGTATATTCTTACACTTCTTTGTTGTTGGGTTTGAGCTCTGCCAGCTTGTCCTGCATGTTTGCAGATGATGTAGTGCTGCATATTCCTCGATTCAAAGATAAACTGTCAGGGTGACAAGTGCTGTAATCGGGCCTGTCTGAAGGTTCTGATCTGTACTTGCGATTTAAAGAATCCCCCTGATGTAAAAACCTTCTGTCATCATGACTGCGAGTGGGATTTGCTCCAAAATGTAAGCTGTGAGATCGATGTCTGGCTAAAGTGTTGTGTTGGATGGAAAATGTTAACAGCCATTTTGTTTTCTTTTTATCCTCTCAGGCATTTTAAAACGCAAATTGAGAACTTGTAAAAGCATGTTCACCAAACGAATGAATATATTAACATCCTCACCTGCATTAATTGATGTTTTGTTTATTTTAAGCATGTGCTGCAGTTTTGTCATTTATCATTTTTAACGTATTTTTCTGACCTAACACGTTTCATCAATGTTGAAACTGCATAAATATAAAAAAGACGAGCATTTCAAGCTTGTATTCATCAGCGCTGACATTCACATAAAGTCAGAATCAGCACTATTTACTTTGTTGGCAGGCTTTTCCAGTCTTGTGGTGAATTAATCTATGCAAGTGAGTTTAGAGAAGAAAAAAAGTTTGTCTTCGTAATTTTAAATCAAAACAAGAAAATTCAGTTGCGCTCCTGAATGGCATTCCTTCTCTAATATCAGTTTGACAGAATATACTTTGGCAGCATACATTTAACCACTCCACAATCTTTTAGTTTGGTGCGAGTGAGTGATGGTGAGGAGCAAAAGAAAACTTCCTCTTCAAAATTTTATTTTAGTCAAACAATGTTTTTTTTTTTTCTGGTCAATGCCAATATTTAGATATCAGGCCAACCAATGGCCGAAGTGTTTGAATTTTTATTTATTAATTTATTTTCTCCATTTATCTAAAAAGATAAAAAAGAAATGCAGTTAAGTGGATGTAAAACAGAGAATTGCTTGAATTAAACACATATTGAGAAACAAAAGCCTGTCTAATCAATGCACTATAATGCACACCTTTTTAGAATTTTGACATTGATCTAATTTAACTATACTCATAAGCAAAAATATTTCAGAAGATAAAATTTTTTTCTGGATTTTTTCCAGCAGTGGCGGCAGGACTTTTTTTTTACACAGATCTGCCAAAGACAAATATTACACGCAGTATAACAAGTCGAGATGGCATTCATGTAATACGAACATGCGAATCTCTTTGCTTGCGCGCCGATTTCCTCTGTTCGAGCACAGAACTTCTTGCACGCACTCAAATATACATGTTCAAGTGCAGATCTTCTTGTGCGCTCTCCAGTAAGCGCGATTTAGTGCGTTTTTGTGCGTTTTCCGACATCAACGCGTCCTGAAGTAAAATGAAACATTAATAAACTCCAGCAAGATAAAGTCATTGTATGCAGAGCCATTGACCTTTATCAATAAAGTATACTTATGGAAACTGTGTTCATCTTAACTGAAAGCTACGCGGTGTTTGCTAGACTCGCGCACCTGTCAGTCAGTCTGTCAGAGAGTCAGTCAGCATGTTACCTTGAACAAATAGCGCACAGCACTACGGTTACAGAAAAGTTTGCGCTGTTTACCTCTAATATGTTTTGGTGCGTTTATAATCCGCTATAAAAAACACGACTAAATTTTTAAATAAGAAGCTGTAATGTAGCCGTGGCGGGATGAATTTTGGCGTGGCGGCCCGCCACGGATGAATGAATGTAGCGGAAACCTTGTAAAAATAACCATTTCACTAACAAACAGAATTGAAATTACAGCATATATTGTGTGTAAATTTGTTTGGTAATGAATTTTTTTTTTTACATGTGATTTGACCGTTGATTTTAACAAATAGCAAGAAAACTACAATATGTGCACCCTTGCTGACACATAGATGAACACTTTATAGTTGGATTTATGGCTGTAAGTCATTCTTTTATAATGATTTTGAGCTTTTACATTTTTATAAATGCCATAATTTTAGAGATGGCTACTAATTTTGTGACTATCAAACTTCATGGTGGTTGATGCTGCACAGAACTGACAATACTGATAAATAATCATCTAAAAATCACTTGGCTTTAAAATATGAGGTGCTACAACCTCACTCAAGTTGCTCCGTCTCATGCAGTAGAGGGACAGAATTTATCACTTCAAAATGAGCATTGTATTTAACCAATGATATGTATAAGACTAGATTCAATAGAGATGATAAGAAACCTGTTTTCTTAAGTAGTGAGCAGGCAGCGGAGGGCATCAAAGTGTTATGCCATTGGAATGGCAAACTACTTGCTGCACAGGTCAGCTTCATGTCAAATTTTACACAACCATTTACTGCTTGTGCATTTGTACATAAATGTGCATTTATTTTTTAAAATTTGTGTGTTGGTTACATCAATGCGTGATTTGTTCAGTCACCCTGTGTTTGATTTTCTTAATTATCTGACAGGAAGCTTTAGAAACAAGTCTTTTTTTTAAAGCTAAAACTGTGGTACTTGGTGATTTCATAAAACCCAAGTCATCGACTGCAATAGCATTCAGATAAACAAAATTAATACCAATGAGTTTTGACAATAAAGTGAGGTCTAATGAAGTTACATGATCAGTCTGGTCAAGACCGTATCATCAGGATCACAATTGGGAAGTCATGCCACATATCCCAGTGTTTGATATTCTTAATAATCTGACAGGACGTTTACACTCAAGACTGTTTGCTGAGGCTGTGGCTCAAAGGTAATAATATAATGTTATTTTTTTTGCACAGAATGAGCATTTTGCTGCTCAAATCTTCGTTAGTGTTCTGCTGAGGAAAAGGTCACCTACATCTGGGATTGTCTAAGTGGGAGTAGATTAACAGCAAATGTATTTAAAAAAAAGATTAAATTAATTTTTTAAGTAAAATAACCCTATGACTAAGGCCAGACGGAATCTGCGGACATTTTTTTGCTATATTTCTGTGGAGGATTTTGTACAAAATATCTGCGGACTTATGTAGAAGGATTTCAGGAGTATTATAACTAAAAACTTAATATATGATATAAAAAATAATAAATTTCATTTTCTTTTCGCCTTAGTCCCTTTATTAATCAGGGGTCACCACAGCGGATTGAACCGCCAACTTATCTAGCATATGTTTTACGCAGTGGATGCCCCTCCAGCCGCAACCTAACACTGGGAAACATCCATACACTTTTGCATTCACACACATACACTACGGCCAATTTAGCTTATTCAATTCACCTAAAGTGCATGTCTTTGGATTGTGGGGGAAACCGGAGCACCTGGAGGAAATCCATGCGAACAAGGGAAGAACATGCAAACTCCACACAGAAATGCCAACTCACCCAGCCGGGGCTCGAACCAGCGACCTTCTTGTGTTTACAATGTGTTAATCTAATTAGATCCACTTATTTGGTAAACAATGCAAATCTCTCATATAATATATCTACTATCCGCTTGTTAAGTGTGACGTCATGCAAAGTGGCTTCCGGGTCCAAACGCTCTGTCAAACTGTATGGGCAGACTCATCAAATGCTAATAATAAACGTTTACATAGTGCTGTGTTACTTTCGAAAATAACGATCGCAAAATATATATCTCCATGCCAAATATCAGATAGCCAGAAAGTGATTAATTTTTTATAAATTGTTCAAATTTTGGTATTTGTGATGCTGCATGTCCAGAGACTGATGTGTACACTATGATTTTATATAAAATTCACTTTAATGTGTGATAGGACTAAAAAGTGGCCATAAACGAATATTTTCTCAATTCAAATGAGTAGCGGCTTGGACTCGGAAACAGTATTCCATACGTCACTGTTACATCACGACTTGATAAGCGGATAAGACAGAAAATATTACTTGCAAACTGTATTGTAAATCATATGAACATTTTAATATTACTATTATTATATCACACATATATTAGTGAAATTAATTTAAAAACTGAATAAATATATATATATATATATATATATATATGGCTATATGGTCTTTTGAAGTTTGTCGCAGTATAAATCAGGGTGTCTCCCAGTTGGTGTAACGCAGGACATTCTGCTACTGTGCTATAGGCTGACAGCTGTGATTTGGATCGCAAATAGTTTAAATCATACACAACACCCCGGCATCCTCCTAACAGATTTATTGCTGCAACATTGACAGGTTAAAGCATCGCTTTCACTCATAACCACTCTCTCAGAGCTTGTTTTTGTGGCACTGTCTAAGTATAGCTTACTTGTCGACTCCTCCTTTTTGAGGAGTCACTTGATGCTTTCAGCACCCAGCAGATCACGATTCAGCGTTCCTTATCCCCTGCTGAAAGGGTCAATAAATTGCAGGCCATCTGTAAAATCAGCTGTCAAAATCTAATTGTTATCAGTTGCGGAGCTGTGCCTTCTTCCTCACTTTGTGGTGTTTGTTTTTTACAGGTGTCACATTAGCTCAAAGAGGCTGGAGTGCAGAGAGCGCAGGGTCAGAGAGGCCAGTCTGGAGCATAGCGGTTATAAGGGTCGAGTGGACCCGGTCAGAGAGACAGAGCGGGAGAAAGATGGCCACCATTACAGCCAGTCCCGAAGCGGGCGAAGTCGGCGCAGCAGCAGAGCTCGCCAACGTTCACACCACCGCAGTCCTGGCTCAGACTCGGTAAACTATTTGTCATTGCTGATTTCCACTTAAATGTATTTGTTAATGTAAGTCCATTAGTTTGTAAGTTCAGAATTACTTTAGAGAGCATCTGCTCAGGGAATCAGTTGATTCACTTCTCTCATTGGTTGCAGAAATGGCTATTTGTTGATTGGTTGAGGGTTAAGAACAGAATTAGCTGTGCACTTCAAAGAACTTTGTTTCCTGTCTGAAAATGTGTTGCCATGTCTTTCTTCTGTAACACACACTATGGTGGCCCTGTGCCGTTGCTTGGCGATGAATTTGAATTTGCTGCTGCCGCCGTGGTCTGATGCGGGGGTCCGAATCACTCCCTCCTCTTCATCAACCCTCCCTCGCTGAATGAATGAATGATGCGTACGGGCCTGATTCTGACTGGTGTTTGATGGTGGTGATGATGATTCCCCAACTCCAGAGAAGCCATCGCAGGAAAAGAACCAAGAGTATTGAGGATGATGAGGAGGGTCACCTGGTCTATCACAATGGAGACATGCTAAGAGCAAGATGTATAGAACACAACCCTTTCTTTATATAACTGTTTGTTCTGTGTCTATTAATGGGACAATTCAACCTACACTTAGGGGTTATAAGGGGACTTTTGAAGACTTTAGTATTAACACTTTGAAATTTAAATATCATCTGTGGAACTTAAATTTGGCACAGACTTTTATAATCAATCAATATGATTTAACTCAACTTGTCAAGTCCCCATTAGTACTGTAAAATCTGTGCTTTTATATGTTGCTTTATCTTGTGACCTCAACAAATCTTCGCTTATGACCATCTTTTTATCCGGTTTATAGATGAGATTGTAGGAACTCTGGGAGAAGGAGCCTTTGGAAAAGTCGTTGAGTGCCTAGACCACTCAAAGTAAGTAAGATTCTGTGTCTTTTTCATGAAAAAAAGAGTTGTTAACATCAAGAAAGTTACTCGATTACCATCATTGCTAAATATTAATTGGGTTTAGCATTGTTTTGGTCGCATCAGTAGCCCCTTTCACACAGTGATACCGGTAAATATCCGGAACGACTTTACCGGTAAATTCAAAAAAGTGCTCTTCACACAGACGTGGGCATTGCGGAATTTTTCCAGAAAAGACCATTCACACATCCGTTCAAAAATACCGGTATATTCTGACCTCATTAACCAGAAATGACCTATAAACGGCTGCGCTTGTATTTGTAAACATTTGACTACATTACAAAATCTGTGGATGGATAAGTATTGTGAACAACTTCGATGAAAACATATGGAGGAACACTTTCGCATGTCGTATATAATATGTATGAATGCTGGTGCTCACCGGCTACTTAAGGAAGCAGAGCTTAAAGGTAAACAAACAACGGCTTATCATAAGCATTTTATCGATAATTTTTTACACAGTTGGCATTAAGAAGGAACATAGAAATGTTATCTGACTAACATCTAGCAGCTGAATGTGCCTGGAAAAATATTCAAAGGCTTTTGTTTTCGTAAACAGCGCAGCTGTGAATGCGTCTGCATGTTCTGATTGGCTGGAGTTAGACGTCTCACATTAGCGTGTTCTAAACGTAAACACGCTCTTTCTGGCATTTTTCCTTCTGCGTTCACACAGAGCAGCATTCTGGTAAATTACCGGTAATGTTACAACTTCTCTTTCCGGAAAATTGCCGGAACGAATTTACCGGTATTTTCAAAAAGGGCCTGTTCACACATAATGACCTTTCCGGAAAATTGCCGGTAAATCTCGAGAAAGGTCTATATGTGTGAAAGGGGCTAGTGGTGGTAGTTTCTATGGCAACAATTTCGATTCAGAATTAAATTGGCATTGTGCAGCCTGCGATGATGCGAACCTCTCAAAATAGTTTACTACACGTCACAACAACGCGTAGCGCAATCGCTGCGATCGGTCCCATTGGAGCGAGTGTTTACAAGTGTGAAGGAGCTCCAGTTGGATAGTTTTGTTTTGTGTTTACCTTATGATTAAAGTTGTTGCACCTCCCCCGGATCCCACCTCAAAATGAGCGAGTTTGAGCTACTTCTACATTAAGATAGCGTTAAAAAACAAACAAAATGCCAGCGAAGAAACTCGACACAGAGGAACATAACCTCACTGCCAGCTAGTGTTTCAGAAGTGTTATTGCAGAGCAACACAAACAGCTTGCAGGATTATAAATGCACGACAACGCGCAAGGCAGGAACCATGGGTCATGCCGATCACTCGACACAGAAGTATAAAACCAGGCTTTATGCATCAAATATGCACTTCAAACTTTTTCTTGATTGAGACATGTTGAATTCTTCTTTCATCATTTGCAATGTTTCCAAAATGCTTTGTTAGTCATTTTAATTTTTGATGTATTAACTATTTTTTTTCTGTAAAGCTGCTTCTGACCATGACATGTCCACACTAAATGGTTATAAGAGACATGTTTAAGAGATTATATGCAACATTCTTTATTTGTTCTCTTCGGTAAGGAGAGATCTCCACTTAAGTATCATGCTTAAGTAATGTATTAAAAGTTGATTAATCAATGTAGAGAAATTTAAGACCCTTAAAGAAATGTAAAAGTCTTAAATGCTATTTTGCGAGGTATTCAATTTTATATCATTTTTGATTATACAATATATGGTTGTATGCTAAAGTTTTAAATTAAATCTGAATTAAATCTGCGAATATCAGGACGCTCTGTAGTTTATAAAATCAATGAAATCCTGCTAGATTTGACATCATGCTGCTTTGTTTACTGCAGTAACCAAGGCAACACCATTATTTCTGCAGTTCTATAGACCATTTCAATAACAATAACAAACATTTCCTGCTTGTTATCAAACTATTTCATAACCGTAACAAGAGGCAATTCAATCATCTATCATAACATTATTTATCAATATGTGGCTCTTTTTGGATACTCGAAAGGTATAGAAATTAAAATGTAAAACAGGAAATACGGTGGGACCATTGTTATTGTTCATATCCCTCAAAATAATCTATAGGCACCAACCTGCTGAATTAACTAGATTTAGATTTTTATTCAGTATATAAATAATGTTTTAGTTTTAGATTAATTTCTTACATCAATATTTAGTAAATATACTGTAAGTTAAAATCTTGCAAGTGTTTCCGGTTAAAAAGTGGTGATAAGGTCTTAAAATGTATGGAAAGAGTCTTAAAAAGGTATTGAATTTCACTCCCTAACTGCTGTATATACTCTGTTTATGCAATGTTAAAGTTATATAAAGCTTGATGCATCAGAATCAGCCGATCATCATGAATCAGTACTCCGTATCAGCTCCAAAAATCCTGATCGGAGCATCCCTAATACTTGATGTGATTTTATTATTTCAGAGGTAATGTAAGAGTGGCACTGAAAATCATCAAAAATATTGAGCGCTATCGTGAGGCAGCGTTGTCAGAAGTTGATGTGCTTGAGCGGATAAACTCTCTCGATGATGAAAAGAGATTGTGAGTATTTGACTTTGGTGTAGAAATACATATAAGATGCATAAAATATACAAATATAGAATAACTTGCCTTTGTTTCTGTGCAGTGCTTGTGTCCGGATGCTTGACTGGTTCGATCACCACGGCCACATCTGCATAGTGTTTGAGCTGCTGGGTCTGAGTACATATGACTTCCTGAAGGAGAATGGATTCATGCCTTTCTCACTGAACCAGATCAGACACATGGCGGACCAGATCTTTAGGGCCGTGCGCTGTGAGTATATATATTAAAACTGTTATTAATAAAGCATTGGTGATTCATTCTATGTTCATAAAAGTCATACATCTCTTTATTTGCTTTTAGTTCTGCATAAAAATAAGTTGACGCACACTGACCTGAAGCCTGAAAACATTCTCTTTGTGGACTCCAACTATGACATTAAATATAACTCAAGGATGGTAAGTAAATGTCTAATGAAGTGTTACTTTTTTTTATAAAAATTGTGGGTTCGGTTTGATTTTTAAATCAATTTAAATGATGAAAAGTATCAGTGAAGACATTTGTTATTTACTTCAAATAAATGTTCTTTCTGTTTTTTAAAAGATCCTGAAAAATTCATTACTAGTTTACAAAAAATAGACTTGGCATTCATTAAAATTAAGAATTGATATTGGCAAGAAATATTTCTTGAGTCGCAACTTGCCAGATTAGATGGATGTCGGAATGATCATGTGACAGTGAAGCCTGCAGTAATGCTATAATATATAACTTTTGATGATGGTAAAATATTGTTTGTTGATACTGTTGCTGATACTATTGTTCAATGTTACAGAAGCGAGATGAGAGGACCTTAAAGAGGTTGGATGTGAAAGTGGTGGACTTTGGCAATGCCACCTATGACCATGAGCATCACACATCTGTTGTCTCAACCCGTCATTATAGAGCTCCTGAAGTCATATTGGGTGCATTATTTTGCTATTATTTATACTTTTGAGAAGTCTACTTTAATATCATCATGTTTTTTTTTTTTTAATCACAAAATGTTGATCTCTGCTGGCAGAACTGGGCTGGAACCAGGCTTGTGACGTCTGGAGTTTGGGTTGTATCCTGGTTGAGTTCTATCTGGGCTTAACATTATTTCAGGTATGAAGTTTGGCATATAACATTATTATAATTCTTCCTAATTTCTGACTGAGGCTGATCGAATGTTCCTCTTTTCAGACTCATGATAGTAAGGAGCATCTGGCCATGATGGAGAAGGTTTTAGGCCCCATTCCTACACATCTACTCCAGAAAACAAGGTACATAACTGGCATAATATTACTCTCTTGTACTCCACAACATTTCTAATAGTACGTGATTGAGATATTGAGAGTAGTACGATTCGAGAACAAGTTGATTCTTTACAGTTAAGCTGTTAAATTAGTTCAGTAATTGCAAGTAAAAGCTTAAAGGTATGTTTTTTTTGTTTTGTTTTTTTTCATTAGCAATTGCTGCAACGCTTTGCTTTGACGCCATTTAGCTTTACTGCGGTACTGCTTCATACTACTATGATAATACTTTTTCGAATTCTTTAGCTTATTTATGAACATGTTTCCTGTAGGATGTAATGAAGATGACAACTCTTGTGATTCCATTCTTGTCATGCTGTCATCAAGCTATGCTTTTGTTTGTTGTGAATGCACACCCTCTAGAGGTCAAAGTTACATACTGTGCCTTTAAAGAGACCCTATTTTGCATTATAAAAGGTAATATTTTGGTTTTGGGGGTCTCCAACAGCAGGCTGATATGCATGCAAGGTCTAAAAACATTTTCATTGTCTTATAATATGCATTTATTTTTACCCAATTATCTCAACAACTCCCCATATGATTCATTCAGCAATTTCATTTGTACCTAAACCTCTCCTTAGCGTGAAGCTAATCTGCGCTGATTGGACCAATGACCCAGTCTGTTGTGATTATTCGACCACGTTCAGCGTGAGATGGAGAGAAATGCCCACCACGGCTATCAAGTAGCAGAGAGCCCAATGCAGGAGTGCAATAAAGCAATGCAGTTAAACACCAGCATATTGCTCTACTCCTAAACCTGACCCCAATTAATAGCAACTCGCATTCAGTATTAATCCACACAGTGGCAAAAGTTGAACTATTTTGACAAACAGAGGAACACAAACACACAAACGCATTTAAATTGGTAAAGGAAGAAGCACACATCGCGTTTTGGTTCATGGTTTTTGACGCAATATGCGAACAGCCCATAAAGATTTAACCTGAGAGATAAACAGTATAAGCACTGATCTATAATAGATAAGCCACAAGCCGTGCGGGCATTTACAACTTCTAACACACAATTAAACATATATTTTGCAAACTACAGAAAACAAGGCAACAATTTTAATTACACTTACATGTTATTATCTGGAGGAAGAAGAAACTGGTCCATGTTAACTGCAACAGTTACTGACAAAGTCCTTGTCAAAGTCCTTACATAATAGTCTCTGCTGCTCCTTCCTTTATTAGCAAATGGCTGATAAATCCCGCGTTGCAGCATAGGTTATTGTATCAAAACCAGAAAAATGACAGGAACTAACACCGCAAACAATTGGCTATACTGCGATATTGTTGTGAAAATTTTAACCCTTTATTCCCCGCAGTCGAATCTCCATTTGTGAGTGATCGTCATCTTCGTGTCATGATCAGTCCCGTGATTCCAAACGCTCCGCTAGTGTCTGAAGTGAAAGCGTGTTCACATTTTACCGGATCTATAACTACATATTTGTTGATGTATCAACGTCGACGCGTTCAAGCAAAAGATCCGAACCCATCTCGATTAATTTATTCATCTCTGAGTCGACATTTCGTTAAAGAATCAATAGTTTTTAACACAGTGCAGTTTCAGATTTAAACCTCAGCTGGATGTTTTCATTCACTTAGTGCTGTTACACACTGCATGGAAGCTTTTTTTTTTTTTTTTTTTTTTTTTTTTTTTTTTTTAAACCCATAATAGGGGCTCTTTAATCTGAATTAGAGTGATCAGAGTCTCTGATGTCTTCGGCTATATTGCATTAAAAAAAAGCTATATTGTGTGTATGTATATATATATATATATATATATATATATATATATATATATATATATATATATATATATATATATATATATATTGTTTTTTATTTTTATTTATTTATTTATTTTTTTTTTTTTTACTTAATAGCACAGTTAAATCATTAATTAAAGTCTTAAATGTCTCTTCGAAACCACTAGATCCTTACAGTTCTTTCAGCACATATTGAAAGAACTTTTCTTTCACAAATCAAAAGAAAAAGTTGTAAGAGGGATGGAGCTTGACGCATGACAGAAAGAGAGAAATGCACACATCAAGGGATCTGGGCGAATACATTTAAACACTCATTAGGTGAACAAATGGAAATAAATACAAAAAAATGCTTTTATGTACGTAATCCAGCGTGTTGAAAGCTCCACACGATTTCTTTTTAATGGTGGTTGAATACAAAAGAGATGCTGCAGAGGAAACATTGATTCAGTCTGTTTAGATTATGCTAATTAATTCATTAATTAATTGTCAGCTTTTATTGTAATAACAATCTGCACATTTAAATGTGAATTATTGAGCACATTTTGTACTAGGGGCTGTACAATATATTGTTTCAGCATCAATATCGCATTGTGTCCGTCCGCAATAGTCACATCACAAGATATGCAATATTGAGTAGGGATTATTGTTGACCAGAAACACACGAGATTTGTGGAGACACTGCAGAATTTAACCATAATGGACTAAAAGTTTATCATCTGGATGGGTTTTTAAGGCCTGAGATTGTGAGAAGACTTAGTGAGCAATGTATATAATACATTCTGTAAATATATATTTATATTTTACTCTCACACAAAATCATCACAATCTAAATAAATGCATTTCCAAATAGAGCTATTTAAGTCATCTTGTTAAATTGCAATATATATTGCAGAGAAAAAATATTGCAATGTCAACTTTTTCCAGTATCGTGCAGCTCTATTTTGTATATTTATTCATGTAAAATTGAAAACCAGATCCTTTTAATAGAGTAATGATTTATTTCGGGTATCTGTACTACTTGAGGACTGCTCTATATGCATAGCGCTTCCACTACTTGTTTCTGAATGATTTTAAATTTCTGAAATGCTTTAAGATTTGTGAGATCTGTGTTTGACTAATGCGTGACTGCTTTTTTTTTTTTTTTTTTTTTTTGTCAGGAAGCGGCGCTATGTACACCATGACAAACTGGATTGGGACGAGCACAGCTCAGCTGGGAGATACGTGAGGAAACATTGTAAACCTCTAAAGGTAAAGATCATCATGCTGACTACTAAACTTATTCCTAAATTCTAAAATTGTACATTACATCGCTAATACACACTTCTTTTTGACGTTAATTTAAGGCAATACTTTACAAATGTTCTGTTTATATCTACAAGTACAGAATGTTTGATGTTTTGGACAGTTTTATTTTTCTCTAAATTGATGGCTGTGTTTTTTGGTTATAAATTCCTGTGGGCTTTAATTTTTGACCACACTGTATATGTAATACTAAAATTCCTTGAGTACTGGAGATGATTTGATGCCAGTGTGCAGCAGAGACTTACTACTATTTGAATTGCCTAGAAAAATAACATGCTTAAATCTTCTTACTCAGCAATACATGTCTTCTAAAACGCCAGAGCACGAGCTGCTTTTTGACCTGCTGCAGAAGATGATGGAGTATGATTCATCCAAACGAATTACCCTGGAGCAGGCCATCGGGCATCCTTTTTTTAACCCGTTACGAAAAGCGAGAAAGTGACTCGGAGGCAACACTGAATGAACATTACTGCTCCCAGGGAGACTGCCGCTGACTGTATCAGTCTGCTTTAAGACTGCCTGCATTAATACCTCTGTCCATATTTATTGTCTCTGAATATATGGGCCAAATTCCAATGTACTTTTGGCAAATAAAACTTGAATGCTTTGCACATGATTTGTCTTTATTTTGTTGTTTTTAATAATATTAAACTCACATTCAGAGCAATTACAGTGTGTTTTTAGGGTTTTATTAATATATTTCATTCCGGTGAATTAAATGATGTATTTTCTGTCCTGCAGAGGGCACCACCGGGCCTATTTGTTTTCTATATTCTGAAACTAGAGTTTGTTCTTTTGGACAGCATATGGACATCATGTGGAGAAAGTCTTGAGATTTCGCAAGATGTAAAGTAAATTTTGTTGGCTGCAAATCTAATATGTGTTCTTTATTACAGAGAGATAAATACTATAATTTGTGCAATAAAGCACTAATAATTTGACATTCAGAGGGTCATGTAATGTGGTATTCACAAAAAAGATTTTTGATGTATTCCTATGAGCTTGCGGTTTAGTTAATGCGAGCTGACTCTGTTTTGGAGGCACTTTATCATAAGCATAAGTTTATTCACATTGGCAGGTTTCTTTCAAGTTCGTTTTAAGCAGTTCAAATTGTACTTAGTGGATACAAATATTGTAGACCAAGACAAAACTAGGCATGGGATGATAACTGGTTTCAAGGTTTACTGCGGTTTGGCAAAGTTTGGAATAGTTTTCTGTTATACTGTTCCTAAAGTATATGTAAGTTTTTAGTTTTTAAAAAAAAAATGTTTTTCACAACTATTATCTTTAGTTTTTTAGGGCAACAGTATCTCCAGCAAAAAATGAACCTCTACATTAAAAGCTACTGGTCTAAAATACTTTAAATGTTTTTAAAATAAAGTATATTGTGTTCAATTGTTTTTTTTTTTATTTAGACATTCAAAAAGAACTTATTTTGGAGCAGTAATCACAATATTGTGAAACCGTGATTTTTTTATCCAAGGTTATCAAACCGTCAGAAACTTATGCCATGCCAAGACAAAAAAAAAAAAAAAAGTTCTATGTGGAAAACATTGGTAATTGTTCAATTTGAACAAAATTTAGATATAGATAAGGACATATGGACATGTAATGAACTATATCCATGAAATCTGTCACCACAACCATGATTTAAAAAATGATTTGACATTTTGTTTGTTTTTAACTACAAAAAACAACTATTCATTTTGTTTCGTTTGTTTCTTCATGTTGGGTTTAATTTACACATTTGATGTAAGGATGTGTGTATGAGAATAGGACTATGGAATTTTTATATCAGGGGAAACACTTGGATTTTATGTTTAGTTTTGCATATATTTGTAATATGCAATTATGAAGTGAACTTATATTGAACAAAGTGCTCAACATAATTGAGCAAAGCCCATTTTGAAAAGTGAATATTTGTATCCATTCCTCAGTGAATATAGGCAATGTATTTTGGTGCATTTAAACAAAACAGATTGATTAAACAGATCTATTTATTAAAATAATATTTTAGTCACCAAACATATTTAGAAATTGAAAGATAATACAATTAAACGCAAGCAAAATATTGCAAAAAAAATAATAATAATTATAACCAACAAAAACAAATATATATATATTTTTTTTGCCTCTCTTGATTTTTCCTCTTTTTTTAAAATTTGTATTTAATATTTTTCTATAACATAAATTTGGGTGTGCTAAATTTTAGATTTATAAGTTATTTTGTTGGATCAGCTCTAGATTTGGTGTCAGTACTGACTAATCTAATGTACTGTATATGCACAAATATAATATTGTATAGCTTCCTATTAAAAATATGAATTTAAAAGAGATTTGTGAGGGGTGTACTTGCATATGCTGAGCACTGTATATGTGGAAAACATTGGTATGGTAATTGTTCAAGTTGGATTAAACTTATATATAGATAAGGACATACAGTTTAAACCAAAAGTTTACATGCACTCTAAAAAAAGGAACTTAACCATTTTTTAACAAAAATGTCTGATGGTAAATCATACTAAACGTTTACTATTTTAGGTCTGTTAGGATTACCTAAATCATTTACATTTGCTAAATGCCAGAATAATGAGAGAATTTTTTTTTTTTTTTTTTTGAGAATTGTTTTATTAATTTCGAGACAGTCTTACATACATTTACATACAAAGTTTGCATACATTTCCTTGGTATTTTTTTAGCTTTGCTTTTAAACTATAACTTTGATAAAATGTTTTGGGTATCCTTCCACAAGCTTCTTACAATAGTTTGAAGGAATTTTGGCCCATTCCTCCTGACAGAATTGGTGTAACAGAGTCAGATTTGTAGGCTGTCTTGCTCGCACAAGCTTTTTCAACTCTGCCCACACATTTCCTATTGGATTGAGTTCAGGGCTTTGTGATGGCCACTCCAAAACATTCACTCTGTTGTCCTTAAAGCACATTTTAACTAATTTGGCAGTATGCTTAGGGTCATGGTCTGTTTGGAAGACCCATTTGTGGCCAAGTTTTAATTTCCTGGCTGATGTCTTGAGATGTTGCTTCAGTATTTCTACACAATGTTCTTTCTTCATGATGCCATCTATGCTGTGAAGTGGACCAGTCCCTCCTGCAGCAAAACAGCTCCTTTACATGATGCTGCCGCCCCCATACTTCACAGTTGGGATGGTGTTCCTAAGCTTGTTGATTTTCCCATGTTGTCACACAAGGAAGCAGTGTGTTTGAGGTTTTCCTTAAATGCTATTCTACAGTTGTGCCTCCAATTAACTCAAATGTTGTCAATTAGCCAATCAGAAACTTATAAAACCTTAACACCATCAGCTAAGCTTTTTCAGAGGCATAATAATCTTATTGTATGTAAACTTGACTTTCAAGAAAAGTTATAACAATTTCTCAAACAATATCTCTCTCATTATTCTGCTATAAAGCATAACAGAAACAAATTTGATAATCCTAACTTACCTATAAGAGAAAAAGTTTAGTCACATTAATATCTGACTTTTTTAAAAATGGTTATGTGCTTTTTTTTATACAGTGTTTTCAACTGTATATATATATATGGATATGTAATGGACTATATCCATGAAATCTTTTACCACATCCATAATTTAAAAAAAAAAGACTGAACATTTTGTTTGTTTTTAACTACAAAAAACCCTTTATTAAGTTTGTTTAATCATGTTGGGTTTAATTTACACATTTGATGTAAGGATGTGTGTATGGAAGTAGAATTTTCTGGAAATTCCATCCTTACAACTAACAACATTTTGTGAGGAAATCACCAGTGGTTTTGTACCAGGGCTTGGCTTTTATTTTAGTTTTGCATATATTTGTAATATGCAATAATGAAGTAAACTTATATTGAACATGCATATAAAAGAAGGTAAAGAAATTCACACAAAAATGAAAATTCTATCATCATATACTCACCCTTTACGTTCCCTAAACATTTTTGACTGACTTTCTGCTGTTGAAGACAAAATAAGATATTTTGCCGAAAGCTGGAAACCTGAAACCATTGACTCCAATGGTATTTTTCCTACTATGAAAGTCAATGGTTACAGGTTTTCATCTTTCTTCAAAATATTTTCTTTGGTGTTCAACAGATTAAAGAAACTCATAAAGGTTTGAAAGCACTTGAACTATCTCTTTAAGTTAAAAAAAGCGTAATTTTGAGTGGCTTCTATTTGTTTATTTACCTAAACACCGGTTGTTGGTTACCGAAACACTTTAAATAAACGCCTGGTTTTAAAGTAAAAGAATACATACCTCGTAAGACCCCCGTCAACCTTTTGGTTTGACTTTTGACCCCTAGGGCGGGTAGGAGTGGGAGAAGACACACTCGCACATACACTCCCATTTCGCACACTGTCGTTTTGCATTGTTTTGTTTGACGGTAGTTCAGCAGCGAGAAAGGGGCTGACTACATTCTCCGAGACACGCTTCACAGGGAAAACATTTAAACTGCGCTCGAGACGGTGAAGCGCGCGACCATCAGTTCTTTCAGTACGCGGCGCGCGCTCTTCTCGTGTGCGTCACATCAACGGCGTCTCCTGTCAGCTGAAGCTAGAAAACTCCGCTTTACTGAAATAAACATCTACCAGAGAGTCAAAAGAGGATTGAAGTACGAGGATAATACTGTCAAGAGAACTGTAAAGCTAAAAATGGTTTCAACCGAGGACTCGAAAGAAGTGTCAAAGACATCACACAGCAATGGACATCACACGTCACACTTATTCCACTGCGCAACGACCCTCATGTGCTTCATGCTGTCGGCGTCGTCGGTGGCTATCTGTCTCTTTATGAACGTCAAAACATCTGAACTTGAGCGCAAAATGGAAGTTTTGGAGATGGAGCGACTGTCTGTGATTCAACCTGTGCGCGCGACCTTGGATGAGCACGCGACTCTGTGGGATGCGATAGAGAAACTTGTGCAAGAGGTGAGGAGAATATTACAAGCATTAAAATAGGGTTGGAGTTTAGTTTTGTGAATAAGATTTATTTATTATGTAACTCTTTGAAAATATATTAATTAGGAAATTTATGTTATAATACATGTGGTTGTTTCACAGTTTTTTTTCTTATTTTTTATGAGTGTTTAAGGATTAAAATTGTGTTAAAATGAACTTTTCCAGTTTTTTTTTTTTACAGCTCAAGTTTATTTATTTATATTTTAATGTATCCTATAAATATACATTTATTTTCTCAGAGACTGAAAGATGGAGTGTCGAAGATTCGCACAGCTCGAGAAGCAACGCAGGAGTGCTCGTGTCCTCCAGGTTTGTTCTTCTGCAGGATGTTTTTTTCTGCTTCCAAAACTATCAGCTGAGGAATTTTTCACTCTATTTTTATCTCAAAAATCTGAACTCTGCCTTAAACTTGGTCAAGAAATTATGCAGCAGGTGACTTGCTAACATGTGATGTTGATAAGAATGCTCAGCTCAACAGAGACTTGTTTATGAAGCTTCTTCAGTTCCCACCAAAGCATCTTTTTATTTATTTTAGAATTTAATGGGTATTATGAAAATAAATCTTTCAATGAAACCTTTGGAAAAGCTGAATTAATAACTTCTTTATCTAGATATTGCAATCTGCGCTGTTAAATTTAGGATTTTTAATGAATAGTTAATGAAAATAATTACAATTTTCTGTCAATTAACTCCTAAGATGTAGTTGAAGTTTTTTTTTTTATCTGTATCTTTGTAACTGGGGCATTAACTTAACTCATTAACCTAAAAGATATACTAGTACTTAATGTAAATTATTACATAAAATGAACAGAATTTAATTAAAAAGTTACTGCCCAGTTGATAATATTTACACTGCCAACTACTTTTTACTGTTGATAGATTTAGGTCTTATGCAAAATACAACTCGATCTGCACTGTTAATTTTTGGAATTTTAATGGATGAAAAAATGAAAATTTGCTGTCAATTAAGTCCTAAGATGTAGTTGACATTTAATTGTTTTTAATTTTACAATAAGAATACGAAAGCTGGAATCGGAACTTTCACTTAACTCATTGACCTAAAAGGTATGCTAGTACTTATATTAGAAAAAATAAAAAAGTTATTGAAATTGGTGTAAAAAGTCTTTTATAACACCATTTCTTTAAAAAATCTGGTACTAGAGCTAATGATGACCTTCGTCCTGTGGCTTTAACTTCAAATGTTATGAAGTGTTTTGAGAAATTTGTAACCTCATTGCTGAAAAAAGAGGTAGAGCCACTCTTAGACACGTCAGTTTGCCTTTAGACAGAACATGAGCACTGAGGACGCCGCTCTTAGCATTGTTCATCTTGTGTCCAAGCATCTTGAGAATACTGAAGCTTATGCTCATATTTTATTTGTTAAATTTAGTTCAGAATTTAATACAGTGCAGACACATCTGCTTTTAGAGAAGTTGCATATCATGGGTGTCAGTACTTAATATACATAATATTTTGCTTGTTTTTTTTACCAAACTATGTTTGAAAGTCTTATTCGCTATGGAATCACAGTCTGGTTTGGAAATCTGTCTGTTCAATTGAAAAATAAATAGGTTCATATTCAAAAACAGCCATGAAAATCATAGGAATAAAACAATATGAGCCCATACAGACTCTATATGAACAAGCCGTCATGAGAAGAGCAATACATATTAGTGCTGATTCCAAATATCCTCTTTCAGTGAATATCAGCTATTACCGTCAGGAAAAAGACTGAGAATGCCAATGTGTAAAACCAATAAATTGAAGCTTTCGTTTGTTTCTACCTCGATAAAACTGTTGACCACTACCAAGAACAATGCACCTGTAGTACATTAGCACCTGACTGTGTTCTGTGCTTTATATTTCATATTTATATATTTATATATGGTCTTATTTTGTAAACAGTGTATGTTCTTAATTGTTTTGTTTATTTTATTGTCTGCATAGAGCAACGTTGTAGCACCTTTTTGCCCAAGACAAATTTCCTCTCGGGGACAAATAAAGTTTATTCTATTTCATAAAATGTGCATAATTTAATTAAAAGGTTACTGCCCAATTGACAATATTTACACTGCAAACTACTTTTTATACCTGTGTCTCCTGATGATACGTTGAGGTTTATTATTATTCTCTACGTTACCTTTAATCCACAGCCTTGACAAATGTTCCTGAGCACTTTTACAACAATATGAAGTACAGGTTTTGTGATACATCATGATGATCTATAAACGTGGGCTCAAACTCAGACATGAGCTGGTGTTGTTTTTAGTGGCGGCTGGTGAAACATCGTCTAGGTTGAGCTTTGTTTAGGTTGACACCCAAACATCCTAGTGTGTTTTAGTTCTTATCTGGGTACATTTCAATCTTAAAACTCATAAAAAAAGTAACTAAATGTGTTACATTGTTACGTTAACAAAAGTAGTGACAGTATGTTGTTATTTTTGCATTTTATAAAAAAAAAATTTACAATAGGCAAAACATTCAAACTCTCTTTTAAATTCATATTTTTAATAGGAAGCTTTACAATATTATATTTGTGCATATACATTAGATTAGTCATACTGAAGCCAATTCTGGAGCTAATCTAACAAAATAACTTACAATAACGGTCCAAAAACTAGTACACCCAAATATATATGTTATAGAAAAATAGTAAACACAAATTTAAAAAAAAAAGAGGAAAAATGAAGAGAAGAAAAAAAGGAAAAATTTAGTAGAAATTTTGTAGGTTGTAATTTTTTTTGTTTGCAATATTTTGCTTGAATTTAATTGTATTATCTTCCATTTCTAAATATGTTTGGTGACTAAATTATTATTTTAATAAATAGATCTGTTTAATAAATCTGTTTTGTTCAAATGCACCAAAATACATTGCCTATATTCACTGAGAAATAGATCAAAATATTCATTTTCGAAATGGGTTGTACTCAATTATGCCGAGCACTGTATGTTGTAAAACAAACATAAATGAAGATAATTGTTTTTTACATTATTCAGGATTAAGTTTAAGCTTTTTTTAAAATAAGCTAAAACTTATTTAAAAAAAGGTAAATTCAAAATACTTTGTCATAAATAAGTTTAAAGCTAAAAATAAATGTAGGTCCATGTGTGGCACTAACATATATGGAGTTGCTAACAGACCACTAAACCACCTGTCTTGACCTGATGGATCCAAATGCTAATAGACAGTTTATTTTTTCCCCCAATTTCTGTTTAACGGAGAGAAGATTTTTTTTTCAACACATTTCTAAACAAAATAGTTTTAATAACTCATTTCTAACAACTGATTTATTGGATCTTTGCCATGATGACAGTAAATAATATTTGAGTAGATGTTTTTCAAGACACTTCTATACAGCTTAATGTGACATTTAAAGGCTTAACTAGGTTAATTAGGTTAACTAGGCAGGTTAGGGTAATTAGGCAAGTTATTGTAATGATGGTTTGTTCTGTAGACTGTCGAAAAAATATATAGCTTACAGAGGCTAATAATTTTGACCTTAAAATGTTTTTTAAAAAATTAAAAACTGCTTTTATTCTAGCCGAATATAACATATAAGACTTTCTCCAGAAGAAAAAAAATATTATCAGACATACTGTGAAACTTTCCTTGCTCTGTTAAACATCATTTGGGAAATATTTATAAAAGAAAAAAAAAATCAAAGGGGGCCTAATAATTCTGACTTCAACTATGATCAATGTGTTCATCTATATAATTCAAAACATATTTCTTTAGTGCATATCCATTATGAAAATCTCACCAAACAAAAAAAAAAGTTAAATGTAAGTGTTATGTGCTTTGTGCATCATTGATAATAGACTCACATGTTCCTAATGTAAAACTCCTGTGGTGATGAAATAATCACCCATATTGGCTTAGATTTGAATATGTTCCACAGCAGTGGGATAAGCCACTACAAAGATTCATCTCTTGTGGGCAATTTTTCAGTTCAGACTATCATGACTGTTTGCCAAGGCTGTGGATTAAAGGTAATAATGTTATAAATAATGTTCAGTTTCTTGCACAGGACACCATTTTACATCATAAGACTTCAATGTATCATCTGGACACACAGGTATTCCATTTATTTTGACTGCATATGTTTTTTTTAACTCTCAAATTGGGTAGCTGACATTTCAGGAATCTTCAAGGACCACGATTTTTAGCTAAAAACATCTTTATTGTTCTACTCAGGGTAAAAATGCACTTTCATCTTAGTTAGCCTGAAGCTGATTAAATTACCTGCCAATTTTCATCTTGTAGATTAACTATCCCTTTAAATTTAATCTCTGCTTAAAAAAAATGAAGTGGTCCCAAAGTTCTAACAACCTGCAGTGTAAATTAAATTCCCAAAAGGAGAAAATCAAGTTAAAACGCTGAAAACTCATAAAAGTGTGATGAAACGACAGAAATTATTGTGACAGATGGACATAAGGATGTTGTAATGATGAAAATAATTTTTTTCGAGCGTGGATAAGTGACAGTGTTCTGACATTTCAGCGTGACCACAATGCAGAACCGCAGCTTATATACTTCATGCTGAATTAAATAACTCACATGTGGAAGTTATCAAGATGAGAGTGGCGCTCCTCTGTCCGCAGAGGCCGGTGGATGCCACAGATTTATTGTGTAAGCTCAGCTACGAGACATTAAAATTCATTGCCAGCTTTTGGTGCAAAATAGGGGCTAGTCAAAGGATACTTAACCTTGTACCAATTTGTTGCTCTCCTCTCATGTTTTAGTCTTTGGCTGTTGCCTGAGAGAAAAAGACAGGTTTACTCCAGCCCTGTTGAAGACATTTATCTTCTCAAGGCATAGTGGAATAATGCATTCAGAGACTCGCTAGTCTATAATGATTTCACGGTAGTGGTGCCAACTGAAAAAGGGCCTCCTAAATCGCGATGTTGGTGCTAAAATGCGGATATAATTTCACTTAATTTTTTTTTTACTCAACTTTAAAGCTCTTTTATCTTTTGCTCTGTTTTCTTTGGAAAGGACTGGTTTCGTATCTACTGATATAACCTTATTGTGCACAGTGATCTCTTCCTATTCTATAAAACTTTGCCATGAGCAAAGAGCATATTAGAAATTCAGAGTTTCTATATTGTCATCCTGAGGTATTTTATCTTGAAATGAAATCTAGCTTCTTTTTTTCTTGATATCAGAATATCAAAGCACATGAAACCTTCAAGAATAGAAGAAATGGAAAAATGTCAAAAGATCAGTGATGATAGATTGATAACAATGAAAAAATGTGCATTACCTCATATCTTAGCTATGTATATCTGTTGCAGACCTTTTTAAAGAGATTTTATGGAATTTATCAGCATGATTTTCAAATTGTTGCATGGAGTTTTATCTTTGATGGAGCTCATGAATACATTTTAGTACTGTTTGGTCACTCCCCCAGTCACGGTTATGCTTATGGGTAGGGTTAGGGCGATGCCTTCTTTTGAAAAATTGTGTATTTAAGTATTAATCATATTGCAAGTTTTTTGTATGAATTAGCCTCTTTTTTCATCAGTACATAGACTAGTTAAAGTTTACAGGATACCGGGCTGGTAAATTACATTTAATGGGTGGTCTTATACTATTTTGTGCAGTCAGAGGTTTTTACACTGTTAAAGAGTTGGACTCTTGAGTGCCGTTCACACAGGGATGTTTTTTGCTTGTGTTTTCAATCGACGTTCAACGCCTCATGACTAAATAAAGGGGGCCAATGTTATCGTGCACACCAACGCGCAAAACGGCAGGCGTAAAATCGTCATGTTTAAAGAAACGCCTCAACGTGCCACGTCAAAACCTTCTCCACCAATCAGATTGGCACTTTTGTTCACATGCACGGAGCTGTTGAAGTTACAGTTAACAGCACTTGGAAGTGCTCAAGCGCAAAACTGTCAATGCGAGCGCACATTGAAGAAGATGTCCAGAGGCGATATGACATGGAGTTTCTTATTGCACTGGTAAACAATAATCATTTCTTTATCGCTAGAGCTGGAGCTGCTACTTGAACCATCCATGCTTGTTCGAATCGCCAGTAACTTTAACAACAAGCGTGTCAACTTTCTCTCTTCTTCTTCTGTTATAAGCAGGTGTCAGAACCTTAAAGTTGTGTAGCACCACCCTGTGCACCGGGGTCTTTCTGTTTTTCATTAAGCGCCATCTAACATCAAGGAGTGATTTTGCATACTCTTCTGCTCGACGCCAGTGAAAATCATTTGGGTTTGAATGCAAAAAAACGTCTCGAAAAACGCTGACGATAAACGCAAGCGAAAAGCGTTCCGTTGTGTACAAGCCTTATGCTCAAGCATGTCAAGTTTAAAAAAGCTCACTTTCCGGGTTGTAACTAGTTTATGTATTTGTTTGTTTGTTTGTTTAATTATGTATTTATTTATTTATTTGAGTCAGGCGTAAAGCTGATATTCAGCCATATTTCATTTAACCCTTATCACATGCATGTTATAATTACGTCAGCTGATCCACATAACGTTATTTAGGATGCATCACTTTTATATTTCCATGGTGACTTGTCTGGTTTATGACCTGACATGGTGCTGCCACATGCACTGCAAAGGGAATTTGAGCTGCTGTATTTACAACACATCATTTCATCAACTTCTCTTAAGGAATTAAGTGGCTCTTTCACTGGGAAAATAATAAAATAAACATTCTAGTTAGCTATGTAGTGTGTATCTGTAGTCGATAGCACACATTGTCAGAGTATGTGTACAATGATTATTATTGCCATCTTCCATAAACATCAGTTGTAAAGCACAAATGTTTTGTTTTGCTAGTAAATCAGTGTATCGAAAAATGTCAGCAGCCTAAGCAAGCATTATTTCATTGAAAGCTCTGATAAGTTTTGATCTTTGATAAGCGCCACTACTGTATGTATACAGTATACTGATGATGAGCATACAAAGTATAGAGAATGAAGTTTATTTTGAATTTTTAGGTCACACTTTATTTTGATGGTCCGTTTGTTGAATTTAAGTTACATTGCATCTACATGCCAACTAATTCTCATTAAATTATAAGTAGACTGTTAGGTTGGGGTTAGGGTTAGTGTAAGTTGACATGAACTTGCAAAGTTTCTTATAGTCAGTTAAATGTCTGTTTAGCAGCAGTATCAACAGATATTAAGCAGACAGTCTACTAATACTTAAATGGACCATCAAAATAAAGTGTTGCCGATTTTTAAAGATATGCTGCACACAGTGGTGAGAAAACAACAGTTAAGAAAGCATCAATTGTTACCAATTTTTGAATATATGCTGCACACAGTGGTGAGAAAACAACAGTTAAGAAAGCATCTGTTCAAAGCATTGTGGAAATGTTTGCAAAAGTTCTGCAATTCACTTGGCATCATGTTCACAGAAGAGGTCTTTACATTACAATAGCAGGGTTTTTATCACCCTGTGTTAATATTCATTTTAAAGTATTGCATGTAAAAAACGAGTGATGGAAGCATTTTTACATTTTAAAAGAAAAAAAAAACTTTAGTTTCGCTTGAGGTGGATTTGGTATTGTGCGAAACATGTTAAGGTGAATAATGGGAGATAGAAACGTATTTGCCAAATAAACTTTGACATAACGAACATTGTACTCATGTGACTAATCAGCTGTCTGCATTATACTTGTCTTGTTTACTGTTGGTTACTAGGTTACCAATACTACAGTCATTTGCTCTAACAACTTCATGGAAATGCACCCAGTTTGCATTTGAACTTTGAAAAGATCCACTTCACGCTAGGATTTGACAGTAGCAGCTACTGCTATGATAGTTTGATTATAATTATATTTGAAAATATCAACTATATAGATACGACAATGTGAGAATGCAGTTGGAATGAATCCCTTTAAATGCATGATACATTGATATTGCAGTCCAGAACACAATATTAATTTCTGCATTACATTGAACATAATATGCATTAGTTGTGAGTGTCATAGAACAGAAGAAGAGGCTCTTGGGAGCATATGTAAAATCCACATCTTTTTCTGGTGAGAATTGTAGTAAGATTATATATTGTATTGAATAATGATCTCTATAAATCAGGGGTGCCCAAACATTCAGGCCAAAATCCAAACTTGATTGAAGGCTGTGGGCCAAAGCTAAATATACCAAACTGTATTGCATTAAATTTGCCTTGAGTAATTTCCTAATTTATTTGCTAATATTTAAAAATAACTAGAACATTTTTAACATTTTATGATTAACTTATTAAAGTTAAAACATAAAAATCCCATTTATAAAACAATGGAGTTCAACATTAGTCGAGCTGCTCCTGCATTTGCTTACCGATGTCTTGTGCGTTGTCCACTATTGTCCTCTGACAATTTACATTTTAAAAGTCTGATTTATTTACAACATTTAATTGAAACATTCACTTTTTTTTTTATAGCTCCTCGATTAAACAAAAAAAAAAAAACTAAAGGTTAGAATTACATAAAATTTGAAATGACGATCTCTGTCAAAGGCATTCCAACCAACCCACTCCCCATCATTCTCCTGTTCTTTTCAGATGGGATGGTGGGCCAAACCAAAGGTTACCATGGGTCAACTTTGGCCCACGTGCCATACTTGGGGCACCTCTGCTATAAATGTACAATTCAGTCTTTTTTTACCAAGTTAGTTACCAAAATATTCACATTTACATTTACTCACCATCAAGTGGTTCCATTTTTTTTATGAGTTTCTTTGTTATATTTGGTTGAACTATTCCTTTGTCCTATAAACCAATATTTACAACACTAAAATGTGTTTGTTTTTGCTGTGATGTAATGCTAATTGTATACTTTTGTAACTGAATAGCATTTGGTTCATGGTTGTATTGAATTGAAAGAATTCTTTAGAAACCAAACTTGCATTGTTTTTGCTTATAATTGAAGTTTGTAGGAAGTAAGGTGAATAGACCTTTTGTCTTCCTCACTTATATTTCACTTCCTGTCTCCATTTAAAGATGCTTTTGGTGAATCAGCTGAATGGTAAACGTGAGTCACTCTTATGCACAATTTGCTGTTCCTTCCTTTGCCTGTAATGGGCTTTTTCTTTCAAGCCAATCATCAGAAAACACACTTGAACCCCAAATACAAAAGGACAAAGACCTGCAGACTATGAACTAATGAGCTCGACAAAGCAGTTAATTGACTCAGGCCTCCTCAAAGCAGACCTTGGCTTCCTCTGACCCTGAAATGACAACACACAGGTCACTCGGATCTCCAGATGAATGAGATATCGAGACTATTACCCATTCAGATATTTGAATTCCTTTTAGCTAATAAAAATAGCTTCATTATTTACATTCTATACCACTTATAAAGGTCATAATCACTTTAAACACTGCCTAATGTGATTATTTTTATAATGTCTTTGGTGGTGGTCTGAAATGTGTTTTTTTTCTCACTTTATAACTGCCTTAAATGAAAGCTTTAATTTTCAACACCCTCCAGATGAATAGCAGGGATCAACAGATGAAAGCAGTTAACATCCATCTTTTTGGGATTTCCTGTGAATGTTTTTGACATTGTCATAATTATTATTTTGGTCCAATTGTCCTATTACGAATGAAACATATTAGCAAATCGTAATTTCAAAAGCGCCCCACTCTTCACATTGCAACACAGCGAGAAACCTAGCCACATCACCAGAATACAGATGTTTGCATTCATTGCGAGTCTCTATTGATAGATACCACATTCATAGCAGAGTCCAATATTACAGCTGCGTTTGTTTCACGAAGGAGCCTGCGGCGATACTCGCAAGCGCTCTGCAAACCTCTGTTATTGTCGCTATGGACAAATACATTATTTTAAAAACCCCAAATCCGAGCGTGACAGCGAAAACGCTACAGTAAGAAAGATCTGAATGTTTTGCAGAACTGCGTGACCTCATGCCCTGAGCCTCAGGGCGCTGTAGATCCCAACCCGTCACTGATCCGGACACCTAGTCTCCTCTCTCAGGTTGTTCTGGAACAGCTCGACGTGCTTGGATAAATGTGCCTCTTAAGAATGTAATCCGCCCTTGTTTTATTGGCCTACCCATTGAGATGGCTGTAAGCTTTAATGCTTCCTCCAAGAGCCGTCTAGGGCTGTAAGGGTTTCGCTGTGGGTGAGATGGAGGGGTACAGATTATCTGTTGGCCCCTGTGTTGGTTTTTCATGTCTGATCTACGGTAAACTTTCCCCTCTGTGCGTAAGTGCAGTCATATGCCATACCTTCATGTTGATTTAAGTAGGCATGAAGTGAGGTAACGTGACAATGTAGCCCTCTCCACGCACCCTGAGTGCTTATGTGTTTCTCCACACCATTTTAGAAGTTTTTACTTCTGCCTGCTACCTGCCACCAGTGTCATGCACTAGAAAATGAATAAACATGTCCCTATTTTTCTCCAGAATTGACTGGCACACTTTAGCAATTGGCGATATTTTCAGAATCAACAGGAACTCTGGTGTAATTGCTCTTATATTTTGGATCACTGGAGCAGTACAACTGGAATTAATGTTTATTGCATTAGTGTCATTTGTGTTCCCATGATGGAGTTTAGTTGTGTGATTGACCCTGTGGCTCGTCGATATCCTAGTATTTACTTTCACAGCTTGTTGAAAATCTGTTTGTGATGATCAAGATGTGCCAGATTTGTCTAAACTATAGATGCGTTATATTATTGAAGTGTCCAGTAATAGCTTGAAATATAAACCTTTGAATTATTATGGAAATTATGCTTATATGCTTTACCAATAAGGTATCGTGTTGATCATGGGTGTGCAATAAAGCATGCATTAAAAAAAATAAAAATAAATAAATAAATACAAAGCTGTTGAATTTACTTTTATGGGGGAAGGGGGGTTGGGTGGCAGTTGTGGTTGCTATTACTTAAAAAAAAAAAAAACAGACTGGCAAACTTTACATTTTATGGATATAACTTAATATTTTTCAATGTAAATTAATTAAAAATAACTACAGATTTTGACTTTGTAGGGTTTTTTTTTTAGGCTTGATATATTTTCAAAGTAAAATCCAGAACAAACAAAGATAATTAATGTGTCTGTGCTCTTTGGATGAGGAATTTATGAAGTTACACAATAAATTCATCAGTCCAAGGCACTCAATGTTTGAACTTTTTCACCTAATTTTTGAGTACCTTGGAGGGATGATTTGTTATGTTTTCAAAGTCAGGTAATTAGTCATCTTTTTACATTTGTTAATTAGTAATGTAATCAGATTGCATTTTAAAGTAGTAAATTCGTAATTTGAATAATTTACTCAACACTGTTAAAACCTCTTATTGCTCATTATTGATCAGGAAAAAAAAGCTAAGAGAAACCAATTATTTAGAAACACTCAGAAATAAAAAAAACATTAAATGTAAATTGTCATGTCAGTTTATGATTATTCACCATAACCAAACACCATATTTTAACCAATTAACAGGGTTTTACCAACCAGATTAAAAATGGTAATTTCTGGATAGTTTGTGCCATGCATGTGGTTATACACTGTAAAAAATCTAGTTGCCTTAAATTTTGAAGCTGAATCAAATTAACCTTATGGGCCCTATCATACACCTGGCGCAATAAGGCGCAAGAGGGGTTTGGCGTGATTTGTTACTTTTTTCAGACCAGCGCATTGAATAGTAAATTCATTTGCGCCGCTTTGTGGACTCATGAGCGTGCTGGTTTAAAATAGGGGTGTGTTAAGGCACATTGTTGGTGCGTTGCTATTTTGAGGAACTAAAATAGACTTAGGTCTAAAGTACAGCACAGATTGCGTTAGTTGTACACCTAAATGCACACACATTGCTTAATACACACAGGATGTGCAGCAATACGCAAATATTTTTACAAATGAAAAAGAAGTAAAGGATTAAGATATTACAGAAATTATTATTGTCTACATAAATATAAAAACCACTGCATCCATGCCTTCTTCATCTCGGGGGGCTTTTTTCAGTTTATTCATGACAATTTCCTTTTGTTTAATGTTATTAATTTTCATTCATTCATTCATTTTCTTGTCGGCTTTGTCCCTTGCGGGGTCGCCACAGTGGAATGAACCACCAACTTATCCAGCATGATTTTTTACGCAGCGGATGCCCTTCCAGCCGCAACCCATCTCTGGGAATTTACACACACACACATTCACACTCATACACTACGGACGATTTTAGCCTAACCAATTCACCTGTACCGCATGTCTTTGGACTGTGGGGGAAACCGGAGCACCCGGAGGAAACCCACGCGAACGCAGGGAGAACATGCAAACTCCACACAGAAACGCCAACTGACCCAGCCCAGCCGAGGTTCGAACCTGCGACCCAGCGACGTTCTTGCTGTGAGGCAACAGCACTACCTACTGCGCCACTGTGTTGCCCGTTATTAATTTTTAGTAGTATTATTTATTATATACATATTTATATATGTTTTAATACAAACAAGCTTAGATTTGTCCACCTGTCGGGTTTTGGACCATATGGGGCATAAGAACAGGATGTGTGTTTGGATATAACTCATTTTTTTTTTAGCACACTTCGTAATTATTATTTATTTCTTCATTTTGCTGGAAATTAGAACTGAATTTAGAAACAGTTTTGAAACAAATCTTTGTGCTTAACAAATGAAATTAAATATGTAGGCTAATAAATGTCTTCAGTGGAGTGAGTTTCCACCATTTCTTTACTCCACAAAAGTAAAGGAGTAAAGAGTAAAAGTTAAGTAAAGAGAAATTAAAGAGGCCAAATGGAAGATGCTTGTATTTTATCCTCGCGCAGATTGTTTGTTTAACTGTTTTCTCGCTAGTGAAGTGTTCAGTTTTTCCACTTACAAAGTCCACCATATAAATGCTTTAAACTTACGTCTAGATCATTAAAATAGAGCCCTATGAGTCCATTGAACTCATATTATGTTAAACTGACTTAAAACTGCTTGCATGACTTACAAAATTAAGTTAGAACAAGATTAACTTAGTTTATTATGTTAAAATGAACTTAAAACATATGGTGTCATGACTAATTGATCATATCATTTTTAGGCTTTGCTTACAGAATTATCCAAAACTTAGTATCACGTCATTATTTGTTCTTTCTACTAATTCAAGAGTTCACACTTAGCTGATGATTAATTATAAAGCTTGTTTGGCATGCTGTCCCGGGAGAGAGCCCTTAGCTCATGAGATCCTCGAGCCCGAGGCTCCCTCCCGTTGCAAGGCGAGAGGGCAGATCGAGCTCAGGTAGATCTCGAGAACTCCCCCATCGCAGTGATTGAAAAGCAGATAGTAGTTCTCTTTAACGAGATAGGTACTAGATAGTGATTAGGTCTATAGTGTTTATTAATCAATAACTTAGGTTGCATGTTTTTAATCGGTGGGAGGAAACCGGAGGACCCGGGGAAAACCCACGTGAGCACGGGGAGAACATGCAAACTCCGCACAGAAAATGCCAGCTGGTTTGGTAAAGCTTAGAACCATTGACATTCTTGCTGTGAGGCAACAGCGCTAAGCGCTGGGCCACCGTGTCACCCATCTAGAAAAGAGGAGGAGTAGGGGTGGAAGGGGGATTCTTTAAAGCGAAGATAGCGGTGATATGAAACCCGGGGGATTTATAGTAGCTTAGGGATCATCTGATTGGTGCATGGTGATTTGGATAATGTGGGTCCAGCCGCTAGCAATCATAAACACGTGATCCTCTCGAAATTAGTTTATAAATAAACTTCACGAAAATTAAAAGAAGATCTCCTGATCCTTCTCATTATTTAATTATTTTGTCCCCGTATAATGAATGCCAGTGGTATTGGTAACTAAATCAGTTTGGTTACCACTGCTCTTCAAAAGATGTTCTTAAATATTCCACAGAAGAAAGAAAGTCACGAAGGTTAAAGATGGCATGAGGGTGAGTAAAAGATGATATAATTTAAATTTTTGGGTGAACTATCCTTTAAGTGCAGCCTCCGAGCACATATGCCGCACAAACTTTTCTCATTACTCAACTGACACGAGTCTGTAGCTGCTTGGTTTCACGAAACAGGCAGTCAGAATGTATCTCCATCAGGATCTAGCTAAATAAATACAAAATAAAGGCAATAGCGGTATGGTTTCTGTACTCTCGGCTTATTAAAAGCATCTGTCTGTAGTTTGTGGGAGGGCATTCTGGCATACTCTCAACATCACTGTAAAAAAAAAAAAAAAATCCCTGGCTGTTTGGCTGCAACATTTCCCAATTTCATTTGAATGAAATGTGAGGCCATGTACCCGCTGAAAATAGAGAGCTGATATGGAAGCAATTATGGCATGTTGGGTCTGATTATCAGAAAAAATAGGTGATTCGTTGATCATACAGGGGACTCTGGATTTTTCTCCCCTCTCATCTCACACCTCGCAAGCTTTTATGCATTTGTGAGACATTTATAACTCCTTCCTCAATCCTAGATGATTTTAAAGACCTCAAGTTACTGTAAAATAAAACCGGGGGGCTTTATTCAACTATTTGATAGTCACATTGAAAGCACATTCAACGTTTTTCATGTTTGGTTCTCTTTAATTTCAAAGATGACGTCAATGATAAGAGTGCTCTGTCGTACATTTCTGATGTTCATTTTATAGTATTTGTTTTAGCCACCAGATCTTGGCTCAGCTGTTTGTTTGTTTCTGTCTGTTTGCACAGAAGAGTTGGCAGGCTGCTGCTGTTTAAGTTTATTTCCTAATTTGTTAAACAAGTGTTAAAATGCTCATTAAGCACTTGTGGTTGGCAGAACACAGCGATTCTCAGACTCTGAAATATAAGAAAGCTATTAATTCAGTGTTTTCATAACAGCTTACTAGTTCCTGTCATCATTCATTCAGCTTCCAAATATGAAATAAAATCATATTTTACTTAGTTAAGATTGTAAGATTCTGTTTTCAATATGAAGATTCATGAACGAGGGATTCTTATGAACTGCTTCATTTCAAAAACGTACGTTCAGAGTAGTCTGATACACAAATTGGTAGTTTTATCCAAATCTTTATCGGCTCTGCACAACATTTTTCAGAGCATCTTTATCATTTACAAACAGTGTTGGGTTGTGATGCTACTACCTTAATTATATTTCTCAGTAGCGTGGCGGTGGCGTCGCTACTTTCTAAATAAAGTAGCTTTTCAAGTAGCGCAGTAGCGTCCACACGAGTTACATTTACCCATCGTGACGGCACCTACATTCACGGAGCTGTGAGGTGTATTTAAGTGTATATATATGTGTGTGTGTGTGTGTGTGTGTGTTTGTGTGTGTGTGTGTGTGTGTGTGTGTGTATGTATGTGTGTAGTAAAGGCTAAAGTATACACTGGAAAAAAAAATCCGTAATTTTACCTTTTTTTTTCCGGTAGCTGGGGTACCGTAAAAAAAAAAAGTTAAATAACGGCTGTTAAAATACAGAAATTTGCCATAAAATAACAGACGTTAAATTACAGAAATTTACCAGAAATTTTACAGTAAATTCCTGTAATTTAACGATCATTATTTTATGGTAAATTACAGTAATTTAATGCCCATTATTTTACGGTAAATTTCTGTAATTTAATGTCCGTTATTTTATTGTAAATTTCTGTAATTTAATATCCGTTATTTTATTGTAAATTTCTGTAATTTAATGGCCATTATTTTATGATAAATTTCTATAATTTAATGTCCGTTATTTTATGGTACATTTCTGTAATTTAATGTCCGCTATTTTATGGTAAATTTATGTAATTTAATGTCCGTTATTTAATGGTAATGGTAAATTTCTGTCATTTAATGTCCGTTATATTACGGTAAATTTTTGTCATGTAACGTCCGTTATTTTATGGTAAATTTCTGTCATTTAATGACCGTTATTTTATGGTAAACTTCTGTCATTTAACGACCGTTATTTTATGGTAAATTTATGTCTTTTAATGTCCGTTATTTTTCGGTAAATTTTTGTCATGTAACGTCCGTTATTTTATGGTAAATTTCTGTCATTTAATGACCGTTATTTTATGGTAAATTTCTGTCATTTAACGACCGTTATTTTATGGTAAATTTCTGTATTTTAATGTCCGTTATTTTTCGGTAAATTTTTGTCATGTAATGTCCGTTATTTTATGGTACATTTTTGTCATTTAACGTCTGTTATTTTATGGTGCTTTTCTGTCATTTAACGACCGTTATTTTATGGTGCATTTCTGTCATTTAA
Organism: Danio kyathit; assembly: GCA_903798195.1. NCBI lineage: Eukaryota > Metazoa > Chordata > Actinopteri > Cypriniformes > Danionidae > Danio > Danio kyathit. Next base: position 40,129,997 of record LR812539.1, read on the forward strand.
CGACCGTTATTTTATGGTGCATTTCTGTCATTTAACGACCGTTATTTTATGGTGCATTTCTGTCATTTAACGTCTGTTATTTATGGTGCATTTCTGTCATTTAACGACCGTTATTTTATGGTGCATTTCTGTCATTTAACAACGGTTATTTTATGGTAAATTTCTGTCATTTAATGACCATTATTTTATGGTAAATTTCTGTAATTTAATGTCTGTTATTTTACGGTAAATTTTTGTCATGTAATGTCCGTTATTTTATGGTAAATTTCTGTCATTTAACGACTGTTATTTTATGGTGCATTTCTGTCATTTAACGACCGTTATTTTATGGTGCATTTCTGTCATTTAACGACCATTATTTTATGGTAAATTTCTGTCTTTTAATGTCCGTTATTTTACGGTAAATTTTTGTCATTTAACAACCGTTATTTTATTGTAAATTTCTGTCATTTAACGACCGTTATTTTATTGTAAATTTCTGTAATTTAATGTCCGTTATTTTACGGTAAATTTTTGTCATGTAACGTCCGCTATTTTATGGTAAATTTCTGTCATTTAACGACCGTTATTTTATGATACATTTCTGTCTTTTAATGTCCGTTATTTTAAGGTAAATGTTTGTCATTAACGTCCATTATTTTATGGTAAATTTCTGTCATTTAATGACCGTTATTTTATGGTAAATTGCTGTAATTTAATGTCCGTTATTTTCCGGAAAATTTTTGTCATGTAATGTCTGTTATTTATGGTAAATTTCTGTCATTTAACGACGTTATTTTAGGGTAAATTTTTGTCATGTAATGTCCGTTATTTTATGGTAAATTTCTGTCATTTAACGACCGTTATTTCATGGTAAATTTCTGTCATTTAACGACCGTTATTTTACGGCAAATTTTTGTCATGTAATGTCCGTTATTTTATGGTAAATTTTTGTCATTTAACGTCCGTTATTTTATGGTGCATTTCTGTCATTTAACGACCATTATTTTATGGTAATTTTCTGTCTTTTAATGTCTGTTATTTTACGGTAAATTTTTGTCATTTAACGACCATTATTTTATGGTAAATTTCTGTCATTTAACGACCGCTATTTTATGGTAAATTGCTGTAATTTAATGTCCGTTATTTTACGGTAAATTTTGTCATGTAATGTCCGGTATTTTATGGTAAATTTCTGTCATTTAACGACGTTATTTTATGGTAAATTTGTGTCTTTTAATGTCTGTTATTTTACGGTAAATTTTTGTTATGTAACGTCCGTCATTTATGGTAAATTTCTGTCTTTTAATGTCCGTTATTTTACGGTAAATTTTTGTTATGTAACGTCCGTTATTTTATGGTAAATTTCTGTAATTTAATGACCCTTATTTTACGGGGGGGTTTTTCGCGACCCCAGCTGCCGGAAGAAAAAACCTAATATTACTGATTTTTTTTACAGTGTACTATGGTACTATTAGTTCATGATAGTTGTTAATGATACTACATTATGTACAGGTAGCATAATTCATTAATGAAGAGTTGTATTGTCATTTTGGCAGCAAGTCACCAATGGCTCCAATACAACCTGTTTTTACGTCAGCTTTGAATGAACATTCAGGATGTTTTTGTGGTTCAGTGCCTTCTTATATGTAAATTGTAAAAACATATTTTGATTTCTCAGTTGATGACCCCTTTAAGGCATTAGCAGAGAATGAATCTCTTTCATGTGTAAAAAAAATGGACAATGAAATGAATCAAAATAAATCAGAATCAAATCTGATCAAGAGCCTGCACAAATCTGCCTTTTATTTACTCAAGTCTCCACACTGAACTTTTCTTTATTACTCTTATACACATATCCTGTTTCCTCAGAGCTCTTTCAATGGGGTCTCAACGCTGATTGAGTCACACATGCCGGACATCATGCTGTCTGTTTGCATGATTGTGTATACTGAAGGAGCCTGATCCTTGTCCTAGTGTCGTCAGGCTTAATCTTAATTGCAAATCTCCCAAATGCCTCCAGCGAGCCAGAGAATTTATTTTCTTGCTCTGTCGTATCCCCCATCTGTGTGGCAGTGTGCCATGTCTTTTCACATTTTTAAACCTCTCCCCTAAGTCTACTTTTGGGTTGCATGATCCATGGCAGAACCTTGGAGCTGTGGAGCCTGCTTTCCTAGACTGGGATTTTGAACAGGGTTGCACTTTTTTTTCGGTGCCATGGGGAGATCTTGCCATTTTCCTGCAACATTTTTTACTGTCAAGCTGTGAGGTTTGTTTTGCATCGTTTTCACCTGGGGCTTTTCTGGAAACTGGTCTTGAGTGATTAAAAAAGAAAAAAAGGAGAACTCCTAACCATTTCGGATTGGGCTATTTAGTCTAGATGTTGCTGAACTTAAAGGAAAACCAGTAATGTTTTTAAAAGACAGTAAGAGTTTCTTCTAATTCTTATATTTCTGAAACTTGATATTTTTATTATACGCATTGTCTGAAAAAGGTACAAAATCCGTGACCAAGTGTACTGTATACCCTTGCAAAGGTACACTTTTGTATGTTATTTACCCCTAAAGAGTAGGGGTAAATTGCTTGAAATTTGTTTAATTCTTTGTGGCATCGATTCAAAAAGGTCTTTAAAATATTCCTCAGAGGTTTTCTATATTGTCATAATAGCATCACTCAGTTATTGCAGGTTGTCGGCTATAAATCCATTATTCAAATTTCCAGTTTAAGCACATCCCAGAGGGCCTCTATTTGAGTAAGTTGTTGTTATCTGTCAAAAGAGTTTCTCTTCTGCTGCTGTAGCTTATCTGCTTCAAGGTTTGATTTGTTCAGAGATGCTCTTCTCCAGAACTCCGTTGTAACTAATGGTTAATTGAGTTACTGTTGTCATTCTACAAGTTCAAATCAATCTGGTCAATAAGGCATTTGAGAACTGCCAGAAACTGGTTATTTTATCTTTTTCATGTCATTCTTTGTAAACCCTAGATATGGTTATGCATGAAAATTCAATTAGATCACTTTCACAGCCATGTAATTTTCAAAGTTACTTTTTTCTCCTCAGTAAATTTTCTTGACCACATTTACATGACTTTGAGTTGCTAACATGTGATTAGCTGCATGGTTAGATATATGTATTAATAAACAGTTGAACTGTTTTTTTTCTGATTGTAAGAAGTAAATAAGTGGTGTTTGTTTATATAAAAGACTTTAAATGTTTAGTTCACCCAAAATTAAAAATCCAGTCAACAATTGAAGAGTTTATATGCAAAAGCCTTTAAGTGGCATCTGAAAATGTCTTTTTAAAATTAGCAATATTTTCAGGCTCATATGTGTAGGGTCAGTAATTTCACATTTATTGCAAATAATAGTTGAAATAACCGAACTTAAACATAGGAGTCTGAAAAAAATACTCATTTTAAAAGAAAAATTCTGATGGCACTGATGGCAGGTTTCTGCATCTGAACTCTTCAATTACACACTCTCATCTTGTTCCAAATCCCTGAGACCTTCATTCATCTTTGAAAAAATGAAGATATTTTGGATGAAATCCTCCACAGACAGCAGTGGTCAAAATTAGGGGTGTCAAAATGAATTGTTTCTTTCGGTGCACTGCGATGCAGACGCGGACAATACTGTATTAGTTCAGTAATAGATCATAACCGGTTATTATGTACTGACATCATTTATCTCATATGTGCTATGTAGCGGTATAATACTATACTGTAGTGATGGAGGCAAGCACGAGTAATTAAAATGCAGAAACTCTGCACAATTCACTGCGTGTGTTTGCTGGACAGTCATTCATTTTACAAATACATCATTGTATTACAAATACACATAAAATGTATTTAAAAACATACATTTTAATACAAGAATTGTTGTGCTGTGAAGTAAAATATCAAATTGTTTATGGAAAGCATTATCAATGCACCGTCATGCACCGAGATATCGAATTGAACCGAATCGATGGCATGATGATTGTAACTGAACCGTGAGACCAGTGTAGGTTCACACCTCAAGTCAAAATGCAGAAAAAAACAAAACAATCCTCAAAAGAGAACATATACCTTCAGTGGTTTGATTGGAATATTATCAAGCTACGAGAATACACTTTTGTGCACACATAAAGCAAAAACAATGACTTTATTCATCAGCTTCTTCTCAGTGTCAGTATAGGGAGCACGTTCATGAGCACTGTGCAGTGACATACCTTATATACTTTTATACCTAAACTTCTAGAGGGTCAACTTCCAACCTTTCAACTTCTAAACTTAATTAAAATGATAAAATCACAAATAAAATTTAAACAAAAATGCCAAAAAAAAAACCTCAACGTAAAACATTCTAGTGACTTCTTCATTCTGGGACGTCTGATGAACAAACAGCAGCGTGAACTGGCCCGTGTGCAGCTGCGTTCAGTTATCTGAAAAGAAAGAATTCAAATCCGTGTGAAGACTATTTTGCAGGCTAAATCTGAGTTGCGTGCATTTGTTGGATTTGGGATGATTGTAATCTCGTAATTATATGTGTTATTGTAGCCTGTTTTGGTTGGCTGAGAGATAAGATGCCTTCCTCCTCAACAGGACTCTATTGAAGAGCATTTCAGCAGATGTCATTCATAGTTTTTACTTTTCTTCACTGGAGAAAAAAAAAAAACACAAACTCCGTATTTTATAAGTGTACCGTGCAGATTTGTTGAAATGTAGGATAAACTGTTTTAGGATAGACGTGGTTTTGTTGGTGAAGTTTTCCCTGTATTTTCTATTAAGCATATACAGCTTGTTTATGTGTGTGTTTTGGCTTTGGAAGGTTGTGCGTGTTTATATGTGTGTGTGTGTGTTTGTGGTTTTTGAGTCTGACTGAATGTGTAGGCCTCCAGCTCTTGGTGGGGGGTTTGTATACTGAACGTCTGGCAACCCGGTAATAGTCAGACTGTCTGTTGTTAGTGAGCTTCAGCCATGCCAAATAAACTCCTGCTTTAGACTACAACTGGTGTCTACTTACAGTTCTAAAGCAGATTTTAAATGTTCTTTTAGACTAATAATGTATTAATAATTTCCACTGTGCATCTCAAGGTAAGTAAATGAAGAAATATTACTGTCACTACAGATAAAACTTTATGTTTTTGCATATTTGTCACACCTTAATGTTTCAGATCATCAAGCAAATGTCAATATTATCCAAAGATAACATAAGTAAACATATAATGCCACTTTTAAATTGTTATTATTATTAGGGAAAAACAAAATTCCAAACTACATAGCCCTGTGTGCAACACAATCCCCTGTTAAAACATTACTTAACTCTGGTTTATCACACATGAGTTCAGTTTCTCTAGCCACACCTATTCTTGATTACTACCACACCTGTTTGCAATTAAGAAATCACTTAAATAGGAACTGGCTGACAAAGCAAAGTAGACCAAAAGGTCCTCAAAAAACAGACATCATGCAGAGATTCATAGAAACTCAAAAACAAATGAGTAAGAAAATAATGTAGATCTACCAGTCTGGAAAAGGTTATAACGAAATTTCTAAAGCCTTAGGACTGCAGCGAACCTTGTGAGAGCCAGAAAACATCTTGATGATGCCCAAGACTTTTGAGAAAATACTCTGTGGACTCAGGAAACAATAGTTGAACTTTTTGGAAGGTGTGTGTACCATCATGTTTGGCATAAAAGTAACACTGCATTTCAGAAAAGAAACATCATACCAACAGTAAAATGTGGCGGTGGTAGTGTGATGGTCTGGGGCTGTTTTGTGGCTTCGTTGTGATAAATAAAACCATGAATTCTGCTGTGTATCAAAATATCCTGAAGGAGAATGTTATGTCCATCTTTTAATGGCCTCAAGCTGATGCGCACTTGGGTTCTGTATAAGGACAATAACCCAAAGCATGCCAGCAAGTCTGAATGGCTGAAGAAAAACTAAATGAAGACTTAGAAGTGGCCTAGTCAAAGTCCTGACCTTGACATGGCATGACCTTAAAATGGTGAAAAACCCTCTAATGTGGCTGAATTACAACATTTCTGCAAAGATGAATGGGCCACAGTACTATAACAGGCTCATTGCAAGTTGTTTAAAAATGCTTGACTGCTAAGGGTGGCAACTAGTTATTAGGCTTAGGGGGCAAATACTTTTTTCACACGACTATGTCGTTTTGTATTTAGTTGTCCCTTAATAATAAAAGCCTAATAAAACAATTTTTTTTTCATTAAAGAAATGTTTTATGTTGGCTTCTCTGTCCTTGAAAACAAATGTATCTCCTTCTAGGCTGTTCATGCTACAAGGCCCAAATTTGATCAAAATGTGCCTTCTGCAGTCAAGATTTATGCTATATCTTCCCATGCCAATCAGACTTATCGTTTTTGAATATAATAGCAATAGCAATAATGTTAAATATTACATTTTAATAATCCGGACATGAAAAAAATTATACAAGCTCCAAATTTAACCAAAAGCTGTGTTCTGCATTAGATTTTGTTGTTATATCTTTTCAGGTTTATCAGACTTATAGTTTTCCAATAAAACATTTTTAAGCATTATTTTTCTCAAAATATGGCAAGTCATTTTCACAAAAAGTAATTTTTTTTACTGATATAGCAAGCCATTTTAGCATGTATCACTTTCACACTTATTAAGCATTATATTTTCAATAAAATATGGCAACGTGCGTAATGAAGTTTGCCCTGTGCGCTCACAGTTTAAAAAAAACTTTTTCAGTTCGTTAATCTTGTCAATATATTGTTAAAAAATGTCATGATTCACACTCATCAAAAAAATGCTTCCTACAGTTTTTATTTTGCATTCTTCGGGTGATACAAAACACAAACATTTTGGCACAATGCCTTCCTCTTCCACACTGAGAAAGGCATTGTGCCGAAATGTTTGTGTTTTGTATCACCCGACGAATGTAAAATAAAAACAGTACGAAGCAATTATTTGATGAGCACAAATCATGACCTTTTTAAACAATAAAATATGGCAAGCCATTTTTACATAATGTCCAATTCCAGTTTTTGACTGTCATAGAGAAATCAGGGTTGATTTATATTACATTATTTATATTGGCAAGAAGCTCTGATGTATCTTCACTAAGCTGTCAATTGTCCCCATAGCAATAAAACAGGCTATCTTAGCAACCATTTAAAAACAGCAATATCTCTACATCAGAACATCGTAGGGACCTGGGTATTGGCTCGTTTGACTCATGCTAGCAAATGGGACTTCATGTGTACTATGCATGGTAACAATGATCAGCCAAGTGCTAATAACCATTAGCTACATGCTATTAATGATTATCTAAGTGCAGTAACATATGCTAGAAATGCCTACTAGGTATTAGCATTTGATTAAACATGTACACAAGAGTTGCCATTTAGCAACTGCTTAGCAACCACCTAGCAATGTCATAAACCTTTTAGCAATTGCCTAGCAACACCTTAGCAACTGCTGTGCTTCCTGCCAACTGCCATTTCCAGTCCTTTCTCAAGCCAACATCAAAGTTTGTCAACGAACTTTAGGTTCTAGTTATTCTTTACTGTTATTTGTTTACTTGTATTACCTATATGTATCTCTCTCACACACATGTATTATTCATCTTCAGTCATTTTTTTGTATTCTTTGATGAACAGAAAGTTCAGAATACTTGAAATAAAAAATAATACTTTCTGTCAAATTTGAAATAGTCATTAAATTGTTATATGTAAATAAAATGTTTTAATTTTTGTTACTGTCACTTTTGACACATATAATGCATTCATGTTAAATTAAGATATGTTTAAGTGCTGAACCCAAAAATATTTTGTTTTATTTTAATTAATTAATTAATTTATTAATTTATTTGTTTATTTTATTTTATTTTATTTTATTTTATTTATGCTTATGTACATTTTAAAGTCATTTAAATTGCTGTATGATAATTAATTATATTATATACAGTGTATACATGTGTGTGTGTGTGTGTGTGTGTGCGCATGTATAATTGTGATTTCAAATGATAAAAAATACTGCAATGCGTAGAAATATGAATTACTGACCAAAATATTGGATCCTAAATTCAAGTTCTGAATGCTTTGTAAGGATTCGCTGACAGTCATAAATAAGGTCTACAGTCAACTGCAGCTAACTTGTGAAAATGCATCTAATGGTCATGTGCTGGACAGAGACTGTCTGTGTGTGTGTTTCGACCGCCTGTGTTGAAAATCTCATTATTTTACTTCATTTGTTTATGTTATTCTATAGTGGAACAACAAGACGGATTATGAAAAACTGAGAAATGAGCCGGAATAAATAGGCACTCTTTCTTTCCACTTTCTGGCACATGGCTTTCGTCGAGCGTTAAAAATGTGGAGTCTGGTTTACAGAGGAACATCCCGTGCTTGAGAGGTCATTGAAGTGTTAGGCTGGATTAGAGGTTTTTCTAAACAATGTGAGTCTGGTTTTGCGTTATGGGCTGGAATGAGCACTTTAAGTGAGTGATGAGAATCAACAGATTAAGGATAACAATGTGAAGGAGTAACTTTTACTACACTGTTAAAGCAGGATTGCTCATGTCAATGACTATTATCTAGAGCCACGACTCCCCTGTCAGTTTGGACACAGTCCACATGAAGTCAACTAAAGGTCAGACAATGACCCAAAATTGTGATGTCATCTAAACAACAAGGGTGGGGCACAATTATGCTTCTCCTTAATTCTGCTTTGAAAATTAATTGCTTTGAAACTATTTTCCATTTAACTTTACTTTTACTTTACTTTACCTTAAACTTTAATTTAATATTAAAATAATATTAAATTAATATGAAAATAAAATAATATTCTAGTAATTTATTTTAGTTTCACTAAATGGAAAATATTTTCTTGCTAACAGTTTTTAAGTATGAGAATAATATTGAAAAAAAAAATCACAGGGGTATATATTCTTTTTACAATATTTCCCAAGTGTGGAGAGAAGATTTATTCAACACATATTTAAAAATAACCATTTAATCATTTTAACTAATTAATTTTTTCGTTGCTATGATGACAGTACATTATATTTTTCTAGTTATTTTGCAAAATATCAGCATTCGTATTCGTGTAAAGTGATACTTCAATGCTTAACAAGGTTATTATTTTAATTATGAGGTAATTAGGCAAGTCATTGGGCTACAGTGGTAAATTCTGTAGCCAATTGAAGAAAGATTCAAGACACACCTTTTTTTGAGATTTTAACAGATTTGTGTGTGTTGAGCAACGGTTAAGACAAGGTTAGCGCCTGTCAGCTTTGATTGTGGGGAAATGTGGATAATTTTGAGCTTTTGTCAGCTAATTTCATCTGGGTTTAAAATAATTTTTTGGGGCTGATCAAAATCGGTGACGTCGCGCGAATCTGCTAGTGGAGTGATGATGCCTATGAGAAGATCCTGCTTCTTAATTATTCATGAGAGCACATGCTTTCCGAAGACAAGGCAGACTTTCCAAGCTGTGAGACCCAGTGACTGGGTGAGATCGCTTCCATGTACGGCAAGCAGTAGCTAGCCGTTCATGAATGGTCGTAACGTTATGTGTTTGTTTCCATGATCCACGGGTTTGTTGCATGTGTTTTCCCACGATGCTGTCAGGGCTGTTACAGCAAAGCTGTTGGTTTGCAGCAAGCATTTTTGTCGAGAGAGTTGTACAAGAATTGGAGGAAGGCGGACGTTGTCTTTTATCAGTGGAGTTCGTTATCATTCAGACACATGGCCTATATTCGTGCTGCTGTGTTCACCTATGTTTAAAATACTCCAGAATACTGGCGGGGCTAATGGTTGGAATAGACAGGGCAAGAGACCTGTGGACCTGTGGACCTGTGTCTGCATTCAGACCCGGGATTCAGGAGGAGAGAAGTCCTCCTCATTTATAGTGTTTAAATGATTATAACGATAGAAATCATGGTTATGTGTATATGAAACTACGAATAACATATGTAGCAGGACATTAAAGCACTGTTTATTTCTTTGCATTTTAACTTCGGAAACTATAAAATCATGACTCTCCTCACGGTTTGTGTCATATTGTGTGTGCCAACTGACAACAGTTGTTCGCCCCTGTTCTGCCGGCCACTCCCACTCCCCCCTCCGCTCGCAGTGCTCCATGCCCATCATGTAGCATTTTTTGATTCTGAGGTAGATTTGAACTGAAAGAGGGATGTTTCATGGCCCTTTAATATAGCCTAATAATGTTGACCTTAAAATTAGTTTAAAAAAAATAAAACTTCTTTAATTCCAGCTAAGCTAAAATAAAAAAGACTTTCTCCAGAAGAAAAGAAAATATTAAAGGAAACACTGTGAACATTTCCTTACTCTTGTAATATTTCATATTAAAAAAATTCATAGAATTTCACAGGAGGGCCAATCATTTTGCCTTCAACCATATACAAGCAGTGGTGTAAAGTAACTAATTACAAATACTCAAATTACTGTAATTGAGTAGTTTTTCTTAGGAATTGTAACTTACTGAGTAGTTTTAAAAATGTGTACTTTTCCTTGAGTACATTTTTAGTGCAGTATCTGTACTTTTACTCCACTACTTTCCTTCAACCTGCAGTCACTACTTTATTTTACTTGTCCATGGGGATTAGAAAAATCAGTCCTGAGATTCCTGTCCATTCAAATCGCACATACCGTAGAACGTAAATTGCACTACCTCAAGATGTGTGCACTTTATAAGTGCAGCAAACTGGAAGTATTAAAAGTGCCCATGAAGATGTTCAAAAACTTTACGCACATTGACCCAGAGACTGATTAGATGCATGTCACTGATGAGAAGAGGACGAATGTTTACTGTATGATGCCCGAAATGGCCTTAAACACCCAGCAGGCACAGGACGTCAACATGATGTCTGATTGACGTTGAACCCTAACGTCATGAGGACTTTGGATTTTGTTTGGAAATGAAAATCGAGTTGACGTCAGAACTTAACGTCAGGCCAATGTCCAACCTAAAACCAACCAAATATCAACGTCTAATGATGTTACAGCTTGACGTTGTGTGAACGTTACCCCTATGACATCTATCAGATGTTGGATTTTGGTTGCCGTACCTGATCATATATGACGTTGGTTTAAGATGTTGGCTCGACGCTGGATTTTGGTCACTTTCTAACAACCTAAATTCAACCAAATATCAATATCATATGACGTCCTTATTGGACATCAAAATAACGTTGTCCTTAGCTGCTGGCTTGACAATTAATTTTGTTCACCTGACATTACAACATAAATCTAACCTAATATTAATGTCTCGTGATGTTGTGTGCCTTCTGGGCAATAACTAAATGCACTACAGAATGTTACGTTTACACACACATGCACAAATTACATGTAAACATATCAGCTTTTGATAGCCTAATACTTTTACGAGTACTTTTAAAAGGTCTACTTATTACTCGTACTTTGAGTAATATTTATAAGAGATACTTTTACTCTACTTGCACTACATTTTTAGGCAAGTAGTGGTACTTTTACTTGAGTATGATTTTTCAGTACTCTTTCCACCACTGTATGCAAGTTACAGATTTTAACTATGATAACTCCTGAATAAAGTGTTATCCAGACTGTAGATATATAAACAAACATTTGAACAATATCATAAAATTTTATATTAACAATATAAATATTAACATTTTCAAGGTGCTGTATGTAAGTTTTTAACTCTTTTAAAGCATAAAAATCTTATAATATGTTTGCAGATATTTAAGAAACATGAGTGAACATTCTTGTTTATCTGAAAAACATTGCTGAAGTCGATTTTCTGCTTTGAAAATGTATATCTTTGTTTTAGTTATTTTAAACTGCCCTATGCCAGTTTAGCCAATTATATTTCAGCACCCCGGGTTGCCTTGATGGAAAACCACGTATTTCATTTATTCAGTCAGGAAGGCCCTCAAAGCATGCGTCCATGACCGAAATGCGACCTCCGGTGGAGAGTCGCAGACTCCGAAATGAGATGCAGATTCAGAGTTCTACATGAGGTTATTATTTATTCATTCATTTTCTCTTCGGCTTAGACCCTTTATTAATCTGGAGTCGCCACAGCGGAATGAACTGCCAACTTAACCAGCATATTTTTTACGCAGCGTATGCCCTTCCATCTGCAACCTAACACTGGGAAACATCCATACACACATTCACACACCCTCATACACTATGGTCAATTTTAGAATACCCAATTCACCTGTACCACATGTCTTTGGACTGTGGGGGAAACCGGAGCACCCGGAGGAAACCCACACAAGCACGAAGAGAACATGCAAACTCCACACAGAAATGCCAACTGACCCAGCCGAGACTTGAACCAGCGACCTTCTTGCTGTGAAGCGACAGCACTACCGACAGCACTCCGCCACCACATCGCCAGATGAGGTTATTAATTAGCAAATAATATAAATATTACTAACATAAACATTAGGTGAGCAGGTTACATTGTAACCCCGTGTCCTAACAACACACTACATGACTAGATTTGCAGTGCTAAGCAATTTGGTTGTTTGCACTAAACGAAACACAACAGAAATTTAAATACAGCCATTCAGAAGCACAGAATATGCACTCGCTCACAAAATGGTAAGGTTTATAATCTATTTAATACATATTAAACCTTTTTTAACATTATTAAATGTACATGCTGAATCACTGATATGTGTTTGTTTGCGTTATTTCACAGTTCTAAAGTTCAATTTCAAGCGGTTGATTTTATTTTCAAGATCTGAGGTAAGCTATCTGCTGCTGCTGTTAGTAGTATGGCAATAAATGTCTAGTAAAATGGCATTCAAACTCACATTGTTAGCATTTAACACTGAATAAAGCACATGGGATGTACCTGAGGTGTTCATTGTCATTAAGTTTTCTGTTGTTCAGCTGCAAGAAATAGAAACCGTTTCTAAAATTTCAAGTCCAGGTGTTGGTTAGAACAAAAACTCCTTTTAATATGAAAATATTCTATCTATCGCGTGGCTAATCAGCATTTAGGCTCGATGGTACACTCCTGTTGGTTCTCAATCTGGCAACCTGCGCTTGCTTTTGTTTTGATTCAGAAATGCAATACCTAGTTCAACCACTGGGTGTCAAACTTACATACTGCATCTTTAACAGTATGATAACAATTTACCATCCTTAGCAGGAAATAAATGTGTGACAAAATGTAGGTTAAAGGACGATGTTTTTTAATGATCTACAATAAGCAGCTCAAATGCAAACACTTCATCGGTAAATAAACAAATATATGTAATATCAGTATGTAATATTACTCAGATCTCATCATCTGCTAATTGAATTGAATTGATATTGTATTATCTGTATAGTTTCACAGATCTCTCAGGTATTTCTGCTTTGCTAGTGTTTCCAATCAGCTTCTGCCATTCTCTCAGTAGCACATCTGTTCCTGTCAGCAAAAACACAAGCACACATCACACACTCCAGACAGTCCAGATAGTGATTCATCCGCAGCTTAAACACACAAACTGTCTGTTTACAGTTCATCCGCGGCTCAGGAAATCACTCCTGCTGAAGCTTCTTTCTCGTCTGATTATTCTGTCTCCTTCACTTAGCAGTTTAGCTCAACTGTCCCAGTTTGGCTCAGCTTTCTATTAGTGCTCATCCAAGTCCGGGAGCATTTAATTTAGCCATCTGCAGATGTGATTACAGTAATTCCAGTGGATCTTCATTGAGTTTACTGAGCCCTGCTTTATTTCACTACTGTGGACATTTAAGTTCAGTTAACTGTGTCTGATCTGGATCAGTTACATTATGGAACTCTGAAGTCCATGGACACTGTAAAAATAACCAATATCTCACTAAAAAACAATGATTATTATAATGATAATGACTGTGTTTTGATACTGTAGTTAGTATTATTATTATTATTACTATTAATAATTACTATTAATAACAATAATAATAATAATTACAAATGTATGCTGAATTGGAGGAATAGTTTACCCAAAACTGAAAAATTATCTTATCATTTACTCACCCATCACTTGTCACAAACATATTTGTGTTTCTTTCCTCTGTTAAACACAAAAGAAGATATTTTGAAAAATGTTAAAAACCGGTAACCATTGACTTCCATTGTAATTTATTTTTTTTTAACAATGGAAGTCAGTGATTTCCGGTGTCCTGACATTTTATTCTACCCATCAGATTATGCTATACACTTTATTTGAATGGTTCTGAGGTTGGGGTTAGGGATTAGGTAGGTTAGGACGATATTACAGCTTCATATCAAACTACTCCATATTTAGATTTACACTGGTAGCAAAATTTGATGGGTAGCATATTTTGTCATTAAATTGTGCTACCTACTTTTTGAGTAGGAGGTAGGACAATCTGACAAGGAAGGACAAAGCACCGGTTTCTAACATTCTTCAAAATATCTTCTTTTTTGTTCAACGTTCATTCATTTTCTTTTCGGCTTGGTCCCTTTTATAAATCAGGGGTCGCCACAGCGGAATGAACCGCCAATCCAACACTGGGAAATGTTTTGTTCGACAGAAGAATGAAATTAAAACAGGTTTGAACTATGTGAACTATCACTTTAAGCATGTGTAAATAAATACATTTGAAGATTATTTTTAAACATGAGTTATAATGCGATATAACTGCTTATTACTTATTTTTCTGAACAATAGGTGGTGCTGTTACTAGAATAATGTGGTATGGTCAGTAAGTGACAATGGCACATAAAGTGCCATTATATTTTGGTGCCAATGTGTCAAAGTTTTGAAGAGATACAATTTTAGATACAGCTTTCATTGATAGAGGACAGAAGAACATCCGACACAAAATCCCATATTTTTAGGTGGAAATTGAACAAATGGTCTGGGCGGGGGGGTGGGGGGGGGGTGTAAGAAAATAGATTTTAAAACAAAAGTTAAGTGCTGGAAATGAAGTTCAGCCTATCATAGCACAAGGTTTAATCAAAAGCTATTAGGTTTTTATTTTTTTTATTTGTTTCATTATAACATTTTAGCCACTAGGTTGCTCTACCCCAATATGTTCTGGGTAAAGCATACAGAATGAATGAATGAATGAATGAATGAATGAATGAACTCCAATGTGTTTGTAACATATGGCGTTTTACAAAACAATTTAAAATGACTGACATACAAATTGGTTAACAACTCAGCATGCTGTTCCAATATTCAAATTTTTGGTCAAAATGTTAGGGATGTTTACACCAAACACACATCCTAGTATAAAGATAATAACAGAGACATTTTTTTGTAAAGATAACATAAACGTCCTTTTTGTAAAATGTTCTACATGCAAAACAGCAGCGTTCAGACCACAACTATAACGATACAGATTTAGAGAAGTCATTGGGATCCCTTTCAGCTTTTCCCCAGCTAATAAATGATAAAACACTGACAGCCTGTCATACTCCATTGAAATATAAAGGGCTTGCTGAATTTAAAAATGCAGAAGACTTTGCGGGGGTTTAGGGTGGAATTCCGTGAGTTTTCCGGGAGACAGAACAATACGGGAGATGGGTCTGAAATACGGGAGACTCCCGGGAAAAACGGGAGTGTTGGCTGGTATGAAAAGAAGTAATAATGTTAAATCTAAATGGTTATAGACAGATTTTACAACATATGATAGAAAATTTATGATAGAGCTTTATGATTAATATAGCCTTCTTGGAACTTGTTGGTGCCCCCTAATTGCTTGCGGCCCTAAGCGGCTGCTTACCTCTCTTACTGTTAAGTCCACCCCTACCTCCAGTCATCTTGACCATCAGTGAATAGGTTCACATCAAGTGTGTCTCAAGCCTCTTTTTGAGTGAAGGTCCCAGCCTGGGGGCTGGCTGCAGTACAAGTCGTAAAGCCCACCTCCTCCGTGTTAATGAACGAGACACGAGCCCAAATAAAAAAAATTATTACACTTGCAATAAAATGACCCAAAAGATGGTTTTGGGCAATTAAGGCACTGGTTATCATGCTGATATAGGTGCAGATATTTTTTTAGCCAGTAATTTAATGCTTTAAAAACGGGATGTGTCATCGTGATTGACAGCTTCTCAAAGCAGACCGTCGGAGTTTCGGGAGGAGATTGAAGTGTTATTATGCGATTTCTGTGTTATTTTACCATGATACAATGTTCAGCAGTAAACTATACTTTCTGACATACAGGATCTGATGGATCACTGTTTATTCGCTAAAGGTAGGGTTTTATCGTGCTTTATTATTAGTCAACTAATACACGCCTAGCCATGACGGGAAAAATACAGGTGATCGTTATCTAGGAGTAATTCTCTTTATGGGTCTGAAATAATAATTAGGAAGACAAACTAATGTTAGCTTATCTCCACCACATCGATCTCCTGTAACGTTATTTGAATTTGATTTAAAGGAATTCTCTGATATTTGAGTTTCAGCATGTTATTGACTTAATCTACTGAATTTGCTGTTATAAAATACTTATGTTCTAGAAACAGAATTTTATAAAACAAATAGAGCTGTAAATGTTATGTATTTATATACACCATTTACCGTTGGCTTTTTATTTGAAAACACCTACTAAACATTCAAATGAAGGTAAATCCTTATTTGCCAGATATTAAGGCATGGAATAAACCAAATGAAAACAAAGGCAAAAAATGATAAACAATATACAAGCGATGTGCTCATAGCTGAGTCTAACTCAGGCTAGAGTGTATGAAAGATTGTTTATTTTGCAGTCCAACATATATTGTTTTCATTAAATTATTAAAAACAGCTTACACCACACAGTTTTTAAATCATATGTTATTACGTGTTTTTGAACGTAAGTGCTTTTTATATTAGCAAGCCTTTGTTATGGCCCGTTTCCACTGAGTGGTACGGTATGGTACGGTACGGTTTGGTACGCTTTTATGGCCACTGTCAAAAAGTGAACCGAACCGAACCGTACCGCACCACTTTTTTGGCACCCTTTCGAAAGGGTACCAAACTTGAGTACTAAAAGGTGGAGCTACATGTGCAGCTGAACGCTGATTGGTTACAGAGATACGTCACGATCTCGTGGAGCTAGCCAGAATGAAAACAAAGGAACGGCCATGTTTTTTTAAGCCAAGACAGCCGAGACATTACATGGAAATACTATATGCATATAATAACGAGCCATGGATGACCCGAGTTCAAACAAAGCTTGTCGTTGTCTTGATGAACAGCCACTAAGCCAGAAAGAACAAAATCTGCCGTGTCCTGTTGTTTTTGCTTTACGAGGCCGTCTAAAAGTGTGAGCGGTTTTCGCTTTTCTCCAGAAAGCTCGCGATTGCATTTATATTTGATATAACAAACTTCTTGAGCTGATGATAATAACGTGTGTGTGATTATTGAAATGTTATCGACATCTGATCCAGTCAGAAAGAAAAGGACAAACGCGAGAGTGAAGCGCGAAAAAAAGGAGAAGCCCAACCAAACACAGGAGCACATTGTTTCAGCAACCTGAATCACAAATAAACTGCCAAGTTTATCATCGCCTTTTGGACTGTTATGAACTCGGAATGACGGAATTACTCTCTAACAGTGGCTACATGTGCTGGTGAAGATTACAGACACAGATGAGAGGTTTGCTGTGACTGGGCTATGTTGCGTGTTGTTTTTGAACTCAAATAAGGACTAAATGTATGCTGTGCGTAGTTTTCCTGTATTTGGTAACATATCAGAGACTGTAAGGGTCTGTATGTGTTTATATATGTTGCATTTATTTATTTATTTTATATAATTACAGACGTTACAATAGGCTATTTCGCACTGTCATTGATCTGCAGTTATAATCAAATCATGTTCATAGAAAAGTTAGTAATAAACATTTATAAACAAGTATTTATATGTTTAAAGCATCTGTTTTGTGAGAAGAGCTTCTCATATGATGTGTATGACCTGTACAGCTTTAATGTAGACATTTCCTCGAGCGAAAATGACGTCGACTTAAACTTTCTGTTGTACACCACGCCCACCAAAAAGGTACCCTTGGTAGTGGAAACGCAAGCCTGATAAAGGTGACCTGTACCGACCTGAACCGTACCGTACTGTACCACTCAGTGGAAACGAGCCATTACAGTATAGTGCAGATATGGCCGGTCAAGTGAGAAGTTCGGGGGACGTGGTTGATTTGGCGTACAAGCGTTTAGTTGGAAGCTTGATTCCGCGTCTCCGTTTCTGGTTCCATCTGGTAGTCCTTCTGCGCATGCCCAGGCTTTTGTGACGGTTGTGCTCGTCATAAGGCGTTTTGCCTTCAAAGCGTTCAATGGGAAAAAGTGCTGTTGCGTCGTCCACATTCATACGTTTATCTGTTTATCTGTCCACGTATATATGTTTATCTGTCTTGCCACTGTTTTTGGCTGATTGGCGCCACCTGGTGACAGAATAATATGTAGGTTAGTGTATGCTCCATCCAAAACCCTGTTTGGCTTTATTCTGCGATAACAACCACCTCGATGTACTTTATCCTTTACTTAATACACTGTGAGCTAAGATGAACGTTAATATATTTAACTAGCATAACACAGATTTGTACATTAAATACACTCTAGTACTCTATATACTCTAAATAGTACTCTAACCAGTACTACCAAAATGGCAGCTTACTTTAAAACATTACTTTAGCACCTAAATGCTGCTTTATCTATTCCACATTAAAAATAAAACACCAAAGTTTGGGTGTGAGAGATTATAAGCATAATGTCATCAATGTTTATATTTTCTCAATGCTGAACTGAGCAAAGCCCCATAAGGTTTACTCCACTCTGTGTATTATTATTTCTTCCTGTTTGTAAGAGCCTGTTAAGATGAGCGACCCTTGTGAAATGTTTAAAGGCCAATATTTACCATGAATCTAAACAGATATTTAGCACCCGGCTTTCCCAGAGTCTTTCCCAGCACAGGTGTACACCAGTAGCACAGCGCATCAAATGAAATACGGCTCAGACTGCAGCCCTGTGTTTCTCATTACCACGCATCCAGATTTCAGCTTTCTAGAGTGGCGTCTTCTAATGGAAAGAGTGTGAGGTACAGGAAGAAACTCGGGAGACCGACAGGGCTCCTGGCCTACATGTGTTAATGTCGTTACCACGTCCAGTAAACGAGGACAGACTGGGAGAACAGGTAGTAAAAGTAAACCCAGTAGAACCGAATCCTTCCTGTGAGTTTAACGTTCGACCCTCAACATCAGGTGCTGCTGGACACGCTCCATTACAGGCTCTGGCCCACCTTTGAGGATCAGGTCAAGGATATGGACACTCGTGATGCATTGACTGTGTGTTTCTTTTTACAATAGACATCTGCCCCGAACCCCACACAAGATGAACTGGCATCCCGATTGAACAAGGCTTGCTTTTAAGGCTTAAAGGCTCTGTTTACATCTGGTACTAAAATGCAGTTTTGTAGGTGCAAGTAGATGATGCTAAATACAGGTGGAAGAAGGGTCTTAAATGTTTTGCACGTTTGTCTTGAGCACTTCCATAGGTTGTTGAAAACACATTACTCTGGGTTGCTTTTGTAGTGTAAATGTTTATACGGTCGAATGTGTTTTTCTGTAAAAGTAATTGAGTTAATTATTATTTAGTCCCACTGGCTTTTTATATGCACACATTTACTCTGTAAAAATATTGCTTGAATGCTTTTTTAGTTGATTCAAACTGGACTCTTGACTCTCATCTTTAAAAGATCATAATATTGGCTGATATTGGACGTTTTTGCAGTGTTCGAAGAGTCACGAAAGACATTTTTTTCTATAAAAGATTATGAATAGGCTTTTGTTTGAGAGTAATAAGTAGATCTCAGGAGTTCTTTCACATGAAAATGGCCAAGTGAGTTTGAGTGAAATAATATTGAATCAAAACCGTAATGAAATCAAGAGGCTAATAATAACAATAAATTATAGTAAGTGATGTGGCTTGATCGTATTTGACTGATTACTGAATAATCACTAAAGACTGTAGTTATTTAGCTGTCATGACATCAATATAATCCTTTTATAATTCACAGGGCTCAACACTAAGGACTGCCTGATGGCTCGGGGCCATCTTGAGAGATGCTCAGTAGACAGGATCATTACTGGCCGATTGGGTCGCTGCCTTGTCACTAAAGTTTTTTTGTGCTTGCGACTATTTGTCAATTGTGTGCAAATACAGTTTTAGAATCGAGAAACAGTTTGTGCTTTTAAGCCTTTAAATGCTACATTTTCTTTAATGTCGTGACTCATGAACACCGTATTGCTTTTCAGTTCCTCTTATCTGATTGAATATTGTGAGCACGTTATTTTTTTCCAACCAGGGGTGCATTTCTGAAAGCCATCGTTAGCCAGGTCGCAAGTTCTGTCATTACAAACATAGTTTGTTGATTTGGCATTTCACAAATCCATTGTTTCAAAGAACATTGGCAAACTGCATCGCAAACTTGTATGCTTGCAACTACACCTCTATAGCTGTAGATGGAAACATAGTTCCTGGCTGTGTTCTATTCCCAGTTATCCCCCCTATGCCCTATTTATTTAGAACATTCTAACATTTAAACTTGGAATGATTAAAAAAGAGCATTAAAGTCATCACTCTTAGGTGTAATTTGCTTTCAAAGTATTTTTTACAGTTCAGTTTTAGCGATCTTCATATTGATAATTGCATTCCCTTTGTAGTGCACTTTGAAAACATTGATGTCATTTTGAACACAGCCGTGGCTCATGACAAAAGCTGTAAGTGACCTGTTATTTAAAAGCGGAATTTATGTTAAAAAATTTTTTCCAAATGTCTCCAAAGCTTGTGAAAACAAAAATATATAGCATACGTTAATGGTTTTAATTTACAGTAGGCTATTTATTAAGAAATGTATCTGTATTGGATATGACATGGGCCTGTTGGTTAGAACATTTCTGCAGTGGTTTGAATGTGTCCAAATGTAAAAGTAGACTTTTCAAAAAATAAAATAAATAAATAAATAAACAATATCCTACATAATAATAATAATAATAATAATAATAATAATAATAATAACAATAATAATAATAATTATTATTATTAAGTAAAAAAAAATCATTTCTTAATAAATAGCCTACTGTAATTTACAAGCATTAACGATGTATATGATTTATACTGTATATAAGATTAGAATATGTGTTAGCTTAGTGATTTTATATAGAATATTCTCAATAATTTTTGTAAAGGATACATATATAGGTCCTATATGTGTCGTTTACATATATTTTAATTAATATGGAAAACGAGTGCATGTTTTTACCAAAACTAATATTGGATTTTTTTTTATGCGTGTGCGTGTAAAACAATATAATTTGCACAAAAAAAATCATCATTATGGACATTTTACGTTATAACTAACGTGGTTCAAACATTGGATCTGCAACAGAGAAACTACATTTTTGGGAAACACTTCTCACTACATCGTTCTTTTCCCAAACAATGCATTGTACTATGATAGTTAAGCCGAGAGTTATGTCGTTGTTTGGAAAACACACCCAAGTACAGTGAAGAGACGGCAACATCAAATTATGAGGCTAAAAGAAAGCGTCTGTTTCTAACGTCTTGGAACAGACATTTACATGGGTACAACACAACAACAAAAATGAAGTGATGTTTTGCACAGTTTGCCGTCAGTTTGGCAAGTCAGCAACCTTTTGTTAAATATTTTAGAACTGCAATAAACAACCTGCTCATTTTCCATACTGCTCTTTTTGTTTGCACAACTCTTTGTATTTTCTTCATTATACATTTATTAACATTTTTAAAATATTTAAATTTTAGATTTACAGACATGATTTTCTTTTCTTTTTGGTGGAGCCAGTGAAAATTTTGGCAGGGCAAGTAAAAATCTGAACCCCTTGCCCATAGAAAAAAAAATCCTTACGGTTGAACCCTGATTCATTTCTTCACAATATTACATTTTAAAGTGATTTTGAATTTTCTTAAATTTAGGAACTTCCAAATATTCCAGAAACATAAAAAAATAAAGACCTCAAAATGTTTTATTTTATTGCACTTAAACTGTAATGAGTAATGTAACTGAGCCTGGTTTCTCTTGAGGGTTTTACCTTCACTTTTGTCAGTTGGTGAAGTTTTGTTCCTTGGCACTGTTGCCACTGGCTTTATTGGTTTGGGACTTGTGGAGCTGCACATTGATGGATTTTCTCTTCAGTGTTTGGACTTTCAGCAATGAAAATTAAACCACACTGAACTGAACTAAACTGAACTACAACTCTGAAAACTGGACTGACAAAGTTTCAATTTTAATTTACTCGAACTTCTATGTTAAGCTGCTTTGACACAGTCTACATTGTAAAAGCGCTATAGAAATAAGGTGAATTGAATTGTAATGTGTTAAAACCCACAAAAGTCTACTCCATTGCACCCCTTAACAGGAACTCACTGTGTGTTTTATAAGTAATTACAAAATAGATGCCATTGCATCATTAAAAAACAACAAAAACATCAATAGAGAGTGGTCTGGAAATTTGGCTTGTTTTAGGTTTCACAGTAAAGAATTTGGTTCCAGTTAAAAAGCACAAGCAGCTGTAAGCTGAGTCCAGAAATTCACGATGACTTGAAGACGACGTGTACAAGAAGAAGAGAAGAATTGTCACCCCGTGAGTGATGGCTTAGATGAGTGGTCTGGTTACGGCACCTCGCTGATACCGGCTGGTCGGGTGTCAGCACCCCTGATGTGAAGAGTACGTCAAACTGCGATTGAAAAGGAACTTGTGTTTGTGATAAATGCTGACAGTACACTTAAATTAGCTTTGAATATGCAGAAGCCAATCACACCTCGGCGTCAAGCTGGGATTCGCTGGAAAAGCTGTCATTTGGGCGAACGTGATGGACTTACCCTGTACATCCCACTCGAAAGCAGTGACAGCTGTGTGAAAGCACTCATATGTCTCCGTCTCTGTGTTTGAGGTTTAGAAAACTCTCACGTCATAAAGCTGCCAGTTAGAAGCAGTGATTGCTGGTCTGGAGGCTTTATTCAACTTCAGGCAGATGGTCTTTGTTTGTGTTCGGTTTTTATGTGCGTTTAAGTGCCACATAAAAATTCTAATCTCTGAAGTATCGCTTGGGATTTTTAAATTATGTGTATGTATATATTCTGTCAAGATAAGTAGCTGCAGGAACTCTCTTGTATCTTCGAACTCTTTTAACTCTTTTGTATGAGGATTCTCATTCAAACCTATTTGTGTCAGGTTAAATTGATTTGAAATGGTTGTGGAACAGAAGCCACCTAGTAGGAGATTATAGAGTAAACTTTACTCACGTGGCTTCAAGTGGCCACGCTAGTGACTGACATTAAAACCTGTGGTCTTAAGCATCGCTGTTAGTGGAACCTCTCCCCTTGCTGGAAGTGCTTGTTTGAATCCCTATCAGAGCTGGGTGAGTAGAACCGGAGGAGTTACATTGGTGCTGTGACCCAGTGAGGTGTGGTGAGAGTAAACCTCTCTGTCCTGCACTCAAGATACTCATGCCCAATGATTCCACAGGTGAGTACAACTTGACAGCTACAATTGGTGCCGTGACCCAGATAGAAATTTGATTCACCTGTTCATTTGGACCAGGTTAGTTAGGTAATGGAGATGTACGTTTGTATGTCCGTCAAAGTTGTTGAGAGAAAGAATAAGCTTTTCTGGTATAGAACAGCTGTCTGTCACTAAGATCCTTTTACCTACCATGAAAATTTCTACAGAGTTTATCACTGTTGTTTATATTTATCTGAAAGCAGATAGCTCATCCATATACACAATGATCTGTAGAGTTAGATCAAGCTTGAAGCTAATTTTACTGGATGCTCCAAACTTTGTTTTAGGGAATTTTAATGACGATGAAAGCTGTAGCACAGGGGTGCTCAACCCTGTTCATGGGGATCTACCTTCCTACAGAGTTCAGCTCCAGCCCTGATCAAACACACCTGATCCAATTAATTAGGACCTAAACAGCACTTGATAATTACAGACAGGTGTGTTTGATATGAGTTGCAACTGAAATCTGCAGAAAGGTAGATCTCCAGGAATAGGGTTGAGCACCCCTGCTGTAGCAGGTCCTCTAATTGGTTTCTTAGATCACAATGTGATATATCTCCTTTCAGCTTATGGATCTATTATGGCAGTGCTTCCAAAAGTGGGGATCATAAATACAGACAACAACTGAACATGGCGTTCTCCAAAAATAAAGAATAAATAGACTTGGCCCTATTGGTATGTGTGTGCCGTTGTGTGCAAGATTTATATATTCATAACCACCTCAGAGTGTATTGGGGTTGCGAGTCACTGGCACTGTTATTTTGTGGGTCGCGGGCTGAAAAGTTTGGGAACCCCTGTATTATGGTGGCAGTAGATGCTGGAGAGGAAGGTCTCTGGCCATGACCCAGACAAAGGTGAGGTTTAGGAAGGCTAGTAAAGCAAGCCAGCTAGTAAAAGATGTGGGTATAAACCTCACTCCCTTGGGCTTAAGAGGTTTGTTAGTTCACCTGCCTGCCATGCCAATCCCACTCGAAGCAGGGCTAGTAGAACAGAAGGGTTACATTGGTGTCATGACCTGGTCAGAATCTAAGTTTAGGGGAGAAAGTGTGACAGAGGTCAGCTGGTAAAAGCTTTGCTAGTAAAGTTCCCCTTCGGAAGGGGAACTTCAATGCTATGTGGAAACTTCCACTATGGGGATTTCATTCAGAAAGCCAATCATCTGAAAGAGTATGTAAACGGGCCAATGAAATGCCAATGAGTTGGCAGCTTCAGCTTGCGCACCTGATGCTCGTTGCAATTAACTTGCTATATGAGCACAGAGCTAGCAAGCCAAAGCATCATTTTCACTTCAGAGACTTCAACAGCCTTCTGAGAGAGTCGATGAGGGTTCCTCCAGCTGAGTTTCAGACAGAGAGTGAACGAGAGCGATCTCCCGGTCCAGAGTGTGTGACACGCAGCGGCAGATGGTCGAGCTGGGTTTCTCCCTTGCCTGGCGTCCTTTGGGTCCGGTCCTCCAGAGCGGTATGTATTGTTGCGAATTTCCTAAAAGAGCAACACGGTCGTGCAGCGCGTCTTTTTCAAGACGTCGCTCCGACTGTGCGTTTCTGGATGCGGTGGTTTCCTGTCCTCGGATGATGGGCACGAGCACTGCGTTTCATGTCTGGGGGTCCAGCATGTTAATGCGGTGCTCGTGGGCAGTGCATGCCATCACTGCGGTGGCATGTCTGTTGCGCAGTTAAGATCGCGGCTCGCTCTTGCAAAAGAGCCACCCACCCCAGTTGTCCCCCGCTCCGCGGTGGGCACTCGGGCAGATCTGAGGGTTACAGTGGGAGTAAATCTGCCGCCCTCGGGCTTGTGGACCTCTCACTCCTCCATGCGCTCCATCCAAGCTTTGAGTGAGAGAAGCGCTCCATCCTCGGATGGCCGCCCTCTCACTTGATGACACCGAGGCTCAGATGTCCACCGCTGCATCGGAGGTTGGGCTGTCATGGTCTGATGAAGGACCCCCCCCCCCCTCCGTTCCCTCCCATCGGGAGCGAGCGCGGCGGCGGCCGATCTTGAAACAGACATGATAACCGTGCTTTCCCGGGCTGTTTCGGTCGTGGGTCTGGAGATGGTTTATCCCCCAGCCCCGCGGCCGGACCGACTAGATGGGTGTATGTGGAGGATTAAAGGGCAATACCTTCTAGCCTCCCATCCCTCTCTTCCCGGAAGTGCACAGTGGGCTCACGCAGTCTTGAGGGCACCTTTCTCTGCCTGATCTGCGTGCGCCTCCACCTCACCACTCTTGATGGTGGAGCAGCCAGGGAGTACGAGTCGATTCCCCAGATTGAGAGTGCCATCACGGGCCCGCGTGGTGCCTCCTTCTGCTGGAATTAGCCTCATCTCCCGTCCAAGGCGTGTTGGTTTCTGCCTCCCGAGCCAGAGCCCACACAGCCGCGGGCCAGACTGCTTCCACCCTGCACGCCAGGGTCCATGCGCGCGCGCTGGCCCAGCTGCACGAGGGTGGTTCTGACCCAGGCTTGTTACAAGCCCCGCACCGCACCCGACTGAGCTCCACGGACCTCAAGTCCGCTGCGTGTGCCCCGGGAAAGACGATGGCCACGTTAGTGGTCCAGGAGCGCCCCCCTCGGGCTAAACCTGGCAAAATATGCGCGGAGTCGACAAAGTTCACTTTCTTGACTCCCCCATATACCAGTCTGGCCCGTTCGGCGACACCGTTGGTGAATTCACCCAGGAATTCACGGCGGTGCAGTCGGATACGATGGGCATCCTTCGGCGGGGATGTAAGACCGCTCCCCTCCCGCCGAACCATCCACATCCACTGCTTGTCGCCGAGAGCGCCCGTCTTCGAGTGCTGCTCCGCCCCCGCCTGCGCCTCCGGCCAGCGGCAGCGCCGAGCACCTCGCAGGCAACCAGCGCTCCCCGTCCCAGGGCGCCGTTAAGTCCGGATAACGGACCGCGAAGCGCTCTTGAGACGGCCATCTGGAGAAGAGGGAACTTGCTCTCTCCCCGGTGGGGGGCCGGGCTCCTCAGAGAGAGAGCATCTTTCCCTTCCCTGGATGTGACAGCCCGAATACTGCCAGTCTGGGACGCGATGAAAAGCCTTCCAGCTCGCAGGATCGGCGCACTTCGCCAGTGGCTCACGGGGTGTGGGAGGACGGTCTCCTTTCTCTCACACCTCCAGCCCTCTCCTCCGGAGTCTGAGTGCAAGGTGAGTAAATCTCTCACCTCCAGCTCTTCCGCGGGACCCCAGCGCTCCCCGGATCAGCACTCCCACTCCGCGCTGCCCCACTGCTGGTACGTCAGCGATTGTAGCGATGCAGTCATTAGCGAGGGCTCTGCCTGCCTGGTTAGCGCAGCCCAGCCCTTTGCGGTGGCTCATACGCACGATCAGACTCGGCTACGCGATTCGATTCGCGAAACGGCCTCCCAAGTTCACGGGGTGTACGTCACCAGGGTCAGCCCTGTGCCCGCCCCTGTCTTGTGAGAGAAGGTTGCTGTCCTCCTGGCGAAGGATGCAATCTAACCGATCCCTCCAGCCGAGATGGAGAGCGGGTTTACAGCCTGTACTTCATCGTACCCAAAAGAGCGGTGGGTTACGGCCAGTCCTAGATCTGCGCGTTTTGAACCGCTGTCTGCACAAGCTGCCGTTCAAAATGCTTATGCAGAAGTGCATCCTCCTGTGCGTTCGTCCTCGGGATTGGTCTGCAGCATAGACCTGAAGGACGCGTACTTCATGTCTCCATACTCCACGCCACCGTCACTTTTCTGCGGTCTGCGTCGAGCGAGCCTGACAGTACAAGTCCTCCCCTTCGGGCTCTCTCTGTATCCGCGGGTCTTCACCAAGCTCGCGGAGGGTGCCCTAGCGCCCCTTCGGCTCGCGGGCATCCGCATACTCAATTATCTCGGCGACTGGCTGTTTTAGCCCTCTCGCGGGAGTAATTGACTATGTACAGAGACAAGGTGCTCCAGCACCTTCACCTATTGGGGTTTCAGGTCAACCGAGAAAAGAGCAAACTCGCCCCCGTGCAGAGGATCTCTTTTCTCGGGTTGGAGCTGGACTCGGTCACCATGACAGCGCGCCTCTCCGGAGAGCGCGCTCGGCTAATGCTGAACTGTCTGTGAGAGTTCGACAGCAAAATAGTGGTTCCACTGAAATCTTTCAGAGGCTCCTGGAGCATATGACATCCGCAGCCGCTGTATGCGCTCGGATAACTCCATATGAGACCACTTCGGCACTGGCTTCACGATCGAGTCCCCAGACGCGCATGGCACGCGGACACACACCGAGTGACTGTCACTGCGCTGTGTCGCCGCGCCCTCAGCCCCTGGAACGACCCCTCGTTCCTACAGGCCTGAGTGCCTCTAGGACAGGCGTCCAGACATATTATCGTTTTGACAGATGCTTCCAGCACTGGCTGGGGCGCCGTGTGTTGCGGGCATGCAGCTGAAAAAAACCCAGTTGCATTGGCATATCAATCGCCTAGAGCTGTTGGCAGTGTTTCTCGCTCTCCGCCGTTTTTTACCGGTGCTGGAGCGACAACACGTACTGGTCAGGACGAACAGTACGGTTGCGGGGGCGTATATCAACCGTGTGGGGGTATCCGCTCTCGCAGCATGTCTCAGCTCGCTCGCCGTCTGCTCCCCCGGAGTCATACGCGGCGCAATCGCTGCATTCCATTTTTCCCCCACCGAGCTCAACCGTGCAGCCCATTCGCTCTCACGGCAGTTTCGCCTGGGAAAATGGAGACTCCACCCCGACTGTCCAGCTGTTCGGTGCTGCGCCTTTCTCTCTCTAACTCAGAGATTCGTGCGCTCTCGCTTGAGTTCCCCACTTGGCGAACCCTGCAAAGTCCACTGGCTACACAGCTGGCCTCGGGGCGTGCGTAATACGCATTTCTCCAGTGAGCCTACTCGCACAGATACTGTGTAAAGTCAGGGAGGTCGAGGAACAGCTCTCGTATTGCGCCTCTCTGGCCCAATCGGACCTGCTTTCAACTCTCTCCTCGTGATGGCCCTCCCTGGCACATCCCCTGGGAACAGGGGACAGGCACCGTTTGGCACCCGCGCCCAGATCTATGCTTCACGTACGGTTCATAGATGGAGCGCGGAGGACTCAGGTGACTTACCGATTAGGTGGTTAACACTGTCACTCAGGCTGAGCACCCTCTACGAGGCATGCCCACGCCCTGAAGTGGAGTCTATTCGCTGTGTGGTTACCTTTTTCCCCGAGAAGGAACCCTGAACATGCCAGATCAGAGTGATGCTATCCTCCTTCAGTTGACTGGAGCTAAGGCTGTCCCCTCCGCTCTGAGGGGTTGGCGTTACGTTCATCCCCGCTCTAAGGATGCGGCGATGGCGGCGCGCTGGGAAGTATCGTCTCATCATCCAGTTCCCAGAGGCGCGAGACATGAATATTAATTTTCCTGTTTCCCTCTCATACCCACTTGGAGATCTCTCTTAGGAGAGGTCTGCTCGATCACTCGACTCAGTATCTTTAGGATTTCTGTCCAGGTAGACAGCTCTGCTGGTCGCGTTGCATCGGTCAAATGGGCGGGTATCTGGAGGCATTTTCGGTCAGCGAAATGTGCCAACGTTTTGGGTCGGCCCACTCTCACGTTTACCTGAGACCCCGGCCCACCTAGGTGCCCTAGGTTCCTACAGCGTTCTTTCAGCCACGTAGTGAACCTGCAAGCGCTGCCCACGGAGGAGGCAGACCCAGCCCCTTTATTTGGTCCTTCGCACTTTGCTATTACACGGACCGTACTCAGCTCTTTATCTGTTATGGTGATCGGCAGACGGGAAGTGCCGTATCCAAACAGAGGTTGGAACATACCCACTGAACTCTGAATGCCATCTCCCTCGCTCATCTGAGCCAGGGCGAGCCGCGTCCCCCAAGAGTGAGAGCGCGCTCCTCGAAGCGCGCATCCTTTTGGGCGTTAGCACGCGGCGCCTCTCTAACAGACACTGTAGAGCTGCGGGCTGGGCGACACCTATTAGAAGATTTATTAATCTTGAGGGGAGCCGATTTTCTCACGCGGTGAATGAGAAATTCGGTTAGGTGTTGTAAAACGCTTGCTGCGCCATTCTCTCTAACCCAGGGATATGTGCGCTTTTTCGCTCTGTCAGAAAAGTTCCCCGCTGGCGAACCCTGCAGATATTCCTCCGAGGCCCCCAGCACCTGACTCAGCGGAGGAGTCAGGCACTGGCCCGTTACGTTGCTGGTCTGCCCGATGGTCAGCCCGCGTTCTGGGTATAGGTGCCTGCTATGTGCGATCCCCACTAGGCGATCCCATATGCTTATACTGCCACGGTGCAGTCCCCCCTCACAGGCGGACCCGTGTCTTCCCTCACCGCTAACCATCTAATTTTCATATGCTTACTCCCCCTTCTCAGGGTTAGTTCATATGCTATTTGCCCCAGTCTCCCCACTTGGGTAGCAGGTGGCCTCCGCAGCGTCCTCCCTATCGGGACTGCACGCATTCCCAACGTACTGTCGTATTAAATTCCTAGAAATTATTCTAGACGCATTTGCGGCTCCCGAAAAATATATCTAAATCCGTAAATCTTCTGTTGAAGTGGGATAAGTAAGGGCCAGGGAACACGTTGGAAGACCGCGCCTCTGGTGACGCAGGTGCGCTCACGCTCTTTGCCTGGCAAACCTCTCATCGGGGGCGAAGGTAAGGTTCAATCATTATGGCGTTTTCCAAACATTTCCCCATAGTGGAAGTTTCCACATAGCATTGAAGTTCCCCTTCCGAAGGGGAACGCTCTGGTTACTAAAGTAACCCTCGTTCCCCGAGGGGGGGAACGGAAATGCTATGTTCCTTCGCCATAATGATTGCCCCTTAGCTGTTGAGGTGAAAGTCTCTTCCGCTAAAAAAATGATGCTTTGGCTTGCTAGCTCTGTGCTCATATAGCAAGTTAATTGCAACGAGCATCAGGTGCGCAAGCTGAAGCTGCCAACTCATTGGCATTTCATTGGCCCGTTTACATACTCTTTCAGATGATTGGCTTTCTGAATGAAATCCCCATAGTGGAAGTTTCCACATAGCATTTCCGTTCCCCCCCTCGGGGAACGAGGGTTACTTTAGTAACCAGAGCGTTCACTCCCCTTGTTAGTTTGTCCTATATATACTTTATGCCTGGTTGAAGAACCAGAGAGTTTACGTTCTTGCTGATAAGATGAGTGTAAGGTAGACCAACTATTGGAAGCTGGGCAAGTAAACCCCATTCCCCTGACCTCACGAAACATCTTAGTTTGCTTGTGTCCCATGAAGTGAGGGGTGTAGAACCAGTGTGGTTACATTAGTGCAGATAGGAGTGATGTTTAGGGAGTGAGTGTTAGAGAGTCCACCTAAGAGCTGTGTGAGTAAACCTCACTATGATTCCCTCAAGATGCTTTGAATCACACTTGGAACGAGGCATGTAGAGCTAGAAGTGCCATTACCTGGATAGAAGTGATGCTTAGGGGGTAAGAGTAACAGAGACCAGCTGGTGAGAAATATGCAAGTAAACCTCTCTCCCCTAGCCTCAAGAGGCTTGTTACTTTGCTTGTTTCCCCATGGTGGACTCACTGGTTCAGCTTTTGTGTGCTATGAGTGGAATAGGAGCGATTACATTGGTGCCATGACCCAGAACGCTGTGAGGTTTATACGAGTTTAAAAGAGGTCATCTACAATGGACGAACTCATTTGAGGGCAGGTTTTCTGTCCAATAATTAATGTATCACATGCAATTTAATGAAGTTCTGTTTTAAGTAAATAATTTTTTTTTTTTACTCAAATATTTAATATGATCATTTATTATTAGGTAGAAACTCTTTTAATTATGTTCCCCAATATAAAGACACATGATATATAAAGAATCGGGGTATCTTCCTGTCCATTCCATATCTGTTTTCAAACCAAAAAAGAAACGGCCAGTCTTGAGATTTTGGCTCGATTTTCGTTTTTTTTTTTATTTAGCGTAGGAAAACGGATAAACGACTTTAAATTCATTATACACATGTAGGTGGTGCTGAAATGCCCTTTTTCCTCTGATTGGTCAACCAAATCTGAGCTCGTGACATCGCCATCAAAATAATAGTCCTCTGCGAAACAGCTCCCAGGTTTGTATTTATTATTATTTAATTATATATATAAACTAAGTTTACATAGTCTATCATTTGATCAGTTAGCAGGCTTACATTTATTGCGTGTGCATAAATTAAATAAAACTGTAAATTAGCAGTATTACACATTAGTCATTAAAATAAGGTCATAGTTCGCTGCTAAACATCGTGCTGCTGTGCACCTGATGTTGAGCAAAGATAGCCATTTCCGAGCAGAACCTGGTTTGCATGATTGCTTCCGAGCAAGGCCTATAAAATAATAATAAAAAAATAAAAAATAAAATAAAATTAATAATAATAATAATAATAATAATTCATTCATTCATTTTCTTGTCGGCTTAGTCCCTTTATTAATCCGGGGTCGCCACAGCGGAATGAACCGCCAACCCATCCAGCACATTTTTTACGCAGCGGATGCCCTTCCAGCCGCAACCCATCCCTGGGAAATAATAATAATAATTAATATTGTTTACTTAGTATTTTTTTATTGTTTAGTTTTTTAATAGTTGTTAGCAGGAACAGAATAAGAACACATTGGGCCCTGGGGCTATAACAAAGGGTACCATTTGTTTTTATTTTATTTCCTCCTATTTAAATTAAAAATCTGTTATATAAAACAACTGTAAATAACCGTAAAAAAATGTAAAATAACGGCCGGTAAATTACAGACATTTACCATAAAAAAACAGATGGTAAATTACAGAAATTTACTGGAAATTTAAATTGAAGGACATTTCTGTGATTTAAAGTCTGTTATTTTATGGTAAATGTCTGTAATTTAACGGTCGTTATTTTAAGTTTTTTTCCGGCACCCTAGTTGCTGGAAAAAAAAAACGTAAAATAACGAATTAGTTTTTTTACAGTGTAGATAATATATATAGGATTATTATTTTGAGGGTGTCGTCACAAGCTCAGATTTGGCTGGCCAATCAGAGGAAAAAGGGTGTTTCAGCACTGCCTACATGTGTATAATGAATTTTAAAGTCGTTTACCTACCCTAAACCAAAAAACAAAAAACAAACCAAAATCTCTTTTTTTTATTTCTTTTGTAAGCAAAAGAAAAAAATGAAAAACGGTTGTTTTTTCCTTTTTTTTTGTTTGAAAATGGATATGAAATGGACGGAAGATACCCTGATTGTAGCCCCTTTCACACAGTGATACCGGTAAATATCCAGAAAATTTCCGGAATGACTTTACTGGTAAATTCATGAAAAAGGTGTTCACCACAGGCATGGACATTCCCTAATTTTTCCGGAAAAGACCATTCACACATCCATTCCAAAATACCAGTAAATTCTGACATCATTAACCAGAAACGACCTATAAATGGCAGCGCTTGTATTTGTAAACATTTCTTGATGGTTTTACATTTATTAAAAGCTTAGCATTAATGTAGCTGCTTTGTGAGACATCTAAAGGCAGACACGCAAACCGCAGCTAAATGTTTACACACTTGACTACATTACAAATTATGTGGATGGATAAGTATTGTGAACAACTTATAAAACATGAAATATGAAAACATATGAAGGAACACTTTCGCATGTCAAGATGTTCATAATATGTGTGTGTTCTGGCGCTCACCGACTCCTTCACGTGCACATGTGTCAAGCAACTGAAATAGAGCTTGAAGGTAAACAAACAGCGGTTTATCATAAGCATTTTATCGCAATTTTTTTACACAGTTGGCATTAAGAAGGAACATAAAAATGGTATCTGACTAACATCTATCAGTTGAATGTGTCTGGAAAAATATTCAAAGGCTTTTATTTTCATAAACCGCGCGGATGTGAATGCATCTGAGTGTTCTGATTGGCTAAACTAGATTGGCTAAGCGTGAATGCGCTCTTTCCGGCAATCTTCCTTCTGCGCTCACACAGCGCAGTATTCTGGCAAATTACTGGTAATGTTACAACTTCTCTTTCCGGAAAATTATCGAACGAATTTACCAGTATTTTTAAAAAGGGCCTGTTCACACATGCAGACCCCAGAAAGGTCTGTATGTGTGAAAGGGGCTTATGAAGCTCGGTTGAAATGTTTTTATTTGAACTCATCAAAAATAAGCATGTATAAAACAGTTTAGATATACAGTTATTTAATGTAAAAGAAACACAATATTAGAAAATAGGGAACAACTCCCAAAAAAACTATAATTAAACTTTGAAAAATTTATAATATAACTAAATAAGCTAGCTATTGTAAATAGGAATCCCAAACTGTATCCAAGTGACTCACTTTCCTTTCTGAGTTAGTCGTGAATTTTTCCAGACTGAAAAAACCCCATTACTTATCAAAAACAAATATCCAATATCAAGCCCATCACATAGTCCTTGCATAGTCAACTTTGAAAATGGTGATGGTCTTGCACATGCACAGCAGTTTTTCCTTATGGCAAAATATAATAAAATTGTATTGATCAAATAAAAATAATTCAAACTAATAGCATTGTGTGTAACTTTTAGGTTAGACTAATTAAATAAAAATTACCATTGCTAATTACATATCTTCATATTAAGGGTGCTGTTCCAAAAACGTACATCATTATAGTAAGCACTTCTCCGACTGTTGAATGATTTAACACAGAGTGGTCAGTGCTTCACAGAAAACAGATGCTCAGTTCCTCAACACACTGCTGTAGTTTTAATAAATGTGAAAACAACTAAAAGAATATGTTTGCATCAGGAAAAAGGCTGTAGTGAACACAATTTAAATGTGTCATACCTATGAAAGGGCTGACTCATTTTTTGAGTGGGTGCACGTCCACCTAATTGTTTTTGCATTGCAGAAATGCAAGTGCTGTTCTCTTTTTCTGTTGTTGTCTTAATGGAAGCGTCACGTTTACATTCAGCGCTGAGTTTTTTCAGAAATTTGAGAAGGGCTCGCAGTTGAGCTTTTTTAGTACAACACTTGCGTTTCTGCAGCGTAAAAACACTTCAGTGGACATGCGCCATGAGAGCTGTGCAAGTTGCAACTATGTAAAAGGTAACTTGTTTCAGCAAATTAGTTGCTAATTTGTAGAATTACACTTAATGTAAAAATGTTCGTTAATTAACAGTTTTTGTTCTTCACGATTCTCTTTTTTTTCTGTTTAATTGTGGTTATGAATTGCATTTTCAAACCTTGATTTCTGTTCTGTTGACTTTTGCTGTGGAAATTCAACTGTTCAGTTTAACAATGTGGCTTTTATTGACATTTTAGTCATTTGAAACAATGTATTGTATTAGAAGTAATATATAGAGATTTAAGTCTGTAAAAAAAGCAACTGGCATTTTATTACCATGTTTTTGTATCATAATTTAAAAACCCCAACCCATGTAATATATCAGTTTAAACTATTAAAATATGCCAATAAAAGTCACATTTTTCCCAAAATTTTCAACATCAAAACAGAATGAAGGCTTGCCACTGACCTTCCCAACCCCAAGCATAAACTTTACTGCGGTGTAGGATCACTGAAATATTCAAACAGATCATATAAATTCTAACAAATAAGCCACTAATTTGCCAGAACATCAAATAAATATGAATAGCCATGTCTGCCATCTTTGTGTTGGTTTAACTCACTGTTTTCCTTTTGAAAGATTGTTTCACTAAAGGAGCTTGATCATCAGATTTCCATTCCTATCATTCTTTGCACATGACTGAATAGGTAAAGTAAACGTTGAAATAAAGAATTGTTTCATGCATTTTCAAGCAAGATGACAAAATTGGCAGTTATTTTTCTTACTATTCTTATTATTAGTTTTACCAGAATTTGTAGTTATGTGTGTTTGCTTAGCATGTGCTTTGGGTTGCTTTAAAGGGCACCTATTTTAACCCTTTTTCAAGATTTAAAATAAATATTTTGTGTGTCCAGAATGTGTCTGTAAAGTTTTAGCTCAAAATACCCATCAGATTTTTTATTAAATCTTTTTAAATCTGGGAAATTTGAGCTGTTATGCCATTTTCTGTTATGCCATTAGCTGTTTTTGCATTGTTCCCATGTGCGTGTCAGAGCCATAGGCTTCACGTAGATAAACAGCACAGTGACAGACAAGAATGAAGCAGATTTCCCATATTACAGTAAGAACTTTATTAACGGTTATTTGTTATATTTGTTGTAGAGTTAATTCAAGCCTTTCTGCAGCGATGACACAATGTCGTTTTAAAAATGTTTTAAACTTGTAACTCATTCTTGGTCACATTTGATGATGATTGAAGATCACAACGAGCCTAACAGATATTTTAATCCCAGTTGCTTTGCGCACGTCCTGTTTTGTTGATATGATTATACGCGTTACTACAGAGACATGGAAATACACATCTGTCATACAATTCCATGGGTGGGGAAATCATACTCTTACGTCACGTTGTGGTAGGCCTCAAAATGGGAGGGATTTGGATCCTATTTTAACGTCAGACAATTAAAAAAAACTAATTGTATTTCAATCTCTTCAATATGACTGTGGTGACTAAACCTACACTCAGCTCTGTCCAAACAGCTTACAAAAGTAGATTTTCATCATAGATGCCCTTTAATAAAAAATATTAAAATAAATAAAAATTATTGAATTTGTTGGACTGCCAAGACCCAATATCATGTGAGTAAAGAAAAGTTATATGCTTCCTATACAATATCCAAGCGCATTCTTTAAATTGTGTTTAAAGAACTTGATTCAATCAAGAACAACCTGCATTATGTATTGGCTCGTTTCCACTGACTGGTACAGTGCGGTACGATACGGTACGGGTCACCTTTATCAGGCTTGCGTTTCCACTGCTAAAAGGGTACCAAAAGTAGTCTTTTGGTGGGCGTGATGTACGACAGAAAGTTTCAGTCAACTCATTTTCGCTCGCGAAAATGTCTACAGTAAAGCTGTACAGGTCATTCCATATCATATGTGAAGCTCTTCTCACAAAACAGATGCTTCTGTATTAATGTTTGTTACTAACTTTTCTATGAACATGAGTTGATTATAACTCCAGATCAATGAGAGTGCGAAATAGCCTATTGTAACGTCTGTAATTATATAAAATAAATAAATAAATGCAACATATATAAACACATACAACCCCTTACAGTCTCCGATATGTTACCAATTACAGAAAAAAACCACACACAGCATACATTTAGTCCTTATTTAGGTTCAAAACAACACAAAATATAGGCCACAGTCAATGCAAACCTCTCATGATTAAATGTGTCTTTAATCTTCAGCAGCACATGTAACCTCTTGTTAGAAAATAATTCCATCATTCCGAGTTCATAATAGTCCAAAAGGTGATGATAATAGTTAAACATGGCAGTTTGATCACGTTTGCTGAAAAAATAATGTGCTCCTTTTTTTACGGCTTCTTCTTTGTTTTTTTACCAGTAACTCTCACGTTTGTCAGTTTCTGACAGGATCGGGTTTCAAAAGCACGTCAATAATCATTCGCACATTATTATCATCAGCTCAAGAAGTTTGTTATTTCAAATATAGATGTGCGGCGAGCGCAAGCAAGAAAGCGAAACCACTCGCGCTTCAGACTGGCTTGTAAAAAACAACGAGGCACAGGGTTAAATCTGCTCTTCTTTTTGGCTTTGTGGCTGTTCATCAAGACGACAACAAGGTTCATTTGAGCCCGGGTCGACCATGGCTCGTTATTATATGTATATATAATTACACCTTAATCTCTCTCGGCTGTGTATTAAAAACATGGCGGTGTCTTTATTTTCATTTTGGCTTGTTGCGTGAGCGAATGACGTATCTCTGTAAACCAATAGCGTTCAGCTGCGCGTCTAGCTCCGCCTTTTGGTACCCTTTTTCGTGTTTGGTACCCTTTCGAAAGTGTGCCGAAAAAGTGGTACGGTACGGTTCGGTTTGGTACGCCTTTTGGCAGTGGAAATGGTCATAAAAGCGTACCAAACCGAACCGAACCGTACCGCATCGTACTGTACCACTCATTGGAAACGGGCCATAAATGATTAGATATCACAGGTTTCTGTCATATGGAACCACGGTCTATGATTGAATCATTTCTAAAAAAAGTGTTGTTGTTTTTTTTTAGAAATGGTACTGATCTTGGAACAGCCTTAGTATATAACAAGTAAAGCAAAATATTTTAAATGTGCATACAGTGTTTTTTAATAGATACTGTTCTTCCGTTGTACAATTTATCTACAAACTATTTATCTACACTACCTGACAAAAGTCTTGTTGTAAGAGCAACAAATAATAACTTGACTTCTAGTTGATCATTTAGAAAAGTGGCTGGTAGATTTTTCCAATGAATCTGTTGAACTGCATCCCAATCATCACAAATACTGCAGAAGACCTATAGGCACCAGCATGGACTCAAGATTCTCACAGCAATCAGTCAAGTTTGGAGAAGGAAAAATCATGGTTTGGGGTTACATTCAATATGGGGGTGTGCAAGAGATCTCCAGAGTAGAAAGCAACATCAACATCTTGAAGTATCAAGACATTTGTGCTGCCTATTACATTACAAACCACAGGAGAAGGCAAATTCTTCAGCCGGATAGAGCTCCTTCTCATACTTCAGCCTCCACATCAAAGCTCATAAAAGCAAAGAAGGTCAAGGTGCTTCAGGATTGGCTAGCCCAGTCACCAGAGATGAACATTATTGAGCATGTCTGGGTTAAGATGTAGGCATTGAAGATGAATCCAAAGAATCTTGATGAGCTCTGGGAGTTCTGCAAGAACACTTTCTTTGCCATTCCAGATGACCAGATTAATACGTTACTTGAGTCATTGCAGAGATGTATGGATGCAGTCGTCATACACAATATTAATTCTTTTTCCACTGCAGCATGACTTTATATTCTATACTGTACATTATTTCTGTTAAGTGACAAGTCTTGTGTCTAAGCAAAGTCAGACCTTACTGCACCTAATCAAATAATTAAAAAAAATCAAGCCATGATCATATTTTATTTTGGTAAAATAAGCATAATCTAGAAGCCTTTGTCTTTTTACATAAGCCACTTCTGATATGTTTAACTAGAAGTCAAGTTATTATTTGTTGTCCCTAAAACTTGGATATGTTACAAGACTTTTTTTCAATATAAAATAAGCTGAAACAACATAATTATTGACGTTAGTTTGCGGCAGCTTAATTGTTTATGTTCAGTCTACTTAAATTTGTTACTTTAACTTAATTTGTGTTTGGGCAACATGAATGAATTGTGTGGAACCCTGCATATTTTACAGTGTATAAAGGGGTCTTTATATTTTAGTAAAGGGGAGTCCTTTGCAAGCGTCCTTGGCATAATAAAGTTTGAAATTTTGTAAGTAAGACTGTCAGCACACTAAAGCCCTTTGCAGAAAGTTGCATCTCTAATTTCATCCCCTCTAAAGCAGCAACACTACAGCCATTAAAGCACCACATTTGCAGTAAATCCACTCCCTCCAGCAATCAATTTCATGACAATTACTGTCAGGCTTCAAATCGTCCTGCAAATGTTCCTGTTATTATGCATAATCCATAAGGACTACGCTAGTTCTGTGCAATCAGGAGTTAGTTGTTTAGCATATTTATACATCCTGGAGCTGCACTTAGTATCTATATATCACTAAGACATGCATCTAATCTAGACTGGTGAACTTGACCCGAAACCAACCCAATTATACAGGACTTCCTTTAAGTCACTTAGTCGGAGGTACTGTGCATAAATCATGTTATGCCAATCTAAATTATAGGCAAGCCAATCTCATGAGAAAACATATGTATCTTGTGGTAGGTTAATATGCTTTTGTATGATGGGAACTGTATACTGAAATATATTATTTTAAGAAAATTGCATAAGTATGAATGTCCACCGCTAAATCTAACTGCCATAAAGAGATCATACAACAATGAATCTCAACAATGAGCAAAAAAGAAATATACAAAATATTTTTATTGTATGTACATTATTTTAAAAAAAGGCTGAATGATCATCTGATATATTTGAGTTATAACATCTCAGAAATGTGACAAATAAAGCTGAGAAGGGCTACAAAAGTACAAGTTTTAACTCAAAATCACAAACTATGAACTCAACTCAGTGTTTTGAGAAAAACTGTCTAAATGTATAATCAATCTTTCCTTTTTACTGTGAAGAATTACTTCTTGATATAGATATAAATTATGTTGATTATAAAATAATTACAGATTAAACTAAAATAATTGCAGATTAAATGTAAAATGTAAAGGAAACACGCTTAGTTGCTATTTGAATCGTTAGTTATTATATATATATATATATATATTTATGTTGTACTTAGTAATGATAATTCATTAATTCATTCATTTTCTTTTTGGATTAATCCCTTTATTAATCTGGGGTTGCCACAGCGGAATGAACTGCCAATATATCCAGCATATGTTTTACGCAGCGGATGCCCTTCCAGCTGCAACCCATCACTGAGAAACACCCATACACTCTCATTCACACACATACACTACGGACAATTCAGCTTACTCAATTCACCTATACCGCATGTCTTTGGACTGTGGGGGAAACCGGAGCACTCGGAGGAAACCCACGCGAATGTGGGGAGAACATGCAAACTCCACACAGAAATGCCAACTGACCCAGCCAAGGCTCGAACCAGCGACCTTCTTGCTGTGAAGCGAAAGCGCTACCCACTGTGCCACCGCGTCACCCTCAGTAATGATAATAGTTATTATTATTAGTAGTGCTGGCAAAATAAAATTTCATATCATGAAAATTATATATATATATATATATATATATATATATATATATATATATATATATATATATAATCAGCCTGATCTCACGAGGAAATGTAACTATTTTACGCTTTGTCGGTTTAGTGACCAATTCGTACAAATTTGTAAAAGTTCAGTCATAGGAGACGTGGCATCCAAACCTGCCCCTAAACCCAACTGTCATTGGGGATAAGCAAATCGTACTAACTTGTACGAATGAGATCATACAAATTCATATGAATCAGCCACTAAATCAAAAAGTTACGAATTGCCGTGAGATTGTGTTGATATATTACAACATAGTACCTTTTCTGTAAATTCAATCAGTTCATAGTTTATAGAACTTGACCACATGGAAAGGACTATTATTATTATTTTTACATTTAAAAGTATATAATCAAACAACTACTCATGCATATGTGATCATATTTCTTACTTTATTTAGAACTTCAGGCCACATTTTTGATTAAAAATGTAGAAATATATATTCATGAAATATACATTTCAAATATACATTTCAATGTAAAATACTGCTAAAACAATACAAAATGTAAAGATTGTACATTATCACAATGCTGTTATTCATGTTTCTGTCTGCATCCTTGTAATGGCGTGTACTATAGATAATATGAGGGGGAAAAAATAATAAAATTATTAATTAAAAAAGAATTAGACTTGTCCTAGGATTTATATACT